>JAJHZJ010000632.1:1630306-2292733 GCA_023548195.1 Bettongia penicillata ogilbyi | reverse complement strand
CCTAAGCTTAGTTTGTGTTTCCATCTAATGAAGTGCCCCATCAGTACCCAGGGACAAAATCCTACTCACCATGCCCTAGTTAAATCTCTACTAATCAAAATCTCTCTCTCTCTCTCTCTCTCTCTCTCTCTCTCTCTCTCTCTCTCTCTCTCTCTCTCTCTCTCTCTCTCTCTCTCTCTCAGATCTTCATAATCCAAAAGCTTGCAACTACAATGAAGGAAGAATGAACAGCATCTGAGCATGGCAGACCAGGCGTTTCTGAAGAGTGGCCCTTCATTTCAGACTGTCAGATCTTATCCTTGTCCTCTCAGGCTTTCCAGAGGCAGGTCCTTGGTGAATCAGCTAAAAAAAATCCAATGATTATGAAATATGAGGGGCATGACCAAATCTGCCAAAGTATCTATTTGTTAAAAAAGAAAACCACCTTCATTTGCCATCAGCCACCGTGCCCCCTTTGTCCTCCTTCCCCTCTTCTTCCTTCCCATTCTCTTCCTCCTGCTCCATCTTTTCCTCATCTCAGGTACAGTGGGTGCTGATGACCCTCTGGAAATCCTAGTTGCTTTCCATTCATGTGGAGAATTTCCTGGATATTGGGGTCTTATTTCCTATAATCCCCAAGACCCAGAATGAATGCTGTTTACAATGAATAGCATGTTTGTAGGCTGTCGTAGCATCACCTAATCAAAAAAACTCAGTTGAATTTGTGACTTTTTTATATGCTCAAGCTTCTGCAGATTACTGTAATCTTGACTTCCTTCAATGACTCCTCTCCAATTCTCAACCACTGATGGGGACCTTTTGGTCCTTGATCATGGTTTTCCCTTTGCCATGGTATCTCCTTCCTTTTGACTACTTCAACTATTGGACAACTTGGTAAAATCACTACCCACATCCTCCAATATGCCCTGTTTATATTTGGACCCCCTCCAATCTATGTGCTTCAGACCTTTGCTTCCCTTTTAAATGAATGGCTGCTTATAGTAAGTGCTTTTTTCACCTCTTCTATAGTAAACCTTCAGCAAGTTCCTTGATTTCTTTGTATGCTGTCAAAATGTTGCTATCTGTTCCTAGCTGCATTTCTTTTCCATCCCCTGGGAGTGTGAGTATACCAACTCACAACACCATTTTCTGCCTGCCAGGACCCAGTAAGCCCAATGGTCTTGTCCAAATGAAAAGGACTGAGAGAAGGGGGAGAAGGCAACATAGCCTAACTGGAAAGAAAGGCTGGGAGTTGGGACATCAGTCCTAGATTTGCCAATAGTGACCTGAGGCAAGTCTTGGTCTCAGTTTTTAGAGCCTGAAAAATAGGAGTGATAATGGCTGCCCAACTTACTTCACAAGGTCATGGTTGGGTGGAAAGAGATTTGAGACAGATCTGGAAAATTCAAAGCTCCACATAGAGGTTGATTCATCATTATTAGCCAAGTTCTGGATTTGGTTAAAACCTTGGACTCTACTGGGAAATAAATGGACCTCAGATTTCAAGATTCGTCTCACTAAGAAAAGAATCAGCACAAGTAAGTCAGCACTTGTCTCAGGTGAGCATTTCTATCAGAACCCACTCTTAGCATACTGAGGTGACACCTCGCCCCATGTCCTCCTTCTGGTGGGCTTTCTTTTTGTTGGTCTGTTTTCGTTGTCAGCTCTCTTCCTGATTGCAATGACAGTGTTGCTGGGATGCACAATAAAAGTGATTTTAACTAAGCTTACTTGTGATAATGTGTGTAAATCCTTTGGGGGAGGGGTTGTGGAGAGGGGAGAGTGTCTTATCTCCTTGGGAATCCTCCCTGACATAAGCAATGCAGGCCAGTGGGAGAGCTCCATGGGACCTTTTCCAAGCATATACAACTCCATTTTTGTCTTACGATATTAGGGGAAAGCAAACAAGACTTAGACTTTGAGTCAAGAGACTTAATTTCTAATCCTAGCTCTGAAGCCAATTAGCTGTGTGACTTTGGGAAAGTTAATTCATCTAAAAGGATCTCCTGTCATTTACTGGTCTGTGGCATGAGCAGATTGGACTGGAAAACTCTACAGTTCTGTTACTCATAGTCCTTACCAGCTCCAGCATTCTGTTCTGAGGCCCCTCCCAGCTCTGGCATTCTCTGATCCAAGAGCCATCACAGTGTTGACATCTTTTGCTCTAATCCCCTCCCCTAGCTCTGATATTACCTGTTCTCAGGGCATCTCTAGCTCTGACATCCTTCAGCATATGGCTTCTCTGTTTCTCTTCCATGCAGAGGGAGGAAAGGCCCTCAGGGGCCCCTCTCACTTCTACCTGCCTGGCACCCAGCATCTCTACCCACACCAGCCTACAGAGGCCAGCCCCAGCCACCAGTCTTATTGTCACTTTGATTTTCCTGCTCTGGGCCCATCTGTTGGCCTGGGAGCTCGGGGGCTCCTGGAGCTCTGCCTCTCAAAACAGGTTACGAGCAGAGACAGATGGAGACGTGAAACTGCTGGCTTCAGCTCCTGGATCAGCTTAGCATCTGTCACTCCCAATGGGGACAGCTGCAGACAGCAAAACAGCAGTGTGCCTGTAGTTCGATATGTAGGTAACCCTAGATGGAGGCTTCTAAATATAAGACGTTGTGTTAAACCACGATGAAATCATGCCTGAAATGAAAGTGTCTGCATAGACTCATTTAGCTTACCACCTCAAAAAAATACCATCTAATGCTGAAAGTTCAGAATATCAAGCATTCAATCTAGTACTGGGGCCAATATCTTGAAGAATCATTAGTAGAAGTTGCCTTGGATTTTAGTCAGAGGGATATGAGTTCAAATTCCAACTGAGCTACTTACTACCTGTGTAAACTTCTACAAGTTCATTCTTCTTTCTGGGCCTTTAGTTTCCTCCCCTGTAAAAAAAAAAAAAAAAAGTCATTGGAGTCATGTGCTTCCAAGTGCTCTTCCTGCTCTGAGGCATTGATTCTACTGTCCTATGTCTGGCTAGACCTCACTTTCCTCCTCTGCAAGACAAAGGTGTTGGAGTAGATGAATCTAAAGTCCTTTGCTGCCTGTACCTAAGATACCATGGTCCTATGTCCTCTCTGGGCCTCAGTTTCCTCATATATTAAAATAAAGGTATTGGAGAAGATGGCTCCTAAGTTTCTGCCCAGCCTAAAATCATTCATTTTCCTCCAGACTCAGGTCACTTCAAACTGTCATTCTGAGAAATTCCTACAGACAGAAGGACAAATATGAATCAAAGAATCAGCTAAGACTGAATGGAGAAAATAGCACCTGGACTGAGTTCAGTACTTAGCACATAGTAGATGTTCAATAAATGCCGATTGACTAGTGACTGAGTCTTGAAGGAAGGGGTGGCTTCAGAGAGACAGAAGCAGGGAGAGTGTGTTCCAGACATGTGGGACAGTCTGTTCAAAGACATTGAGACAGGATACAGGGTATCAAGTTCAGGGAACAGCTAATAGCCCAGTTTGGCTAGAATACAGAATTTGGAAAGGGGGAGTAATGTGAAATGACTGGAATGATAGGTCAGAGTACAACGGTGGAGGGCCTTGAATGCCCGACTAAGGAAGCAATAGGGAGCCATGGAGCGCCCTTGAACATGGGAGGAGTCAGCTTTCAGCCCAGTGTCTGATGTATCGGTGTCTATATTCCTCCAGCTTCTCCATATGAATGGGCATGGAGGTGTCGATTTACTTTAGCCCAGCATCCTGTGCACTTCTGGCATCTCAAAGAGAACTTGTCTCCACAGCTGCCATCATGGATACCCTTTGTCTCCAAAGATGACTGGCTAGGGACCAAGCCTTTTGGTGTGCAAGCTTTTAGTCTTAAAGATGATCAGATACATCCGTGGAAGCTGGGATGGGAATCAAAGCTAAACAAATGTGGTGTGCAGAAGGATAAGATGCCAGACTCCACTGGGAACTCGGGTTCAGATCTTACCTCTGAAGCCTATGATCTAGCACTTAACCAGAGATCAATAGTCACATGAAAAAGCTCCAGATCACTCATAATTAGAGAAATGTCTCCCGCTCATCAGATTAGTGAGGCTAAAGAAAATATAAAACATCTCATCTTTCTAAACCTCAGTTTCCGTATCTGTAAAATAGGGATAGAAATACCTACCTCTCTCACGGGAACCAATGAGATCATCCCTGCTCCAAACTCTAAAGCATCATATAAATGTCACCCTCTCTCTAAGACTATAAATTACAAAGTAGATGCCAGTCTATTTTGGTGTCCTCACTGATAGTTCCCTACACTGATGAAATCACAAGTCCAGTCCAAAGAGTGACAATAATAAGGGTCAGTTATGATGGAGGGAGTAGGCACAAAAGTGAGGTCAAAATAACTAAAGGATCATAGATTTAGAACTGGTGGGGACTTTGGGGTCAGGGTGGAAGAATGATCTTGGGGGCAGCTAGTTGGCACAGTGCAGAGCTTTGGGCCTAGAGTCAGGAAGACCTGAGTTCAAAACCAGCCTCAGACACTTACTAGCTACATGACCCTGGACAAGTCACTTAACCCCTATCTGCCTCAGTTTCCTCAACTGTAAAATGGACATAAAAAAACCATTTACCTTTCAGGGATTGCTGTAAAGATCAAATGAGATGATATTTTCAAAGTATTTAGGATGGTGCCTGGCACATAGTAGGTGATTTATAAATGCTTATTCCTCTCCCTTTGCCTTCATCTGATTCAAATGTTTCATCTTAACAGCCAAGGAAACATGCCCAGAAATGTTCATAGGATCATAGGCTTAGAGCTGTACAGGACCTCATGTCATCAAATAGAAGCCCCTTCATTTTACAGACAAGGAAACTGAGACCCAGAGAGGTTAATGACCTTTCCAGGGTCACTCAGTCAGTGTCTGGGGCAGGATTGACAACAGGCCCTCCTGCCTCCAAGTCCAGCCTTCTATCTACTAGGTCATCTAGTTGATGAATTCAAAATGTTTGGGTCTTACCTGACCTGTAAAGGGACAAGTTGAGGCTTAAAATAAGGAGAAAATTCCTTAAAATGAGAGTTGCCCCAAAGTGGAATGGTCTGCCTCAGGAGGCATTGAGCTCTCTGTCATGAGAGGTATTCAAGCCAAGGCTGGACAGTCACTGGCCAAGTAGGATATAGAGAGGTTGTTTATTAGAAAAGCAGCACAGTACCCCAGCACACAGAAGGTATTTAATAAGTGCTTGTTGAAATGTCTAATAACAATCCTGGGCATTTACGTCACTTCAAAGTTTTCAAAATGCTGTCTACCCATTTCAGTTTTTGAATTCAACATGCAATTTCATTGTTCCAGGGAACTCACAGTGAGGAAATTCACTTTACCCAAGATGTTTTGCACCTTTTCAGCAATTTATAGCCTTCAAGAGTTGCCCAGGACACTGAGAAGCTAAATGACTAGTGTAGGATCACGAGATCTCCATCTCTGAATATTTCCACTTGCTGGGAGGCCCCAGTGGAGCTCTATCTTTCCTCACCCCCCACCTTTTGATTTCCCTGAATTCTTTCAAGTCTCAGCTACATTCCACAAGAAGCTTTTCTAGACCCCATCCCCCTGCCTCACCTTAATACTGGGGTTCCCCTGCTAACAAATATCTGAGGCCACATTGAACTCAGTTCTTTCTAAGTCTAGACTCTGTACTACCTAGCTGATATGCAGGTAGTATGTGTCATTGATAGAATTCGACTTCAGTGCCATATTGTTCCCTAAATTCTTGTTGAATTGAATTGCCCAAAGAAAACTTGTCCCAATGTAGAAAGCACTTCTCCAGGGGATCCCCAAACAGGAGAATCTCAGAGTTGGAAAAACCACAGAGGCCATTAATCCTACCTGTCCTGAATGAAGATACTCTTTACACTTAGGCTTGACTTAAAGGTCTTTCCACAGCCTCCTGAGGCAGCCTACACCATTGTTGGACAGCTCCATCCATTAGCAAGTGTTTTCTCATGTTGCCTTGAAATTTCTCTCTAAAGCTTTCATCATTGCTTCTGTGGTAGCCTTCTGGAGTGGAGTAATTTAGTTCAGTTCCCTAAACACTTGTTAAATACCTACTATGTGCCAGGTACCATGCTAGGTGCTGGGCTTTGTTTTGTTTTTGGAAACTGGACCCCTGATTTCATTGGTATTTCCTCTAACAGTGTAAATCAGCACCTTGAGTCTTGGAGTCTTAGGGAATGGCCCAGACTGACTCAACATCACACAGCATGTTTGCTCAGTGGCTCTGAGACTCTGTGATTCTGTGAAGTGTAGCTAAGGGTGGGAGTGGGAGAAATCATCAAAGGTTTCCTGGAGGAATGGGCTTTGGACTGGACTTGGATGGGAAGAGGTAGGAGACAGGACACAGTTCAGGAGGAAAAATCAAAAGTATTTCATGGGATGATATGATATAATAATGATAGCTAACATTTATATTGCACTTTAATATTTGCAAAGCACTTTACATGCTATATAGCTTGATCCTCACAACCCCGTGAGGTAAATGTTATCATCTCCATTTTGCAGATAAAGAGACTAAGGCAGAGAGGTTAAGTGACTGCCCAAGTGTTACATAGTTAGTAACACTTAGTATGGTAGTATATTAGTATGGTAGAAGATACACTTATTTGTTAGTCCCTATTTCTGCCACTTCCTAGTTGTGAGACCTTGGGTAATTTACCTTATCTCTCTGAGCCTTGGTTTCCTCATCTGTAAAATCGAAGAGGATTGGACTTGATAGTTTCTAAAGTTTCCTTTAGATCTAGGGTCTTATATGTGTACAAGGCAGGAACTGTTCTAATTCCTGACTCTAGGTTCAGCACCACCTCTGTGCTGTGTCCTGTGCTAATCCCCTTACCCTAGTGAGAGCTGCTGCTGGATATTTCAGGATAAATGCTCTGTCTTTCAGATTTCTGGCATGCTATTAGAGTTTATCAAAACAAAAAGATGGACACCTCTCCCTCCATTCATAATCTTCCCACATATTTTGCATGGCATAGATACTATTTTGAAAAATTAATCTTAATTGATCCTTTTGTTTTTATATGACCTATATTTCCCCCCTTGTAGCCTTCCCTTACTCTCTCCTAAAAAGCCATTCTTTAGAAATAAAACTCTCCATAAACTGGCCCTTTCTACCTTTCCAAGCTTCTTTCTTTATTTCTTCTCCCACTGCAGAGGCATTGATCCACCCCTCAAACATGATGCTCCATCTGTCTCTTTGGATATTTTCACTTACTGTCCTTCCTTTCCCTAACTTCCTCCATATCTCAGCTAAAATCCTACCTTCTCTGAGATTTTCCAGATTCCCTCTCTTCTACCCTCCTTCTGTCTTATGCAAGCATTTTCCTTCTGTTGATTTTTCCTAAATAGCTTCATTGTACGCAGTTGTTTGCATGTTGTCTCTTCCATTTAGTTGTGAGTTCCTTGAGAGTTCCTTGCCTTTCTTTGTCTCCCCAGCACTTAATACAGGGCCTGGCATATAGCAGACTTTTAATAAATTTTTGTTGGCTAACAAAGAATAAACACAGAAGAAAAAGCATCTTCGCTAGACCGACCTACACACTGAAAAAGTAAATTATATGGAATGTTCCACACCGTGTCATCTTTCACCTCTTAACAGAGAGGTATCTTCTTGTCTCTTTCAGGGGTCAGACTTAGTCATTATAATTTCATTTATTTTTCATTCATTATAATTACCATTCATTGAAAATTAAGGTGAATTGAAATTAATATAATTTTGGGAATTCATGGAATTTGCCCCTTAACCCAACTGGAGACAATTAGGAGTAGGTTCAGGGGTTGAGGAGGTCAGATAACAAGACTTTTATAGGGAGTGCTTAAAAAAAAGATTTATACACACATGACATGACAGTTTGAGTGAGAAGGAATGGGGACCACTTTTCTGAGTGGGGACCAAGGACAGTGATCGAAAATCACTGGTTTAGGTTGGCTATAACATATGAACCAATGAAAAGTGATGAATGAGTGAGATCATATGGGTGGAACTGGTGTTTGACTAAGCATTTGACCTGCCTGCCATCCCAGATATAAAGCATTTTGCCACCCTTATGATACTATATAAATGCCAACTATTAGAACATAGGCAGAGTAAGAGATGATGGGAAGACAGACAGAAAACTCTAATGGTATTCTAATGGTGTATCAGGAGAATGTAACACTTAAGGTAGATTCTCTCTGGTGAGCTCTTAAGAGGGCTTGGATAAGATTTTCCAATAAATAGGCATGGATGGATTGCATCCTGCCTTTTTGGAGAGCACTCTTGAATTGAGATCATAGATTTACTAGAGCATTTGAATATTTGAGACAGTTACTGTATATAAGTATGTGTGTATAGATGAATGGATGGAAAGATGGAGGATGGAGGGATGAATGGATGGATGATCTCACTTCCAGACTTCTTTCCAACATTCCATCTCCTATCTCTGCAGCTTTGCATGAATGGAATGTTGTCCCTCCTCTCTTCCACCTCCTAGAATCTCTAGCTTCCTTCTAAACTCAGTTAAGCACTACCTCCTCCAAGAGGTCTTTCCTGATCCCCCAGCTGCCAGTGCTAGTCCCTGAAATTGTCTTGTGATAATAACAAGAGTTAGCATTTATATAGCATGGATTTTGTGTTAGGCACTGTGCTAAATGATTTTTACAAATATCTCATTTGCTCCTTACAGCAACCTTGGGAAGTATGAGATATTATGATCCTCAGTTTACAGTTGAGGAAACTGAGGCAAACAGAAGCAAAGTGATTTGTCCAGGGGTCACATAGTTAGTAAGTGTCTGAGGCTGGGTTTGAACTCAAGTCTTCCTTACTCTTGGCCGTGGCACTCTATGCATTGTGCCAGCTAACTCCCTAGATACCTTGTATTTATTTGTGTACAAAATGTACAAATACTCCTACATACACATTGTCTCCTCCAAAAGAATGGAAGCTCTCTGAGGGCAGGGACTATTTCCATTTTGTCTTAGTACCTTTAGTGCTTACCACAGTGTCTGGCACATAGTAGGAACTTAATAAATGCCTGTGGATTGATTTAGCCTCAGGGTTTTCTAGTGCTTTGGATGGAGTTCAACTTATTACAAAATAGCTTCCTCATGGGTCCAGCTCTTGGCCAGTACCTTTATCCTTGGCATCCAGGGAACTCTACCAGAGTGACCATGACGTGCTGCTGATGCAAAAGAAAGCTGACTACTTCTGCAGTAACAGTGCCACACTCCTGTTTTCTCTCTTTTTGGATCTGGCTCTTACCTCCCCTTCTACCCTCCTCCTCCTTTCCTCCAGTTCAACTGGAGGTCTTTGTGGGCATACTCGGACCCCATTGGTCTGTGTGGCTTTCCTCGTGCGTTTTCAGAGCAGCCTTTAGCTCCTCCATTTTCTCATTCACATCCTCCCACAGCCCAGCCCTGTTTAATACTGTCTTTGAACAGAGCCAAGATACTTCAAGACTGAGATGTTTCAGGGCTTAATGGAAATATGGAATTGATATCATTCTCTCAAGCTCCACCTCCCCTACCTTCCCTGCCTGCCCCACCCCTTCTACCTCACCCCTTGAGACTTTACAGTTAGAAGACTCTCACAAGAGCTGAAATGAGGAAACCTGTCTGTTTGATTCTGGCAAAGTTGCCAAAAGCACCACAGAGAGGTGTAGGGATACTTGGATGAGGGAAGTATCATAGATATAGACCTTGAAGAGAACTCAGAGTCCATGCACTCCAACTTCTCCATGTTTCAGATGAGAAAACAGAATCCTAGAGAAGTTAAGGGACTTGCCCAAGGTCTTTCAGGTGGGAAGGTTCTCAGGGGTAGAATGTGAGCCCAGTCAGGTCATCTGATTGCAAGGCCAATGTACTCTTCATTTTTTGGTGGGAGATTTCTTCTCCAACCCCAGATCCTTAAGACCAAGGACAATTTGTCTTGGGCTATGTGAAACCAGCACCTAGTACAGTGCCCGATACGTAGTAGGTGCTTCATAAATGCCTATTGAACTACAATCTGTGGGACTACAGATGAAGCATCTTATCTCTTCATTTTCTTGAATTACTAATTGGACCATGATATCAGAGCGGTGATGACATGACATGCAAGTGAACTGCAAATGGATTTAAGTGAGGGAGGGCTGTGCAAAGTCACCAGCCTCACTTTTTTCTCTGGAGTCATCTGGGTCCAGTGGTGAGATACAGATCAAGATAAGTGGAGATGGCCCATGATGCAATGGGAGGCCTTGGCCTTTTTAATTTTTTTTTTTTTAAGTAAGTACCTGTGAGACCATGGAGGAAGCAATAACTCTCTGGGCTTCAGTGTCCTCAGTTATACAATGAGGAGATAAGACTAGATATTAATGTGGACTCCATGAACTTAAAACAGTTTTTTTTGAATAACTATTTCAATATAATTGGTTAGCTTTAGAATCATCTGTCTTTTATTTTATGGATTTAACAAGATATACAAGACTGCCAAAGGTGGTTCATGACATAAAATGTCCTTTCCATCTCTAGATCCAATCTCTTGGATTGACTTTTGCAAACATTAGAGGGACAGATATTGGTATGACGGTGTCCTTCCCAGCCCTATCCTGGAGTTGGACCCCCAAGGATAGTCATGTGCAGTGACACACTTTCATCATACTCTTAAGAACCCACCAGGACTGGCCCTTTCCTTTCAACACTTTCTCATTGCTCCATTCAGTACACTGTGGTGTAGTAAGCAGAATATAGGATTAGAGGCTAAAGACTTGGATTCAAATCTCAGCTTATTTCCCCGTGTGACCCTGGGCAGATGCTTTCCCTTTTCTGGGGCCTTAGTTTCATAAGCTCAGAATCAGAGCTGGAGGGATCTTAGAGGCCATTTAATTTAGCAGGTGAACTAAGGTTCAGAAATTGGGACTTGCTCATGGTTTCCTAACTAGCAGGTAGCACATCTGGGAAGACTAACGCTGTTTAAAGGTAATGTGCTGTGTTGAAAAGTGATTTTAGAAGTAGAGGACCCAAGTTCAAATCCTGCTACTATCTGTGGGACTTTATAGGATCATAGAAGTGGAAAGGACCTTAGTAGTCATCTAGCCCAACTTTCTGATTTTACAGATAAGGAAACTGAGGTAAGATAATTTACCCAGATTCACAGAGGTATTAAGTGTCTGGGTCAGCATTTGAACACAGATCTTCTAGTATGTTGCTTTCTTCACTGAACCATTTCCCCCTCTTAACTTTTTATTTTATCCATAAACTGAGATCAACAGATCCTGAATTTAGAGAAGTTTGGATAGATGATCTCAGATGTCCCTCCTAGCTCTAAATTCGTCTCATCTCCATCTTTTACAATAACAGCTAAAGTTCCAAGGCTCTTTACATTTTGCCAAGTTCTTTAAAGGCTTTCTCTTATTTGAGTCCCACAAATGGGCCTTTCATGTAAAAGCAGCAGCTATTATTGTACCTTAGGGGCAGCTGGGTGGTGCATTGTGTAGAGCACTGGGCTTGAAAGCAGGAAGACTCATCTTCCTGAGTTCTAATCTAGCCTCAGACACTTATTAGCTATGCGACCCTGGCCAAGCCACTTCACCCTGTCTACCTCAGTTTCCTCATCTGAAAATGAGCTGAAGAAGGAAATGAGAAAAATGTTCCAGCGTCTTTGCCAAGAAAACCCCAGATAGGGTCACAGAGATGCAGACACAACTGAGCAATGATAACAATGATTATTTTTGTTTTTACCAGTTTTCAAGGTAGATTAATGAAGTTCGGAGGAGTTAGAGGCCCACAGAGATAGTTACATTCATTTCAACAAGTACTTATTATGGCCTACGATGTGCCAGGCACTGTTCTAGGAGCTGGAGATGCAAAGCCAAGAATGAAATAGCCTTTGCCCCCAAGGACCTTACATTCTAATGGAGGAGGGGAAAAATGACACACATAGAGGTAAGTCAATACAAAGTGATATTGGGGAGAGCAAGAAGAGTACTTGCAACTGGGGGCATCAAGAAGGGCCCCAAATAAAAGGGAGCCTTAGAATCCAGTCATGAAGGGAGGTACTTCCAGGAGTAGAGGTGAGGAGGCAGGGCAGTATAGGCATGAAGGAAGGCCTTGGGCAAAGGCACAAAGGTGGGAGGTATGATATTAACTGACTAATGACTTCCTAAATTCTCAGGCCTTTCTTTTCTTTCCTTCTTGAGATCAGTGCCAGCCTAATGACTGGAAAGCTGAGGGGCCTCTGTGGTACACTTGTCAAAAGAACTCAGGCTGTTCTCACCCTAATCAGGGACAAAAAGGACACCAGGAATAACGAGTGTGATTATTAGATTATAGTTTCTATAGAAAAAAGTTTCAACTCTTCCATTCTCCCTGTTGCTCCACCCCCATTCTCCAAGGTGCTTTCAGACCGACTCTAAGGTCAACTTTCTGATGCCAGTGGCTAATGCCACCAGGTTTCTGGTTTCAGCAACAAACCTCATTAAATGTCTCTTTATTTCATACATCTTATCCAGGATCAAATTCAAGATCTTTTCTTTTGAAATATGTCTCATTTCCAGCCTTGCTGCCACTGCCTTAGTTCAGATCCTATTTATCAAAGGTATATAGTGATCCAAGTATCATGTGAAATATTGAGATAGGGTGGGATGGGCAGCATGCTTTGAAATAAGAATCTGGATTCAAATCCTGACTCTGCCTCTTCCTACCTTTGTGACAATGGGCACATCTAGGAATCTCACAGCTGAAAGGGAATTCGGAGGTCATTTGGATTGAGTGTTCTTGGGAAATGATGCTCATGGATTTGAGAAACAATAGTCTATCTCCTGCTTCTGTGTCTTTGGCTAGGCATCCCCCATGTCTAGACTCCCTCCTCACCTTTGTCGCTTAAAATCCTGGTGCTCGATTGAGGTGGCCATGCTTTATATGAGGTCCTTTCTGATCCTCCTCCCCAGTGCTGCTAGCACTCCCCCCAGTTATCATATATTTAATTTGTATATGGGCATGTTATCTCACCCATTAGAATGTAAGGGTCTGGAAGGCAGGGGCTGTTTTCATTTTTGTGTTTGTATCTCCCATAACTTGGCACAGTTCCTGGAACATAGTGAGTGCATAATAAATTCCTACTTATTGATCAAACATGGAAAAGAATCCCTTCTACAATATCCTCAACAAGTGGTCATCCAGCCTTTGCTTAAAGACTCTTTTGCCATTCTTTGTATCCCCAGTGCTTAGCATGTGAGTTAGGTGTTTATCCGTGTTTATTGACTCACTCACTGACTATGCTACTTTCATCCAATTCTGCTTGCTAGGACCAAACAGAACAAGGCTTATCCCTTTTCCATCATAGCTGTTCAAACACTTGTCTCTGCTACCTGGAATCATCTTTTCTCTATATGAGCTACCCTCTGTTCCTCCAACAATACTCATATGTCATGAACTGGTGCTATTTGCTGTTTCTTGTCTTATGTCAGAATAGAGGTTAGGAAAGTCATGTGTTAAGCTGAAGGAGGTCCACTGCAATTTATATTATCTTACCTCACCTGGACCTTCACTGAAGAAAGTCAATCCTGTTACTCCTTCTTAATTTATTCAATCCTACTCTCAACAGATGCAGTCCCCAATATTCTCTTCTTTCCTCAAGTCTCTTACATCCTCCTCCTCCTCCTCCTCATTTTCTCAGCTGAGGATATCACTCACATGTTATTCAGAAAATAGAGGACATTCGGAAAGAAGAGCCAAGATGGCAGAGGGCAGGCCAGGAACCAAATGAGTTCTCTCAACATTCCCATCCAAAAAACTTTAAAATATTATCTTAAATCAAATTTTAGAGCAGCAGAGCCAATAACAAATTAGAGAGGGGTATTTATGAGGTTCACAGGGGAAGTTTGTAACAGCAGAAGCTTTGGAAGTTCTCAGCCCAGAGATGGTAAAGGGGTGGAATAACTGATCAGAAAGAGATTAAAGGGGACCATTTACTGGCACTGGGTGTAGCTAACACTGACAACTCTATTTCCCATAAGAAGTTCTGAGTTGCTGGGTCCAGGATGGAGAGAATCACAAGAGAACAGGGGCGCTGGTCACAGTTTTATGTCCAAGAGGAGTACTAGTACTTGTGGCTGCCAGAGAGCAAGGGTCCTTCCTGGGTAAAGACCAGAGAGCAGACCAAGAGAGCAGTGATTATACCTCTCCCAGGACAACCCCATCTTGGAAATACCAAAAACTTGTAGACCCCAAGAATGGCTCTGAAAATGGCATCATGAAAAAGCTTAATGCTTGGCATAGTCCTTCCCAGCCCAGATAAACAGACCCTAACTTTAACATAAAATTCAGGGTAAAGGAATAGGTTGGGAAAATGAGTAGGCAACAAAAAAAGAACTTGACAATATTGTGGCAGGGAAGAACAAGACATGAACTCAGAAGAAGGCAATAATATGAAAACAGCTACAAGCAAAGCCTCAAAGAAAAATGTTAATTGGATCCAAGGCCAGAAAGAATTCCTGGGAGACTTGAAGAAAGAAATAAGAGTGGTAGAGGAGAAATTAGGCAAATAATTGAGTGAAAAGAGAATTAACATCTTCTTAATTAACATTAACAAATCTACTGAAGAAAATAACACCTTGAAAACAGAATTGGTCTAATGGTAAAAGAGACACAAAAACTCACTGAAGAAAATAATCCCTTAAGAAATTAGAACTGGGCAAGTGGAAGATAATGACTCCATGAGACTTCAAGAAACAATAAAACAAAGTTAAAAGAGTGAAAAAGTTAAAGACAATTTAAAATATCTCATTGGGAAAACTGCTGACTTGGAAAATAGATTGATGAGAGATAATTTAAGAATTATTGGACTACCTGAATGCCATGACAGAAAAAGAGGCTAGACATCACATTTCAAGAAATTATAAAATTAAAAACCACCCCAGTATTTTAGATCCAGAGAGGAAAATAGAAATTGAAAGAATCTACTGATTACCTCCTGAAAGAGATCCCAAAATGAAACCTCCCAGGAATATTATGACCAAGTTCCAGAGCTCTCATATCAAGGAGAAAATATTGCAGGAAGCCAAGAAGAGCCAATTCAGATATCATGGAACCACAGTCAGAATTATCTAAGATTTAGTGGTTTCTTTATTAAAGGAGAGGAGGGCTTGAAATATGCTGTTCCAGAAGGCAAAGGAGCTAGCTAGGATTACAACCATAAATGACTTACCTAACAAAACTGAGTATAATCCTTCAGGGGAAAAATGGACATTTAATAAAATGGAGGAATTCCAAGCAACTCTGATCAAAAGACCAGAGTTGGATAGAAAATTTGACATTTGAACAGAAGATTCAAAAGAAACATAAAAAGGAAAACATTAAAGTGTAATCATAAGGGACTCAATAAAGTTAAACTGTTTACAATCCTTTAAGGGAAGATGGTACATATAACTCCTAAGAACTTTATCATTATTAGGGCATTTAGAGGGAGTTTATATAGACAGAGGGCATGTACATGAGTTAATTATATTGAGATGACCTCAAAAAAATGTAGGGGTGAGAAAGAGGGATGCACTATGGAAAGAGGAAGAGAGAGGTAGAATGGGGAAAATTTTCTCACATAAAGGAGGCATGCTTTTATTGTGAAGGGGAAAATGGGGTGGGGATCAACAATGCTTGAACTTCATTCTCATCAAAATTAGTTCAAGGGAAAATATATATATACATACACGCACACGCACACACACACACATATATATATATATACACACACACAACTCAGTTGTGTATAGAAATCTATCTTACTCAAAGGGACTTAGGAGGGGAATGGGATAAGAGACATTGAGGAGGGGGTTGTAATAAAATTAAGATTAAGAGAGATTAAGGCAGATTAAGGGAGGCAGTGGTCAGAAACAAAACAGACTTTTGAGGAGGGACAGGATCAAAAGAAAGAAAAAAAAGAATAAACAGAAGAAACAGGATAGAGGGAAATACATAGTTAGAAATCATAACTGTGAATGTGAATGGAAGAAGTTAACTCATAAAACAGAAAAGGACAGAAAAATGCATTAGAAACCAGAATCTAACTATATATTGTTTACAAGAGATACATTTGGAACAGGAATACACACAGAGTTAAAATAAAGCTAGAGCAGAATATATTATGCTTCAGCTGAAGTAAAATGAAAAAAAAAAGGCAGGGGTAGCACTCATCTCAGAAAAAACAAAAGCAAAAATAGATCTAATTAAGTGAAATAATCAGAGAAACGACATTTTGCTAAATAATACCACAGATAATGAAGTAATATTAAAAAATGTACAGTAATTTTCTCGGATAAAAGCCAAGTTTCTCAAATATATGGAGAGCTGAGTGAACTGAGCTAGTGGCCAATTGATAAATGATCAAACGATATGAACAGACACTTTTCAGAAGAAGAAATCAAAATTATCTATAATGATATAAAAATGCCTTAAATCACTATCGATTATCATTATTCATGATCAGAAATGATAAATGCTGGAGGTGATGAGGGAAAATAAGTATATTAATGAATTGTTGGTAGAGCAGTGAGCTACTCCAACCATTCTGGAGAACAATTTGGAACTACGCCCAAAGGGCTATAAAACTATGCATACCCTTTGATCCAGTAATACCAATGCTAGAACTGTACTCCAAAGAGATTAAAAAAAGGAAAATGACCTATAGGTAAAAAAAATTTATATTTTTATCTTTTTGTGGTGGCAAAGAATTGAAAATTGACATGCTACTCATTAATTGGGTGAAAAAGTTGTGACATAGGATCGTGACTGAGAATTATTGTGCTTTATGAAATGAAGGGGATGGTTTCAGAAAAAAAAAAACATGGCAAGACCTACATGAACTGAAATAAGAATTGGGAGGTCCTTGTGCACAGTAACACCAATGTTGTAATGATGATCCATTGAAAGACCTCGCTACTCTGAACAAGACAGGGATCCAAGACAATTTCAAAGGACTCCCAGTGAAAAATGCTATCCACCGGCAGAGAGAACTGACGAACTCTGAGTGCAAATTGAGGTATAATTTTCTCACTTTGTTTTGGCTTTTGCTTTTTTTCTAGTGGCTGACATGGAAATATGATTTTCAGGATTTCACATGTACAACTGATTTCATATTTGCCTTCTCAATGGGTGGGGGGAGAGTTTAGAAGGAGGGAGAGAATCTGGAACTCAAAATTAAAAAGGAAAGAGTGTTAAAAAAAGAATAGAGGACATTTACTGTGAGCTTTTTATTCTTTCTTTCATCTGCCTCTTGACATCATCCCTTCCTTTACTTATGTGTCTGATGAGGTAACCTTTGGAATCCCTAAGACCAACCCTTCTGCATGTATCCTTGACCCCATCCTATCCTTTCATCTCCAAGACACCCCACAATTGCCCCTCATTTTGATCTTTGATCTATCTTTAACAGCTCGTTCTTGCCCTGCCACCTATAAATACACCCACATATCTGCCATCCTTGAAAAACAAAGTAAAACCTCTCATTAAATTCCTTCTCTCTCTCAAGGTATCCTACTATATCTTTCCTCACTTTCTCTGCCAAACTACTGTAAAAAGCTGCCTGCACCCAGTGTCTCTATTTCATTCCTTTTTACCTTCAGTACTTTGCAATTGGTCATCTGACATCATTACTCAGCTGAAACTGCTTTCTCCAAATTCTCTTAATGACCTCTTAATTCTCAATTGATTGCCCTCATCTCAATACACAACCTTCATTCTATAACCTTTGACACTGCTCTCTCTCTGTCTCTGTCTCTCTGTCTCTGTCTCTCTGTTTTTGTCTCTCTGTCTCTGTCTCTCTTAGTTCTCTTATTTGCCTTTTTGACTACTTCTTCTCAATCTCCTTTGCTGGTTCATCATCCATATCAAGCCTCCTAACTGTGGGTGTCCCTCAAGGTTCTGTCTTAGTCCCTCTTCTCTCCATATATATTTTGTCACTTTATGTGATCACTAGATGGGTTCAATTTACATTTCTTTGCAGGTGACTCTTAGATCTACATACCAAGCCCTAACCACTCTTCCAAACTCCAATCTGATATTCTCAAATTGCTTATTAAACATTTAGACCTGGATATCCCATGGATATTTCAAAATTGCCAGACCCAAACCAGAACTCATTATCTTCTCTCCTTCCCTCCTCCCCAAATGCATTTTTCCTCCAAAGTCTCTCTCACAGTTGAAGGTACTACTTTCTCATCTCCCACATTTGCGCCATCGGGGCTATCCTTTACATCTCACTCCCCCGACTCCTTATATCTTTTAAATTGCCAAACCTTTTTCTACCTTTCTCTCATCCAGCTCTTTCCCTCTATTCATACAGTCACCACCCTACTTCAGGTCCTCATCATTTCTCATCTTGACTGTTGCAACCAGTAACATTTAATATTTAATGTTTAATATTTAATAACTGGCCTTCCAAAAAAAGTATGTACGACACACTTTTAAGTTTAATCAGTATCATTAACATTTTCTCCATCACTATCTTAGGTCTAGACAAGCAACAAAACAAATCAAGCCTGATTTGTAGTAATTCAAAATTTCCAAGGTAAATACAATGAAAAATTTAACAATTGGCTCTCGATAGCTGCCAGCTAGGTGGCATGGTGGGTAGAGTCCTGACCCTGGAGTCAGGAGGACCTCAGTTCAAATCTGCCCTTAGACACTTACTACCTGTGTGATCCTGGGCAAATCATGTAACCCTATTTGCCTAAGTTCCCTCATCTGTAAAATGACCTGGAGCAGGGAAATGGCAAAGCACTCTAGTACCTTTGTTAAGAAAATTCCCAACAGCATCACAAAGAATTGAATATAGGTGATGGACAAAAATAATTCCATAACTGGTACAAGCTACTTCCAACAAGTTCCTGGTTGCTATGGTCTCCTGACTGATCTCTTTACTCCTTTTTCCCCTTTCTAATTTATTCCACATGACTATCATAGCGATTTTCCTAAAGTTCAGCTCTGACCATGTAATCCCTTGTTTCTTTTAAGACTCAGTTCAAGTATTCTCTGTATGAAGCCTTTCCTGGTTTCTCAAACTCCCTGTGTCCTCCCTCCCAAAATGGTTTTATATGCTCTCTGCATATATTTGTTGCTCCCATTGTCTTCTCCAACAGAAGATGACCTCTTTGAAGGCAGGGAAAGTGTGATTTTTGTCTTTATGTCTCAAACTTGTAACTCAGTGACTGGCATGGAGTAGGCTCTTGATGAATTTCTGTTGATTTATAAATGATAGCGCTTTATTTAATCTCTCTTTGACTCAGTTTACTTCTCTGTAAAGTGGTGGAATTGGATTATATGGACCTTTCAATTTTAACATTCTATGGATTCATGATTTTAAAGTCTCTTCCAACTTTGGCATTTTATGTTCTAAAGTCGTTTCAAGTTGACTTTCTGTTCTAAGTCCCATCTCAGGTATAATACTGTATGCTCAAGGGCCTTCCTAACTGACATTTTGTCTTCCAAGGTCCTTCCTAGCTCTGATAATCTCTCTTCCATTATTTCTCCCAGCTCTGCCTTTATATGTTCTAAGGTCCCCTTCAGCTCTTATATTATACATTCTAAGGGTCCTCCCAACCCTAACATTTTGTGATCTAAGATCTTTCCCAGTTCTGATAATCTGTTTTCTAAGATCCTTCCTTGCTCTGACATTTCATATTCTAAGGTCTCTTCCAGCTCTGACATTTGATGTTATATGGTTTAATATTGAATATTTTAAGGTACTTTCCAGATCTAACATTCAAAGATCTAGGATCCCTTTCAGATCTCAATTTGTACCCTGTGACCAAACTGGACTTGTAATTTCCAGGCATGTCTTCTGTGTTCTGTCATTACTCTGTCTTTTTTGAAGACCTCAATGGTAGGTGTCACTATCTAAGGAAGACCAATCTAGATAGTTGGAGAAATCTTTCCATGAGCCTAGGAAAGAAGGTAAACAGAGTCCATCTGTTTACAATAAGGGAATAAAACTGAGAATAAGCTGTTGACTTCGTGCCCAGAACCTGAGAGAAGTCAGGCAGCATGCCTACTCAAAATTAGGTTATTGAGAAATCAGACCTTTGATGGCCTGAGGGTGTCAAGAGGGCATTTAAGGAAGACCAGGTCTCTTTGAAAAGGACAAGAAAGGAAGTCTGCTTACCTTCCCATTGAGAAGTGGACCGCACAAGAGATGGCGATGATCAGAAGGCCAATGATGATTGATGCAATGGCAACCCACTTGGCGTTTCGACCCAATCTCTTTGACCCTTCTATGTCGCCTTGGTTAAAGCTGTTGAGAGACTGCAGGACAGAAAGGGAGAACTGATGATGATAGGGCTTTGAGATGGAAATAGACCCAACGACCCCCAGGGCTTTGGTAATCAAATTTCCAAGAGTCAGACAGTGACTTCACCATCTTGAATGCCAGGGTACTGCTTTCAGTGATGACCTGATCTCCACTTCTCTGAGCCTCGGTTTTCTCATCTGTGACATGTGGATGATAAAGCCTATCTCATGTGGGTATTACAAGGTTCACTTGAGGCAATATGTGTAAAGTACTTTATAAACTTTCAAGTTTTATTAAACATTAGTTATTGCTGTTATAACCATCATCTCATTCTCATCTCTTTTTGATGGGACTCAAATGGAAATAGTTCCAGGAGAAATCACTCTACTCTTTTATACATGATGTTCTGCAATCTATTGAACAAATGACTTTTTTTGTAAGTGAATGCAAGAATTTGGAATGTAAGCTCATTGACAATGTCTTCCAGTAGTGGATGGGGGGGGTTAAGGATGGCATATACCTTGTCCTTTTCCAACTTGATACTGATTTCTTGCACTATTAAAAACTTTTTATAGAGCTTGGAGATTAGTGGTATTCAATGTGGTGGCTTCTTTTAAAAACATCATTCTGAAATTTTATGGATGTTGTAGGCAATGATTCTCTCTACCATGGTGTGCTAGTTGCAGTACAGTTCATTGCTGAATTCTCAAGGATATTGTAGGATTTGTAGAGAAGAGGTATATGTTAGTTCAAAAAGGACAGTAAACTTCTGATATAGAATTTTAGCCACTTGATCGGGTCTTTCTAGTATCTTGTAATTGCTAAATTTTTACAATCTGCAGTGCACAACTTCACCAGTAATTCATTGCATTGATAAAAAGGTTGAGATAAGGCCCAAAGGAAAGATGACCTTTCTGTAATTTCAGGTACCAATGACAATTCTTAATTATATAACTAACTCTTTCATCTTGAAAACAAAATTCATGTCTCAGCCATTTATTTGTCTGATGTTTCTTTATTGATGTGTTATTGAATGAATTAATGTGACTGTCGCCTACATAGAGCCTTTTGATTCCTTCTGGGATCTCAGTCATTCTGTAGACTGTGTCCAGAGATGGATGACTTTTAGTGATACCTGACAAATCCAGTGGTATATACCTGCTATCAGTCTTTGCTATTGCCTATGATGGGAGGTCTATTTGTTTCAAAGTTATTTCAAAGGTATTTGAACATGGAATAAAATTTTAAATTATTGCCTCTTGAGTCTATCTATCTATCTATCTATCTATCTATCTATCTATCTATCTATCTATCTATCTATCTATCTTCCTCTTTTTTGACTAGGGTGTGTTATTCTTTCTGTAACTATCTTGAAGTGATGAACCTTGTAGTTCATTAATATCTTCGTTTGACTCCCAAGACTTTACCACCATGCCATTTTCCATTTGGGTACCATTTCTTCTCTCTCTCTGCTTTTAGTTTCCATTTGTGTGTAATCTCCTCCCATTATAATATAAGCTCCTTGAAGGTAAAGACTGTATTTTTGCTTATATTTTATCCCCAGTACTTAGCACAGTATTTGCACATAGTAAGTGCTTGAAAAATGCTTGGTTATTTATTTTTTTGGGGAGGAGAGGGATATCATCCAGATTTGTTGTTCATTTTCCCATACCGAGGGCATACATAATGTTTAAGTGTTAATTGCTTTAAATATGTCCTTCTTGTTAATATGATAGCAGGATGTTAATTTCTCTCTCCCTCCTTCTCCCCTCCCCTGCAATAAGGGTTAAGTGAATTGTCTAGGGTCACACAGCTAGTGTCTGAGGTTAGATTTGAACTCAGGTCTTCCTGATTCCAGGACTGGTGTTCACCTAGTTGCGTCCAGGATGTTAGTGTCTTAACTGACATACAAAAGACTTAGCTTTTTCCTTGACAACTTTAGGTTTGATGTATCTGGGCTAGAGGGAGAAGACAAGGTATTTATTTTATCTACTGGTTCAATTTGAGCTCTGGATTTAAGCACAAAGTCTTTGGTCTCTATTTTTCCTTGGTGCACTCTAAGCATTTTATACTTATTTAGTCCAAGTGACATTTTGGTATCTTTGGAAAAAAGTTTCCATGAGGTGAAATATCTATTTATTGCATAACCTGACGATAGTCTCCATCTACATCAAGAGATTGATGTGATTAATTCAGTTTTGGTATGCCTTTCTCTTTAAATTGAAAAACATATTCTATTAGTTCTATAGGGTTGTTCAATTGTTTTTCAATGATGTTCAACTCTTCATGAGCCCCTTTGGGGTTTTCTTGGCAAAGGTGCTGGAGTGGTTTGTCATTTCCTTCTTCAACTCATTTTACAAATCAGGAAACTGAGGCAAAAAGGGTGAAATGACTTGCCAGGATCACCCAGCTAGTAAGTATCTGAGGCCAGATTTGAACTTAGGAAGATGAGTCTTCCTGGCTCCAGGCCTGGCACTCTATCCACTGCACATATGTATATGCATGTATATATGAATGTGTATACATATATGTGCATATATGTATGCACATAGATGCATGTTTTTGTATATATACATACACCCACATGCACACATACATACACAATACATATATGTATATATCTACATCATATATCATATACACATATAGATATATATCATACAAAGCTAGGCAGAACCACTTAAACTCTTTCTGGAAGATGTCATATTTTGTATCAATTGGTCTTGATATTATTGTAATATGGAGTGTTTTAAATAGAGAAAAGTTTTGCATGTGGACAAAATAAATCACTCTTGCATTATCAATAACTTTAGTTCTATTTTGTATATTTGCAATATATGCATAAATCATGAATTAGGAACAGAATCAGAAGAGTTAGTCAATAAAGGCAGTTTAAATGTTACAGAGATTTCTGGCAGCTCTCTCAATTATAAATGAATTGAGAACGAATTGCCGAAATTCTCTCCTGGGACTTTTAGCCACCTCCTTTTTAGCCTATCAGTCAACCTATAGCTATCTTGCATTCATAGATTTTTTTTTTGAGTAAAACAAACTGTGAATGCTCTGTATAAAGTACACCAACATATAATTGACCTATATTTTAGGGAGTTACTGGTGTTCTCATCTTTTATTAATAAATACATGATGCTTTCAGTTAAGACAGAATCTGACCTGCATTAGAGGAAACTGACAAATTGGGTTACTAGTAATTTGTGTGTCACAGTGAAGCATTTGAGTTTTGTGGAACTTATCTGGACTTGCCACTTTCAAATTCTGCAGAAAACTAGAGTTTTAGTCGCTTTCTTTAATGGAACAGTTCTCTCATTCATTATATCAGTGGGTCACAAGCTCTCTCCCCACCCTTTCTTTCTCTCCCTCCTCCCCATTTTCTCTCTGTTTCACTGTCTCTGTCTCTCTCTGCCCATTCTTTCTATTTTTCTCAGTCGGTCTTTCTCTATCTCTTTCTTTCTCCCTTTCTTCTCTTTTCTCCCTCTCTCTCTTCTCCTATTCTCTATGTCTTTCTCAATCTATCTCTTTGTCTCTCATTCTGTTTCTCTCTTTTCCTCTCTCCCTCTCTTCTCTCCATTTTCTCTGTCTCTCTCAATCAATCTCTCATTTTGTTTCTTTCTGTCTGTCTTCCCTCCCCCTCCTCTCTCTTTCATTTGGTTATCAGGCCTCTCCAAAATAGTTTTCGATTGACATTGAATTGTTTATCTTTTATACTGTTTCGACTCCTTGTAGATTCCTTGACAGCTATGTGATGCAGTGATTAGTGTTGGGACTGGGGTAAGAAAGATTTGTGTTCAAATGTGACCTAGCTGTGTGACTCAGGGAAAGTTACTTACCCTGTCTTTGCCTCAGTTTCCTTAACTGTAAAATGTGGGTAATAACAGCACCTATCTCACAGGGTTGTTGAGAGGCTTAAATGAGATAATATTTGTAAAGCACTTAGCACACAGTAGGTGCTGTTAATGCTTATTCCCTTCTGTTTTATATTCTGTTAAATACTGTCAGAGAATATGCTTATTCATGAAGGGAATGATGGCTATAATAGATACCCTTTTAATGTTACTCTTTTGGTGTGGAACTATAGATTTAGATTTGCAAGGGTCCTTAGAGGCCAATGAGTCCAATGCCTTCATTTTCCAGATGAAGGCACTGAGGCAGAGAGGCCAAGGGACTTGCCCAGAGTCACACAGTTAGGAAAGATTCCAAGTCAGGTCTTCCTGACTCCAAGGTCAGCATTCCGTCCGAGATGTTACCCATCTGCATCAAGTGGAGTTGATTTATTGATTGGATTCATGTTGTTTATCTCAAAAAGGATTTTGTGAAATTCTATTTTAAATAGGTCTACTTTCCCTTCAAAATCATTTGAGACCAGCATGATTTTGGCCACCCATTTCATTATTAGAAGCTTTAGGAGTTGTAATAAGTGCAGATTATCGGTATCATTAGGTTTTTCAGATTTTCCAACTCAGATTTCAGGAACTCTTCAATTTCTACTCTTATTTCATCTTATTTGGGCTTAGGAATAAATTGAGGATTTCTTACATTTCCTCTGCATTGGTTAGCAGTCTGCTGTGTTTCTTTCAGCTGAATATGTTGTCGACAAAAAACTGCATGTGGTCTTTTACTATAACCGGTATGCTCAGTCTCCAATTTTGTAGGGATAAATTCCCAGCACCTGATAAAAGTATTCAGATCTTCAACACGTCTCAAGCACCCTCAGGATTTTTGTGCTTCAAAGGTCAGTGTTGTCTATACCAAAGCATCTCCCCAAATGGGGTCATGAAGAGTTGCACATGACTGAACAAAAATAAGGGAAGACGGGAGGCAGAGACAAAGAGGGAAAGCATTCCAGACAAGGAGGACAGCCAGGAAAAATATATTGAGATGAGAAATAGAATGTCATGTGCAAGGAACAGCAAGGATGCGTAGAGGGGAGTATGGTGTAAAGGCACTGGAAAGGTAGGAGGGGCTTAGGTCGGGAAGGGCTTTGAATGGCCTCTCATGAGAAGAATGCTTTACCTGAGAACTCTTGATGTCCTAGAGGAGACCCTGGATAGTTGTCGTTAAGGGACCCGTGGCTTTGTGAGCCCAGATGTTGGTACTCTCTCCATCCAGTGACCCAGGCAGGAGCAGGGAGAGCTTAGAAGGGAGCAGTCCCTTCCCCTGTGAGATGAGACTTGGATCAGGAGCAGAGAGATGCCTGCTTGCAGACTTGGACAGGAACTGGGAGCAATTGGCCCCTGGACATTCAGGAGGAGGAACTGTGGAGTTTGGGACTCAGTCCCGAGTCAAGATAGAGACTTTTCAGCAAGGCAGGAGCAGTAAGTGTGCTTTCCTGCTGCATCCCCCTAGGATGGGGTGGGACGTAGGGGTTGGAGTTGTCGATGGTGGGATGGGGGAAGTGCTGTGACCCGCAAGGACCCACCCTGTTGGCTTTGTTGCTTAGCCACCTCGTAGGACTTGGAAGTGGGGACTGCAGCAGTGTTAGAACTTGGACTCTTTGGCTTATTTGAGCATATGTCCACCTGAGAGTGCCAGGCAGGAGCCTGTAACAATGATGTGGGGAGAAGGACACACCCCCAAGAAGACTTTACTTGGACATTCTTTTTTGGATTAAGGGCACTGTAACCTACTGTGACCTAGTGTGTTGTGTTCTCTGCTGCCCCTGAGGATGTGTTGTGCTAGAGAAGACCCTGGCCTGGGATCTCTTGATTGTATAAACAAGTACAAGGTGGTGGGGTATGCTGTGTTATGTGATATACTTTTGTGTAAACAATTTTGTTATGTTGCTATGAATTGTGAATGTTTTAGTTTCTTGAATAAAGTTTAGTTTTGAATAGAGTGCTTATACTGTGCAATTCCACCCTAAATATATATTCACAGCAGCAGTCCTCAAGTGTGCTCCCTTGATTGATGTTACATTAGTTGAAGATGGACTGGAGTGGGGAGAAATCTGATGCAAGGAGGTCAACTAGGAGGCTATTTAAATCGTACAGGCATGAGGAGAAGAGGGCCTGTGTGAGGGTGTTGGCAGTGTCAGAAGAGAGGAGTTGTGAAGGTAGAATCTATAGCAGTTGGCAACAGACTAGATATAGTAGGGGAGAGAAAGAGAGAGAGAGGGAAAGAGAGAGAGAGAGAGAGAGAGAGAGAGAGAGAGAGAGAGAGAGAGAGAGAGAGAGAGAGAGAGAGAGAGAGAGAGAGATTGGGGACAACACCTGGATTGTGAGACTGGGTGACAACAAAGATAGGGATGCCTTTGATAGTAATAGGGAAGGTGGGAAGAGGGAAAGGATTTTGGGGGAAAACTAATGGATTTGGTTTTGGACATGTTGAGTGTAAGATATATATGGTACATCCAGTTAGAGATGTGAAGTAAATATTGATATTTCTGGTCTTGATTTTTTGAGGTGTAAGAACATGAGTGCTCCTTTCTCTACTGCCCTGTGATAAGTTAATCATCAAGATAAGAAAACAGGACTAGCTGGCAGCCAGCTGCCCCTCAAGGCACTTAGGTAGCACAGTGGGGCACTGGACTTAGAGTCAGGAAGCCCTGATTTCAAGTCTCACCTCAAACACTTACCAGCTATGACCTTGGACAAGTTACTTAACTGCTATCTGTCAGTTTCCTCAACTCTAAAATAGGGATAATAATACCACCTCCCTCTCTAGGTTGTTGTGAGAATCGAATGAGATAAAATCTATGAATCATGTAGCACACAGTGCCTGACATATATTAGATACTATATAAATATGAGCTATTAGTATTGTTATTAGTTTTAGATTCAGGAATAGTTTCTGTCCAGGGTGCTGACCACAACCAGTGATATCACAAGCCCAGCTGGTTGATGTTTGAAGTTACCTACCAAGTCTTCTTAACTCTAGGCACACAGAGTCCCCACTGTATACTATTCTGGCTGACATTCCTCTGTTTTTCCCCACCCTCTCCCACCATGGACTATTATGGACTGAGACTAATATTTATGATGATTATATCCACTACCCTATCTTACATCTCAGTAAGATCCATGATTTTCAATCTCTAAATCCTAACTCTCCAATTATAATCACCCCTCCCTTTCCCAATGATATATTAAGCACAATTATGTGTATGAAAGTATTTTAAGCCAAGGAGATACCCAATAATACTACACATCTTTCTGTTTCCTTTAACTGAATCATCTCTGCCGACTGAGTCAGTGTTCAATCACAGAGATACAGAATTAAATGTGGGAAGGTTACCAGATTTGACATGAACTGAAAGGCACAATCATCTCAAACTTTAGGAACTTTCAAATAGGTTGATTTCAGTCGTTCAAATCCCTGTCCCTAATGTGTTCTTAACATCTTCTGCCTTGAACACAGTAGGCACTTTTGCCTAAATATCAGATGATTGTTATTGAATGTTTGTCAAAATCACTAAATAATAAATGCTTGTAGAGTTGAATTTAACTCAAGATTCAAAGATGGCTAAAAGGCTAAGTTTTTTAACATTTATTTTTGTTGCTGTATCACTACTATTATATTAAAGTCCTCTTTTTTGCATTAAAATCTAAAAATGGGTATATTTTGTTTTTACAGCACCTTCATTTCCAAATACATTCCATCCCCTTTGCCTACTCATAGAGTCATTCCTTGCAATAAGGAATAAAAAAAAGACTACTAAGCCAGTTCAGCAAAATGACCAATCCATCAACCAAGTTTGAGAGTAGATAGTTCTACTGCAAAGAATGATGGGAAGTGAATTTTCTCAACTTTCCTTTGTGGGTCAAGTTTGGCCATTATAATTACATTCTATTAATTTTAATTTGTTTTATTTTCATTTACATTGTTGTAATCATTGTATATATTGTTTCCCTGATTTTTGCTTGCTTCACTTTTCATCAGTTCCTATAGATCTTCCCATACTTCTCTGAATCTAGCATATTCATTGTGTCTTCTGGCATAGCAATAGCCCATTAAATTCAAGTAACAAAATTTATAAAGAAGAATATGATGGAGGCTCATATAAGAAACTGTTAATCTTTGTTATATAGTTTATGAAATGTAAAAAATAAATATATTTCTAAGATAAATCAAAGTAGCAGCAAAACTGATCTATTTTTGTCCCAGTGCTTCCCATAGTTCTTGACACATAGTAGGGGCTAGTTGGCTGACTATATTTTTGTTTTCTTCTGTTCATTTGAAATATATATTTTATTGATGCCTTTTTGGGGCCATTTGTATTATGATTCATTAATCCAAATACAATTAAATAAGCATCTATTTATCATCTATTATATACCAAGCATTTTATTTTGTTGATACCTTTTGTTTTGTATCTTACTTATTTTCCAATAGCCATCTCCTCCTGTCAAACCTTCCCTTGTTACAAAGCAAAATCAGTCTACACAGAAATGGAGGCAAACAGAGGTGATGTGACTTGCCCAAGGTCACACAGCTAGTAAGTATCTGAGGGCACATTTGAACTCAGGTATTCTTGACTCCAGGCCCAGCTGTCTATCCACTGTGGCACTGAGTTTCCATAAGGGACTTATGTATTCCAGTGACTTGGCTGGCAAAGGATGGAGCTGGGACCCAGACCCAGGTCTTTTCAGTACATCCTTTTTTAATTTTATTTTTAAAAATTTGTTTATTTTAAATTTGCAACATTCGGTTTCAGTTCATTCTTTCTCCTGCCCCACAGGGTCTCCTCCATCCTTGGAGGCTGATGTAAGGAAAATGCTTTGTACATTTTAAAGTGCTATAAAGGATGTGAACCAAATTTTGTTTCAAGAGAACAGATAATGAGGCATATTTCCTTTGAATGGTGGGGAATATATGTGCCAAACTGGAGACATATGTAAGTACTTACATAATTTTCCACTCATTTATTCATTTAATTCCTTGCTAAATCAATGGCTTAAAATTATGCTTTTTACATCATAGGAAATAACTGATAACCTTCGGAGTATGATCCATAGTTGTTAGCTGAGGAAGCAAAAGCAAAGCAAAATATTCCCTGAACCACCCACTTCATACCCAAAATTCCAGAATTTGAGTTGTCAAGGACCTCAATGGCCATTTGTTCCAATGAAAGGAATCCTCACAGGATTTAGAGCCAAAGTTCAGAACTTTGTGATAGCCCATTCAAAACAATCAGTCAACATGCACTTATTAAACGCTTACTGTTTGCCGGGAACTATACTAAGAGCTGGAGGAATATATAAAAAAGTCAGGTATTAACTGACTTCAAGGGAAATATATTCTACCCAACTCAAAATTTCTTGGATGCAGGATAAGAATTTGATCTCAATATATTGTAGTTGGAAAAGCCTCTTTAGCCAAATACCAAAGATTTAGAGGCAGAAAGAAAAGCTATTTAATCCAACTTCTTAATTTTTTTCAGGTGCAAAAACTGAGGCATAGATATGTGTGACCTTTATAAGGTCACCAAACATGAAAGTGACTGAAGTAAGATTTGAATCCAAGCCTTCCTGACTCCACATCCAGTACTGCATTTACTATGTCATTACCCCATAGGAATTTTTAAAAGATTAATATTTATTAATTTTAATTAAATTTATTTTTCATTAATTGTTAATTTTTAAATTTAAAAAATTAATTAATTTTAATATTAATTAATATTAAAAAGATTAATAGCATTTTATGTAGTGCTTTAAATCTTACAAAATACCTTACATATATTTTCTCATTCAATCCTCACAACAACCTTGTAAGGTGGGTGTTATTATTGTCCCCATTTTGCAGATAAATTAATTGAAGTTTTGAGGGTCAATGACTTGCCCAAAGTCACTATTAGAATTTGAGCTTTGGTTTTCTTGACTCAGCGTTCAACATTCTATCTCTTCAAAACCTCTAATATCAGGTTCTCTCTACCTCTTTCTTGGTCTCTTTGCTTCTATCTCTATCTCTCTCCTTCTGTCTGTTTCTGTTTTTACTTCTCTGTGTCTCTGCCTCTCTATATCTCTATCCTAAGTGGTTTGGAATGAACACAAAACACGACCCATGGCATATTACAACCTGGGCATCAGTATTATTAATATGCTCAGTGAACTGGGAGTCAGAGGGAATCAGATGACCCGTGCTCTAACTCTGCTTACATTAAACATATGACATTGGACAAGTCACTTGATCTTTTTCATCTTTTTTTTTTTGCCTATAAAATAAGGGGATTGGACTTGATGGACTCTGAGATTTTTTCCAGTTCTAATTCTATGACCCTGTGATCCCATAATCAGTGATGCTTTACCACTGTCTCTCCTAGAACAGGGGAAGGAAGTCTAATCTCTCACAATAACTTGAGAAAAATAATTATTTCTTTCTTGTATTTAATAAATTATTGAATTAGGACCACGGTTTCCCCCTTTTCTTCTTTTTCATCCAGAAATCAACCAGTGTGGGGTAAAAACTTACCCAGACTAAGATCTAATCAAAGACAGCAAAGAAATTCTAAGTTTAGGTGAAGGGGTAGATTCCTGCTCACTGTGTTTAGGAAAATGTGAATTCTCCCTTTTGTTAGATGGGCGATATGGAAATTGATAAGTCTCTTTGACCAAGACTTGGATGCCTCAGTGTCACATACCTCAAGACCCTCATTGGAATAAGCCCATTTCTCATTATAATATTCATTCTCTCATTAATTGTTAACCAATCAGAGTTGATTGCACTCATGTTGATTGCATACATAAACTGTGAGCCCACCACTGTTATTGATCTTTGGCATTTGAGAGTGTTACTGACCCACTTTATTGGTAGCATGTTAGGATTATTAATAAAATGATAAATTACTCAGAAACTACATCTCTTGAACCCTTTAAATGTCATGAAATGATGTCTATTCTATAATCCCCCAGTTCCATAGTTTGTGGCTCTCTCATCCTTTAAGGAATTTTCTAGGTCCAGCTGAGTACTGTGCAAAGAGTGCAGCCTTTGGAAGACCTTGGTTTGAATCCCACCTTTGATAATTATTACCAGGGTGACTTTGGGCAAGTCACTTAGCACTTCTGAGCATCAGTTTTCCTTTCTGTAAAATAAAAAGTGTTGTACTAGATGACTTTGGAAGTCTTTTCTGCTCTAATTATATGAACTTCTGTTGTGAAAGAACTAATTCTTGTTCTAAAACCTTAAATAATTCAATCTGATGTTACCTGGTTAACCCATAATTAATATCATCTTTGGACACTGAGAATGCAATCAGAGATTTACAGCCTGGAGGGACCTTAGAGACCATCTAGACAAACTCACTCATTTTTACAGATCAGAAATTGAGGCCCAGAAATGTTGTGACTTGCCCAAAGTTGCCCAGGCAATAAATGGAAGAGGCAAGATTTGTACTTAGGTCCTATGAAAGAGGGCTTAGCCCTTTCCATTCTGCCACACTGCCTCTTCCATGCCTCATGGCCGTCTTGGGAGAAATGTGGCAGAAATGTTAGTAGCCATAGTTCATGCTTATCCAAGGTTATACACTCCATGATGGGATTGCTGTAGTTTTGAGATTCAACCCCTCCTCCATACCCTGAATTTCTTCTCTCCTCTGATTAGAGGACCAGAGGATGGAGCGAAGAACTCTCCCCAAAGTCTCCTTTTATAGAGTGTTTAGAATTTTCCAACCATCTCTCCATTTCCTAACAGTTTCTCTGCTTGATTTCTACTCCATGGATATTATGGCCCAGTGCCCACTACCCCCTGACCACTCCCAACTGTTTCAACTTCCCTTGGACTGTTAAGATCCTTTAGACACTTGCTTCTTATTTATGTCTTCAGAGCTCAGTACAGTTCTTGGCACATATTTGGCATTTAATGAATGATTATTGATTAGTGATAATGACAAGAGGAATTGAGGGAATTCTCTCAACACATTGTATGGATCCCTGCGATGAAGTTGGGAGAGGATGAAGATGAGAATCTCACAGGATGTACAGGTAAGGATGCATCAATGATATGTTGCGATTCCCTTGATTATTGGGGAGTATATCATTGGTAATAAGGGGAAAGGCTATCTATATCCACCAAGGGTCTCCCTCTACTGCCCTTTGGATCCTCCAGAGTAGTTTCATGATCGATAGCTGTAGAGTCATTGGGAGAATATTAGCATTGAAAAGATGAACTCTTGGGTGAAAATAAGAAGCTTGGATCACCAGAAGCCTAGCAGAGTGCTCTACACATGAAGAGCTTAATAAACAAGGTAAGGTAGCCTAGCAGGGAGAGGTCTGGCCTTGGAGTAAGGAGGATATAGGTTCAAACCTTGTCTCTGATACCTACTAACCATGTGCTTTTGGGTTGGCAATTAACTTCTCCATGTCCCAGACAAGTCTTGAAGACTATAAATTACTGGCAAGTTGCTATTAACATCAGTGGAGAGAGTCTGCAATGCTGATGAGATTACAGCCCTGAACAGAAGCACATGCACACACACACAACACACACACACACACACACACACACACATGCACAATGATGTTTGTTGAATCGAAAGCAGAGAACAATTTCCTGGATGCAATTCATATTTCTTATTTGCGGATGCAAAAATCATGCACGCACAGCTCCGGCTCTCTCTGCAATGGTGCTCCTGCATAAAGATCTCTTGCTGGGGACGAGTGTGAGATAGAAGTGTGGGTGACAGAGAGGGCTTATGAAAGCACTTCTTCTGTGGAGGGAGCAGGGTATCTCCTTTATCCATTTATTCACCAAACATTTATTCAACACCCACTCTGTACAAGACATTATGTTAGGGGATAGGTACATAATAAAAAATTAATAAAATTAATTTAAATATAAAATTTTAATTTAAAATTAATAAAAAACCAGTCCCTACCCTCAAGACACATATTCTTTTTTGGGGAAGGGGCACGTTTAAATTGATAAATTCATACAGAATAATTCAAACTCCTAAAAAGGAACAGCAGGAAAGGGGAGTATGAACTTAGTTTTAAAAGAAACTAAGAATTCTGAGAGGGGGAAGCAAGGAAGGGGGAACACATCAGTCATGGAGAACTGCTTGTTCAAAAGCATGAAGGGTGCTGAATTCAGAGAACAATAAGTGGATTCGTTTGCTGGATCACAGATTGTTCATAGGAGGCTAATGTGAAGTAAACCCGGAAATGTCATCTGGAGCCAGCTGGTGAAAGACTTTAAAAAGAAAACTGTATTTTCTTCTAGGGACATATAAAGTTCTTGAGCAGGGTCGGGGATCTGACCTAGATGCTGGCTTTAGGAAGATCAGCTTAGGTGTCAGTATGTTCCAGCCCACAGGCAGGGGAAAGCTTAGCTGCTGGATGGGAATCCAGTTTTTGCCTGGCGTGAGAGTTTGTATAAAACAAGGGGGTTGACCTGAATGGTCCCTTAAGTTCTCCTAGCTCCAAATTTATGTTGTCATGTTTCAAGTTACTCTCCAAACCTGAGCTTTCATAACTTCATGACTTATAGAGGTGGAAGGCCCTTCAACGCCACAGCTCTGTGGTTCCAGGAGAGGCCTGGCTGCTCAGTCATGTAATCTTATCCTGGTCCCTTATTTTAAGGAGCAGAATGCCTTGTGACTGTTTGCAAGGATCCACTTCTGAGGGCCTACGACTGCAAAATTACTATCTGCCCCATCTGAAAATTAAGCTGTAAGGAAAGGATGCTTTTCGAAGCTGTTTCTGTCATCCGAGTCCCCTCCGGAAGGGATGTGAAATCCTGGCTGCCCCTATAAGTCTCTCTCTGAAGCACTCCAGACCCTATGATGATTCACCTTCATTCTTCTTTGGGGCACAGTGACTTTCACCAGAATATATTATTCATTATAAAACCGGAGAAAATCAGACAGTTTTTCTCGGTCAGCAGTCTCCAAGCAGACAAAGGTCATGCTCTACAGGGAGAGGTGGAACTGCTCTCTTTTCCACAGTAAATATAGATGACATATTCCTTGCTACTGAACCTAGTTATCTCAAATTTATTTATACCCCTCTACCTCCCCTCTCTTACAGGGACACATGATACCCAAATACCTGTGAGACCAAAGTGAGTGAGGAGCCAGACATGAGTGTTACAACTTTTAAAAAAAAATGATTTGAAAGGAGGCTGTGGCAGAATACAGTAGATTTGTACCCCAAGGGTTCTTGGACCAGTGAAGCTAATTCTAGCCATTCTTGTCTATCAATGTTAAAAGAAAGTAACCATAACAACAATAGAAATTAATAGTCATATAGTGTTTTAAGGTTTGCATGAATCATTTCATTTCTCACTATAGTCATATGAGATTCTATTATTATCCCTATTTTACATATTTAGAAATATAATAGATGCCATTAATTATCCTCATTTTACACCTGAGGAAGCTGAGGTAGACAGAGGTTGAGACTTGCCCAGAGTCATACAACTAGTAGTTGCCTGAGGCCAGATTTGAATTTAGATGTCCCAGAGCTCTACTCAGCAGGCCACCTAGCTGCCAATAATATTAAAAGAAAATAGTTATATAGTATTTTAATGTAGGCAAAGTTTATTACATGTCTTATCTCATTTGATCTACACAATAGCCATGTGAAGGTAATGTTTATAATATGCATTTTGCAGATGAGGAATCTGAAGGATATAGCAGTTAAATGACTTGCTGAGGGTTACACAGCTAGTAAGTGTTTGAGGCAGATTTTGAACTTAGGTCCTTCTGACTCCAAGTCTCTTGATGGACTAACAGTTTTACAACACTCCCAAGTAGTAAAGAAACCAATGGATGTTGTCCTTAATGTTTGAACTTATTGTCTGTGTGACCATGGGCGGATCACTTACCCTCTGTGGGTTGCAGTGTATCAATCTGTAAAATAAGAAATTTGGAGACCCCTTTCAGCTCTAAATCTATGATGCTGTGAACAAGGCCATATCATATGTTTAGAAATATTTACAACATTTCATACTGAACAATGAGGCCATGAAGACAAAGACTCAGAAAGAAATGGAAAATCATTGTAGATTTAGAAGCGGAAGGGACCAGAGAGACTGCTGGATCCAACTTTTTCATTTCATAGATGAGTGATAGAGACATTAAGTGACTTGTCCCAGGTCACTTAGCTGATGTGGTTGGCTATTGTCCTTTGTGTTCAAAGAGGACCAAAAGAACAGCCCTGTGTTGGGGTCAGTGTGTCTAAGTGTGACTGATCAGACCAGTATGAGCTCAGAGTTGGGTTGGGTCCATATGAACATTTGAAGAGATGTCATTAAATTCATGCATCTCATATTTCTTTTGAGCTGCTTCAGTCATAGAGCACAGTGCTATCTTTGATGTGGGCACACCATGCTGGGTGGTCCTGTGCCAGTCTCCCATGTCATGCAATTGATTCCAAAGTTCTTCAGAGATACTTGAGAGTGTCCTTATATCCCTTCTTCTGACCACTATGGGACCATTTGCCTTTGTGAGTTCTTTGTAAAATAGTCTTTTGGGCAAATATTCATTTGTTATTTGAACAACATGGCTAGCCCCTTGGAGTTGTGCTTTCTAGCAGTAGAGTTCGAATGCTTGGCAGTTCAGTTCAAGCAAGGACCTCAGTGTCTGGTAACCTATCCTGCCAGATGATCTTCAGAATCTTCCTAAGACAGTTCAAATGGAAGTGATTCAGTTTCCTGGCATGGAGCTGCCATACTGTCCAGGTTTCACAGGCACACAACAATGAGATCAGTACAATGGCTCTGTGGATCTTCAGTTTGGTAGGCAGTCGAATACCTTTTCTCTCCCACAATTTCTTTTGGAGCCTCCCAAACACTGAGCTAGCTCTGGCAATGTGTATATCAACTTCATTATCTATGTGTATATCCCTGGAAAGTGTACTCCCAAGGTAAGCAAATTTATTCACAGTATTCAGTATTTCTCTCTTTGCTGTAACCAATGGTTCCATGAATGGATGTGGTGCTGGCTGGTGGAGGACCTGTTTTTTCTTGGCGTTAATTATTAGGTCAAAATTAGCACAAGCAACAGAGAATCGATCCATACTTTCTTTGCAGCTCAGTTTGAGGATGCTTCGAGTACACAATCATCTGTGAACAACAAGTCACGTACCAATTCTCCCTCCATTTTAGTCTTGACTTGTAGCTTTTTCAAGTTAAATAATTTACTGTCAGCATGGTAACTGACCTTGATGCCATTTTCATTCTCCTTGAAGGCATCTAACAACATTGCTAAAACATTATGCTAAAAATCATGGGAGCAAGCACACAGCCCTGCTTCACTCCATTAGTGACTGGGAGAGTGCAAGAACATCCAATTCCAGAACCCATGCAAACATGCCATCATGAAGCTGACATACGATACTGATGAACTTCTCTGGGTACCCAAATTTTCCACAAGCCCTCATGTCTGACAGTATTAAAGATCTTAGTCAGATCAGTTAATGTATATATATATATATATATATATATATATATGTATATATATATATATATACATCTGTCCTTCTCCTGGCATTTCTCCTGGAGTCATCAGGCAACAAATGCCATATCAACTGTTCCTTGACCTTTTCTGAAGCCACTGGCTCTCAGGTAGACCATCATCTTTCAGGAAAAGAATCAACCTATTAAGGAAGACTGGCAAGAATCTTGTTAAATGACTAAGAGAGAGAAGCCCCTGTGATAGTTATAGGAAAATCTATTTCCTTTATCTTAATAGAAATGGACAATAGAGGCACTCTTGAACTGCTGGGGGATAATCTTCTCTTGTCATATAACCTAGAAAATTTCAGTCAGCTTTTGTATGAGCAGTAGATCCCTCATCTTGAGCCAAGAATCCTGCATCTCTCTGAGCTTCACTTGCACTTTACTTTTGATGGAGTTAAATGCTGCCTTCTTAGAGACAGATTGACTATTCTGCTGGCAAACCCTGTGGAGTTCTTGTTTTTCCTTTAACAGCTTCTGAATTTCCTCATCATTTTTGTCAAAGTTTTCCCTCCAAGTTAGCAACAAACTGTTTCTTCTTGAAGAAGTACTCTAATCTGTTGACATTAAGTCTTTTGGGAGTCATCTTTCCTTGGGGCTGCTGCTTTTGCTGAATGCAAATATTTAGCTTGGAGAGGATAAGTCTATGATCAGTCCAGCACTCTGCACCACACATTGCCTTTGTCACTCTCATCATGTATGTCTCTTCTTCCAATGACATGGTCTGTTACATGCCAATGTTTGCTGGGACAGTGCATCCATGAAGTTTTATTGCATTAAGGAAAATGGAACACAGTTTTGGTGAGAAGAAGGTCTTGAGATGCACATCTTCAGTAGTAAGTGACTATTACTGTCACAGTTTTCAACTCCACTCCTCCCTAGGACTCACTGCCATGTTTGGTAATCTGTGCCTGCTCTTGTGTTAAAGTCACCCAGAATTATTAGCCTGTCCCTCTTCTGGCACATTGATGATGAGGGTCTCCAGATCTCATAAATTTTTTCTTTGACCTCATCAAGGTTCATCATAGTGGGAGCATATGTACTTATAATAGTGGCATGTTACTTTCCTGCAAACCACATTGTCATGAGCCTATTCTCTCTTTTTCAGAGGCATTGGTTGTTGTCCTCTGTGTTCGAAGAGAACCAAAATGACATCACCACTGTAAAGTGAAGTTTCATTGTGTCCAGCTGTGGCTGATCAGACCAATATGAGCTCAGAATGCTCTACCACAGATTGGGCATAGATAGTTTGTATGAATTTTTGGGGTGGATACTCCAAATTTGTGCATCCTATGTTTACTTTGTGCTGTCTCAATTCTGTTTTTCTCATAGTTCACAGCAACCTTTCTGATGTGGGCACATCATGCTGAGCAGTCCTGTGCCAGTGTCTCCCATGTTGCACAGTCAAATCCAAAGTTCTTGAGAGAAACCTTAAGAGTATCCTTGTATCATTTCTTCTGGCCATCATGTGATTTCCTGCCCCATGTGAGTTCTCCACAAAATAATCTTTTTGGCAAGCGTATATTTTGCATTCAAACAATGTGACCAGCCCATCGCAGTTGTGATCTCTGAAGCATAGTTTGAATACTTGGTACTTCAGTTCCAGCAAGGACTTCAGTATCTGGTATCTTATCCTGCCAGGTGATCCTCAAAATCTTCCTAAGACAGTTCAAATGGAAGTGATTCAGTTTCTTAGCATGGCACTGGTAGACTGTCCATGCTTCACAAGCACAATACAATGAGGTCAGCACAACAGCTCTGTAGACCTTCAGTGTGATAGGCAGACTAATACCTCTTCTCTCCCAAACTTTTCTTCAGAACCTCCGAACACTGAGCTAGCTCTGGCAATACATGTATCAACCTCATTGCCAATATGTACATCCCTGGAAAATACACTGTCAAGGTAAATAACCTTATCCACAGCATTCAAAACTTCTCCATTTGTTGTAACCGATGGTTCCACATATGGATGGTGGGGTGATGGCTGATGGAGTACCTGTGTTTTCTTGGTGTTAATTATTAGACTAAAATTAGCACAGGCAGCAGAGAATTGATCTATACTTTGTTGTATCTCAATTTCAGAAGCTGTATTGAGTGCACAATCATCTGCAAAAAGAAAATCATGCACCAACACTCCTTCCATTTTTGTCTTGGCTTGTAGCCTTTGAAACTGAAGAACTTGCCATCAGTATGGTAGTTGACCTTGATGCTGTGTTCATCCTCATTGAAAGCATTTGTCAATATGACTGAGAACATCATGCTAAAAAGCATGGGAACAAGCACACAGCCCTATTTCACTCCACTGGTGACTGGGAAGGCACACGAGCATTGTCCATCATCCAGAATCCAGGCCAACATGCCATCATGAAATTGATGTACAATATTGATGAACTTCTTGGAGCAACCAAATTTTGACATAATTTTCCATAATCCCTCATGACTAACAGTGTCAAAGACCTTGGTCCGATCTACAAACGTTGTGTACAGACCTCTGTTCTGCTCCTGGCATTTCTCCTGGAGCTGTTGGGCAGTAAATACCATATTGACTGTTCCTCGGCTTTTTCTGAAGCCACACTAGCTCTGAGGTATATGACCGTCTTCCAGGTGAAGGATCAGCCTATTAAGGAGGACTCTAGCAAGAACTTTGCCAGCAATTACTAAGAGGGAGATCCCTCTGTGATTGTTGCAGGACAATCTATTCCCTTTACCCTTATGCAGATGAACGATGGAGGCATCCTTGAACTCCTCTTGCCATATAATCTGGAAAATTTCAGTCAGCTTTTTCAGAGGCATACAAGCTTATTGACTAGATTAGTTTTGAAGGCAAAAGCTGTGTCGGATTCATGGTACTCCTTTTAACTTTGGACACTCCAGAAAAACGTGTATCCAGCACTGACTTCAGCAAGCTGGGCTTCATTTTCCAGCCTTATTATACTTAGGACTGCTATTTGGAGTTCTCTTGCAACAAGAGCTGTTTGTCTTTTAGGTCTATTGGATTTTGTGTTTTCCATATGTGTGCATAGTTTCATGTACCAATGTGAAGTGGAATCACCTCTGCAAAAGTTTTTGTACATTTCTGTGTTTTGACTGCAGGGTAGGAGCCTCACCTGCCATGGTATTCACACCAGGGTTGGGTAAGAAGATAATTTTTAAGGCACCTTTTCTAACCTCTTCTCCTGCCTGTAGATGAGCAGTATGGTCCTTTGAAAAGACTGCTCAGACACCCAGGGGGATGCCAAATCACTCTGCTGCTTCCAGTGAGAAGATGACCCTATGGCCTGGGCCTCCTGTTTGCAGGACTGTAATTGTGGCTCCCAGTGCATCTGCACCTGCTACTTTATCATTTGCCTATTGCCACAGGACTTTGGGATAGGTAAAAAAATAGTATGGGTAAGGTCTTTTGATTGTAGCATTCTACGAATTTAAGCAAGCAAGAGTTGCACAAAGTTGTTAGTCTCATTCTCTTCCAGAGTCGTCACAGTTCAGTGGCAAGACACAAGTCAGGATGATGGGCAATGACCCAGGACATGGTAGATGACCTTGGCATCTTCAATGTCTGACCAAGCTCTAAGTACTCCACAGCACCTGCTTCAGTCACTTTCCTAGCCATTGGAACAAACTGTTTTCATCCATCCGCTCTGCTGGGAAAGTCTTCACATGCTTGAGATAGACACCCCTGTAACTCACTGAAGGGTTTGAGACCCCTCGGTTACCCTTAACTTGGTTTAGCCCATCTGCTGAAATGATTTACAGGAGTATGACCGCTGCACATGCTACAGTTTCTTGGAGCTACAGATGAGAATTCGATGAATCAAGTGGACACCAAAGGTATAAAACAGCCTCTAAAAGGGCTTGGCAGCCCTCACACCAGAGGTGCAAGTCTTCCTGACACCCCCACGTAACCACTGAGTGTCTGAGATGGAATTTGAATGCAGGTCTTCCTGACTCCAAGTTCAAGCCCTTGCCATTATACAACTGTTTTGATCATCCAGGCTCTCTCGTTCTTCCATGAAGGTCAAGGAACAGTTGATATGGCATTTGTTGCCTGATGACTCCAGGAGAAATGCCAGGAGAAGGACAGAGATATATATACATTAACTGATCTGACTAAGATCTTTAATACTGTCAGACATGACTGAAATGAATGACCAGCAAAACTTGATGGTAACTGTCATGTCCTATTCTTCTCCAGGCTCACCACTCTATGCTACTCATAGGGCATGAACCTGAGGTCTCTTATAATCCTGGTGACCCTCTTCTGGATACTCTTCTTTTTATCAATGTTTTTTCTAAAATGTGATGACCAGAAGTGGACACAATACTCCATATGTGGTTTGACTAGGGCAGACTACAAAAGCCTTATCATTTTCATATTCCTGAAAACTTTGTCTCTCATTGTAGCCCAAAATCCCAATAATTTTTTTATGGCTACCATACAACCCTGTTGAACCATATTGATCTTATAGTCCACACAAACTCTCTCATTTTTTTCAGACCATCTTTTGTTTAACCAGACTTCCGCCATCTTGTACTTATGACATTGATAGGAAAACGTTTTTACATTTGTCCCTATTTTCATTTAACCTTACTAGAGTCAACTATTGGATTCATCTCAATGTTCCAGCCTGTTAAGACTCTATGCAACAAATATTTATTAAGCACCCACTGTTTACAAGGTATTGGGGATGCAAAGACAATAAACAGTCCTTGCCCTAAAGTGGCTCACATTCACCTGGGAATACAAAATGACTCAAATAAGTTAATACAAGTGTATGCTCAACATTATACAAAATAATTTTAAGAGGAAAAAAAGCACTAACTCCCAAGGGAGTTGGGCAGAGGCTTTGTGAAGGAGGTGATACCTGAGCTATCCTTTGATGGCAGCTGGAGACTTAAATAAAGGACTAGGGGAAGAAGAGACTTTCAGACTTGGAAGGCTGCTGGCCCAATGGTCCAGAGACAGGAGACAGAATATCACAGATTCAATTGATGGTTTGTATTCAAATATTAAGAACATCAAAAATAGATGTGGGATGCCACTGCTAAGTATATACCTCAAGAAGGTCAAAGACAGAAGAAAATGTGCCATATACTCCAAAGTACTTGTAGTAATTTTTTTTTTTTAGTTTGTAATGCCCAAGAACAGGAAACAGAGTAGATACCTATCAGATCAACTGGGAAATGCTTAAAAAATGGTGGTGCATTAACGTAAGATAATGTCTATTACCGCAGTGTAAGAAAAGACAGATTTGAAAAATTAGAGAAGCATGAGAAGACATATATACTGATAACAAGAAAATTTAATGGAATTAGGAAAATTATATACATGATGACTACAAAAATGGAAATTGAAAGAATAACCACAAAAAGCCTAGAAATTGAACACAGAATAGAAATAATGACCAAGCCTGGCTTGAAGAAGGTCTGGGAAAATGTACCTCCTTCTCTTATTTGAGGAGGTGGACAGCTATGGGTGGAGGGCATTGCATGTGCTCTTAGGAAGTTGATATGTTTGTCAATTTTGCTGACCTGATTTTCTTTCTTTTTAGTTCTTTGTTACAAGGGCTAGCTTGATGGGTTAGAGAAGTGGTTGGGTCATATTTAGAGATGATGGCAATATAAAAACAAAATAGCTATAAAATCATTTCTTCATAGGAATAGTTAGCAATTTTCATTCTGAGCAGATAAGTAACTTCTTTGCCTGATATCCTTCTATGGAGGGTTAAAACCACAAAATATGCTAATTAAGCAATAGCATAAAACATTCTGTGTTTTAGCTGAGAGTGCTTCTTTCATGAGTTTTGGACTATGAGAGGGAATAGATAAAGGGTTTGAGGAACATTTTCTATACAGTTGAAGGATTAAAAATTCTCTTCTGTGCTTATGGGGCAGGGAGATGACCAGTTCAGCTTAAGAGAAAGCATCCTGTTTTGATGTGAAACCCTTCAGAAATCTTTTTGTAATTCCTTCCCTCTCTCAGTCCCACGGGGATTGCCTCTGTTTTGCCCATGGGGAAGCTCATCCATAACAGTGGGTCTGTGGTGAACTCCAAGGTCTCTGTCCCTGACCATGGCACTTTGTATCTCCTCATCTGCTGTCATGTTACCATAGTAACTGGCCCCAACTCTTGGCTCCACAACTGAGCTAAATAATGGGACCCTTTAGAAATAGAGACTAGAGTAAATTTGATTCTCCTCAGATGACTAAGGCCACTGTGTCCATTAGCAGAGACCTCAATTCAATTTTTAAAAAAGTATTTATTAGGCTTTGTTGATGGTGCTACTATCCAAGGCATATATACAATTGGAAAAGGGTGGGTCATTTATTAAGAATAAAAGATGATAGACAGTCAGATTTCTAACTGCATTGGTACCCACACTTAATGATAAGAGATCTAGGGGAAAGCCCCAACCAAGATTTATAGATATATGATCATAGAATTTGAATGGGAAAGGACCTAGAAGGTCATGGTATCAAGAGCTGGGAAGGAACTTAGAGATTGTTTAATTTATGATCACATCTTCCTAGATTGAGAGCTGGAAGGCTTTCATTTTTTACAGACAAGGAAACTGAGGCCCCAGGAAGTTAAGTGACTTGCCTGAATTCTCCCAGATAGCATCAGACACATAATTTGAACTCAGGTCTCCCCTGGCTCTACGTCTCTGCTCTTTCCACTAAGTCACATCACCTCTAATGTTACTCTCCAAGACAAAATGAGGCTTGGGATGATTAAGTGACTTGGCTGCACTTGTCACACAGATGGAGAAAACTGGAACTGGGACTCAAATACAATTCTTTTCTTGTCATTACTTCTACTGCCCCACAGTGGGAGGAAAATGTCTCTGTAAACTGTAAAGTTATATAAGAACATGGGCCAACTTGTGCTTCAGCACAGTAGGTGATATAGTTCATCTTCCTCATTGTTTGAGGGCAGACCTGGATCTGTGGTTTTATTGACATAGAAAACTGGTGCCTTCCCTTTCTTAATTATTTCCTATTTATCCTGTATGTAGCTTGCTTTGTATATGTTTGATGGCAGGGTGGTATCTGTTTTGTAGTTTATAGACCTAGAGAGAAACTTGGGGTATTGAGAGCTTCAGAGACTGGCCCAGGAGTCAAACAACTAGTAAATGTTTGAGGATGCTTAAACCCATACTTTACAAACTCCAAGACTGACTGCTTTTCCTTCCATCCCTTCATTTTACAGGTGGGGAAACTAAGTCCCAGGTAGGATAGGTGATTTGTCCAAGATCACAATGTAGTAAGGCAGAATTTGAACCCAGATCCTTCATCTCCAAATCTGGCACTTAATCACACAAGATAAGAAGGTTTCTATGGGTTGTGCATCCCCTTCATCCAAGACCTCTTCTAATGCTTTATCTCATGAAATCACAGATGCAATAAAAGAGAGAATTGCTAGGTGCTGGAAATAATATGGACAAGGGGCATCCAATTTACCAGGAAAGGCAATAACATGTGCACAGATAAAAACATACAAAGAGAATAGAAGGTAATTTCAGGTTGGAGAGAGGATCTAGAAGCTGAGAAAAGGGGGAAGGGAATCAAAGAAAGCCTAATAATCTAGGAGGTGGGGCTTCAACTAAGCTTTGAAGGAAGCTATGGAATCCAAGAGGAAAGAGACATTTAAAGAAGAATAACTATTGCTGAAATGAACAACATTCATAAAATACTGTAAGGTTTGCAGAGAGATTTGCTGAGATTAGATCTCCTTTGGCTCTTACAACAAGTCATCTGGTGAGACCAATATCATCATCATCGTCATCAGTCATTTATAAATGACAAAACTGAGGCTCAGCTGACATTCCCAGGGTCACATACATAGTAAGAGAGAGGAAAATCAGGTCTTCCTGATACCAATTCCTGTTCTTTTCCTGTTATAGTGTCTATGTTTCAGTGAGAGGGAGGAAAGGGGTGATCAGCAAGGAATAAGAGGAGGTTGCATATGGGTAAGCCTTAGTGTATACACAAAAGTAGGACAGGGTGGAGCTTAGTTTAAGGGACCTTAAATGCCATCCTAAGGAGCCTTCATTTTTTTTTCCTAGTGGTAATAGGGAACCACAGAAGAATTTTGAACCCGAAGAGGGATAGAAGCTGACTTATGTCTTGCATAGGATCCCAAAGTGGGTGATACCGCTTCCTTGGGGATACTGGAATGATCTAAGGGGGGTGGTAGTTTGAAATGACACAAATAAAAAAAAATTAAAGGGTTGAAGGAAGTAGATTTCCAGAGGGGTGCTGAGCAATTTTTTAAAAAAGGGGATGGTAGGCCAAATAAGTTTGGAAATTTCTGCTTGGGTGATTATTTTAGTGGCCATATCCAGTGCTTGTTATAATTTACACTTGTCTCCTCTTACTTTTAGTTTTCTTGCTTCACAGATATCTTCAAGGACAAGGGAAGATTTGTCCTTTAGATTGTTATCTCTAAAACTAGAAGTCTGGAGAGGGAATTTGCCAATTTTGATGGAGAGCACTAACTTTGAGTATATGATACTTTTTATATTGATGAAATAAGCCCATTATAAAAAAAAGAAAACCAACTTTCTGGGCATCTTAAACTCTTTCCATTGGATAAAACCTGATGTTAAGAGGATAGAAATGGTTTGAGTTGAATGGATTATAGAATTCTAGATCTAGGGCTGGAAGGGACCTTTGGGGTCATTTAACAGCTAGGTAGTGCTGCAGAGGATAGAGCACTGGGCTTGAAACCAGTTCAAATTTGACCTCAGACTCTTACTAGCTATGTGACACTGAGCAAGTCACTTAATTCCATTTGCCTCTGTTTCCTGATTCTAAAGCCAGTGCTCTATCCACTTCACCACTTAGTTACCCCTGAGAAAAATTAAGAAGTAGCTATTCAGGATGAGAAAAGCAGAGAGTAGGCATTAAATGGGGTCTATTAGAAAAGCCTACAAATTGGACTTGGTAGAGAAACAAAGATATACCACTTGACTCCTGTGCTCAAAAATTAGAGTGACTACTTATTATTTCTTATGATAAATTCTAAGCTTCTCTGTCTAAATTTAAAGCCTTTCATACCAGTCCTCAATAAATCCTTCTGTTTTCATAGATTACTTCCCCTTCCACATTCTGTAGTCCAGCCAAACTGGCTTCATTCTCAGAGATGGTCCTCCATCTCCCATCTCCATGATTTGTAATAGCTGTCCCTTATGACTGCAATGCATTCTCTCCTCTCCTCTGACTCAAATAAGCACTTACTTCCTTCAAGACTCAGCTCAGACACTACCTCCTACACATGAAGCCCCCAAATATTAGTACCCTCCCTCTTTAACTATGTTGTATTTAATTTGTATATAAATATACATGCACTCTGTAATCCAGTGACATTGGATTCTTTTGTGTTCCTCACATAAGACAATCTATCCTCTTGACTCTGGGCATTTTCTCGGGTTCTCCCCTCATGTTTGGAATGCTCTTCTTCCTCATTGTTGCCTCCTGGCTTTCTGCAAGTCCCAGATAAAAATCCCACTCCGATCCTGCTCAATGCTAGCCTTCCCTCTAAGCCTACCTTCAATTTAATCCTGTCTCTTATCTTGTATGTTCCTAATTGTTTGCATGTTGTATCACCTGTTAGAATCTGACATGTTCCTTGAGAACAGGGACTCTTTTTACATTTCTTTATATCTTTCAGTGCTTAGTATTGTGACTAGCACATAGTAGCCATTTAAGAACTGATAGTTCCAATCCAGTCCAATGAGTATTTATTAAGTTCCTACTATGTGCTAGGCACTGGGAATATAATTAATCAAGACAGTGCCTACCCTCATGGAGTTTATAATCTAATGAGGGAGACAACATGCAAACAAACATATATGAAGCAAACTACACACAGGATGAATAGGAAAAATTTAACACAGGGAAGACATCAGAAATAAGAGAATTTGGGAAAGGCTTTCTGTAAAAGATGAGATTTTTGTTGGAATTAAAAGGAAGTCACACTCACAGTAGGTGCTTAATAATTGCTTTCTCATTGACTAAATGCTAAGAATGTGCAGTAGGACAAATTTAGATTGTCTCTTAGGTCCTTTCTGGGTCTAGATAAGCATTCCTATGATCCACAGAATCTGGAGAAGGCAATGGTATAATTTTGTTTTCTAATTATTTCTAGGTCAGCGAGAGAATCATAACTTTAGAACTGGAAAGGACCTTAACTAGTCTAATCCTTTAATTCCATTTGTATTTTTTGTAATAGCTTCTTTATTACCATTTTATTCTGAAATACTGAATTTAACAAATACCACATAAAATGAATATTTTCATTTATAATATATGGAAGAGGAGGATTTTTCATGAAAATTTTAATCTCTTTTATGATTAACTTCTTTTTCTTTTAAAGTACTGAATGAGCTCACTATGTAACCTTCAGAACTGTCTTATTTGTCTGTGATTCCTTCTGGCTTTCCTTCTGTTCTCTTCTCATTTTTAATTTTATTATTTTTTTGGTAGGGTTCCTTATTCCTACTCTCTTCTTTCCTATTCCTTCTCTGTCTTCCATTCTATTCTCCTACAGAAAAAGAAAACCCTTTTAATGAATATGCCTAGACAAGCAAAATAAATTCCCACATTGATCATGTCCAAAAATGTCAGTCTCATTCTGTTCCTTGATGCTATCACTTCTCTGTCGGGAAGTGGGCAGCCTGACTTATCATTGGTCCTCTGGAATTACCAAACATTTGCTTTGTAGAAGAGGAATTTGAGGCCCATCTAGATGGATTTACAAGTGAATTCTATCAAACATTTAAAGAATGGTTAATTCCAATACTATATAGACTATTTGGGAAAACTGGTGAAGAAGGAGCCAACCAAATTATTTTTATGATACAGATATAGTTCTCATACCCAAACCAGGAAGAGCCAAAACAAAGAAAGAAAATTATAGACCAATTTCCCTAGTGAATATAGATGCAAAAATTTTAAACAAGATATCAGCAAAAATATTACAGCAACTTATCAGGAGAATAATATATTATGATCAGGTAGGATTTATACCAGAAATGCAGCAGTGGTTCACTATTAGGAAAACTATCAGCATTATTGATCATGTCAACGACAAAACTAACAGAAACCATATGATTATCTCAACAGATGCAGAAAAAGCTTTTGAAAGAATACAACATCCATTCCTATTGAAAACACAGGAGAGCATAGGAAAAAATGGAAACTGAGGCCCATGGAGGGACAGGGATTTTGTCTTACCATCTCAAAACTCAGCAGATGGTTTATAGTGGTGCTGATGGACCTGCAAAGGACATAGTCATAGGGATGAATAAGCATAGGTTTGATTGTTGTTCAAGAAATTCTAGCAGTTCCCATTTGCTCCAAGGATAAAATACAGACTCCTCAATTCAGCATATAAAGTCCTTTTTAGTCTGGGTCCTACCTATATGTCAAAACTGTTTTCATAGTATTCTCCTTTGTCCTAACCCTTTCAGCTAAAACCCAGCTCACTTATCTATTTGCACAAGACATTAAATCTCATACCTCTTCATCTTCTCATTGGCTCTACCCATCTTCTCTCACCTCTGTGTCTCAGAATCCCTAACTTCCTTTAAGGTTCAGTATAAATTTCACTTCCTAAATGAGACCATTCCTAATGCCCTTAGTTGTAAATTATTCAACTCCCAAGTTACTTTGCATATTTTTGAGACTTACTTATATGGGAACATATTGTTTCTTCCTATTAGAATGTAAACTTGCTCAGGGCAAGAACTTTATACCCGGTACCCAGCACAAAGAAACCTGTGCTGAATCACAGAACCTCAATGGCCAACCAGCCACACCCCCAACAGAATTTCTTCTAGAACGCACCTGAAAAGAGGTCAATCTAATCTCTCCTTGAAGATCTTCAGTGAAAAGGAAACCACTACCTCCCATAGCAGTACATTCCACTTATGGGCAGCTTTAATTGTTAGGAAGTGACTAGAGAGATGGCTTCTGAGTCAAGAGGATCTGAGTTCAAGTCTTTTTTTAAAAATTAAATTATTTTATTTGTTTTCGGTGTTCTGCAATCACTTCCATATATCTTAGATTATTTTCCCCCTCCCTCTCTCTGTTTTCCCACTCCCTCCCTGAAATGGCATAAAATTTTATATAGGTTCTACACAAACATTCCTATTAAATACATTTTCACTTTAGTCATGTTGCATAGAAGAATTAAAACGAATGGGAGAAATCATAAAACAAAACAAAACATAATACAAAAGAAAATGGTCTGCTTCATTTTGTCATCCAGTTCCATAGTTCTTTCTCAGAATGTGGAAGATATTGTGAGTCCATTGGGAATTTTGTTAAGTCCTTGCATTGTAACGAAGTACTAAGTCTACCAGAAAAATTCCTTGCACACCGTGGTTGTCTGAGTTCAAATCTTGCCACTGACACATGTTGACTTTGTGATCCTAGGTAAGTCTCTTACTCTCTTTCCCCATAAATTACAGAGAAAGTGTCCACTTGCATTAATGGAATATGTTTGACCTTGGGAGTTCCATACTCTTATGAAATCAAGAGCTCAACTGAAAAATATTTTGTATTTGTTTATGTGTCTACTTCCATAGAGCTCCATGGAGGTAGGGATAATTTTATTTCTGTCTTTGCATCCTCAGAACCTAGCACATAGTAGGCACTCAATAAATGTTTGCCTATTAGTAAATAAATGTTTTCCTTCCATCAAGACTAGATCTCTCTTTCTGCCAATCCCAATGGTTGCCCCTTGGGTCAAAGACAGACTTGGCACCTACTGAAGCAAGGGCTTATTGAAGGCTTATTGAATTGCATTGAGTTGAAGCAGAGACAGTTATTTTAAAACCTTCAGTGGGATCCATTTCTGCTCTCTATTGGGTGTGAAAGGCCACAGAGAGCCATGGTGCTAATTGCTGATTCTGTCTGGGAGGCAGAACCTGGGTTTGGATGAGACAGCCTGGGGTCAGACAGAAAGTAAAGACCCGTAGGATGAAAGACGGACCAACTTGGACCCCTTTACCATCAGACAGCCATGCCAGTGGGGAGTCACTCATCCATCACAAGTATACTGCAAGCAGATTCCAATTAGGTTTTGAGTGGACATGCTTCTGCATCCACAGCAAGGCTGGAGAACAGTAGATCTTTAATGGAGGCAGGCTACAGCGGGAGAAGCATTTGACCTGGCATTAGGAGATCTGAGGTTAGGTTGAAGATCCACTTGATGATATTAGGCAGGTTCTTTGGTCCCTTTGGAATCTAAGGGAATCATGCAATCATAGATATGGAGCTGGAAGGGTCCTTAGAGGCCATTGAATGATGAGGAAACTAAGGTCTTAGAGGGTCAAAGGAATTCATACAGGTAATTAGTACCTGAATCAGGATTTGAATCCAGGTCTTTGTGGCTCCAAGTGCTCTATCTACTACACCATGCTGCCTTCAAAGAAAATCCTCCTTAACAAATATTAGTTCTTCCTCGCTTGAACACGAGGCAGATGGCTTAGATCCCATGTACTTACTCTAGCAAAACTCTGAAGTTTGTTCCAGATAGAATACAGGGAAAGTGACAAACTGTACCCAAGAAATAGACTCCATCAAAATTGGAAGAGACCAAATGGAACTCAGATTCCCTGAGATGGCAAAAGAATAATATTTGCAGGTAGGTGGTGCCATGGTACGTAGGATGCTGGGCCTGGAGACAGAAAGACTCATCTTGCTGAGTTGGAATCTGGCCTCAGGCACTAAGTAGCTGTGTGAACCTGGGCAAGTCACGTCACTCTGTTTGCCTCTATATTAGAGGGGATACCATGGTCCTAGGCACTGGAAATAAGTTAGAGGGGATAGCATGGTCCTAGGCACTGGAACTTTGGGTTCAATCTTCCATTTAGGCTGCTTGATATGAATTCTGCCAGACATCTTATAGTCTAGAGCTGAAAGAGACCTTAGTGGTTATCTAGTCCAACTTTTTCATTTGACAGGTGAGGAAACAGAGACTCATGGATATTATATGACTTATCCAAGTTGTATAAACAGCAAACCTCTGAGGCAAGATTTGAACCCAGGAACTCTGTCTCCAGAGCCAGTCCTCTTTTCATTACTTTGTATATTTCATGTCTGTCTTATATAATTGCACATGTGTAGCCTATTTCTGATTGCTTACCATTTTGTATTTGCTTTTTGTATCTACATTTTGTATCTACATATATGTACATGTTATTTCCCCCCATAGAATGTAAACTGCTTGAAGGCAGGGACTGTTCCATTTTTCTGTTTCCCCAGTGCCTAGCAGAATTCCTGGCACATATAGTAGGCACTTAATAAGTATTTGTTAACTAATTGTTATCACAGGAAAATAGATGACAGAAAGAATCCATATATAACAAAATATTTATAGCAGTACTTTTTTGTAGTAGCAAAAAAACTTAGAAACGAAGTGAGTGCCCATTGATTGAGAAACGACCAAACAAATTGTGGTTTATGAATGTAATGATATGATCACCCTATAAATGATGTATATGACAAATTCAGAGTAACCTGAGAAGATTTGTCCAAACTGATGCAGAGCAAAGTAGGCAGAGCTAAGAGAACAATCTATAAGATGGCCACAATAATGTCAATGGAAATAAGACTGGAAGAAATAAAAATTCAGATTTGACCAGACAGACAAGAATAATTCTAAAGTACTCAGGATATGGCACAGTGAAAAGAGCTCTGGGTCTAGAGTTGGGTCCTGGGTCTGAAACTTGGCTCTGCCATTTATTTACTTGTGGGACGTTGGTCAAGTTTCTATACTTCTCTGGGACTCATTTTCGTTGGCTGTAAAATGAAAAGTTGGACGACTAAGCCCCTTCCCAGATCCAGAAATGTTTTCCTAGGATGTTACACACCTCTCTCCTCTCAGAAGATTCTAGATACAGAACGAGGTATCAGTCAGCAGACATGATCAGTGTTTTTGCTTAATTTTATCTTTGTTTAAATAAAGAGTTCTTTTGTGAAGGAGACTGGGACAGCATAAGTAGAACACTTTAGAGGGACACATGTTGCCAAAAGGCAGATTTCGTATTGCTGTGAGGAAGAACTTCCTAACAAGAGCTGATCCAAAAGGGAATTAGCTACTTCAAGATGTGGTGGATTCTTCAAGCAGAGGCTGGAAGACCACTTGTTGGGTTTGATCAGCTGGGTGGCTGGAGAGGAGATAGAGCACAGGATCCAGGGGCAGGAAGACCTGGGTTGGAATCCTGCTCCTTCACTTACTAGTTCTGTGACATTGGCAAATCACTTAGCCTCTATTTGACTCAGTTTTCTCTTCTGTAAAATATGTATAAGAATAGCATTTACTTCACAGGGCCGTTGTGAGGTTCAAATGAGTATACACACACACACACACACATGGATTATACACATATCTTTAAAGCACTGTCTAAACACTACTTATTGGGGTCTTTTTTGCTATTTTAATATTTCATTTATTTATTTTTAAAAAAACTTTTATTTAAAGTTTTGAGTTCCAAACTAAGTCCCTTCCTTCCCTCCCCCTTCCCCAATGTGGTAAGCAATGTGGTAAGCAATCATATTTGGTTATACATGTGTGATTATATAAAACATTTCTATATTAGTCATTTTATGCAAGAAGATATGAATAAAAGAAAAAATGAAGGAGTGAAAATTGCATGTTTCAGTGTGTTGGATTGGCATGTTACTGAGTATAGCTAAGTCATTCATGATTCTTCATGGAAAAATATTTCTATTAGTGTATACAATGTTCACTTCACTATACATCAGTTCATATAAGTCCAGGTTTTTATGAAATCATTCTACTTTTCATTTCTTATAGCAAAATAATATTCCATTACAATCATATACCAGAGTTTGTTCAGTCAATCCCCAATTGATGGGCATCCCTTCAATGTCCAATTCTTAGCCACAACAAAGAGAGCTGCTATGAACATTTTTTGCACAAATAGATCTCCCCTCCCCTTTTTTGGATGTCTTTGGGCTATAGACTTAGCAGGGGTATTTCTAGACCAGAAGATAAGAACAATTTGGTTGCCCTTTGGGCATGCTTCCAAATTGCTCTCCAAAATGGTTGAATCAGTTCACAACTCCACGAACAATGTATTAATGTCCCAGTTTTCCCACATCCCCTCCCACATCCAACATTTTCCTTTTTTTGTCATATTAGCCAATCTGAAAGATGTGAGGTGTTACCTCAGAGTTGTTTCAATTTGCATTTCTCTAATCAATAACCCTAGCTATTGTCAATGGGAATTTCTTTCATTTATGGATTGGACAAGATGGCCATTGAAGTCCCTTCCAAATTCTGTGATTCTGTCATACTATATTAAATCTTTCAAGGGACGCAGTATTTTTTCTTTAACCAAGGCATCCACACAGTACATAATCACAATTCCCATCCCTTTTTCATATTAGCTTTAAGCTTCATTCATGAAATATTGAGGAGCTTGGTGCCATTCGAGGGCTACAGACTGATATTTCTTTATTAGAGTCACCAACAGGGGAAACAGCAAGGATGGGAGAGAGCTGTCTCTTGGAAGTTAATGTTAAAATGCTTGTGTTACCTGGCTGGTCCTCTAGCCTTCTCTTACTGGCACTTTATCAGGGGCTAGTTAATCAGCTTATCTAAAATAATCCTGCAGGAGAGGGGATGATATCCGGGAGAGAGAAGTTTCAAGGAGTTTAGGCTGTTCAGGGAAAGGAAAGTCGAATGATTGAAGACAGCATGAGGATGCCAAAGAGAGAAAGAGAGAGATGAGAGGGAGAGAGAGAGAGAGAGAGAGAGAGAGAGAGAGAGAGAGAGAGAGAGAGAGAGAGAGAGAGAGAGAGAGAGAGAGAGAGACTGCAGAAGAGGCAAATCTTCACCGACATCCCAGTGTATACTGAGCAAGGGAAGACTCTGGCAGGTGGTTTCTAATGAAGGGGGATCAAGATGGATCTTGTGGGACTCAGTTTGCTATTTTGTAAAAAGAGGGGTTGAACTAGATGGTTCCTGAGGTTTATTCCAGCTTGAAGTCTATGATACTATGACCCTGTGATTCAAAATCAGAAGACCTATTTGAGTCTGGACTGCCAGTGATTAAACAGGTGACTATTAGAAGGGACCTCAGAAACCATTTAGTCCAAAGCATACATGAATAAGAAACCCTTCTATAATACTTTTCGCACAGCAAGTGGTTATCTGGTCTTTTCTGGAAGACCTTTTGTGATGGTGAACCCATTCCTTCCTGAGGTAGCCCATTCAATTTCTGTACAACGCTGATTCTTAAGTAGTTTTTCCTGACATAGAGGATCTATCTATCTAAAGATAGAAATATTTATATATAGATTTTAATATGCATACATATATATGTGTACATATATGTGTAAGTGTGCATATATGTATGTGTGTGTGTGTATATATATATATATATATTGCATTTTCACAGCTCCCATCCATGGCTCCTAGTTGAGTTGATTATAACATGTGACACCCTTTAAAATACTTGACAATAGTTTTTTTTGACCTTTCCTTTCCTTTCTTTTCCTTTCTAATCTAAAAGTCTCCAGTTTTCTCAGTTGATATTCTTTTAGTGTGGGGTCTAGACCTCTCACTATATTGGTTGCCCTCCTTTGGACATATTACTGTTTATAAATGTCCTTAAAATGCGGTGTCCAGAACTGAACACAATGCTTGTGGACAGACTATCCCTTCCATTGTTTTCTAATATACACCTCTTATGCAGCCCAAGTTTGTATTAGCTTACTGGACCACCATGTCACACTAACAGACTAATTGAGTTTGCGTTCACTAAAGCCCCCAGATCCTCTTCACACACATTATGTGCTACCTGCAGCTCGTTTCAGCTTATCCTTGTGAGACTGATTTTTAAAAAACAAATGCAGGTTTGACATTTACTCCCATTAATTTCCTTTTTATTTGCTTCAGCCTGCTATTTCAATTGGTTATGATCATTTTTAATTCTTATCCATATTCAATGCTTTAGCTGACTCTCTAAGCACTGGGTCAGCTACACATTGGAGAAGCATATCCCCTATTCCTTTATCTAAGTAACTGATAAAAAATATTGAACATCAAAAGTCCAAGGACAAATTTCTGGGCATTTTCCCTGAAGACTTCCCTTCATGGTATCATCCTTATAATCCAACCCAACCCAAGTGAAGTGAAACCAATCCAACCTAGTTCATTTCATTCCAACCGCATCCAATCCAATCCAATCAATCCATTCTAACCCAACCCAACTCAATTCACTCCAAAACAGTCCAATCTAATCCAAGCTAACCCAACCCAATCCAATTTAATTGAATTCCCAATCCAACTAACTTCTTCATCATCATCACCATCATCATCATCAACACACTTTATTAAACTAAAAGTTATTTTAGCCATATTTTAAAGTCTATATAAAATAATATTCTATATATTCTACATTGTCAAATAGTAGCAGTATAGTGACTTGACCAAGGATTATTTCTATCTGAACTCCATTGAAAAACATAAGGACATGATAATAATGATAATAACAATAATAAAAGAATAGCTTAAATTTTTTATGGCATTTAAGAGTGGAAAAACACTTTTCTTCATCATGACCCTGACAGTGGATAGTATGAGGTTTATTATCATCCCTATTTTTCAGAGGAGGAAACTGAGGTGAGAGGTAGAGTGATGCTCCATCTTGTCCACAAAGACAAGTAATACTATCTACCTTCTAGGGTTGTTCCAAAGAGAACACTTTAAAAAGTTTAAAGTGATGTATAAATGGGAATTGTCATTAGAGTAGAGGCAGAAGAGGGAAGGAGAGATGTTAATGGGGTGCTGTGGGTTGGGAGCTTGTCTTTCTTCGAGGATAACACTAAGAGCTGATATCTTGATGGCCATCTAAAGTTTGCAAAGTGCTTTCGTGCATTATCTCACTGGGGCCTCTGGACAACCTTGTGAGGTGGGGGCTATAGTCATTATTCTTCATTTTGTAGGTGAGGAAACTGACGGAGACTCTGAATTGCCAAAGACCACATCGCTAGTAAATATTGGAGGTAGCATTTCATATGAAGTCTTTCTTTCTCCAAATATGACAGGTTCTCTTTACTATAGCAATGTCATGGAGCATTGATGGTGAGGAGGGGAAGCCTTATAGGAAGGGAGACTGGAAAATTGGATGGATGTCTGAGATATAGAATAAAAGATGGGGAAGAGACAGAGATAGAGAAAGACCGAGAAACAGAGACAGAAACAAAAAAGATACGAAGCGACAGAGGTAGAGATGTAAAGAGACAAAAATAGAGACAGAAATATAGAAATAGATTTAAAGGTAGAGACAGAGTTGGAGAGTCAGAAACAGAGACACAGTGAGAATCAGAGACAGCAAAATAGAGATAGAGGCAGAGAGAGAGAAACAGAGAGAAGACAGATACAAAAAGAAGCAGAGACACACAATAAAAAGAGAATGAGAAAGTTAATCCTTAAGAGATAAAGACCACATCGTGATCGACAAAACAGAACAGAACACATGGAGTTTGCTGAATCTCCAATATGTCCAATCCCAGCCTTAGTGCCAGAGCCTACTGGGTTTATGCCCAGCCCTGCAGTCTGTAACCAAAATAATGACCTCCATCTGAAATTCAGCACTTCCTGTCGTAACAGTGGCCACTTAGAGAATACCAATTCCATCTTGTGAGAAAGAAAAGAAATACTTGAAAAATTAAAAATTGATTTCTGGAAGAAGTGATTGCTCATTTTATCAACAGTATTTCTAAAGCACTTCCCCTACAAAGTACTCTCCTCCAAACTGGCCTTTGATACAGGCACTACAAGTATTATTATTGCCCATGTTATAGATCAATTTGCTGTTCCTGATATGCCATGCCATTTCCTGCCTCCGCATTGGCTGTGGTCCATGCTGAAAATGCAGTCCCTGCTCACCATCACCTTATACCTGGCTCCACAGCTTAGTTAGGGGCCACTTCCTACATTCAGTTTTTCTGGAAATGACTTAGAATTGCCCTCCCCTGCCCCCAAATGATCTTTCATCTACTCTGCATATATTTTGAATTTACTTGTACATACACATATTATTTCCCTCAAGAAAATGTAAGTTCCTGCAGAGCAGGGACTTTTCAGAAGCCTTTGTGGCTAGCATAGCCCTCATCACATAGTAAGTGCTCAACTAATACTTGGTTGATTTTGATTCAATGTTAGCTTTAAAAATCATTGAGCCTGATTTCTTCACTTTACAAATGAGGAAACTGAGGTCCAGAGATGTGAAATAATTTGCTCAAGGTGGCAGAAGTACCATTCCAACTTAGGTCCTCTAACTCCCAGTCTTTCTACTTTAGGGTTCTAAAAAAGGTCACATTCTGACCATGGTTACACAGAACTTAGCTGGGCTGGTCCTAGGACAGCAGACGCACAATGTTTCATATCACTGGATATGAAGTTTTCCAATTTGTCAGGGCTTGGCTTCTCCTGACTGGCACAGACTTTAAGAACCTAGGGTTCTCCTTGTACCCTGCAGCAAGGAATCAAAGGATCATATATTTATAGATCTAACGGGGAAGTAGAGAGGACATAAAATATAGCACCTACTATGTGCAAGGCACTGTACTTAGCATTTTCTACAAATACTTTAAGGGAAGCTAGGTGGTGCAGTGAATAGGGTTTTGGGCCTGAAGTCAAGAAGACTCATATTCGTATGTTCAAATCTGGCACATGCTAGTTGTGTGACCCTGGGCAAGTCACTTAACCCTTATGAAATTTGCCTCAATTTCCTTATCTGCAAAATGAGCTGGAGAAGGAAATGCCTAACCACTCTAGTATAAGAAAGCTAAGAAAACCCCAAATGGGGTCACAAAGAGTCAGACATAACTCAGTAACAAAAATGAAACTCACAACAGCTTTTTAAGGGAGATGCTGTTATTGTCCTCATTTTAGAGATGGGAAAACTGAGCCATACTGAGATAAAGTGACTTGCCCTAGATCACGAAGCCAGTAAATGGCTGAGGCTGGATTTGTACTCAGGTCTTCATATACCTAGGTCCACTTCACCACCAGCTTCCTCAAAGCCAGAAAACAGAAGGGATATTAGAGATCATTCTTCTCAACCACCTTACTTTACAGATGAGGTAACTTACTCCCAAAGAAGTTAGGATAATTCAAATTGTTAGGTTGTTTTTCCTAATTTCATCTCTTTGCAATATCTACTCATTGCTGCTGTATCTTCCCTGTGGGCTGAAGCCGAACAAGTATAATCCTTCCCCTACATAACAGCCCTTTGAAGACTGAAGACAGTTATTATATTCCCTCAGAGTCTTCCCTTCTTTAGGCTAAACAGATCCCAACTCCTTAAAGAGAACCTCATATGTCATGCACTCAACACTTTTTACCATCTTGGTTGTCAAGAAACACTTAATCAATGTCTGTCTTTAGCCTTATTGTCCAGAACTGATCATAGTTTTTCATATGCGATCTGACCAGGATAAAGCACAGAGAGAACACCATCTCCATAGTTCTAGAAATTAAGCTTCTTTTGATGTAGCCCAACACCTCATTTACTTTTATGGCTGCCATATCACACTATTATCTCCTGCTGAGCTTATAGTCCACTGAAATCCCCAAATCTTCATCTGAACAGTGCTCTCTGAACATGCCCCACCTTTTTACAAAGGTGATTCTTTGTACCCAAATGCAAGACTTTTCTTACTCTTGGATTTCATCTTATTACATTCAACCCAATGCTCTAGACTGTCAAAATCTTTTTGGGTCCTTGGTGTTACTCGCCACGTACCGTTAGTTACGTAGTTTGAGGCTAGATGCAGATTTTATGAATATGCCATCTAGGATTTTATCTAATTCATTGATCAAAAAAATTGCATGACACAGGGTCAGGCATAGATCCCTATGGCATTCTACTGGAGACCTTCTCATGCTTTGACTTTGAATTATTAACAATTGCCTCTTGGTCTAGCTGTCTAACAAATTTTTCATCTTACCTCATTATTATCTCATCAATATTTCTCCATCCTCTTCACAAAAATAGTACATAGCAGTCTGGCCTATATGCAGATACCATCAGTTTGTTAAGATGACATCATTCCCATGGAAGACATTGAGTATTTGTTAATGAGAGACTGGAGACTGAGGGATGAGTGATCATTTTGCATTAACCCACCATGTGGGCTGCCTTTATCTATGGGGTGCATGGCTGGAAATCTTGACATCTTTTCAACAGCCTGACTAGGCACCTGTAAAGACTTTTGTGGCATTCCTATCTGAAGTCTGATGGTGAAAGACTCCTTCGTTCACACCACGTAGCAGTCACCTCCTTCCTCCACCCCTTTAAGTCACATGACTCAGAGAAATAGGTCTGAATCTTTGGACTTTTTGTTCCTTCTTTTCCATTCTAGGTAGAAAAAATGGAGTCTAGGGAACTGGGAGTGCAGAAATCTAGGCAGGGCATTGCAGACAGCCTAGGAGTGATGCCCTGAGAAGCATGGTCTAGAAGTGCCAGCCCAATAGAAGCCAACCCTGCTGTCTCTGGATTTAAACTGCATGGGACTAATGCTATGTAGAATATATATCTATATATCTATAAAGAATTCTGGGGAAAATATTTGAATATTTATTCTTACTCTATCTTTAAAGTAAACCTCCCTTTCCAAAAGTGAGTCTAATAATAAAGGGGTGATAGCTACTGATCCCCTAAGAATTGCAGGAACATAGCAATGGGGGCTTGAGTGGATGACAGAGGAAAGAAGGGGTAAAATGTGGCAGACTTGACTCTAAGGTAATATGGTCAGCATCTACCATGTTAAAATAGTAAGAGATAGCTTATTAGAGCTTTGCTAAAATTCTAGGTAAACTCGAGTCAACAGCATTCTCCTCATAGTTTAGTATTGTAGTAAAAGAAAAAATAATGAGGTTAGTCTGGCATGACTTATTCTTGATAAAGCCACGTTGACTTTGTAATCACCACCTCCTTCTCTTCAGGTGTGCCAACCATATCTTGAAGGACTCATTGCAGAATTTCCCCAGGAACTGAACTGTTCTTTTCCCTTTTATGGAAATGGGGACATTTGCCTTCCTCCAGTCTTGTGGCACCTCTCCCATTTTCCATGATCTTTCAGATATTACCAAAAATAATATCTGCAGAGTTTGTTCTTTTAAATATTTTAAACCTTCTTCAGGAAACATGGTTTAAAGTGACAATCATTTAGAACTCTGTATGAAGAATTCAAACCCTATGCACCTAATCAGAGATCAAGTTGAGCCCAGCTCTGTACAATTCCAAGTGAATAGATTATCAATGAATATGGATTGACCATCCTGGACATTTATAACGGTTGTCCTTGTTCAGGCCTGTCCAACTCTTCTTGAGCTCATTTTGGGTTTTGTTGGCAAAGATACTGGAGTGGTTTGCCATTTCCTTCTTTCACAGATGAGGAAATTTAGGCTAACAGGGTTAAGTGACTTTCATAGGGTCACATAGTTAGTAAGTGTCTGAGACTGGATTTGAACTCAGGAAGATGAGTCTACTATACCACCTAGCTGCCCCGTATTACAATAGCATAAGATAAAAGAAGAGAGAACGTATAGGGAAATTTCACGACCAGCTCATATTTACTGTGTTCTCTCTTTTTCTTCCTTGGTTGTACACTCTTTAAATGTCCAAAAGAGAGGCAAATTCTTCAAGCAGAGGAGTAAGATCATACAGTTATAGCTGGAAAGGAACCTACGGGTCATCTAATGCAAGCAATGAATTCAACACATTTATTAAACACTTAAAATGTACCGGGCACTGAACTTGGTACTGATCATACAAAGACAACAGAGTGTATGCCTGCCCTTGTAGAGCTTATATTTTATGAAAGGGAGACAAGTGAACATGGTACACAGAATATTCAAATTTGTATAAAGCATTATCAAGAGGAAAAGGTACTGACAACTGGAGGCAACCAGAAAAGGGGATGTTTAGTGGTGTGGTAGTGGATTTGGTTTTTTAGAGGCAGAAGGGATTCTAAGTTAGGGATTCTAGGAAATATGGATGGGGAGGGAGTGTGTTTCAGATCTGTGGGAAGTAATTGGTGGGAAACAGAATTTTCTGTAAGAGGAACAATTAGTAGGGCATTTTGGCTAGGACAGAGAGTACATGAAAGGGAGCAGAAGCAGCAACGACAGGCTGGAAAAGTAGGTGTGAACCATATTGTGGAAAGCTTAGCATTTCGTTTCATATCTTAGAGATCAGAAAATCAATGAAGATTGTTGAATGAGCCAGTGTTGCCATGGCTAGATGACAAAATGGTTAGAATGCTGTGTTTGGAGTCAGGAAGACCTGAGTTCAAATTCTGCCTCAGATATTTACTGTGTGACCCTGGTCATGTTACTTAACCTTGCTGGGCCTCAGTTTCCTCATCTGTACACTGACAGAAATGGACTTGATTGCTTCTAAGGTCCCTTCGATCTATAACTCTATGAGCCCATGTTAAGATATCTGTTTTAGGAATCCAATAGATGTGTGGAAGATGGTTTGGAGAAGGTAGCACCTGTGCCTGGTGGTAGAGAGGGTAAAAGGTAAAAAGGACTCAGTAAGGCAGCAGCCTACAAATTTTCCAAAGATGGATTACTGTTTGCCAGGCACATTGTAGAGAGGATTTATCTCCAGGCATGGGTTGTACTACATGGCCCCTAAGGTCTTTTCCAATTCTGAGATTCTGAGCAATACCCTGGGGTTGTAATTGTACACTTGAGAGTTAGGAAGAGGACCCTGCCAGGTTGCTCTTTGGTTCTCATCTCCGACTATCTGCTTTGATGTTCACTGTGTCTTCCCAGAAGTGGGAAGGTCTCCCACTCGCAGAGACCAAAAGTAGCTTCTTAGCCTTCTTTCTAAGCTGTAACATGCACAAAAGATTTCCGGTAGCACTGGCAAGGGTGGGGACTGGCTGACTTCCCAGTCTGCCAGACAGTCCAGGAAAGGGTTGCTATTAAACAGGGGGCTCCCTTGTAAACTCATAGAAGAGCTTGACAAATCTGGCTTTTTTCCCCCCTCTCCTTTTTAAAGTGGCCAAGTCGATATTAGGAGAGGGTTCCGTTTGCCGCCGCCGCTGCTGCTGCTGCAGCTGGGGACTTGGGTAGACACTTCAGATTTGGGGTGAAAGTTGGGTTAGTGAGAGAGCCAGAAACTTCCCTTTGCCCAAAGTTGAAACAGAATCAATAATATGCGTGCGGAAAGGCAGATGATATGATGGAAAAAATGCACTGCACTTGGAATCAAAAGACAGGATCCCAGATGACTCTGGGAAAATTACTTAGTTTTTTTGAGCCTCGGTTTCTCTAACATAAGAAGAAACACTACTTATCTAACACTGTCCGCAACAGGGTTGTTGTGAGGAAAGCTCTTTGTAAATCTCTTTGGAAATACTACGTATATATTTAAGAAGGTTTGGGGTAGCTCTCAGGAGGGAGAATCATGTGTCACCAGGCTGGGGGAAAGGTCGAGGATCTCTACCTGTCAGGGATAGGGACTGGTCAGCAGGCGAGTGGGATTGAGGATCGTGGCTCTCCCGGGGCAGGACGGCGGGAGGCTGAGCGAGGCTGGAGGCTCTCTGGCCAAAAGATTGCAAGGTTGTCCCGGGACAAGCTGGGCAGAGCCTCACCCCGCTGCACCCGCATCGCCTTGCGGCCAGCTGCTCTGGTCAATAACGAGCCACCAACCCTCGGTCGTCCGTCCATCCTCACGTTGGCAGGGTTGCCGGCTGACTGGGGAGGGCATGACATGCAGGGAGAGGGAATTTGGTGAGATCCACCCTCCCGGGCGGGCGCTGGCCCCTAGACATGCCTTGCCTGACCTCGCGGACTCACCATGATGGAGAAGACGAAGGCCACTATGTTGATGGGGTACGCGGGGCAGAAGCAGGAGAAGATGGTGAGCATCAGGTAGTTGGGGGGCATCGGGATCTCCTCCTCGGGGACATCATCCTCGATGTGGGTCTCGGGACTCGCGTCCAAAGACCTCTTGGAGTCCGACGTGGGGCGCTTCTGAGACATGCGAGAGGTTGAGGAGGCGGGGGCAGGACAGGAGGTCTGCAGAGGCTGCGGACTCTGGCCGGGGGTTCCAGAAGCAGCTCTGAAAAGCCAGCTCTGGGCTCAGGGGAGACGTGACCTCACCTCTCATCCCTCCTCCGCCCGCTGCTGCTGCTCCGCTACCGCCGCCGCTGCTGCTGCTCCTGCCTTCAGTCTCTGGGGCTGCTGCTGCTGGGGCTCCTTAGCGAACCAGAGCCAAGGGCGCCGCCGCTGGGGGTGGAGGTGGGGGGCGTGGCGGGGGCAGGAGTAGGGAGAGGGGAGGGAGAAACAGATTCCCTAACCCTGAGAGATTGGGAAACAGAGAACTAGGGAGACAGCAAGTGGGCTACAGAGACAGGAAGAGTAAAAGAAGGAGAAACTCTGAGACAGAGATGGAAACAGGGAAGGAAGGAGGGAGGAGAGACAGATCCAGAGAAAGAAACAGATATAGAGACAGAAGGGAGATACTAACATTGAGACAGACGGGGAGAGAGAGTGAGAGAGGCATAAAGAGAAAGAGGAGAGATAGAAACAGACATATAGGGAGAAATAGAAACTCTGGGACAGAGTTTGGGAGGGAGGGAGAGAAGGGAGGGAGAAAAGGAGAGAAAAGGAGAGAGGAGGAAAAGAGGAACATTAGGAAAAGGAGATGGAAGAGGGAGAGATAGAGAGATAGACACAGAGACAAAGAGACAGACTGAGGAAGACAGAGAAACAAAGTCACTGGGACAGGTAGAGACAGAGACAGAGGGGGGGAAAGAAGGGAGAGAAGGAGGAGAGAGAGAGAGAGAGAGAGAGAGAGAGAGAGAGAGAGAGAGAGAGAGAGAGAGAGAGAGAGAGAGAGAGAGAGAGAGACTATGACGAATATTGAGACATAGAGGAGATAAAGACAGATACACAAAGAAAAGCACGGAGAAAGAAATAGGGAGAGAACAGATACATTGGGACAGACAGACACTACTGAAGTCAGAGCAAGAGAAAGATAAAGAGAAATAGACGCAGAGACAGAGAAACATGGAGACAGAATCGTGTCACCTCAGAGCTGAAGGGGATTTTCGATGCCATCTGGTCCCCCTTTCTTTGTCAGGAGCAAACTAAGGGTGAGATTGGTGACTAAGTGACTTACCTAAAGCCACAGATAGTGTGTAGTACAGAAGAAATTTGAAACCAGTAATTAGATTACTGATTCATTGAAATATTGAAGTAGGAAGGGGTAAAGTGTGAGAAATTAAACAGCCAGGCCCCTGGAAAGGATTTGTTATCTTGCTCCTTGACCCGCTACATTCTTCTTGTAGGTAACATGATCCCATCATCACAGCTAATGTAGTACCAAGACCCAGGGCTTAGCACATATTAGGCACTTAATTCATGTTTGTCAAATTCCCCAGGTCACAGAAAGATGGTGAGAAAGACTTAGCAGATACTACCTGGGCTCTCTTCATGTTCAGGTTGATCAGCTCAGCTGACTCCAGTCTATATTCAAGTGCCATACTAGCTGCTAAGCAATGTGTCCTGACCAGGAAACCCTCTGATTCAAACCCTAAAATGCACTCCTAACTCAAACCTATCTGTGACATTATCAGTCAACACATATTTGTCAAATTCTTACTATATGCTAAGAACTAGGGATGCAAAGAAAGACACAAAAATAAAAAAAAAATTAAAAAGTCCCTCCCCTCAAGGAGCTAGTATTTTAATGAGGGAGGCAAACAACTATATACCTATAAGATATATGCATAAGTTTCATGGAGGAAAGACCCTGATGTGGGACATGGGAGGGCAGGGAGGATTGAGAAAGGCTTCCTGCAGAAGGTGGAGTTTGAGCTACATTTGAGTCTGGAAGGAGGTGGTGAGGAGGGAGAGAATTCCAGATATGGGAGGCAGACAGTACAAATTGTGGGCCTGGGAGATAGAGTGCCATGTGTGAAGAAGTCACCAGTGTCACTGAATTGTAGAGTTTGTAGAGGAGAGTAAGGTGTGAGATTAGAAAGGCAGAAAAGAATGTTGTTAAGTACTTTAAATGTCAGAGGGTCTTATATTTGATCCTGGGGCAATGAGTCCCTGGTTTATTGAGCAGAGTCTGTTAGAGAGGGGATGACTTGGCTAGATCCATGCTTTAAGAGCAGAGAATGGAATGGAGTGGGTGGGGGTAGCTTGAGACAGAAAGACCAACCTGTAGGTCATTGCAATAGTCTAGGTATAAGGTGATTAGAACCTGCACTAGGGTGGTGGTCAGCTGAGTGGAGAGAAGGGGATGTATATGGGAGATACTGTGGAGGTAGAAACTAAATAATAGATTGAATATGTGGGGTGATTATGAATGAAAATTTAAAGATGAAACCTTGGTTGTGAGCCTGGATCACTTAAAGAATGGTGGTTTCCTTGACAATAGTAGAAAAATTGGGAAGAGAAGGGTTTTTATGAGTTCTTTTTTGGACATACTGAGTTTGAGATGCCTATGGGACATCCAGTTGGAGATTCCCAAAAGGCAGTTGAAAATGTGAGGCTGGAGCTTAGCAGGGAAATTCATTTTGAATTGAATACATAGATTTGGGATTATCTACATAGAGCTGATAACTCTGAACTCATGATTGCTGATGAGGTCATCAAGCTAGATAGTATACAGAGAGAAGAGAGTCCAGGACAAAGCCCTGGAGAATAACTGTGGTTGGTGGGTGTGACCTGTGTGAAGTTCCAGTTAAGGAGACTGAAAAGGAGCAGTCAGAGAGATAGGAGGAGAAGCAGGCCAGAGCAGTGTCATGAAAGCCTAAAGATAGTGGAGTTTCCAGAAGAGAGTGATTGACAGAATCAAAGGTAGCAGAGGGATCAGAATGACTGAGAAAAGACCATAAGATATGTCTATTAAGAGATCATTGGTATCTTTGGAGAGAGTACTTTCAGTTGAATGATAAGGTCAGAAACCAGACTGCAGAGAGTTCAGAGGAGGGCAAGTCGAGAGAACAAGTGGAGGGATTGAATGTAGATGGTTTTCTCAAGGAGTTTAGCTAAGAAGATGAAGAGAGATATATAATGATTGCTTTGGGGAATAGATGGATCAAGTGATGATTTTTTTAAAGGGTGTAGCACCAAGGGAGATCAATAGGTAGTGAGAAATTAAAGATTAATGAAAGAGTCAGAATGACAGAGCAAGCGATCTGCTGGAGAAGACAGGATCAGTAAATCAATAAACGCATTAAATGCCTACTATATGCCAGGCATTATGCTAAGCATTGGATGGACTATTATTTTTCATGTCAAGAGGTTTGCCTTGGAGAAAGACTACCTGTTCATATGAGTCAGGGATGAAGAAGGAGATGGTGGCATTGTTTGGATGATTTGAAATAAGGAAGAGATGAGACGATGGAATTTGAGGTGTTATCCTCAACTGAGAGGGTGAAGGACAAAAACCATGCAAGATTTGAGGAGAGATGACAAAGTTGAGAAAAGATTCTGTGGTGAGTGGGCTCTCAAATTAATCAGGGACATGTGAAAGGATTGCCTTACAGCAGTGAGAGCTCAGCTGAGATCATGTAATATCAATCTGTAGTAGACTCAGCATGAAACCATGACTTGCTTCAGCCTTATTCAGCAACATGTAAATAGAGGCAAAGGAGGTGGATGGTGGAGTAATACAAAGTTGAGGTTTGGCACTATTTGCAATTGGACAAAAGGGCAAAGCATCCCACTGTAGAGTGGAAATGATTCATCAAGAGATTTAGTTAGAAAAGGGAGGACAGTAGCCAGTGCAAGGGTAATAGTGAGTGTAGACAGTGTAGAGGGATTGGAAGTCACAGGGAGGTATAGGAAGAAGGGTAGGAATTATAAGGCGAAGGGAAAGATGATTTTGATTAGATTAAGGAAGTTTCACAGTCTGTGAATATGGAAATTGAACACCCTGCAAGCCATGTGGTACAGTGGGTTCAAATCTTGCTTCTGATGTTTCTTCTTGCTTGCTTCTGCAGGTGTGTGACCTTGGGCATGTCCCTTAATCTACTTGGGTCTCTTCATTTATACAATGGAGGGTTTAGACTCTGAGACTTCTGAGGTTCGGATCAATGGTCCCATGAACTGAGGTCTCTTCTAGCTCTACATTATAGATCTATGATCCTATAGACACCTAATCCCTCTGGGCCTCAGTTTCCTTATTTGTAAAATGAGTAGATTGGATTAGATTGCCTCTGAGGTCCCTTCTAGTTCTAGGTCTGTACTTGTTAGCATTTAAAAGCATTCGAAAACTAGATTGACACTTTATCCCTCACCTCCCTGACTCTTTTGAAAGAAATCAACTCCAAAACATGCCTTCTTTACTTCTGATTTCTCAGTAGTGTCATCTTCAGGTAGCCAGGATACAAACCATTCACACTTAGTTGTTTTTGAGGATTTAGAGTGCTCTCCATACCATGACTCTAGCAGATAGGAGTGCAAGGAATCTTCTCTCCATGTTTAAAATGAAGAAACTCTGGTTTAGAGAGAAGAAATACCTTTTCCCAGGTCACACAAGTGTCAGGGCTGGAATTTGAATTTAACTCTTGCCTTATTCCAAGTCTAGAACTCTTTCTATCATACTATTACAGCCTCAAACAGTAGTATGGTATTCTGACCTATTTCTTACTAATCATAATTAACATTGATCTTCTAGGATGTGAAGGTTTGTGAGTCATTTTACACACATGATCTCATTCAATCCTCAAGATGGCCCTTTGAAGGGAGCACTTTGATATTCTGATGGATTGGTGAGCTCATTGATGTGGTCACTCCCTCTAATGGTCTAGAACCTGAGCTCTCCACTTTTTGTCATTCTGGGAATCTTCCATTTTTGAATATGTCTCTCCCTTCTCCTATGTAGTGAGAGGCAAGGCTTTTGATTGCATATGTATTCACTGGGTACCTACTACCTCCAAGACCTGTGCTAGGTCCTCTGATGTACAAAGAAAAAACCATCAAACAGTTCCTGCCATCAAAGAGTTTACATACTATTAGAGACAACAGCATCCCCACATCTCTCTTGATTCCATGTCTAATTCTCCTTCCATCATACAGCATGACCCATCTCTATCCCCATCCATGTGTTCTAGGTGTTTACAACTGTATATTGGGTTCCCTTAAAGAGATCTTTGTCTGCTGAGGCACAAATAAAGCAGGATGCCAATCAATCCATCAATGAGCATTCATTAAGAGTCTACCAAGTACCAGGTACTAAGCTAGGTGTTGAGCAAATACAGACAAAAAAAGAAACAATACAATCCGCAAAGTGCTTCTATTCTAGCAGGAAAGACAATATGTAATCATGTAGGTGTCTACAACTTCCTTATGTAAATCTGAGATGATTGGGTTTGGGTAAGGCACTAGTATTTGTAGCGATCAGGGAAAGCTTCCTGTATGAGATGACATGTGAGCTTAGCTTTCATGGAAACAAGAGATGCTTAGAAGTTGAGAAGGAAAAGCATTCCAGGTATGGAAGGCATGGAGATGGAGAGTGACTTTTGTGAAGAACTAGAAGAAGACCACCCATAAGGCATCTGTACAATGAACCTGGAAAGGTAGGATGGAGAAGCCAGGCTGCAAAGGGCTTTCAATGCCAAACAGGAGTTTTGTGTCTAACCTTAGACTGGGGGCTCTCAATCTTTCATGTGTTGGCCACCCCTTTGGCAGTCTGGTGATGCCATGGACTCCTCAGAATCATATTGGTTGCCTACATTTGTAATCGAAGGAAATGGTAAATTTCAATTGAGATGAATGAAAATAAAGATGTAATTTCCCCCCTACAAATTCACATATCTTCTGAAATCCATTCACTGAACTCTTGGGGGTCAGAGGTGTGAGAAACACAGTTGTGGGGATCACAGGACTTCCCAGGTAGGGGCAGGGAGTTAACCTGGACCAGCTTCCACTGTCCACTACTTCTCTGGTAGCATGCCCTTAGGAAGATCCACATGATATGCCCCTTAACACAGCTGTGGAGATCACAGGGCTTCGCAGGCAAGGTCAGGGAGGCAGCCCGGGATGAGCTGCCGCTGCCCATTGCTTCCCTTCCCAGAGTGCCCTCTGGAAGACTCATGTAACAGACCCAGTCTCACTGAAAGAATTCAGAGACAGAGTGTGCAAAGGAAGACTTTTATTTTTACGCTTCTCTGGAGGAAGTAAGTGTGGTGCTCACTGGGAACACACGCTGATACAGAAGCAGGAGGGAGGTTACACAATTCTGTCCTTCTTGGTAGAGTTAGGGGTAGTTCAAATTTCTCACTTTATTTTCCTCCATTCCCTCCTTATGCAGATGACATAGGGTGGTAGTGAGGCTAGGGTCCAAGCTGTTTGTCACACCCCACCCTTCTAGTTTCCCCTTGAGACAAAGATGTGCTTGACCATCATCCTTGCAGAACAGGTTATGCATGCTTTTCTTATCATAAACTCCCATCAACCTAGGAGTTTTACTATTTTTCCAGAACATTTGTGGAAGTAAAACAAGAATAAAAATAATGTCCCTTCTTACAAGGGTGAGGTCCATGGACCCCTAGCTAAAAATCTCTCCTAACCCTTTGTCAGGTATGCTCTAGTGAGGATTCTTTTCTCAGGTGAGTTGGGCTTTAGATGATCACTGAGGTCCATTCCCACCCTCAAATGGTGTGATTCTTTGATTCTAATTTGGTAGTAGAAAGTCATTGTAGTTCATTGAGTAGGGGAGTGAAATTGAGGGATTCTGACTATACCCCATTCCAGGCTGAATCTCTGCTCCAAGACCAGAGAAAGAAGACTTCAAGTTACACCAGTTGGTCAGGAGATTGTCTTATTCACAGCAGAGAGACCAGGACAAGGGGGAGGATACTCATCACTGGAATGTGCCAGACTCACATCCTGCTTCCATATTCTAATAGGGTGGGTGGATTAATAGCTTCTGGCCTGGCCTAAAAGGCTGCAGTAAAACTCTCATCACTTGAAATACTTGCAATTAAATAGAAAAGAAACCGTCCACCCCCGGAAAGCCTAATGTATATTGCTGTGCTCCTGGAGGGATGCATTAGATTTGTCAGCTGGGCTTTTCCGATCCAATTTACAGGCCTCTGCTGATATTCTCTGGAGAGGTCAGTTCATCACTGGGTTGAGCTCTACTGTGTGCTTGAGTTGAGCTTTGAAGCAAATTAGGAAAACAAGTCAAATCAACATACTTTTAAGTTTGTATTTTGAGGCACTGCTAAAAGCTAGGTTTGCTATGAACGGCAAAAACCAGTCCTTGTTCTCAGGGACCTCACAGTTTAATGGGAGAGGGCAGATAATAAGCAAATGACTGTCTGTAGACAAGGGGGTGTATATTATATGAAATAATCTCAGAGGGAAGGTGGTAGCTATTAAGGGGGAACAAGACAGAGCAGAAGAAAGCTGGGGAAGCCAGAAGATGCAGATGAGAAGAGATAGTTTCAGGCATGGGAGATCCCTAGTGAAATTTCACAGAGTTGGGAGATGCAGTGTCTTGTCTAAGGGACAGTAAAGAGGCTGGTGTCACTGGATCAGGGAAGGAGGGAGGGAGGCGGACAGAGAGAAAGGGGGGAAAGAGGGAGAAAAACAGACAGAGATAGAGACAGACAGAGAAGGAGATAGAGACAGGGACAGACAGACATAGAGAGATAGAGACAGAAAAGAGAGAGACACAGAGACTTAGAGAGAGAGAGAGAGAGAGAGAGAGAGAGAGAGAGAGAGAGAGAGAGAGAGAATGGTGGGGGTGGATAAGGTGTAAGAATATTGGAAAAGTAGAAAGGAGCCAGATTACAAAGACTTTAAAACTTTAAAAGCCTTCCCTCTTCTAGACAACAAGGCAGTAAAGAAGGGAAAAAGAAGGGAAGGAAATAAATGTGTATGCTGCCTACTATGTGCTAGGCTTTAAAAATATTATCTCACAATATTTTCCAATGTTTGATCCCATCACAACCCTGTGAAGTAGGTAGTGTTATTATCTCCATTTTACAGGTAAAGAAACTGAGGCAGACAGAGGTTAAGTGACTTAACCAGGGCCACAGAGTAAGTTGTCCCACAGCTAGTAAGTGTCTCAGGATGGATTTGAACTCAATCATCCTGACTCCAGGGCTGACACTGTATCCATGGCATCACCAGCTAGTACTGCACTGATTAAGCAATAGCTATATATTAGACACTGTGCTAAGCACTGGGAGTACAAAGAAAGACAAAAAAACAGTCTGTGCCTTCGAGGTACTCACAATCTAATTGGGAAGACAATGTGCAAACAATTCTGTGCATACAGACACAGTGAGAGCAAATGGGAGGTAATCATAGACTTGGGGAAATGTGCCTTTCCATTGTACCAGCAGCAGCAAAGAAAATGGAACTGCCCCTGTGGCTTTTGGTACCATATGTCCCTAAGGTCTTTCCAATGTAGAAGAGCTCACGATCTTGGAGGTGGTGAGGTGGCACAGTATAGAGAGTAGCAGATATAGATAGTAGATAGACAGTAGATAGATATAATTCTGGAATCAGGCAAACGAGTTCAAATCCAGCCTTAGACACTTACGAGCTGTGGGACCCTATGCAAGTCATTTAACCCTGTTTAAATTAACATCCTCAGTTTCCTCATCTGTAAAATGAGCTGGAGAAGGAAATGGCAAGCCACTTTAGTATCTGCCAAGCAAATCCCAAACAGGGTCACGACATAAATGAAGAAACTGATCAATAACAGACGGTACAATGGATAGAGTTCTGGACCTGGACTCAACAAGACTGGAGTTTAAATTTATCTTTAGCTATGTGACCCTGTGACTCAACCTCTGTCTGCCTCAGTTTCTTTATCAATAAATGGGACTAATATTGATTGGCAGCTACCTCCAAAGGCTGTTGTGGAAATCAAATGAGATGGTATCTGTGAAGTGCTTTGCAAACCTTTAAAACACTATATAGAGGTTGTACTTTAGGAGTCACCTAGTCTGAAATAGTTGACTTTTTAGGGTTGGAGAATCAGAACTGAAAATGACCTTAGAGATCATTTAGTTCAATCTCCCTCATTTCACAGCTGAGAAAGCTGAACCCCAGAGATGTGATTTGTCCAAGGTTACAGAAATGATAAGTGGCAGGGAAAAGATTTGAACTCTGATGCTCTTTTCCTTATATAGCTGCTAGTCTCTGAGAGGATTATGGAGACTCAAGCTCTTAGCTCAGGTTTGGGGAGTATTTTCCCAAAAAATCAAATTGGAAGGCAGTGTGGTATTGTAGAGAAAGTGTCAGAAGACCTGGCTTCAAGCCCTAGCTTGGCTTTCCCCTCTGTGGAAGATTTTTACCTCCACCTTCACTGAAAAAAACTGCCCATTATTCACTTAAGTTTTCTGTGCTTCTCAGTTTTCTCATCTGTAAAATGGCAGTACTTGCTCTATCTGCTTGACTTCTTTCAGGATGCTCAGCTGGAACCAGTGAGATTGTGGAAGTTGGAAGGGATCTCAGGCACTATCTAATTCAACCTCCTCATTTTACAGAAAAGGAAATGGAGACCCAGGGAGGATGCAGTCAAATCTTGTGAAGGGCCAGAGAAATGTCAGTTGATGTGAAATGTATTCCAGGCTTATTAATAGCACGTTGGTTGAAGAGCCAGGGGAGAAAGTATGTAAGTAAAGTGGCCCAAAGTGAAATCATTTCCAAATGCAATTTCCCCCAAACTTTATGACTTGGGGAAATGTGCCTTTCCATTGTACCAGCAGCAGCAAAGAAAATGAAACTGCCCCTGTGGCTTTTGGTACCATATGTCCCTAAGGTCTTTCCAATGTAGAAGAGCTCACGATCTTGGAGGTGGTGAGGTGGCACAGTATAGAGAGTAGCAGATATAGATAGTAGATAGACAGTAGATAGATATAATTCAAATCCTGTCTCAGCTACTACATCTGTGTGAAACTGGACCAGTCACTTCATTTCTCATGTGTTTTATCATTTGGAAAATGAGAGGGTTAGACCAGGTGGCCTCTAGGGTCCCTTTGAAATCCCAAACCTACAATCCCAAAATCCGTGACTCTACATGAGGATAATATTGAGTCCATAAACAAATAGGCAAAAGATGTGTGTTTTCTGGGATGAACAGGGAACTCCTTCTAGAAATGCAGAATGAAATCCTGAGCCTCCTACTTAAGCCCTAGGAGATCTGTCCTTGGAAGTTGTTTGAGGGTCTCAGAGTTTGAATGACACAACTTATGTTAGAGCAAGATTTAATCCCAGTTCTTTCCAACTCACCATGAGTTAGAATTATGAACTTGGAGTCAAAGAATCTGAGTGCAAATCTGGATTCTCTCTTGGCTTTATTTCCTCATGTATAAAAGGACGACTTGGGAGAACTGATCCCTGAGGTTCTTTCAAGCTCTGGAACCATGACTCTAAGCTATTAGACCCTGTTTACATTCTTGGACAAGCATAAGGTATAATCATTGATAGTTTTTATTATTAATGAAAAAGACACTGGAAATTGGAGAGCAGTCGGGCCACTTGTACATGACCCAGAATCGTACAATTTAGGGCTAAAAATGACCTCAGAAACCATCTAATCCAGTCTCTTAATTTTACAGATAAGGAAACTGAGACCTAGGGAGGTTGAGGGATTTATACTAGGTAACAAGTAGGCACGAAATGCAGCATTTGCCCTCTGACTTTTCACCTTTTTATGCTTTTCTGTTTCTGTTCTAATGTTTTTCGCTGCCACTTCTATGAAATCCATAACTGAGCAAAATTTACCTTTGTTGCAAATCTGTGCTTTAAAATTTTACCTGTGCAGTTGTGTTCTGGGATTTTGAAATACAAGTAAGAACCTCTTGGAGGGGAGGGGGAAGGGAGAAGTAGATGGGGATTGGGGGAGAAATTTTGCTGATCTTGACAAATATTAGTGAAAGTATTCCAGACCTTTAAAAAATGGTAAGAAGAAGGCCAGCTCATTTGCTGCCAATTTCACCATTAGTTTCTGGCATCAGCTCTTTGCAGTCATAAAGGAACTACTCTGGTCTCAGGGGGTTGCTACAGGAGAGTAGCTTTTTGGCTAATATTATTAGAAAATGCTTTACCTTTCCAGTGTCCAGCAACTTTGATCTACTCACAAGATGAGAAGCTGGGAGTGGAGAGGGAGGGCCAGAGTTGGTGTTGACAGTTCTTTAGAAATTTCTTCTAACAGCTTCAGACTAGGGGGATAAAAAAATGTATCTCTCCCCACCTCCAATCTTCTTGGTTATGAAACACTGTGTGTGATATCAGAGCTTTTTTTTATGTGTTGGTTAATTTTAATTAACTCTTATTTCCCCGTTCTTCTTTGAAATTCTTTATTATGAGGGACAGCTCTCTGTTGGGGGAGAAGGAGAAATTCATGAAGAAATGAAATGATGTAAAAATGAAAGATTGTAATAAAATTTTATTTAAAAATTCACTCAACTGCAAAAAAACCCCCAACAAACAAGCAAACCCCAACCTCATGTTCTCTCTGCATTACTTTTCTCTACTCTTTCCACTCTGCCTCTTCCCTCCCCCAGAAACCCCAGAAAAAGAAATAATTGCAGGGGAGAGAGGGATTGTAGGTTTGGGATTTCAAAGGGACCCTAGAGGCCACCTGGTCTCATTTTCCAAATGATAAAACACATGAGAAATGAAGTGACTGGTCCAGTTTCACACAGATGTAGTAGCTGAGACAGGATTTGAACCAGAATTCAAGAATTAGCAATTCTCTACCTCTAAATCTGACACTTTTTCTGTAGCATCATGACTTGACCCCTCTCTATGCCCTCCACATGTGGGCTACTCAGAAAACTACCGGAGATCAAGGGACTCTGCAGGTAAGGTTCCACTCACAAGCCCTTACTGATGTGTTTACTTTTTCTAGGTGCCTTAAAAGACATACTAAACAAAAAATATTTAATGTTAATCAATCCATTCACCATTCACACTTTCCTTCCTTCCTTCCTTCCTTCCTTCCTTCCTTCCTTCCTTCCTTCCTTCCTTCCTTCCTTCCTTCCTTCCTTCCTTCCTTCCTTCCTTCCTTCCTTCCTTCCTTCCTTCCTTCCTTCCTCCCTCCCTTCCTTTCATCCATATACATTTTCTAAGCAACTTCTATGGGCAGGAATCCAGGAGCCTAAAGTTAAGATGACTAGGGGGCCTGGTTTGGTTGGGATAGGGCTCATGGAATGGAATTGCTGGAAGGGACCTTATCCAATTCTCTCATTTTTACAAAGGAAAAAATTAGAGCTATAGCTAGGAATTTTTTCAGTTGGGACAAAAACAGTTGTGGGGGCAGTGGCTAGAGACACCTTTCACACGCAATACATAGATCTTAAGTCCTGACACCTTGATCTCACTGGCTTTTAATAATTCTGTTTATTTTATCTAAGTGATCATCATGTCCTTTCTCTGAGTCTCAGTTTCCTATTCTGTAAAATGGGGATTATGATATTTTTGTTATCTACCTTGTAAGTCTGTTTGGAAGGCATTTTCCAAATCTGAAAATGTTAGGCATATGTGATATTTTCTTATTTTTATTATGAATATATGTCCATTAACGTTCTTTCCCCATTGCTGTGAGATCATAGGTTCATAGATTCAGTCAGTCAATCACCAAGCATTTATTAAGGACTTTCTATGATCCAGGCACTGTGTTAAGTGCTGGGGATACAAAGAAGGGCAAAATCGCTCTCTGCCTTCAAGGAGTGTCTGCTCTAAAGAGGAGGGGCGAGTGTAATATGCAATCCCCTGTGCATTACATTTTTACATATATATGTATAATATATAATATGTATTTATATATATACATATACACACATAAAGTAACATAGAAAACTATTTCAGAGGGAGATTAACAAAAGAGTCCTATAGAAAGTTTAGAGAAGCTAGGAAGCAGAGAAGGAGAGAGCTTTAGAGCTGGAAGGGATCTCAGTGTCCAATAATTTCATTATACAGTTGGGGAAATGGAGGTCCAGAGAGTTAAAAGATTATAGGAAATATAATTCAGTTGATTAATTATTAATCAATTAATGGACATTTTTGGGCAAATCTAAAAAAACTAGCTACTGAGGTGCAGGGGATCCATGACGCTGCTCACCCTGGTCAAGTCACATATCCTTCAAGTACAGAAGCATTAATGATAATTCTATTGTATGGAAACACAAATAATAATCACATGGATTGGAATAAGGGATTTGTCGTTGAGTTGTTTTAGTCATGTAACCCCATTTTGCGGGTTTTCTTGGCAAAGATATTGGAGTGGTTTGTCATTTTCTTCTCCAACTTATTTTGCGGATAAAGAAACTGAGGCAAACAGGGTGAAATGACTTGCCCAGGGTCACACAGCTAGGAAGTGTCTGAGGCAAAGTTTGAACTCATGAAGATGACTCCTGATTCCAAGCTTGATGCTCTATCCATTTCGCCATCTAACTGCTGTAATAGGCATAGTGCCATAATAATTAAAATCGCTTTAACCTACCTGAGATATTTCTTGATTCCTCAGCTGCTAGTAGTTTTCCTATCAAAACTTACCTTGTATATATTCTGTATAAACTTATGTGTCCTTGTTTTCTACACTAATGGACTGTTAAGATCCCCAGAGAAAAGGATTGTTTGATTTTTATCTGTATCTCCAGTGCCTAGCACAATGTCTGGTAGACAATGGGTGCTCAATAAATGCTGCATGATTGATTCATCATAGGGTCCTAGATTTAGAACTGGAAAAGACTTTGGAGGATATTGATTCCAATCCCTTTATTTACAGATGAGGAACTGAGTCACAGAGAGATCGATTGATTTGCTCAGAATCTATGTTCAAACCCCAGTTCTGGGGTGGGCTATGCCACTTTGGACAGGTTAGTTAATTGTTCTGGGCATCAGTTTTCTCATCTAGAAAGAAGGGAGGTTTGCATTAGATGGCCCTTAAAACTCTTTTCAGTTCTAGAACTATGATTGTGTTTGTATTGGAGCATGAAAGAAAAGTCTCTCCAGTTCAATTCAGCGCTCATTTGTTAAGCACCTATGGTACAGTGGGCACATGATGCCACACACCAGGAGTACAAAGACAAAAATGGAAACAGCTTCTGCCTTCAAGGAAATTACATTCTACTGGGGGGACATAAACAGAGGTAAGTTAATAAAAATATATGCGAAGTAGAGACAAAGAAATTTGGATAGGGTGGGGTATGTATTAATAACTAGGGTAGGGGTGGGGAAGATCGAGAGAAACTACAAATTCAAATGCCAAGAAAAGAAGAGACCAGAACAGAGGAGAATGTTAGAGTCAGAAGACTCCTACTTAGAAATATAATCTAAGGGTCCTGGTCTATCCAGAAGATGAGGACACAACCAAGGTCTCACAGTTGACTGGTCAAAGGGCAGACCCTAGAACCCAGGACTCCAGGCTCCTGGATGGAGGTTCTAATTCCATTGCCTTAAAAAGTTATGGTTCTTTGGTTCAGGAAGTACTCTCTGCATTCTCTGTTGAGGGCAGGTGAATCAGCCAAGTGTTTGTGGAGTGTGGTTTGGGGAACTGAAGGAGAGAGGTTTGGAGTTCCTCCTCCCCACCCTCATTTGATCAAACCGTCCTAGCTGGATGGGCTCAGCCTGTAATGCAATTTTCCTTATGACATTTAGTAAATTAGAATCCCACAGTACGGAAATGAAAACCAGCTCTTGAGAAATCACAAACTATTTCATTTAGCACTTTGTGGCTACGTCTCTGATGTACTTGCCATATTCTAATAGGTAATACAGATTGGCAGTGTTTGTAGCACTTAATCCCTCCTACTAGACTGTATGTATCCTGAGAACAAGGATTCTGTCTTGTTTCTCTCTATATCTCTGATAGTTGGGTGGCACCACATTACACAGAGCTTTGGGCTTGGAGTCAGGAAGACCTGAGTTCAAATCCAGCCTCAGACACTTACTTGCTGTGTGATCCTGGGCCCTGACCTCTATTTGCCTCAGTTTTTCCATCTGTAAAATGAGAAAAATAACAATATTTACCTCCCAGGACTGTTGTGAGAATAAGCTGTGATAATTACAAAGTATTTCACACAAATGCCTGACACATAGTAAACACTATATAAATGTTAGCTATTATTATCAAATAAGTATTACAGATTGCAAGTGCTTATAGGAAATAGAGGAAAATCTCTATTCAAATCCAGTTTCAAATACTTACTAGTAAATTACTTAAACTCTCTTTTCTCAACAGTAGGATAAGGATAACAGCATCTACCTTGCAGGGTTGTTGTGAGGGTGAAATGAAACTATATTTGTAAAGTGCTTAGCACAATGCCTGGCACATAGTGGGTGAATATAAAGGATCATTTCTCCCCCAAGCACCCCAGGCCCCACCAGCCCAAGGACAATGTTTTATGAATAGCAAGAATTTAAAAAATAAGTCAGCTCATGTTGTTTCATTCATGATTCACTTAACATGTACAGTCATATACTATATTTACAATATATAATGTAAATCCCATGTATATGTATGTATATATGTAAATATACATGCATACACACACACACACACATATATATATATATGTATATATGGAGTTTTGGGGCATAATCCCTTTCAGATTTTGTACTTCTCAAACTTTGAATGGTTTTTTCCTAATTTGTAAGGATGTCAGTTTTAGAGCGGACCCTTTGTAATTTTGTAAGGGTGTTGGGCTGTGACAGACTGAATTTGCATACACTTGGGAAAGGAGTCTAGGTACTTCATTGCCAGGACAACAGACTTGTCCTTTGAGTGTGTACTGGTGCCTTTTCTTGTCCCACTCACTAATATAGATAGACTGGAGAGTTTAAAAATGATGGAAGCAGCTCATGTGAAATTCTTGGATCGATCTTTGCTTTTTCTTGTATCGATCTTTGCTTTTTCTTGTATGTCTTTAATAGTGGATGGCAGATGGTGGGGGTAGGATTTCTCTCCTCTTTCTCCTCTCTCCCCCTACTATCAAACATGGCATCTCCTTGTAAAAGACCCCAACAGAAAGCAGAAAGACTAGTAGAGGTGGCTCTTAGAAATGTGACCCCTCTCTGAGTCAGCTATGCAAAAAAAGAGTTAGTTCTGGCAAATACAAAGAGAAGACTTGGGCAACCAAACAGTATGATCTAGCATGAGCCTCTGTACCCAAATGATAGAACAGACTTTGAGGTCATTGAGTCCAGTCCCCTCAATTTACAGATGAGGAAACTGAGGACCAAGTAAACTGATAACCAATATGTATATACATATTTTTGATTATATGAAGTGTACAACTGTATAGTAGGTTTATATTACATATATAATTAATATATACTCATTTCTGAGCATCACAAGAGAAAGTGTTTTATAGTGGATGGAGAACTTGTCTGGAAGCCAGGAATACCTGGGTTTAAGTCCTGTCTCTGACACATACTGGTTTTATGACCCTGGGCAAGTCACTTAACCTCTCACTGCTCTAGGTAACTAAGACTGTACATTGCAAAAAAGTGCCAACTTGAACTGGCAGAGGGAGTTTCTCACCTGGGAGTTCCCTATGGCACTGATACCCTCTCTAGCTCTATCTGGGCACTACATAAGCTGATAATCTGGAGGGTCTAGAGGAGGACAATGATGGAGAACCTTGAGTTCCTGTAATATGATGAGGAGACTGGGCAGGGAGATGTTGGGGGGAAGGGGAGAGGGGTATATGATAGTGCTGTTCAAGTATCTGAAGAATTGCCTTGTAAAAGAAAAGCTATACTTACATTTATCCCTTCTACATCACAACTTTCCCCATTGAGGTTTTGATATATCTCAGGCTGACATAAGAAATTAAATGGGACTTTATTTGGAGTTTTGCAGAGGCTACAGATGACACTTGAAGGCCAGCAGACAACACAGAGTCTATGACCAAATACTTAACCCAAATTTTACAATAAAGTATGGCAAGCACCCCATAAAAGAAAAAGAGAAAGATTCAGCCTTCTCTGCTAGGAAGGGAGGGCCAAAAATTTTTATTTGAACTTCCCAGATTGTGGGGGGGGGAAGGATAGAAGGGGGTACTATACCTCTAACACCCATCCCCCCCAAGGTGTGGAAGGGATAACTGTATATGATTTGATCTCAGGGACAATCTAGGAACAATGAATGATAGTTGTAGATGGGTCAGAAAAAACTTCCTTCCAAATGGAGCTGTCCAATAATAGTTGCCTTGAAGGTGGTTACTGGAGATCTTTAAGCAGAGCCTGAATGATTTTTTGTTGGAGACATCATAGAGGTACTCTTGGCCAAGTTGTAATGCCCAGCCTCTGAATACCCTTCCAACTTTGAGATACTCTGGATGCTCACAGTTATTTGAATGATCTCATAATCTTAGATCAGCAGAAAAGTAACCACTTCTAATAAATAGTTCGTAAAAGCTTCCTGGGAGATTGATGATCTGGGAGGCTAATGTGCCAGTTAGGTAGGAGTCAGTTTCCAGTTCAAGCAAGAAGGCTCTAATGCTCCCCTTTCTGCCTTTAATTATACATGAAGAAAATGGCTGACTGCCAGAAAAGAGGCATTTTCTTACATCAGGAATAAGGCAGTGGGGAATATTGGATAGAAAGCTGGCCTCGGTCAGGGATACCTGGCTAGGCTTAGGACCCATCTGTGGCACATATTGGCTAGGTGACCCTGCATAAATCCCTTAACTTCTAGGTGCTTCAGGTAACTTTCTAAATCTATAAGTTGCAGAGAGGGTGCTGATGTCCTCATGGGGAACTCTCCATGCCAGTGAGATCCAGTTTCAGTCCAAAAATCAAAGGTGGTGTTGATCAAAACCTTTCTAGGTCTTCTGGGCTGTGCAAACACTACACCTAAGTGCCTTTGCTATGTTAGCTCTATGTTTTCTTTAAAAATTAAAACAATATTCTGAACTTGACAAGCATCACCAAGCATGAGCAGTTCCATATATACAAAGAACAATAAACATGTCTGTATATGAGTAGCTGTACTTTTCAAAGCAGGCACCTCAGTGTGAGGCACACCTAAATGACGTTACCCCTTCTTCCTCCCCTTTATGCTGTTTTCCTTCCTTGGAGCAGCTAGGTGGTGCAGAGGATAGAGTACCAGTGCAGAAGTCAGGAGGACCTGAGTTCAAATCTCACCTCAGACACTTGACACTCACTAGCTGTGTGACCTTGGGCAAGTCACTTAACCCCAATTGCTGCCTCATCCTGGGTCATCTCCAGTCATCCTGATGACTATCTGGTCACTGGATTCAGATGGCTCCAGAGGAGAAGTGAGGCTGGTGACCTGCACAGCCCTCCCTCACTCAAAACAAAGTCAAGTGCAAGTCATGTAATCATTTCTCTGATGGCATGGTCTTCTTTGGCAAAGAAACACAAACACACCATTGTTTTCCTTTCCTCTTCCTACCTTTTTCTTCACTTGTCTTTTCTGTCCTCCATCCTTTCTTCTCTCTCCCGCCCTTCCACCGTTCCTCCCCCTTCTCTCTTTTCCTCCTACAAGTATCAATGAATCACCAACTGCATTTCAGGCACTTTGATAGTCACTGGGGTTGCAATAACAAAAAATTAAACCCTGCCTGCGGGTAATGGAAATAACATCTTACAGGTTTCAATTTGGGGTTCCCCTTGCTAGTTGTGTTTAGTTGGAGTTTTTCATTGGGTAATTTTTAAGTGGTGCCTCTACTTCAAAGTATAGAATAACGTCCCCTGAATTTGGCATTCCTTCTCCCCACTCCATGCCTTTGCTCAGGTTGGTCCCAATAGCCTGGTTCCACCTCAAAGAATCCTTAATTTCATTCAGGAGTCAGTTTATGGCAATCTCCGATGGGAAGAATTTTCTAACCTTCTTAGTTTTTCATATTCTCTCCTTTCTCCTCAAATGATCACGTACTTATTTATCTATTCACCTATTGTGCCCTCCCCCCTCAGTAGGGAGCAAGCTACTTGTGGGCAGGCACTGTTTCCTTTTCGCCTTCTTGTCTCCACCGTCTGGAACGATACCTTGCACAAGGTTGGTGCTAAATACATGTTTTTTTGGATTGGTTCCTTTTTCAAAGTTGATATAATAAAGCTTGATATAATAAAGTTGATATAATGAAGCTATTTTTTTTAACCTTCCTCTACTTTCCAGTCTGTGCTTTGGAAATCTTTGTCAAGTCTTTCTCCAAAGAGAGAAAAGCTATCTTAGGGAGCAGACACACTGCTGCAGCTGTTTATTGGACACAAGGGTTTTTAAGCTCCCAGCATTACTTGGCCCTGAAAGATCTTCCTTCTCTCTTTGTTCAACAATCAAAGGCCAGGAGGGATAGATTTTGGCTCATCCTGAGGAAGAGCTTTCTAACAATTGGAACTGTCCAATAATGAAAAGTCTACCCTGGGAGGTGATGAGCTTCCTGTCACAGGAGGTGGTTCAGACAGAGTCTGGGTGATTTTTGACCCATCTGTCAGGGATGTTGCAGTGAGGGTACTTGAATGGGATAGGAGATTGGAAAGGTTCCTTTTAACCCTGAGATCTTGTGTTTCTTTGAAAGATTTAAGAGGGTGATAGTAGCAAGTTTTCTGAGTACACAGGCCTCTCTCACTCACCATTCTTATCCTGGAAGCTGGCTGGGTTAGATTTTGGGAGAGACTTGATGGAACCAGATGCTCTCTGTACCACAGTTATACTCAAGGAGTAAGTTTAGTAGTATTTTCAGCCCTGTGACAAGATTAAAAACCCCTATGAATTGCTAAAATGGAAAAAATATCAGGTTCAAAAGGGGGACCTGCAATGAACCAGAGTTCAATCACAGTTTGCAAAGATTCTAACAGCATTCATTGCCTGAGAAGAAACCATTTAAAAAATATCTATTTATTATTTTGATTATTTACATATACTTATGTATTTATTATATATTTTAATAATTTTATTGTTTATCTTGTTTATTTTTATTCATATTCATTTATCATTTATATTTATCATGATTTTATTATTTATATTATTTATTTTTAGTTTTCAACATTCCCTTCCATATGATTTTGAGTTCTAAATTTTCTCCCTTTCTCCCAGATAGCATGCAATCTGATATAGATTATATATATACATTCATATTAAACACATTTTCACTTTAGTCATGGTGCAAAGAAGAATTAGAACCAATGGTAGGAGCCATAAGAAAGAACAGACAAGCAAAAAAAGGAGAGCAAATCATAAGCTTCAATCTGAATTCAGATTCTATAGTTCTTTCTCTGGATGTGGATAGCATTTTCCATCATGAGTTTTTTGGAGTTATCTTAGATCCTTACATTTCTGAGAAGATTGAAGTCTATCAAAGCTGGTCATCACACAATGTTGCTGTTACTGTGTACAATGTTCTCCTGGTTCTGCCCATTTCACTCAGTATCAGTTCATGTAAGTCTTTCCAGGTTTTTCTGAAGGCTGCCTGCTCACCATTTCTTATGGAACAGTAGTTTTCCATTACATTTTTATACCACAGCTTGTTCAGTCATTCCTCAACTGATGGGAATAGCCTCAATTTCCAATTCTTTGCCACCACAAAAAGAGTACTATAATTTTTGTGCATGTGGGTCTGAGAAGAAAATCTTGCAAGCTGGAGCAGTGAGACAATGTTCTCATCTGCTCAAAGGAGAGTGGGAAATGGGTGAGGTATTCACACATACTAATAGACAAACATAATAAGTTGGGAAGTCAGGTGGGAAGCGGGGGTCTAGGGAGAAGGTATCAGTAAACACAACAAATCAGAAAGCAGGCTCTTTAGATAAGTCAGAAAGCAAGATGTTTGCTTTCTTGTCTGAGCTGATCAAGACTAGTTTCAGCAAGTGCTGGTATCTCCAAGTTTGGTTGAAGTTTACTTTGCAAAGGATTACTGGCACATCAAATAACCCTGAGCATCAGAGATCCTCCTGACTGGCTAGTGTCATTCCATTGTCTTTGAAAAAGGGAAGCTCTGGCATATTTAATCAGCAACTACAAGCATTTCAGAGCTCATGTTCACACCTTTCATCACTGTTTTGTGGATAGAACAGAGCGTAAGTGGCCATCTTGCCAGGGTGTGCCAGCTGCTCTTTTGCATCCCGACACAGAAGTAAGGCAACCGTCTTCTATGATCACATCTGTCCAGCTCTGGCTAAAAACTAACAAATGAATAAAGGGGCAAGTGGCTAGAGGAGAGCAGCCAAGTTGATGAAGAGCCTGATGATCTTCCCCAAGCGGTCTGCCCAAAGCGAAGGAATCAGGCTCATTCTGCTTGGCCCCAGGGGCAGAACAATAAATATCGGAAGTTGAAATTTAGGCTATGTCAGGAAAAATTTTTTGGATGAGAGATATGCAAAAGTGTCCTGGGTTGCTTCAAGAGATTCCAAGTAATTTTCTTCTCCTGGGGATCTTACCACCTCCAATGACTAATTCTGAACTCTCTCTAGAGACAGTTCCAAGTTTGATGAAGATATAGATGTGTTCTAAGCTTAGCTCGCTGAAGGAGCTGTCCGGAAGGCACCCCTGCAGGGCAGTAGGAGTTCTGCCAAAACCTTCCCAGTACCAATTTCCACCAGATCCCTGAGGTTGGGCTTTGTATGCCTTGGCAGGGCAAGGAAGGCAAGCTAAGAATTTGATTTCTAATTGCCAGTCTAGCCAAATCCTCAGAATGGCCTTCCTGCCACACCTAAAGGAAAACCAATTCAACCCACAGAAAGCAGGTGGAACTCCCTACCATCTCCTGCTTCTTGATGGCAAAATTCCCAGAATTTTCTAGGGGACCTTCTATTGCTAAAATAATCTTCAAAAAATTCTGACCCCATGAACAATGCCTAAGGAGGTGCCTCTAATTAGTGCCACTAATTACCTTAGTGCAGGTAATAAAAACACAAAACAATACAAGTAGTCCTTCCTTCTTTTTCTCCTTCCCTCCCTCCCTCCCTCCCTCCCTTCCTTCCTTCCTTCCTTCCTTCCTTCCTTCCTTCCTTCCTTCCTTCCTTCCTTCCTTCCTTCCTTCCTTCCTTCCTTCCTTCCTTCCTTCCTTCCTTCCTTCCTTCCTTCCTTCCTTCCTTCCTTCCTTCCTTCCTCCCTTTCACAGTGCGGGTAATGTGAGGGACAGATGAGAGCAGGTTTCATGATGTGAAAACAACCATGATGATCAAGAACATCAAGTTAATAGCACAGATGAAGATGCTCTGATGCCATCACCAGGACCTCTTAAAAGTTTAGGTCATCTGACACAAACAGATAAAGAAGAAGGCACAAAAATCTTGCATGCAACCTGTCCTAGGTGGCACAGTGGATAGAATACCCCGCTTGGAGTCAGAAAGACCTGAGTTCAAATATTACCTGCTGTGTGACCCTGGACAAGTCACTTAACTTCTGCCTGCCTCAGTTTCCTCATCTGTAAAATGGGGATAATAACAATATCTACCTCCCAGGATTGTTGTGAGGTTTAATTAAGATAATATTTGTAAAGTGCTTAGCACAGTGCTTGACAAATAGTAAGTGCTGTATGAATGTTAGCCATGATTGTTATTATTGCCAGACCTGAGAAGACATCGCTTCTGGGGAGTGGGCCACCCAACCCCAATAATCAAAGGTATGGCATAGGCCTTTAGGATCCAGAAGACTAAGGGAAGAGACTTCTGGATAGCTTACTTCAGGGCTTCCAAGGTTGTAACCGGTTATGGTCTCCATTTGAAAGAGGTATATTTGTGAGTTCCTTGGTAAATAGATTCCATCAAAATATTGAGGTGGGGATTATGGGATCTCCAGAATTTGAAGTATCTTTTAAGCCTTAGAATTTCCTTTTGATCATATGAGGAACAAAAAAGTATCAGTAGTTAATCACAACCTATATCTAGATTCTTTTCATCTAATGTGTTCCCCAACATTTAACTGTGTGGATTAGACTCTAAGCTTTATTGGGGTTGACCTCTGGTCCCTCACTTCTCATATTAAATGCTATTTCTCTTGGCCTCTGCCACCATGGCAAGTCAGCATTGTATTATCAATATGTATTGAACATGCTCGAACTCTTTATCCCAGAGTCAGGCTGATACATCTCTCTTCTCAAGGTTCTAGGATAGCCTGAGGTATTGGAATATTTCTTTTCTACTCTCATCAGTTTGGGTCCACACTGGTTGTGTTTCTGACATTGTTAAGGGCCAATGACTAAAATACCAATTCCATTTAATCATCCAACATTGGGTAGTTTTGTTTTGTTTTTTACAAAAAGATACCTACTTTGAAGATATAACACGAACAACACAGAAACACTTTCTCCAATAACTTGGAGGGGGCATACTGTCACCTAGACCATGTCAGTCTCAGAGAAGAAAAAACTACATTTACCTCAGTTCCTGCATAGTATCAATGCCACCAAGTTCATTTCTAAAAGGAGCATCAATATTGGATGAGAAGGTTTTGTCTTAGCTACTTCTGGGTTGGGGTCCCCAAAATCACTTCTTGCTTCTTGAGTAATCGATGCTTCCCTGGTTTTAAACCCTGACTGTGGAATGCCAGGATACTGAGGCACCATCCAGACCTTTATAACTCAAAATCAAAGGTTCCACTCTCACCATGTTCTCCCAAGAGCACTGAGGCAAAGAGTAAGTGGCTTAAGATGACAGGCGATTTTGAATTCTTGCTGAACCAATTACAGAATGTTTTCAAATGACCCAGTTTCTCTCCAAGGTACTTACATTTCACATCATCACTACTCTCACAGAAGCAGGAATCATGTTTCCCAGTGTCTCCACATGGCGGGGACACCATCGAACTCACCCTGCGCATATGCCAGATTCCCATTGCAAATATAATAGTGGACATCTCTACTCTCAAGAAGTAGGCTCTTTTTCAGGTATCTGCCTACTAAATTGTGGCAAAATGGAGAATTCAAACAACCCCAAGAAAAAAATAATGATTGGTAAATTGAACTTCTCAAGTAAAAACAAACTGCTTCTGACTAGTCTGGTCCATCAGAATAGAGAAAGTATCCCTCAGAAACCTTCTCCTGGCATATGGGTCTATCATGCTGATTAAGTCAGTAACAGCTGCAGTCATCAGTGTGAAAATTTTATTCAGCTCCTGATGACCTACATGCCAGAGAACATCCACCTTCATAGGCTGCACAGAGTTGGTATAATGAGTAATTTGAGGTTATTTCCAGTGATATGATATGCGGCACAATTTCGACTTCTATTTCAATCCACTCCCAGCCCCCGAATAAATCAGGAAGAGTGCTGGCAAAGTTACAAACAATAGAAATTAATATGAAAAACATAATTCATTACTATGTAGTTTTAAAAATAGACAGCCAAAATAAAGTATTTTGTTGGGGAAGCCCCTTATAATCATCATCATCACTAACGTTTTTATAGCTTTTTTAAGGTTTACAAAGCAAGTACCTATGGGAAATTTATCAAATGTTGTTTTATAAACTATTTATTTTGGGGTAAGTAATCTCCAGGTCAAATATGGTAGCTCTGGGATTCCATTAAAAACTTAATTTTATGAGTGCCTATGGCTTGTAGGACAACGCACTCTGCTAGGACTCAGGACATGGCACCCAGGATGCATCTGAGGACTATGCCATGTGAGTTGTGTTGGGACTTCACTAAACACAAGGCAAGCATGATGCTTGAGTCTCTTCATGTCCCCCAGAAAATAATCCAGAATTGGGGACATGTGCAGATTTATTCAAAGCACCACAATTTGATTTGCTGGGATAGCATATATTTAACTGGAGGGCATTCAAGCAATTTGATTAGTTTCCCAATCAATTTCAGATTGCTAGAAATGGGCCTTTGTTAGTAGGAAGGGCCTCTTCCTATGGAGCTAGACCCTAACCCTACCTCCTTACAAAGAGTATAAAGGACCTCTGTTGACTGATCCCTAGTTTCTGAGGCTGCCTCCTTATTACTAGTTGGAAAAGGTTCAAGAGGATGAATTCTTGTGTCATCCTTATTGCATTTATATACAGAAGAAGAAAGCTATCCTTGGAACCTGCCCTTCCCTCTTCACAGAGGGAGACAATTTTCTTAACAATATGCTTTGAATAGTGGGAGAGGAGTACCAGTAAGAAGAATGCTCTGCAGCTAGAGCTCTATAGTCATGCCATAGCTGGGCAAGAGTTGTGGATCTCACCAATCCTCCACGCTAATAACTGAGCTGCTTAGACAGGGCATATATAAGGCAGCTAGGAAATCTCCAGCAGTCTCACAGAAGCTCTTCCTCTTCCAGGAAAAGTAGAAGAAATATTGGGGTTTTTTGAGTTATTTATATTCCTTTAGTTTGTTCAGGGACTCCCAGGAATCCTTAGTACCTGCAGTACTGTAGGAAATGAAAAGCTATCCCATAACCAATACCCCTATTGTCTATTGAGGACCTTTATGGGAAGGGACTATACTAACCATCTTGTCAGTAAGAACAGACTCCAGGCCCCTGTGAGCCATATTATTCGACATCAGCTCTAGGGACCTTGGGAGCCCAAGTTCCCTGGTTCTAGAGCCATTTTTCCAATGCCTTGTGGTCATCTCTATATACCTTCTCAGAGTCTACATGTGTAAAACTTAGCCTCCACCCCCATCCCACACCTCTGCTTCATACTTTTAGCTCTCAGATCTCTATCTATGGTTCCATCGACTATTCCTCCAGTCACCAAGTGGAAGCCTGAGTCATATGACTCCTTTCTCTCTCATCTCCCCTGATCCATTGCTAAGCCTGGTGCCTCATGTCACCTGAATTCTACTACCATAATCTCTTCTTTCTCTTTTCTCCCTTTTAATAGCTTCCCAATTGTTTTTGGCTCAGTTCATTTTTCCTCTATGGGTCATTTTTCACATGGCTGCCAGTAATTCCTTCCCCAATGTATGGGCTCACTGCCAGTACATTCCTCATTTAAAAATTCATCCTTTTATTCCTGACCTCCTTTCTCAGACATTAGCTTTGTGTGGCCCTGAGCAAGTTTCTTCAACTTTATGGATTCCTGTTTCCTCATATATCAGATAAGGGGTCTGGATTAAGGTCTTCTAGATTCAGATCCAAATCTATGATTCAGTGCCACCTCCTGAAAGCTTCTCCCATCTCCTTTCCACAACCATTGTCTGAGAAAGGATTTGAACTTAGATTTTTTTTTTAAAATTATTTAGTTGTTTTCAATTTTCAACAGTCACATCATTAAGGAACTCAGGTCTTCTTGACTACAAGTTCAGCACCTTTGGAGTGGGCTTTTTGTTGAATAACTCTAATTTGCTGTTGTGATCTGTGTTTCTCTCTACCTACTAGAATGTAAGCTTCTTTCACATCATTTTCTATGCTGTCAAGTCTCAATGCATGGATTTTTGGATGAATTGGGGCTTAACCCCCAATTCCACGTTTCCCTGGAACCTGAGCACAGGCAATTGTTTTGTGCTCTCTTATTTTCTACAGTGCTTTCAAATTTAAGATTTGGAGAGTAAGAGGAAGAAAATCAGAGATAGTTCTTGAGTTAAATCTACTAATCAACAATCTTTAAAAGTCTTAAAAAGATCCAAAGTTCACATTCTACAGGTTTTTCCAAAGTTTCTCCTCAAATACAGGCTCATACTTCTATGTAGAATTTTGATTTTTAGCAAAATTAAGTCTTCAAAAAACCCCCCTCCAAATCTCAAGATTCGTGTAAAAAAGTGTTTGCCCAACCTAGCAAGGAAACCAACCTAGTGAGACTGGAAAGGTCCTGTTAGGGAACTTCTAGGAGACCAGTTCCCCAAGAGTGTTCTACAAGAACTAAATAGGATTCATTTTGACCCTCCTACTTTCTGGAAGTCAAATGAGACCTCAAGGGAAGAAGATACTCATCGCAGTGACCTGGATGTTGTCCTTCATGTTCAAAGAGGAGCCAAATGATATTACTATGTTGGGATCAAGGTACAGTGTGTCTGACTGTGGCTGATCAAACCAACAGAGACTCAAAAAGCTCTACCACAGGTCAGGCACAAATAGTCCATATGCACATTTGGAATGGAGATGTTTTTAAATTTTGGCATCTCAATTTCTTTCGAGCTATTGCAATTCTGCTTTGCTTGTAGAACACAGTGCCTTCCTTGATATAGGCAGGCCATACTGGGTGGTCCTGTGCCAGTGTCTCCCATGTCTTACAGTTGATTCCAAAGTTCTTCAGAGAGACCTGAGAGGGTCCTTGTATTGCTTCTTCTGAGTGCCTGTCTTGCAAGATGAGTTCTCTGTAAAATAGTCTTGTAAGCAAACATACATATGGCATGCAAACAACATGGCCAGCCCACTGGAGTTCCACTCTCTGCAGTAGAGTTTGAATGCTTAGCAGTTCAGCTCAAGAAAGGACCTCAGTGGCTGGTGCCTTATCCTGCCAGGTGATTCTCAAAATCTTCCTAAGACAGTTCAAATGGAAGTGATTCAGTTTCCTGTCATGGCTCTGGTAGACTGTCCAGGTTTCACAGACATACAACAACGAGGTCAGCATAATGGCTCTGTAAACCTTCAGTTTGGTAGTCAGTCTACTATCTATTTTCTCCTACACTTTCTTTTGGAGCCTCTGAGCTAGCTCTGGCAATGTGTGCATCAACCTCATCATCTATGTGGATATCCCTGGAAAGTATATTGTTCAAATTAAGTGAACTTATCCACAGCATTCAAAATTTCTCTATTTTGATGGTTCCATGAATGGATGATGTCTTGGCTGGGAGAGAACCTGTATTTTCTCAGTGTTAATTGTCAGGCTAAAATTAGCATGAGGCCTCTGCCTTTGATCTATATTCTGTCACATCTCAGACTCAGAGGCTGCACAATTGTGTTTAAACAAAGAGTTTAACTAACCCTCCATCCATTGTAGTCTTAGCTTATAGTCAGTGTGGTAACTAAATTTGACATCAGTTTCATCCTTGTCGAAGACTTCGGAAAACATTGTTGATAACATCATACTAAAAAGCATGGGAGCAAGCTCACAGCCCTGCTGCATTTCATTGGTAATTGGGAAAGCTCAAGAGCATCTTCCATTATCCAGAACCCATGCAAGCATGACTTTGTGAAGCAATGACCTACAACTTTGCCAGTGGGCAGAATCATGTCCTTAGCTCCACTCTCCTTGAATGTGTGAGAAGCTATACAGCCAAGTGTTCAGCTGGGCATTCAAAGCCAATACAATCTGCCATCCTGCAGCAGACCCACTTTAGCATTCTCCTAGGAGTTTCTGTAAGCCATTGTTACTTCTCTTTCCACCTAGCTCCATGTCCTTCTCCCCATAACACTGATGATTATAATTTAGTTGTAGTTTCTGGGTGACTTCTGATTGGTATCTTTACCTGGAAGTAGAGAGTGCTGTTCTCTGAACTAGGCATCCCATCTAACTCTACAACTTTGCAAAGGCTGTCCCCACAATGGCTCACTTTCACTTAGTTGTTAGCGTTCTGTTTTCCTCCTCAAATCATCCCTTACTGATGCATTTGTTTACATTTTGTATCTTCCTCTTCTCCCCAAGGAGAATATAATATTGTGGGTAGGGACCATTCCTTCTTTTCTATGTTCAGTCTTGTCTCTTTGAAAGACACCAAGTTAGGTACTAAAGGGTGTCTTGTACAGAGTTGTTGCTTAATAAATGCTTGTTGATTTGGATCGTTTTGCAACTTTTTTTTATTATTAAAGGGGCCATCCCTTGATTCACTTCTTAAAGAAGCCTATTCACTGAATGGATGTTGCCTCACTCAAAGTGAGAACCTGAAAAGACCTTAGCTTTGCAACTAGGTGATATGGTGGACAGCAATGGCCTCGGAGTCAGGAAGACTTGAGTTCAAATCCTGCCTTAGATACTTATAAGCTGTGTGACCCTAGGCAAATCACTTAATCTCTGCCTCAGTTTCCTCAAACTCAAAAAAATGAAGCTAATAATAGCATCTCTCTCTCAGGTTAGTTATGAGGATTAAATGAGATAATGTTTGTAGAGTGCTTTGTAAATCTCCAAGCATTATATAAATGCTAGCTATTATTATTAGTGGCATTATTGTTAAATAGATATAACAGATTTTTTTCTTTTCTCTTTCCTGTTAGGCCTTGAAGCTTTTCTGAACTCCACTGCCTTTGATCTCACCATTCATTCTGGTGGCAAAAATACAATGCCAGGTGAGACACAATGGCTTTATCTAGCTCAAAGGATTGCCATAAGTGTTCTAACTGCATAAAGAGAGGTAAAAGGGATTGAGTGCTAGACTTAGAGTTAAGAAGGCTTGGATTCAAATCCAGCCTCAGACACTTAATAGCTGTGTGATATGGGCAAGTCACTTAATCTCTGTCCACCTAAGCTTCCTCAACTGTAAAATGGGGATGATAATAGTATCTGCCATCTTTTAGGGTTCTTTTGAGGCTCAAATGAGATAATCTTTATAAAAGTACTTAGCACAGTGCCTGGTATATAGTACACACTTAATAAATGCTTTCCTCCTTCCTTTCCTTTTCTCTTATCAATCATCCAATAAGCATTGCTTAAGTGCCTATATATCTGGTTTGAGGCATACACATATGGAGAATGAAATAGTCCTGACTCAATAGGCTTGGGAGGAGGGTCATGGTCTTTTTGGAGACAGGGAAACTGATTAGTAGAATTGGGAATTCATTTGCTGTTGTCAGAGTCCAAATCCAGTATTCTTTCCAGAACTTGCTGGATGAAGATTATGTCAATGAAGCCCCAGATGCCCTAGAGCACCAGCTTCCTTTGTGATTTACCCAAGGCAGCATGGTAGCATATAGTGGGTAGGGGACCAGACTTGGGGTCAGGAGGACAGGACTTCTTCACCTGCCTCAGACACTTAGGAACTGCATGAGCTTGGGTCAAGTCACTTGATCCCTACCTTGCTTCACTTTTTGCATTTGAGAAATAGGGATGATAGTAGCACTTACCTCTCAGAGTTGCTGTGAGAGTTAATTTAAATGAGATAACATAGCACTTTTTAAAAAACGGTAATGTATTAAATCTCTGTGTCTTGGTTTCCTCCACTATAAAATGAAGCAGTTGAATTCAATGCTCTCTGAAGTTCCTGCCAGCTCTAGATATGGGATTGGAGGGAGATTTTTCTTTTCCATCTGGAAATCCTAGCTCTAGAGATGAAAGGGATTTTAGAGTCCATCCAATTTGCCTCTCATCATCATTTTTAATCATCATCATCACTAATATTTACATAATACTTTAAGTTTTGTAAAGTGCTTTACAAATATCATCTTTTTTAAAAATTGAATTTTTTATTTGTTTTCAGTGTTCGACAATCACTTCCACATATCTTAGATTTTTTTCCACTCTCTTTCCCTTATTCCCCCCTCTCTCCCCACTCCCTCCCTGAGACAGTGTATCATCTTATATAGGTTTGACAGGTACATTCCTATCAAATGCATGTTGCATAGAAGAATTAAAGTAAATGGGAGAAACCATAAAACAAAGCAAAACATAACATAATACAAAAGAAAATGGTCTGTTTCTGTCTGTGATCCAATTCCATAGTTCTTGCTCTGGATGTGGAAGGTGATTTGCCTCAAGAGTCCACTGGAAATTTTTTAAGTTCATGCATTTCAATGAGGTACTAAGTCTACCAGAAAAATTCCTCACATACTATGGTTGTTGCTGTGTACAAAGTTCTCCTGGTTCTCCTCCTTTCACTCAGCATCAGTTCATATAAGTCTTTCCAGGCTTCTCTGAAGTCTTCCTGTTAATCATTTCTCATAGCACAATAGTATTCCATTACATTCATATACCACAACTTGTTCAGCCATTCCCCAATTGATGGGCATACCTTTGATTTTCAGTTTTGGGCCACCACAAAGAGAGCTGCTAAAAATATTTTTGTACATGTGGGACCCTTTCCATTTCTATGATTTCTTTGGGATAGAGTCCCAGAAGCGATATTGCTGGATCAAAGGGTATGTACATTTTTGTAGCTCTTTGGGCATAGTTCCAAATTGCTCTCTAGAATGGTTGGATCAGCTCACAGCTGCACCAACAATGAATTAATGTTTCAACTCTCTTGCGTCTTCTCCAACATTTATCATCTTCCTGTTTTGTCATGTCAGCCAATCTGATAGGTGTGATGTGGTACCTCAGAGTTGTTTTGATTTGCATCTCTGTAATCAATAATTATTTAGAGCATTTTTTCATATGATTATAGATAGCTTTAATTTCTTCCTCTGAAAATTCCATGTTCATATCCTTTGACCATTTATCAGTTGGGGAATGACTTGTATTCTTGTACATTTGACTCAGTTTTTAATATATTTTAGAAATGAGGCCTTTATCGCAGACGCTAGTTACAAAAATTCTTTTCCAGTTTTCTGCTTCTCTCCTAATCTTGGTTACATTGGGTTTGTTTGTGCAAAAACTTTTTAATTTAATGTAATCAAAATTATCCATTTTGCATTTCATAATGTTCCCTATCTCTGGTTGAGTCACAAATTTCTCCATTCTCCATAAATCTGAGAAATATACTATTTCTTGGTCTCCTAATTTGTTTACAGTATCAATCTCCATACCTAGATCATGTATCCATTTGGACTTTATTCTTGTGTATGATGTCAGGCATTGGTCTACACCTAGTTTCCACCACACTGTTATCCAGTTTTCCCAGCAATTTTTGTCAAACAGTGAGGTCTTATCTCAAAAACTGGGGACCTCAGGTTTGTCAAACAGTAGATTGCTATATTCATTGACTATTGTGTCTTCAGTACGTAACCTATTCCACTGGTCTATCCCTCTGTTTCTACTGGTCAACCCCTCTTTTTCTTACAAATATCTTTAAAAAAATCCTTACAACAACCCTGGGAGGTAGTTTCTATTATTATTCCTATTTTAAAGATGAGGAAACTGAGGTAGACAGAAGTAAAATAATTTGCCCAGAGCTGCACAGCAAAGTGGCGCAGTGAATAGAATGCTGAAACTGGAGTCAGAAAGACTCATCTTTGTGAGTTCAAATCTGACCTGAGACCTTAGCTATGTGAACCTGGGCAAGTCACTTAACCCTGTTTTCCTCAGTTTTCTCATTTGTAGAATGAACTGGAGAAGGAAATGGCAAACTACTCTGGTATCTTTGCCAAGAAAACCCCAAATGGGATCATGGAGAGTCAGATACCCCTGAAAATGACTAAACAACAAGCATTGCTACTAAGTCTGAGCCAGGATCTGAATCCAGGTCCTCCTGACTCCACATCCAGCACTTTCTGCACTGTACCACCTAGCTGCCTTCATGTGCAAACTTTGTCTTGATAAATAGACTTCAAGGTCCTGAGATGAGGAATTGGAGTCTCTCCCCCTCCATCTCTTTTAGCTCCTGGGTTTAAGGCTCTATAGCAGGCTCTCTATAGATTGGAACTGAATGAATCAAATACAAAATATATTATCTAGCCACAGCTTCCTTTCATCATCTCCCGATTCATGCCTTGTGTACTTGGAGATATATCTCAGCCTGACAGATTCATCTTCTCATTTTCCTATTGCTTTGACTTTCTTACTACTGAAAGAGGAAGGCAATAACTAATCCTATGCTAGTGTTTATTTTAGGTCAAGGGTTCAAGGGAACATAGATTTAGAGCTGGAATAGATATTAGAGGATATCTAATTTTACTCTTTCATTTTACAAATTGAGGCTAGGGGGAGGAGTTGCCCAATGGTTAGTGAGATGTAGAGCCAGGAATCTCAAAGCCAGATCTTAAGTCCCCAGAACCAGCATTCTTTTCACACTGACTGGGTCTTATGTGACTCCCCAAGGCCATTTAGTCAACACTTAGTAAGTAGCTTTCTACAAGATCCATGCTGGGATACACAGACAATGAAGAAGTCATTCTTGATTGAGCTAGACAAACCCTCATTAAACACACACACACACACACACACACACACACACACACACCAAAACAAAACAAAACAAAACATCCAAGACTTTGGTAACTTGTCCCATCACTTCCTGGTAAACAGAGGAAAAAGAAAGGGAAGCAGTGTCAGATTTTATAATCTTGGGCTCAAAGATCACTGAATGCTGCATCTGTAGCCATGAAATCATCTTTTGGGAAGGAAAGCTATGGCAAAATGTGGGTAGCATACTACAGATCAGAGGCATCACTTTGCCGACAAAGGTCCATATAGTCAAAGCTATGGTTTTTCCAGTAACATTTGGACTATAAGGAAAGCTGAGCACTGCAAAATCAATGCTGTTGAATGCTGGAGAAGACTTTTGAGAGTCCCTTGGACAGCAAGAAGATCAAATCAACCAATACTTAGAGATTAATTCACACTATTCACTAGAAGGTCAAATATTGGAGCTGAAACTTAAATGCTCTGGCCACATTATGAGAAGATGGGACTCATTGGAAAAGACCCTGATGTTGGGAAAGACTGAAGACAAAAGGAAAAGGGGAAAGTAGAGCATGAGATGGCTAGAGAGTGTCATGGAAACAGTAAACATGAACTTGTACAGACTTCAAGAGATAGTGGGGGATAAAAGGGCCTGGAAGACTATGGTCCATGGGGTTAACAAAGAGTCAGACACAACTGAATGACTGAATCACAAAAATCCCTTAGTGTAGAATCACAGATTTTGAGTTGAAGGGACCATAGTCACCCTCTAATCCAACTCATATCCAATGAGGAATTTCCCTATAACATATCCTATAAGTGGTCATCTAGCCTTAGCCTAGATTCTTCCAAGGAAGGGGAACTGATCATTTCTAAAGGCAGCACATTCCACCTTTGGGACAGCTCCAATTAAGATTTTCCTGACATTAAACCTCAATTTGTGTCATTACGATTGCCTACCTTGCATCTTAATTCTATCCTCTGGGCCCAAAAGAACAAGTCTAACATTTCCTCCACTTGACAGCCATTGAAAAGGCAGGTTTCATATTCCTCTACTCTTCAATCTACTGGAGTAGAAGCTCTTTCATAAGACTTTTTGTCCCTAAGACCTTTGTGGGAGGTTGCCTGGGCACTGGTTGCATACAGAACTATGGCAAAGACCAGTGGCAGCTTCTGGCAATAGGCAGGCAATAACCATTTATTAATTACTTATTGTATGCCAGGTACTGTGGTAAGCACTATAGATACAAATACAAGCAAAGGTGCTGGAGTAAGGATCTTACATTCTAATAGAGGGAAATAACAAACATAAAAAGTTGTTGCAAATTAGAGGAGTAGGGGGATGAGACCCCACAAGGTGGGATGGTAAAATCTTCAGAGTAGAATTAGGAGAACAGACCCATCCCCCAAATGAACGCCCTCCCAAGGTAATTCAGCGATGGAATTTCATTGCATGTTCAATGGGAAGAAGGGACTTCCTTCTCCCAGTTGTGCTTCTGACTCTCAGGACCCACCATGACCAAGTTGCCTTATCACTCTGGCATTGGGACCTCCCTACCTTGGAACATCCCTCCACCAGCTCTGTTATCTTCTTAGTCTAATTCACATCTTTCCCCACTGTACTCTTCACATCCATTGTCAAATTCCTCCAGGACCTAAAGCCCTTTACAGCCAGAGGATCTGGATTCCAATGGAGGATCTGCTACTTCCTACCTGTGTGAATTTGGATCCAGTCTCCTCTTTGGATCTCAGTATTCTGCAAAATGAAAGGATTATCTTAATAATTTTTAAGGTCCTTTCTAGCTCTGGCTCTTTAGAGAAGCAGAATGGTTCAAATTTAGATGCTGATTTTAATTAGCTATTTGACCATGGGTAATTTGTTTAACTTTTATGGGGCTCTGTTTTTTTTTTCTGCAAAATGGGTCTGATAATACCTCCGAGGCTTGTTTTGAGGATCTGATGAGATGATGTATATAAAGTGCTTTCTCAACCTTTAAGAGCTATAGGAATGGCAGCTATTATTAATACATCAGCCTGACTGGAAAGGCTATTTAAGTACTATGTAAATGTCAGTTGTTATTATCCCCCCAATTCTATGGTTATTAGATGCTATGACAAGAGGAACAATGGAGCAGCCAAAAGAAAACTTAATCAGCTTGGATGGGGAGTCTTTCATGGCACTCCCTTAATGGGTTTCTGGGAGATAACCAGTCAGTGAACTTCCATTCATCCTTACACATCCCCACAGGAGTCTGGAATTTGGTGAGCCAGGGTTTTGGACAGGGCCTGCCAAATCTTGTTGAGGCTCCCAAGTGAGCTCTCACTCTGACAAATAGGTCTTCTTAAATAAACAGGAGAGTCTTTAAAGGCCAGATGAAGTTGCCTCTTTGCTACCGACAGATTGCTCTTGGTGGAGAGTTACGGTTCCCCCACCAATGAGTCCAGGCATATCAAAATATAACGCATAGAGTGTCAGTCTGGTCTCAATTTTCTTATTACTTTTTTGACCAGATTTGGACTATGAAGGACTAGGAAGATGGAGGGGGAGGGTGGTGGTCATGGTGGTGGGGAGAATGGTAAGCTTCTTGAGGGCAGGGGCAAGTTAATGTTAGTCTTTCTATTCACAGCACCTAACACAGGGCCTGACAAAATGGTAGATGCTTATGTTTGTTGATTGGTCAACTAGATGAAGGGAGTTTGATGTCTGGACCTGAGCAGTTCTACTTCTTTTCTTTTTTGTGGTGGTTGCTTCAATGGAAGACAAGCCTCTCTAGGGAGTTCATTAGTGCCTGGCATGGGGTACAAGGGGTGTTCCAAGAGGCCTAGCATCTCTGGTGTGAGGACTTGCTAAACTCTCTTCAGGGCTGTTCTTCCACCTTTGGTGTCCACCTTCCACCCAACTCTTACCTGTGGCTCCAAGAAGCTGTAGCATGCATGGCAGCTACATCCCAGCAAACCATCTTGGCAGATGGGCTAAACTAGTGGGTAACCATAAGCCTCAAACCTGTGGTGATGTAGGTGAATGAGAATGGGTAGGTGAGCACAATGGCCCACAAAGGTGATTGAACATACTCTATGGAGCGCTTAGAACTTGATCAGATATCAAAGATGCCAAGGTCATCTTGACTTTCATCCTGCCACTGGACTTTGATGACTCTGAAAGAGACGATGGAATTGGTGACTTTGAGCGACTCTACCTCTCTTAAATTCAATTCTCATGCAAATCAAGACATCACCCTGAGATGTCATTGGTCCTCTTTGAAAATGAAGGACTGAGAGTAACAACAGCATGGTGCTTGGGAGTAGGTGCTCAATAAATACTGGTTGATTGTTTGGTCATTTCACTTGATGGATGTTGGTGAAATTTAGGTTGAGAACATGGCTTCCATCTCTATTAAGGGTAATTCATTCATTAAGTTAACAGGCATTTGTTAAGCAGATACTACATGTTAGCAACTGTTCTAGGTTGAAGACAAAAAGATAAAAAAAACAACAAATGACAAAACAGTCCCTACCCTGAACAAGCTTGCATTTTATTGAAACCACCAGAGAAAAGCAAGTCTGTCACCTTTCCCCCTTCAATTAAGCAAGCAAGCAACCAGTCAACAAGTATTTGTTGGGTGCTGACCATGGATGAAACACTGTACTTGATACACAAAGAGAAAAAAGAAGCAATGAGCTTTAACTTGCAAAATGACCCTCACCCTGATCATGTCATAAATAAAAATCCTTGGTTGCACAGAGGAGCTGGGTAGATTACAGAATCCCCAAATCTAAGACCTGGCAGCAACCTCAGAGGCATCTCATCCAAACCGTACTTGGATAAGAATTCCTTTTCCAACATATACAGAAAATGGTCATCCAGAACATCCAGGGAGCTAGGTAGAACGGTAGATAGAAGGTTGGGCCTGGAATTAGGAAGACTTGAGTTCAAATCCAGTCTCTGTCACTTTAGTTGCTATGTGACCCTGAACAAGTCACTTAACCTCTATCTTGTCTCAGTTTCTTCAGCTGTAAAATGGGGATAATAATAGCACTTGCCCTGATGAGCTGTTGGATCAAATGTGATAATGTTTGTAAAGCACTGAGTACAGTGCCTGGCATAGAACAGTTGCTTAATAAACACTTGTTTCTTCCTTCCATGAAGGAGGAGCCTGTGACATCTCAATCAATCCCAATCTTTGGTTAATTTGGTTAATAATTGGATAATTATAAAGAGAGGAAAGCTTTTCCCTGACTCAAACCTAACTCTGCCTTTTTTGCAACTTTCACTTATCATACCTTTTTGTTTTTTTAAACCTTCTAGAACCAAAGATAACAAGTCCAAATTCCTTTCGACATGGCAGTCCTTTAATTGCTCAGAGACATCTTTCTTGTTCCACTTGATGCTTCTCCTTAGTAGGTTGGAAGCCTCATTTCCTTTGAGTGACCCTCATCTGGCTTAGACCACCTCCTCTGGATGTTCTCCAGTTTTCCAACATCCTTCCTAAATGGTGTTGCCCAAAATTGCCCAGAATGCCCCAGGTGTGGTCTGATCAAGACAGAAAACAGCAGGACCATCAATCCCCTCCCTGGATCTATATGAATCCTTCAGCACATCCCAAGATAGAGTTAGCTCTCTTTGCTGAATCACACTAAGCTTTGAGTCTATTAAACCCTATAGAATAGTAGCATTTAGATATGGGACCTCTGAGATCATCTAGTTCATTTTTCTCTTATTTTAGAGATGAGGAAGGTGAGGCCCAGAGAAAGTGAGTGACTTGCTGAAGGTCACATAGATTAATATGTAGCAGAGTTGGTATTTGAACAAGTGTCCCTCTGTTTCCAGAATCAAGGTTCATAAAACAGATGATTATTACCCATTAACAGAAAAGTTACTCAGAGCAGATGACCTAGTCCTGGTGGTGACTCAATAATAGCGTCTTTGTATTCAAGGGATGGTGTCAGATAATCGTTCAGAATAGAGTAGAAGGTGCAGAATGTGTTTGGACCAAAAGTTCCCATGAAGCCTGGGAGGCTGAGACTTCTGGTACACATGAATGAGTTCACAGCAGTGTCACAGACAGAACTACAATGTTCTTCCTGGAAGAGCTGTCTATGGTGCTGCCTGTAGTCTGGGATCTCATTTTTCAAATGATGGGATCAAAAAGCCCCTGAACATTTATTGCATCTACTCCCTTCTCTCCTCTCACTCAGTACAGGCTCTTTTTATTTCTTACCTGGATTATTGTAATAGCCTCCTTGCCTCGAATTTCTTCCCTCCCCAGTCGGTCCTGCCATAGTGCTATTCCTAAAGTACTCTGACCATAGCACCTCAAGTCAATAAATACTTATTAAGCACCTACTATGTTCCAGGTACTGTATTAAGTGCTCCTTCTGTTTAGTCACTTTCAATCATATCTGACTCTTAATGATTTAATTTAGGGATTAATTTTAATTTAGTTGTTTTCAATTGTCTGACTCTGTGACCCATTTGGGCTGGCATGGTTTGCCATTTCCTTCTCCATCTCATTTTACAGATGAGGAAACTGAGGTAAACAGGATTAAGTGACTTGCCCAGGGTTACATAGCTAAGAAGTGCCTTAGGCTAGATTTGAATTTAGGAAGATGAGTATTCCTGACTCCAGGATCAATGTCTGTGTGCTGCACCACCCAGCTTCCCAAGCACTCCTATTGCCCTCAATAAATTGCAATGGCTCCCTATTATTTCCAGAGTAAAATACAGATTCTTCTGCCTGTTATTTAAAAGCCCTCGTTGTCTGGAAGGATTGATTTCCTACTTTTCCTCCTTCATACACATTCCGGATAAACTAGTCTCCTTGCTGTTCCCCAAACTTGACCTATCCTCCACCTTCATGCCTCTGCACAGACCGCGCGCTATGTCTGGAATGGCTTCCTCCCTCACCTCTGCCTCTTGCAATCTCTAATTTCCTTCAAATCTCAGTTCAAATTCTACTTACTAAATGTATCATTTCCTGATTTCTTCCAGCTACTAATTCCTTGAATGCCTTTTGTATATATTTATATGTATCTAAATTACCTGGAGTTTCTTTTATATATATTTTTGTGTATATATTGTCCTCCTTATGAAATACAAACACCTTGAGGGCAGTGACTTCTTTCTTTTATGTCTTTATGTCCCCAGGATCTATGTGAAGTGTCTGACACACAGTAGATGCTTATTAAATGAGTATGGATTGATAGAACAGGGCTCATCTGGTCCAAATTTTTCATTTTATAGATGGGATGAATGTTGTATAGAGGAAGGACAATTGAATTGGAGTTTGAATTCTGTCTCTCTTACTTTTTACTACTACTGTGTGACCTTGGACAAGTTACTTGACCTTTCTGGGTCTTTGTTGCCTCCTCTGTAATATGAGGTGGGGTTGATTACATGACACCTAAGTCCTATGAGAACTTGAGAGGAAAATTTAATTCACTGAATGTTTAAATGCCTGCTAAGTGTTAAGTACTACAGATAAAAAATAACAATCTCTCTCCTCAAGGAACTTGGCTAAGATAGGAACATAGATTTAGAAACAGAAAGGATCTTCATGGTCGTATAGTACAACCTCTTCATTTTACAGTTGAGAAAACAGCCTGAGAACACTTAAATGACTTGTCCAAGGTCACAGTTTCTTCAACTGCTGTTCATAAGACAGTAATTGGCAGAGCTGACATTTGAACCCAGATTCTCTGACTCTCAATCCAGCACTGGTCCTACTGTTTGACCTGGACTTGTGATTTTATTTGTGTAGGGAACTCCCAGGTGAGGAAAATCCCTCTACCAAGACAGATTACCCCCTGGACTGACATTTAAAGTATTAAGAGTTGTTTAGTGGCACAGAGAGGTTCAGTGACTTGCCCATAGGTACATCATCAATATGTGTCAGAAATTGGACTTGAACCTGGGACTTCCTGACTCTGAAACCAGCTCTTCATCCATTTTGCCAAGCCACCTCTTTGGGGATAAGATCTGTCCACCAATAATCAAGGTATAAGCTAGGATGCAACAAAGATAAAGAAGAAAACCAAAGTGTTCCAGGAAAGCCAGAAAAGGATCAGCTCCCTTTCAGTCAGGGAAATCTAGGGAAGGGTTCAAGGAAGAGGTAGCAGCTAGGGGTTGTTGTTGTCTGTCCTTTGTCCTCGAAGAGGACCATGACATCAGGGAGATGATACCAAGACATGCAAGTGAATTGGATTTAAGTGAGGCAGGGCTGTGGAGAGTTACCAACCTCACTTTCTCCTCCAGGGCTTTCTGGGTCCAGTGGCCAGATATAGATCAGGATGACTGGAGATGGCCCAGGATGCAGTGGGAGACCTTGACTTTTTTAAGCTAAGGTCTTTAACAGGTATCAGCTTGACTGAGGCAACACCCAGTCAGTGATTAAGGCTAGTTAAGAAATGAGGTAGAGTATGACAGCTAGGGATACAAAGGAAAAAAGGGATTTCAATTAGCAGGTTCAAGCATGAACCTTGGGCTGAGTGGGTACAAGGAGGCAGGAGAAGGCAGGATAAGATTAGGAAAGTAATCCCAAGATGACACAGTGGTGGGACCAGGACTAAGAATTAAGATCTCAACTCCCATTCTACCTGAGAACCATTGACTTTTGAGGGGTTAATGACTAATCTTAGCTCAATTAATCTCAGCTCAACCCTGAGTGCCCTCTTCACTCAGGTTAGGGTGAGCTTTGGAGGTTCCTTCTCTCCTTCCTGCCTTATTTATTTTTGTGGAGGCAATCGGAGTTAAGTAACTTGCCCAGGGTCACACAGTTAGTGTCTGAGGTCACATTTGAACTCAGGTCCTCCTGCCTTCAGAGTTGGTACTCTATCCACTGTGCTACCTAGCTGTCCTCTTTTCTTCATTTCTTAGACTCTTGAGTTCCTTTGAAAGCATTCCTCAGACACCGTTGACCCTTTTAGTGTGTGGTGCTCTAGTTCTCTCTTGAAATTACTTTGTAAAAACTTTTTTGTTTATCTGTGTCCACAATGCATCTCTCATCGTAATGGAATATATGTTCCTTGAGGGCAGAAAAGGTTTCCTTTTGGTATCTGTATCCCTGCTGCTCAGTATGGTACTTGGCATATAAAGGAATGTACTAAATATTTTGTTGTTTTTTTTCAGACCTGTGATTTCAATGATAAAGGGAACTTTTAGACAGGAAACTCACTCAAAGCTTATCAGCAAGAGTTTTGTGACTCAGTGTCTTAAAGAGTTTCCTGGAAGAGTGCTACTATATGTCAGAGTGGGACTTGAAACCTGACCTTTCCAACTTGGAGGCTGATCCTTTGTCCACTGCATTAAATTATTTATTGAATTGAATTGAGGAATATTCATTGACAAGAATGGAAGTGGGTGTTTCCATTTCTTTACCCCAACTAGGAAAGGAAGGATTTATTGGATGCTTTGATGGAGCCCCAGTATAGCCCATGAAGAGACTATCTTGACACATCCCCCCTCCCCAACACCCTCAGCAGACCGATGTCTAGAGGTATGCGCCTGGTAGTGACTCCTTGATATAGTGAGCCAATTCCAATTCAAGTGTTTTCTCCAACAGTAGGATTGATGTTCCAAGAACTCCAAAGACACCAAATGTTTTACATCAGCACACTGAATGGAAGCCTTTCCTTATTAAAGGCCCATTTGCCTTGGTTATTAGCTGCTAAGACATTCGGAGCACTGCACACTGTAAACTTAATTGTATCCGGCTCACATTGTGCCAAATGCTAAAATGTTGTAAATTGAGTTAAGTGCATCTTGAAATATGTTGAATCCCTTCTTGTTGATTTGGGTTTTGGGGAGTTGGAACTACTGATTCTAATGCCTGGCCCACCTTTCTATATTTACATGTTCCAGAGGTGAGATGTCAGTCATATAATAGGGGTGGGGATGTATCTCTGAGCTGGCTATAAGCTCTAGATAATTTCAAAAGATGCACCATTACAATATCCTTTTGTATTAATGTGTGTGTGTGTGTGTGTGTGTCTACTGATCACACACTAATGCCTGGGTTTCATGAGCAGATATATAGGCAGATATAGGAAATTATCTCAGAAGGCTGCCAACCCTAGTGGGAAAAACAGATTACTTCTTGAGTGGGGTAACAAGCACCAGGGTTCCATGACTTAGGAGTACTAAGCCCCTTGACCCAAAGGAATATCGAAGGGGTGGGGGGAGGGATTTGGGCATTGTTGACAGTGTGGCATAGAATCCTCATTGCCACACCCTTTGGTGTCTGCTGTATCTCAAGACCTCAGCCTAATACACAAGTGGAGCCATAAGTAACAAACACACGAGAACACAGACCCAGGCTCACCGAGGAAGGTGTCTAGGGAACTGAAATTGCAAGAGCTACATTATTGTTTTCCAAAGGGCGGGGACAGGGGGTCACTTTGATTTTCTGCCTCTTTTTTCTGAGAGCCAAGCCAGTTATCTCTTCAGTAGGAAGAAGCCCAGAGGCCAGGGACCCATCAGTGCTTGGAGGTATATCACAGGCTGTTGCCTTCATTGGGCTCTGCTCCTCCTCTGAAAGCTAGTCTTTAACCTCATGGTGACTTCTAATCACTGTGTTTCTCAGTATTCTTCTAAGCCATCCCCTCCCTTTAGTCCTTTCCCAAAGCTGACCCTGTCATTAGCCCGTTCAACTATACGTAGTCCCCAACTTTGAAACTCCCCCTTTTCCTATTACTCCCTCTGCATTGCCCAGCATCAGCTGAGGAGAACCCTGACCATCCACTTTTTCTGAAATGCTGATTTTTTTGTTACTTAAAGGCCTAGAGGAGGTCATCTTTATAAATTGTTTTTCAATTGCACCTGACCCCTTATCTCTACACAGCAACTCTTTTATTTTTCTAAGATTGTTTCTCATTGCATTTTCCATAACAGGTATTCCAAACTTTTTTTCTAACCTCCCATGTGGCCCCTTCCCCTCTTCTGTCTTAGTAGATGGTACTTAACCAAGAACATGAAAGTCATTACTACTTATCCCCATCTTCTCTATTCTGTGCCTCAGAATCCCTTGAGAGTATCTACCACACCTGCCTTCAGAGCTTAGCTATTTAAAGCCCCTATGGGGTATGACAAATTTTCAGCTAAGCCAATCAGTACTGTTTATTCTGATTCACTTATATGGAAGGTGGCTGTTTATACTTCCTGAAGACATCACAGGATGCCAAGACCTTGCTCCCACATACTACCTTGTCATCTGTCTACATCTTGTCATTATGTCATCTGAGGAGGTGTGATCTAGTCTCCAATGAAACGGTAGCTTTTATCCCCACTAAGGTCAGCACTTCAACAACAGCAACTACTACTACTACTACTACTACTACTACTACTACTACTACTACTACTGCCACTACTACTGCTACTACTATTAGTACTATAACTACTACTACTTCTTCCTCTTCTTCTTCTCTTCTTCCTTTTTTCTTCTTCTTCCTCCTCCTCTTCTTTTTAAATTTTGTTTTATTTTTAATTTATAAAAAAAGAGTATTTCCACAACATAGTGAAATAAAAAAGATGATTGCACATGAAAATGCAAACTCTATTTCTTGGATCCATGATCTTTTCCAGCAGACTGCCCCAACAATCATCCCATCTTTCTCAAAATTTCCATCTCTCCCCTAGGCTGACTCTTTCCCTGCTGTCTAAAAATATACCCAGATCTAAATCACATACCCATTTTGACTATGTTTTGGTATATGGTATGAGATGTTGATATATATTTAGTTTCTACCATATTGTTTCCCAGCAGTTTTTGACAAATAGTGTGGTTTTGTCCCCACACCTTGACTCTTTGGGTTTTTCAAACACTAAATTATTATGGTCATTTACTAAAATGTATTGTGTACCTAAATAATTCCATTGATCCACACTCTATTTCTTAGCCAGTACTAGGTTGTTTTTAATGATTAGCACTCTATAATACAGTCTGAGATCTGATACCATTAGGCTACCTTCCTTCACATTTTTTAAACCTTGATTTCCTTGATATTCTTGATGAATTATCTTCTTCCAGGTGAATTTTTAAAATTATTTTTTCTAGCTCTATAAAAGAATTTTTGGTAGTTTCATTGGTATGACACTGAATAAGTAGATCAATTTAGGTAAAATTGTCATATTTAGTATATTGGCTCAGCCTATCCATGAGTAATTAATATTTTCCCAATTGTTTAGAATCTGACTTAATGTGAAAAGTGTTCATATAGTTCTTGGATTTGTCTTGGCAGGTAAACTCCCGAGTATTGTACATTGTCTACAGTTATTTTAAATAGAATTTCTCTTTCCATTTTTTCACCTATTTCAGCATGACATCTGGCCTCATCATTCAACTGAAATATCTCTTCTCAAGGTTAGCAATACTTCTTGCAAAATCAGATGGTCTTTCTTCAGTCTTCATCATTCTTCATCATTGTGAAGCAGTAGATAATGCTGACTCCCTCCCATTGGATATTCTCTTTTCCCTGTGTTTTCATAATATCTTCTTTCTTGGTCTCTCTTATTTTCTGTCCTTAACTTGTTATGGTTTTCCTTTGCTGTATCCTCATCCCACCTTCTAAGAACTCATGTCGCCTAAGCCTCTGTCCAAGAGCCTCTCCCTTCCCCTCCTCGCCTGTCTCTCCTTCCTCTTGCCCCTTCCTTCTCCTTTCCCCTCCTTTCTTTTCCTCCCCTCCTTTCCTTTCCCTTTCATTCCTTTTCCCTCCTCTCTCTCCTCTTCTGTCTCTCCTCCCTTCTCCTCTGCCCTCCATAAGTTTGAAATTTTCTCCCCTTCCCTCCCCTCTCTTTTCCCAAGATAGCGTGCAATCTGATATGGGCTCTACACATACATTCTTATTAAATACATTTTCACATTAGCCATGTTGCAGAGAAGAATTATAATGAAGGGAAAAAACCATGAGAAAGAAAAAAATAAAATTAAACAAAATAAAGCAAAAAAAAGAAAACAGCCTGCTTCACCCTGCCTTCCAACTCCATTGTTCTTTACCTGGATGTGGATAGCATTTCCAATTATGAGTCCTTTGGAATTGTTTTAGGTCCTTGCATTTCTGGGAAGGGCCAGGTCTATCAAAATCAGTCATTGAACACTGCAGCTGTTTCTGTAAACAATTTTCTTCTGGTTCTGCTCACTCTACTCTGCATCAGTTCATATCAGTCTTGCCAGGATTTTCTGAAGTTTGCCTGTTCATCATTTCTTATAGCACAATAGCATTTCATGACATTCATATACCACAGCTTATTCAGTCATTCCCCAATTGATAGGCATTCCCCTGATTTCCAGTTCTTGGCCACCACAAAGAGAGTTGCTATAAATATTTTTGTAAATGTGGGTCCATTTCCCATTTTTATAAACTCTTTGGGGTATAGCCCTAGAAGTAGCCCTCCGCTATCTCTTGAAGTCTGTACCAGCTCATGTTCATTGCTTCCATGACACTTTCTATCATCTCGTCCTCTGCCATCCCCTTTTCCTTTTGCCTTCAATCTTTCCCAACATCAGGGTCTTCTCCAATGAGTCTTGTATTCTCATTATGGGGCCCAAGTATTTAAGTCTTAGTTTTAATATTTGACCTTCCAGTGAGAAGAGCGAATTAATTTCCTAAAGTATTGACTGATTTGATTTCCTTGCTGTCCAAGGGACTCTCAAAAGTCTTCTCCAGCACCACAGTTCAAAAGTATCGATTCTGTAGTGCTCAGTTTTCCTTATAGTCCAGCTCTCACTGCCATATATTACTACTGGAAAAATCACAGCTTTGACTATATAGACTTTTGCTGGCAAGGTGATCTCTCTGCCTTTTAGTATGCAGTGCAGATTTGCCATAGCTTTCCTTCCTTTTTTTCTTTTTCATAGATTTCTTTCTAAGGAGTAAACATCTTTTGATTTCAAAGCTATAGTTGCAGTATGCAGTGATCTTTGAGCCTAAGAGGATAAAACCTGACACTGCTTTCCTTTCTTCTCCCTCTCTTTGCAGGAAGTGATGGGACCAGTTGCTAAGGTCTTAATTTTTTAATGTTAATTTTCAAACCAGCTTTTATACTCTCCTCTTTCAACCTCATCAAAAGGCTTCTTAATTCTTCTTTACTTTCTGCCACTGAGTGGTATTGTCTGTATATCTGAGATTGTTGATATTTCTCCTGGCAAACTTAATTCCTGTTTCTGATATACTCTGTTTAGAAGTTAAATAAAATAAATAAGCAAAGTAACAATATACAGTCTCATCATACTCCTTTTCCAATCTTAAACCAATCAGTTGTTCCATGTTTGGTACTAGCTGTTCCTCCTTGACCTGCATATAAGGTTGCTTAGGAGGCAAGTAAGATGATCTGGTACTCCTATCTTCTTTAGGACTGGCCACATTTTGTCTGATCCACACAGTCCAAAGACTCTAGTGTAGTCAATGAAGCAGATGTTGATGTTTTTCTGGAACTCTCTTGCTTTCTCCATAATCCAGTGAATATCAACAATTTGGTCTCTAGTTCCTCTACTTCTTTGAAAATGAGCCTGCTGTCCTGGTAATTCTTGATTCACATATTGCTGAAGCCTAGCTTGCAGATCTTAAGTATAACCTTGCTGGTGTGTGAAATGAGGGCAGTCCTTTGATAATTGGAACATTCCATGGCATTGCCCTTCTATAGGATTGAGATGTTTCCAATTCAGTGGTCAATGTAGTGTTTTCCAAATTTGCTGGCATATTGTTGGCACCACTTTAACAGCACCATCTTTTAGGGTTTTAAATATCTCAGTTGAAATTCTGTCACTTCCACTAGCCTTATTGTTAGCAGCCTGGTTCACTTGACTTCATTCTCCAAGGTATCTAGCTCTAGATCAGTAATCACAACATTGCGGTTATTGGTGATGTTCAGATCTTTCTTATATAATTCTTTTGTGTATTCATGCCATTTTTGCTTCTGTTAAATCTCTACCATTTGTCTTTTATTTTACCCATTTGTGCATGAAACTTTCCCTTGATAGCTATAATTTTCCTGAAGAACATCTTTTATCTTTCCCATTCTATTGTTTTCTTCTATTTCTTTGCATTGTTCATTTAGGAAAACTTTCTTATCTCTGAATATGAAATAGAAGTGATGAATAAATTTAAGGGATTAGATCTGATAGATAGAGTCCTGAAGTACTATGGACAGAGGTTTGCAATATTGTATAGGAGGGAGCAACAAAAAACATTCCAAAGAAAAAGAACAAGAAAGCAAAATGTCTGATGAGGCTTTCCAAATAACTGAGAAGAGAAGAAAAGTGAAAGGTAAAGGAGACCAAGCGTAGCCAGTTGAGTGCTGACTAATTATTAATTGGAAGAATTAATTCCTGGTGGAGGCTCATGAACTATAGTAATAGTAGTAGGACTCAGATCCACAGTATATTCTAGAATGTGTGGGAGTTATCATCTCCCTGGAAACTCAACCGGTGAGAATAAGTATAGGTTTGGAAAATAGCCCAGAGGAAGCGCTACACTTGGAAAAAACATATTTCTAGAAGTAACCCAAACTGGAATGGACAGTTCCCAGAAGTAGAGAGTTTCCATTTATTGGAAATCTTCAAGTGGACACTAGATGATAACTTGTCAAGGATACTATAGTGGGAATTTCTTTTCAGGTGTAATTTGATCAGTCACTGGAGTCTCTGAAATTTTTTGATTTTGTGAATCTCACCTAAAGCTTTTAGATATTACCTACAGTCACTCATGTGAGGGAGAATCCAGCTGTGTTTCATTTCAGGCAAAAGGAGAGTGGCAGTATGACTTGAATGTTAGTGTTATTCACCCAAAAGGGGAATATGGGAGGAGAGATGGGTCAGGGGTTTGGGTGGAGAGATATGGTGAATGTATTTTGAACGTATCAAATTTGAGATGCCTAAGGGATATCCAAATGGAGCTATCCAGCAGGCTGTCTCCAATACAGAATGGGGTTCAGGAGAGAGATTAGGGTTGAATATATAGATTTAGCACTCATCTATATAAGGGTGTTAATTGAACCCACAGGAGTTGATGTCATCAAGAAAGAGGGTAAAGTCAAAGAAGATGACAGAGGAAAAGGACACCTACAATGAGGGGTAAGAAGAAAGATGATGGCCCAGCAAAATGGCTGAGAAAGAATGGTCAAACAGGTGGTAAGACAACCAAAGAAGAATAGTGCTGTGGAATCCAAGGGAGGAGAAAGCATCTAAGAGAAGGAGGAGGCAATCCATAGGGTCAGAGGCTTAAAAGAAGCCTGAAAGGATGAGGGCTGAGAAAAGGCAGTTAGCAGTTAAAGAAGTTATTTGTAAGCACAAAGAGGATCGTTTCAGTCGTGTGGTGGGGCAGAAGTCAGACTTCAAGGGATTGAGAAGACAGTATAACCATGTTCTCTTTATGAAAGGACATAGACCTAGGTAGCAAAGATGCCATGTCCAGCTTTGCTCAGTTCTCCAAGGCTTCTTTTCCTACTAAAGATGGTAGCCACCTAACCTATGTCTCCAGAACTAAGTCATCTTTTTCTCCCTCTTTTATTCACCTGCATTTTCTTGCTCAACCCTCCTGGGTGATTGTCTCCAAGGTAGGACAGTGTCAGAGGGCAAATGTCATTGGTCTTTATAGCCTATAGTCTTTACATCCTCCTATATAGTGGAGAAGAGGAAGAGAAAGGAGCTTGAGAGACCTTGCTACTGTTGAAAGAGTGCTGAATTTAGTCAAAAGTCTTCTGCTCCAATCTTGGCTTTCGATCTGAATGACCTTGAGAAAAATCTTTTTCCTCTCTGGGCCTCAGTTTCTCCATTTGAAAAACAAAGGGGTTGGAATAGATGATCCTTAAGATCTCTTCCAGCTCAATATTCCAATGATCTTTGGTCACTTAACCTTCCCGGTCCTTGGTTTTCCCATCCATAAAAAGAGGGGTATGGATTAGATGACCTCTGAGGCATATGATCCATGGTCCTAAATACATGACCATTAATGTGTAGTGTGAGTGTAATGCCGACTTGCACCGCAAGAGGTCAGCCCAGGACTGAAAATTCAACATGGTGGCCATGGATGACAAAGCTAACTCTAGATAAGAAGAAAATTACTCAGGGGAGTGAGCAGCTGGGCTTTTGATTAAAAGGCGGAAGCTGATGACTGGGTAGTGCAGTGTGGAAGACCAGAGATCTGAGTCCCTCCCCACTGTCCTGATGCCTGAACAGTATAACTCATTGAAGACCCCCGATAGGTGGCAATTGAGTTGTTTGGGAGGGGTAACCCCTCCATCTGCTAGCCTCAGTTCCTATCTTAGCAACCTGGAAACGCCTTCACTTTGAGGCCCCCTTTCCTCATTGGCGAGACCCTAGCCTGAGTTGCCATTTCAGGAGAGGTTCAGGCCATGCACATGTCACCCTGGTTCCACTCTCTGGTACCTCTCTACCTCTGTCATATGTGTTTCCTTGATTAGAATGTGAATGTTTTGAGGTTAGAGCCTAGGTGTGTGTGTGTGTGTGTGTGTGTGTATGTGTATGTGCTTGTATTTGTATCCCCAGCACTTAGTGCTGTACTTGGCACATAACTATAGGCTCTTAAGAAATGCTCTCTCTCTCTCTCTCTCTCTCTCTCTCTCTCTCTCTCTCTCTCTCTCTCTCTCTCTCTCTCTCTCTCTTTCTCTGTTTCTTTCTCTTTCCTTCTCTCTTTCCCTTTCCCTCTCCCTCTCTCCTTGTCCTGTCTTTCACTCCTTTCCCTCTCCCTCTTCCCTCTCTCTTCCTCTCTGACCCTCTCTCTCTCTTTGTTTTGTTTCTCTCTGTCTCTGTCTCCATCTTTCTCTTGACTAGGGGAAGATATGAAGAGGAAAAGATCCAAGGACATGGGCGTTGCTTGGGGGGAAAGCAAGCCCCGGGGGGTCAGTTTCCCAGGAGAGTGAGCCCCTCCAGTGGTCTGCACTGCTCCTCTGGAGGCTCCATAGTGAAGAGGACAGTGCTGACTATGGAGTGAGAGGAGCTGGGTTGATAGCCCAAGTTCGATGTTCACTCCCTGTGTGACCTTGGGCAAGTGACTTCATCTCTTGAGCCTCAATTTTCCCCATTCCACAATTATGGGTTTGAGCTATGTCTCATAATGATAGTGAGAGGACAAGAATCATAGATGTAGAAGTATATGAGCCATAGAATTAAAGGTCCTATAGTCTCCAAATTGGTGCAATTGGGGCAGATAGGTGGTGCCATAGCACATAGAGCGCTGGGCCTGGAGTCAGGAAGACTCATCATCCTGAGTTCCAATCTGGCCTCAGACACTAGCTGTGTGATCCTGGGCAAGACCTTGTTTGCCTCAGTTTGTGGCAAACCACTCCAGTATCTCTGCCAAGAAAACCCCAAATGGATTCATGAAGAGTCAGATGTGACTGAAAAATGTCTTCCCAACAAGGAGGCTCCAGATTCCTCATTTTACGGATGAAGTGCTGACTCTTAGAGGTAAAACAACTTTCCCAAGGCTACACAGTCAGGTCACAGTCAAGTGAAGTCAGCAAGCATTCATGAAGTGCTTACTGTGAGCTGGGGACTCTGCTAGGTGCTAGGTGCTGGGGATAAAAAGAAAGGAAAAAACCAATCCCCAATGTCCTTAGGGAGCAGGCAACCTAGCAGGAGAGAGGCCACGTAAACAGCTGTGCAGAAACAAGCTGTAGATGGGATACATTGGAAATAATCAACAGAGGGCAGGCGTGAGAATGAAGGGACATGGGAAAGGCTTCTTGCAGAAGATGGGCTTTTAGAAGAGACTTGAAAGAACCCAGGGAAGCCAGGAGGCTGAGGAGCAGAGTGAGCATTCCAGGCCTCAGGGACAGCTGGTCACAGTGTCCAGTGTGGAGACCGGGGATCAGCCAGGAGGCCAAAGTCACTGGACCGGAGAGTTCGTGGAGGGGAGTAAAGTTCAAGAAAACTGAAAAGGTAGAAAGGAATAAGAAAGAGATTGAAAAGTCAAATAGAGGATTTTATATATGACCCTGCAGGCAGAAGGGAGACACTGCAGTTTATTAAAATAGAGGAGTGACATGCTGGGTCATTTCAGGTTTTGATTCTTCATGACCCCATTTGGGATCCTGGAGATCCTGGAGAGGTTTGCCATTTCTTTCTTCAGCTCATTTTACAGATGAGGAAACTGAGGCAAACAGGGTGAAGTGACTTGCCCAGGGTCACACAGTGCCATATTTGAACTCAGTAAGATAAGTCTTTTTGGCATTCTATGCCTTATGGTACCACCTAGCTGCCAGACCTGTGCTTTAGGAAGATCAGTTCAGCAGCAGAGTAAAGCATGAAATGGAGAAGACTTGAGGCAGGCTAATCTGCCCCCCATGACCCCTACATCCCCTCCCCAGAAGTCTACTACAACAGTCTAGGCAAGAAAATGATAAGGGTCAGCACCAGGTCAATGGCAGGGTCAGAGGAGAGAAGGGGCATGTTCAGGAAATGCTACAAGGACCAATGGACCGGACTTGGCAACAAATTGGATATGGGGATGCAGGAGAGTGAGGAGTGGACGATGACCCTTCGGTTTCAAGCCTGAGTGACTGGGGGGATGGGGTGCCCTCAGCAGAAGGGAATTCAGGATAGGGAGCTTTGCAGGGAAAAGATGCTAAGTTGGGTTTTAGACATGTTTATTTTAAGACATCTTACCCAGTTTGAGATGACTAAATAGGCAGCTAGAGATGTGAGACTGGAGGTCAACAGAGAGGTTAGGACCTGAGAATCATCAGCACAGAGATGAAAGTTAAATCTATGGGAGCCAATGGGATCACCAGAATAAAAGGGTCTGACCACCCAGTTCAGTGCATTGGGGGACACTTGTGATAGCAGGTGTAACCAGGATGAAGATCCAGCAGAGGAGACTGAGAGGGAGCGGTTAGAGAGCTAGGAGAAGAACCAGGAGAGAATATTGTCCTAGAAACCTAGATAGGAGAGTGGATCCCAAAGAAGAGGGTGAGGGACTGTCACAGGACTGCAGAGAGATCAAGGATAGGGATGGAGAAAAGGCTGTTGAATTTGGCAATTAGATCACTGTTGACTTTGGAGAGAACAAGTCGTATTGAATGATGAGGTCAGAAGCCAGGCTGCCGAGAAACAGGGAGCAGACCCCAAACCACTGTGCTCACAGGGCAGGGATTCAGATAGAAACGTCAGGACTATAGATACCACCTCCTCCAGGAGCTCACCCTTGTGTCTTCCCTCTCTCTTTCCCCCTCTATCATGGACTGATGCTTTTTGGGTCCCAGACCCTCCTATCCCCTGGAGTTGGCAGAAATGGACTGACTCTCCCAGAGGGATGAGATCTGCTCCTCCATGGAGTGGGATGCAAGGGACAGACAGATGGCTGTCCCTTGTCCTCCTCATGCACTAGGAGTATTTTTCTACATTTCCAACTTTGTTTGAGAGAGGTGATAGCTAAACAGGGCTGACTAGGGCACTGGAGTTAACAGTACATACCCATCCTTCATAAAACTAAGTAATCTTCTTCATGTAATACTCTGATTCAGGTTACTCCTCCATTCAAAAACCTTCAATGGCTTCCATTGCCTATTGGTCATAGGCTTACACTTTGCACTCTGCTACTAAGGTCTTCCAAAGACCAACTCAGAACTCCTCTCTTCTATAAAGGCCTGAGTTCAAATGCTAGCTCTATTCTAGATTATACTGCCTCAGCCTCAGTTTCCCCATCTGTAAAATGGAGTTAAGACTAGATGGCCTCTAGCTTTGGATCTGTGGTCCTTTAGGCTGTTCCCAATGCCCAGGGCAGACTCTGCTGCTATTATAGATCTAGTCACAGATTTACAACAGGAGGAGATCATAGAGGCTGTCTAATTCATCTCATTTTGCAGATGTGGGAACAGGGGCAGACTGGACTTGGCTCAGCTCCCACAGGGAGTATCAGAAGTGAAATTTGAACCCAGGTCCTCTGACCCTAGTCAGAGCTCTTCACCCTATAGGGATTGAGAAAAGGCCATCGGATCTGGCAATTAGATCACTGGTGACTTTGGAGAGAGCAAGTTGTACTGAGTAATGAGGTCAGAAGCCAAACTGCTCCTCACATCCCTCATGACTTAAAGGGCTCTCAGGTCAGGCCCCTCCTCCTCTATGGAGACTTTTCTGATGTCTACCCTTCCCTTTCTTCAGTTTCTCCCCCCAATTTCTCAGAGCACTTTGGCTGGACCAGTTCCTTGCATCTTTCTCACCCTTTCTTTTTCAATTATTATACATGCCTTTTTATTCAGTGCTGTGCTGGAGCCAGCTCTTACTGGTCTACAAGAGTCAATTTTAAATTTTCAGTGTGTCAAGAATTGACAAATGCACACATCAAGGCTTGGTTGGTTTTCTTGACTGTCTAGTCTTAAGTGATGGAGAAAATGCTACTAATGCTGGTTATTATTATCTTTGAGACCTAGTTGTTAAACCAGCATGTCCCTGTTCTCATTCTACTTAGACTAAGTTCTGCAAGAGTATGTTCCAGGTCATACCTAGCTATCACAAAACACATGGTGGATAGTTCAGAAGGATTTGTTGGTTGGATGGGTCTATACTCAAAACACAAATCTTACCCGTATTTTGGAAGTTCATAAAACAGCTATAACCAGGGCTGGATGACTTTCCCCACCCATCTTAATTCCAGTGCCTTCCCTCTGTTAATTATTTTCTCTATGTCCTGCATAGAGTTTGCTTTGTATATATTTGCTTGCACAGTGTCCCTTCCACTATTAGATTGTAAGCTCTTTGAAGTCAGGGTCTGTCTTTTGCCTCTTTTTGTATCCTTAGGACTTAGCACAATACCTGGCACTTAATGTTTATTGATTAATCGACCCACTGCAACTTTGTCCCAAGACCAGTTTAGTTATAACATAACTTAGCACCTAGTAAGAATAAGAAATTAAAATAAGAAGCTGTCAGATGCTTCACTTCTCTCTCCACTCTTTTCCTTCTCCAGGGCATAACACAGCCTCCCCAAGTGATGTTCAGAGTATGTTTCCTGCTATTTTCCCCAGGTGCAAAAAATCATGCTGTCCTAGCTCGGCCCAAGAAGGCTCCCACATGTCTGATATTCATTTTCATTTTATTACCAACAATAAATTGCATTTGGTGGAACATAGTAAAGAGAAATTGGGAATGGCTGGAACATAGGGCCAAGTCTGACAGAACACTAGAGTGATGGATCTGAGATGAAGGAAGGTAAGTGGATTGGAAGAGCCTGGTGGATTCCGGAAGGCTGGGTTGTTGGAGAACAGAACCCTAGTGAGAGACCCTGTCTGGGTCTGGCTTCTGGCATGGAAAGGGTCCCTGAGCTGGCTTGAATTTTCTGTTATGGTGGTAAACAGCAGTTTCCCTCCTTTTGGGAAGGAAGTTGAGCCCTGTTGACAAGCAGGGATGGAGCCAAGGTCCGACTGGTCAGGCTTTGCTCATTTAGAGGGTGTGAGAGCAGAAAATGAGAAGGCTGGGAGCTTTGACCAGGCCTGGGGAGGAGGCAGAGTTGTCTTTCTTCCTCTTGGCTCTTCCGTGTACTCCCTGGGCTGTAGTTGAAGGAGGTTCCTCTCTGGGCATCACCAGGCACCAGCCTCTCAAGGTTCCCACACTTCCACCTACATTTCCCCCATCTTCTTCAATAGTGTTCCCATTGCCAGGTTAGGCCATCCCTTGGCGGCCTCTGACTTTGGCCTTTCTAAGGGGGTGGGGCACTGTGGCATCGCATGGGAAGATTGACCCGAGTCCGAAGCCACTTGATATAATCCACTTGGGGCATTTGGACAATATGTTCTCGTACAAACTGTGGGGAAAAAGGCAAAGACACAGTAAAGAGATGTGAAGTGGGAGAAGTGGGACCCTCTTGCTAGGAGAGCAGAGCCTGGGGGCCCATGGGACAGGCTCATAGAATCTCAGAGTTAGAAGGGGACTCAAGGACTACAGTGTCCAACAGATGGCTACCTGAATAAAAATCCCCTCTACATCACTGTCCATAAAGAGTCCTTTGACTCTTCATCGAAGACTTCTGGTGAGGAAGATGACCCATCTTATTCATGGAGAGACAGAATAGTACAGTAGAAGGAATGGTAGTAGTTCTAGAGTTCAGGGAATCTGAGTTCAAATCCCACCCCTGACCCTTTTGTTGTTCAACTCTTGGTAATCCCATTTGAGATTTTCTTGGCAAAGATCTTGGAGTGGTTTGCCATTTCCTTCTTCAGTTCATTTTATAGATGAAGTCACTGAGGCAAACAGGATAAATGACTTGTCCAGGGTCACAGAGCTACAAAATGTCTTAGGTTGAATTTGAATTCAGATCTTCCTGACTTCAGGGCTGGTACTCTATCCACTGTCCCATCTAGTCACCCAACAAGCATCTAGTAGCCTTTATGACTTGTAGAAAACTTGGGTAAGTTAATTTCATTGGACCTCAGTTTCCTCATCTGTAAATGAGAAGGCCTCACATCAGGAACCCCTTCTAGCTCTAGACCTAGGATCTCCAAAGTCCAGCTCAGGACTGGGTTGGAACCAGGAACCACCACCCATTCCTTAGTGGAAGGAGCCAGCTGGAAGGCTCTGATTTTTTTTTTTTTTTGGTGGGGATAGATGCTTCGTATGTCAAGGACCTGATTCTCGGGTTTCTTCCTGACTACACCATCATCAACATGGAACAGTGAATCTGGGTTCAAATCTTGGCTTTGCTTTTTCCTACCTGTGTGACCTTGGGAAATTCACTTAATCCCTCTGGCCCCAGTTTCTTCCTTAGTCACATGAGAGTTTGTACTTGAAGTCCCTCTCAGCTTGAGCCTCTGTTCAATACTGTGACCTTGGAGCAAGTAATTTAACTTCTTGGAACCTCAGCATCCTCATCTGTAAAATGGGGACAATAATCTCTTCCATGCCAATGTCACAGGGTGAATCTGGAGCTGCAAAGGACCTCAGTGGACAATCCCTTCCTTTTGACAGCTAAGGGAACTCAGGCCCAGGGGAGGAAAGGAATGTGATCCAGGGAGCAAGGGGCAGAGATAGAATTTGAATCATGGACCTTTGAGGTTATAGAACAAGCCCTCCCACCTCATTTTACAGATGGGGAAATGGAAATTCATTGAGGTGAAATAATTTGCCTAAGGTCATGCAGCTACTAGGAAGGGATAAAGGTGGGACTGAAAACTGAGTTCCCTTACTCTGAACCTGGAGCTTTTTCCCACAATGCCTCAATGGTAAGGTGCAAATATGAAAAATAGATTAAAAAAAAAACTGCAAATTTTAAAGTCCTCTATAAACCTGGGCTATTATTAGTAATGTAGGGTCATTTTGGCGAAAATTGCTTCTCTTTATTTTCCCTTTTTTTCTACATTTCTTGATATTTTTGTCTTTGACAAATTCACCATTCCTTAGGGCATCTGTGAAAGTCTCTTAGCATACACACCCTTCTCCTCTCCTCTCTGGCCACAGCTGTCTGAAGGGGCCTCTCAGACAAGCTGGGAGGCTGGATTGGAAGCTTCCTGCAGGCAGGCCTGTTGTTTGCCTCCATCAGGTCTTTACCACTGACTAACACGTGATATAGCATTTGAGGTCCATCACAGCAAGTCCCAATGCCCCCTTACTCTATGAATTAAGACAGGACTAGGGAGGAAGCTTGAACCTGACTTCAAGAGCCAATTGTTAAACTTTCAGTGTGAGTATTTACACCTTAGAAATGAGCAAATGTTACAAATCAGAGCTTGATTTCTTATTTTGTTGACTATCTAGGCTTAAGAAAGGAAAGGAGAAAATGTTAATGAAGATTAAATTTAAAAGTGTGTCCTGTATGCATCCCCCTTTCCAGAGAGCCAGTTGTTAAATATTTACCAGAATCCCACTGGGTAGGATAAACATCTAGCAATGAGACTGGACTTTATGACTGTATTATGTGCTAGGGACAGCAGTCCTGGGGATAACTGAGGCTGGAGAAAATGATAGCCACATTTGAGCCTTGACCTTAGACCCATGTGACAAATTCTAGTATAGCCCATTGAGTTAAAAACACAACTCGACAGCCTTAAGAACTTTGTATACCTATCCTTGAGCTGACTGGACTTCTGAGCCTTGCACAATCAAGAGCAGGAGAGTAATTCTGAGAGTTCTGTGGCACTGTGGCAACAGTGGTAGACTCTAGGTCTGGAAGACTGGAAGTTCCAGTCCCACCTTTGGCACTTAGCATTGGTGAAACCTTGGGCAAGTCACTTGTCAGTTTCCCCATCTGCAAAATGGGGGTAATATTAACCCTTACCTCGCAGTGCTATTTTGAGGATCAAATGATAATAACATATATTTAAAGTACTATATAAATTCTAGTTAGTATCATTTGTGAGGATTCTATAGATTTCCTACAGGGGCTTGGATTTATCAGGGTTTGAGTCTACAGACCTTCTTGTTTAGAATTGGAAGGGACTAGTCTATACCACTCATTTTACTGAGGAGGAAACTGAGACCAGGGAGTTTTAGTGACCAGTCTAGAGTTAGACAAGTGATGCAGCTGAGAGCCAGGATTTGAACCCAGATTATCTGATTGCAAATTGCTTTCACTTTCTATGATGCCACATTGATTCTCAAGTGAGACTCAGGTATGGTTCTGGCACTGGGAGGAAGAGGAAGGGAAGAAGCACTTATTAAGCACTTACTATGTCCCAGGCAAAGTTAAGTGCTTTACAGATCTCATTTCATTTGATTTGACTTGGGGAAGGCTGGGTTTCCTAGGACATTTCCTTGGTATGGACATTCCTTGAGGCAAGGGTCTAATTTGACTTTGTATACGTAAGTACACAAGACAATGCCCTGGATATTCAATAATTATGTGTTCAAAGAATCCTAGATCTAATGTTGGAAGGAGCTCCCAAAGATTATCTAGTCCAACCCTCCCCATTTTACACATGAAGAAACTGAGGCACAGAAAGGCGAAAGGATTTCCTCCAAGTTACACAAGCAATATGTATCAGAGTGGGGACCATAGGTCTAAAGCAAAGGTGCTGTAGTCCAACAACTCATTTGGACAGATGCAGCGAGGCCCAGAGGGGTGAATGAATTTATTCCTACAGGTTTCAGGTGCCAGTACAGGGGATCTGAAACCAATGCCTCTAGACTCATGACCCACCCCTCTCTTCCCACTGTACCTTGTTGCTTTCTTGCTGAATTTTTTAACCAACTGATGTGGGAAGAAATCCAGGGGAGCTGTGTCTTGTATGGGTATTTCCTTCCTCTCAGAATGTTAGGAATTGTGGCCAGGCTTAGTACTCCCTCCAAGTGATGAAGGGTTAATTCTCCAGAAGGGGCTAAGGCTATAATGATTAGTCATTCATATACTGCTCTGCCCACCATACTTTGGATGTTGGAATTGTTCTGTTCCCACCTCAATAACCTAATGGCATGAGCAGCTGGGTGGCACAGCGGATAGAGCACTGCGCCTGGATTCAGGAAGATTTGAGTTCAAATCTGTCCTGAGACACCTACTAGTTGTGTGACCCTGGACAAGTCACTGCACCCTGTTTGCCTCAGTTTCCTCTTCTGTAAAATGGCCTGGAGAAGAAAATGGAAAAACTGTAGTTGTCTTTGCTAAGAAAATCCAAAATGGAGACACAAAGAGTTGGACACGATTGAAATGACTCAACAAAAATGGTCATAATAGAGAGCAAGCTAGAGTCAGAGGGAGACAGTCCCTGTTAGCTTTCTCCATAAATACAAATGTGACTTGAATAATCCCTGAATAGCAGTGACCCTAAAGATCTGTGATCCCACAGGAAACGAGGTTCCTTTCTGAAATTTCTCTCAGGGGTTTCACATTTCTGCGTAAGCTTCTATACTGAAACCATTCTGAGAGCATCTCTAGCCCTACCCAACGTTCTCCTGTGCTTCTTGCACCCTGACATCCAGGCTGACTCCCTGTTGGCGGGTGGTTTTGCCTGGAGAAGGACCTGAGCCCCTCAGTGGAATTGGGCGAACACATGAGTGACCATGACTGAGAACCTGGGATAAGTCTTTGAAGACATTTGTTAAAATATAGATGAGAGGTCACCTTAGTCTAGTAATACTTTAGTATCGATTAATTTCTTAGCTTAGTTCCTTTTACCTAGCAAGATTCTGAGTGATGAGGGGGTTGGACAGGGGCATTTCAGTAAGGGCAAAGGGACTGGAGGTCAGAGAGACCCCGGTCAGTGATGGGGTCACATACGGGCACTGGAGAGGTGGAGGGGTGATTATTGGAAGTGGACAGAGGGCCAGGGGGTGGACTTTATCGAGGTTTACCTCAATGGCCACAGCGATGTCAGGGGAGCACAGCTCCCACGTTCGGAGGTCCTGTAGCACTCTGAGGAGGACGTGTGGACGGATTCTCAGGTCCAAATTCTCTCCATGTTTTTGCAATTTCTGTAGGATTTTTTTGGCAGGACGATATTTCTTTAAGTCTTCTGGGAGTTTAGATAATAAATCAAAGTACCTTCATTTCCAACAGAAGAGATCCAGTTAGCAGAGTTGGTAAAGAGCTTTTCTTTGTGGGTCCCTCAGGGTCTGAGGCTCAGTTACTTTCATTTGTACGACAAAAATGGGTAGGCTAGAGATTCTCTAAGACCCCATTCTCAGTTCCTATAATGGCTCTTCTAAGAGTCCTTCCAACTCTGACATTCCCTATTCTAAGGATCCTCCCAACTCTGTCATCCCCTGTTCTAAGGATCCTCTCAACTCTGACATTCCTTGTTCTAAGGGTCCACCTACCTCTGGCATTCCCTATCCTAAGAGTCCTCCCAGCTCTTTAATTCCCAATTCTAAGGGTCCTTCCAAATCTGACATTCTCTAAGGTACCTTAGAGACATTGATTCCATGTCTTAAGGTTCCAGGTTGCTCCAGGAATCTCTCTAATAAATGCTTCCTAATTGTCTTTGTACCTCCATCCCTATCAGTACCTGACAAATAGTAGACATCTGTTGATTGAGCCCAACCCACCAGGGTATCACTTAGTAAGCAACCACTTGTGGAAGGCCAAAATCATTCCTCAATCTTTGCTTAGAGTCATTAGAGTCTCTGGGAATTTTCTACTTACTCATAGGTGAGATGTGCAACTTTAGGGAATCCACCCCAAATATTCACATGGACTCTTTGTGCCTGATCAGTGGTAGAACATTCTGAGCTCATATTAGCCTGATCCTCTACAGTTACATTGTACATCTACATTGTACATTGTACAATTGTACATGTACATTGATCATCTACAAGTTACATTGTAACTTGACTGTAGAAAGTGATGTCATTTGGTCCTCTTTGAGAACAAAGGACAACAACCACTTACTGCTATGGCTTATTGGTTTATTTCCTATAATCCCACCATTCTCTACTTTCTGAATTATGGTATTTCTTGGCTCTCATGAATCTTTGTCAATAACAATGATGCCACACATTCATCCTTCCTCCATTCTTTGTGTGTTTAGTTTTCCTCTATTAGAACGTGATCTGGAGGTCAGGGACAATTTTGCTTTCTTATATTTGTATCCCCAGGACTTAGCACAATGCTTGGCACACAGTAGGTACTTTTTACTCATCCATTCATGGTCCCTGAGGTCCCTTTCAGCTTTAGATTTGATCAAGGATGAGAAGGGATGTTGCATATTCCAGGGAAGATTGACCTGGGACACAGACAATCTGGGTGTGAATTCCCTCTCTGCTCCCTAAAACTTATTTGATCTTGGGCAAGACCTTTCTCTTCTCTGCACCTCAGTTTCTTCCTCTGTATAATGAGGATCTTAGACTAGATACTTTTAAGGTTCTTTCTAGTTCTAATTTTCTACAAAATTTTTTTTTGTGGTTTTAGCACCAAAGATAGTGACTTTGCTGTTTGGGTTTGTGTTTTTTCTGGAGGTCCTATCTTTAGCCAAGGGCACTTTGGGCATGACACTTCTTTATAGCCCAAAGAACACCTAGATATGCTAGGAAAAACCCTCCCTGATGGGGCAGTCATTTGGGCTAGTCTCTTTTACTTACCAGTGGTTAGCCAACTCCTCGGCATCTCCTCTAGTTATGGTGATAGGATGTCTCATTTTTTCTATGTCTTCATAAAAATTGGAGACAATGCTGAAAGCAAAAAACTTCTGGAAGCCTCTTTCTTCCTGTCTCCTATAAAATGGGTTACAAGAGGGAAAGAGAATCAGAATTTCACCTTGGTCAATTGATAGCCTACCCATCTTTCAAGGTCTGGCTCCATTGTAACTTCTTTCAAGCATGAAGCAATACCTCCTCTGGAATGACAGGATCACTGATTTATGCAGTGCTTAGTCTTTTATCTTCTACTTATTAACTTTTCTACAGCCTCAGTTTCCTCATCTGTAAAATGGAGATGATAATAGCATCTACCTCACAGAGTTGGGTTGATATTAAATGAGATATCAAATGAGATAAGGTATGCATAGTGCTTTGTAAACCTTACATCCCTATGCAAATGTGATCCCTCAGCAAATATGGAAACTCTTTGAAGTCAGGGACCTTGTATTATTTATCATTATGTTCTAAATATGTAGGACAACTAGGTGGCACAGTGGATAGGGCACTCAGACTGGAGTCAGGAAGATCTGAGTTCAAATCTAGCCTCAGACACTTACTAATTCTGTGACCCTGGGCAAATCATTTAATTCCTGTTTGCCTCAGTTCCTCATCTGTAAAATGGGGACCCACTAGAGAAGCAAATGGCAAACCATTCCAGCATCTTTGCCAAGAAAACCCCACGGGGTCTGTTGACCTGGAAGTTTGGGTAAAAGAAGCAAAAAAGCAAGGTGATATGTATATGTATGTGTGTGTATGTATATGTATAGAGACAGAGATAGATAGATAGATTATTCCCTTAAACTAGTGGAATACATGTACACATGGGAGCCAGAAAAAAATTCTGACTCAGAGATAAGCAAATTGTAGAAGACCTTTTATACACTTGGAGCAATCCCAGCATAGGATGTATGTATCACCTAAACTTAGAGTCTCCATATATATTTAACCACAACATGAGAAAGGAATTTTCTTAATTGGATAGGTTGGTAAATACATTAAGATAGATGTGTTAAAGTGTTGATTGAAATTATAATTCCAGGATAACTGTTGTTTCTTCTATCATTAATATGACATGATATAATATAACATAGCATATGTCCATAAAATACCAAGATAAGGAAAGTTCCATTATTCAAGACAGTATCTGGTTCAAGATGCGTTTTTCTTGGTAGTCATAGATAGAAAAATGCTTCAGGTCAGCTTCATTTGGCTTGTAGCGGCTGACACAGGAAGTGGCATTTTGAGTTCACTCAGAGAACAAAGTAGAGCATGTCTGTTATGCCAAAACACTCAAAACATTATGGTGGGTTAAGCTCAGAGTGGGCCAAAATGTCTCTCCTAATTGGCCACTCCAGGTGTTAGGCCTTTCTCAGGTCTCAGGGGTTTGGGGAGGGGTCTACAGATCACAGAGAACTGTACACAATGAAAGAACAATAGCAATTCCAATGTGTGGCAAAGTAAATAGAGAGTCAGCCTTGGAACCCAGAAGACACGAGTTCAAATCTTGCCTCTAATCCATACTAGCTCTAGCAAATCACTGAATATTTCTGTGCCCCAGTCATTTCTTCAAGATTCTAAGTTGTAAAGAAAATGCTGACCTGCATTAGTAGAGGGAGTTTCCTCATCTATATTAATGAAATCTTAAGTTCATTCTCTGTCTCTGTCTCCAACTTATAGGAGAATAGGATAGGGGCTCTGGACAGGTTAACTAGTTTGGAAGGAACATCCACACATGAGAGGGATCTTGGCTCTATTAGAGGATGTGACTGTCCTCCCAATGTGACTAGCACAGTGTCCTGCAGTTCAATTCTATTGAGCATCTGGGGCCACTCTTGGCCAGGAGCTGAGAATACAAAGACAGAATGGAAACAGGTCCTGCCTGCTGGAAGCTTACATTATTTTTTGGAGAGAAGCAATGTGTATATTTTCAAATATACAAGGTGATAGGGGAGGGGAGGGAATGACATGAAGAGTCTAAATCAATCAACATTTGTTAAGCACCAACTGTGTGCTAGGTACTCTGCTAGATGCTGGGGCTACAAAGGCAAAGGAACAGGCTATGAACTCCTTGATGGTAGAGACTGTTTTTTTCTTGCTTTTCTTTGCATCCCTAGCATTTAGCAAAGTGCCTGGCACATAGTAGCATTTTAATTAATTAAATTAATTATTTTAATAATAATTAATGAATAAATAAAATTAGTAAAAATCAATTTAATAATAAATTTCTTATTTATTATATTAATTAAACATTAATAAATACTTGTCTTGATTTAATATTCTGTTGGGTAACAAAGTATCTATGTATATAACTGTATATACTTTACATCTATCTATGTATATGTAAGTAAAGCAGCATATACAATAAATAAAAGGAAGATTTGGGAGGGGCTTCAGGAGGAGTTGGAAAGGATGAGGAAGAGTATCAGGTACAAGGTAACTTGAGATAAGTCTTGAAAGCCAGTTCCAAGAGGTGTGTGTGGGTGCATCCCAGGCTCCAGAGGTATAGAATGGGATTGGACAGAGGCAGGTGGCTAGGGGTGGGAGCTCTAGCCTATATACTACCTATAACTCAGAACCAGAGGGATTTCTGAGCGGAGCCATAGGAAAGTAGGCATCAGACCCATCCGGGTAATATTGTTAATGTTGATCTGATTCTCAGTGTCTGTTCAAAAGCTGTAAAGGATAGATGCCCATGACATGGGCAGATGATGAGTCCTTAGTCCTGTCTGTTGATCAGGGTAGGAGAGTGGAGTCCTGGTATCCGGAAGCTTGAAGAAAAGGGAGGAATGTTTGAAGCACCTTTCTTAGGAAAATCAATTACCTGCTCTGTGCCAGGTACTGGGGATGCAGTTACAAAAAGTGAAATAATCCTTGCTCTCAAGCAACTGGAATTCACTCTAATATTGAGTCCCTTACTTCCCCCAAAGTGGGCACACAGTTAGATGCTTAGTAAATGCTTATGAAATAAATGCATTTTTTATGGTATCTTTTACTTCTTTGTGGGACTGGTCCAGTGGGTTTATGCTCATGGGGGTAAAGGGGTTGTTGCTGGTGGTGGTGATGGGGATGCTGAGATTACATTGGATACAAATGCAGTTGAGAGTTTTTCCCACATGCCAGATGTGGTCCAGATGGGCAGCTGGCATTTGCAAGAGACTATGAAACAACAAGGGGTGGATGTTAGTGACTGAGGATGAAGCTGGAATATTGATTTCTCTCTTAGCTTTTCCTTGAGGAAGCCAGTCCATCAACATCACTGATGGAATTCTCATTAAGTGAAAATCGCTGTTTTAGGGGTTCTTGGATGGGGAAAGGTAACCTGAGAGGGGCTCCTAACCAGTCCTTGGACAAGTCCCAAGTCAGGTGCATTTAATGTTCATACCAATATCCCCCTCATTTTTGGCAAGCAGGGTGGTCAATAGAATGTGTATGCTTTACTAACCGAATATACTTAAGATATTTACTGGTGACAGAATGGGTTTTGGGTACAGTGTTTGCCAGGCTGTTTTGTTGTTTTCTATCCATAGGCCTTGAAGAAAGGAAGCCGCTTGCCTCCAGGGCATAAGTCCTCCTCCTCCCCTCCTCCCATCTCTGAGAATTCCACCTATAGCTCAGGAGGACAAATTATCAGTCAGATTCATTCTTTCCCTTGAACCATACTACCTCTCTTCTCCTGCACCCTCATAGCCTGCTGTACTATCAGACTCCAATCTCTCTTTTCAGACTTGGTTCTATCAATCACCACCCCTCCCCTTCCCAAGCCCCACAACCCATCCAACATGAGAGGTGTTGTAGGAGCATTGAAAGGGAGATGTGATTTGGCCACAGCTTGTCAAACAGTTCAGATATGCCAGAGGTGGGCTTTGAACCTAGAAATTCCTAACTCAGTCCATGCTGACTGGACTTTGCAGCTTCTATTTTTTCTTCTTTTTAAGAATTTTAAAAATTTGTTATTTAGTTACATAATAATTATATGATTTTCTTTTTAAACTTTGAGTTCCAAATGCTCTCTCTCTCTCACCCCTCCCCTATCCACTGACAAGGCAAGCAATATGATGTCAATTATACATGTGAAATCATGTAAAACATTTCCATATTAGCCATATTTCAAGAAAAATAAAGTGAGAAAATTATGCTTCAATTTGTACTCAGGTGGCGAGCTTTTTTCATCATGAGTCCTTTGGAATTGTCTTGGATCATTATATTGATCAGAGTAACCAAGATGGTCATCATTACGATATTGCTGCTACTGTATACGATGATCTCCTGGTTCTTCTCATTTCACTTTGCATCAGTTCATGTAGGTTTTGTCATGTTTTTCTGAAACCATCCCCCTCGTTATGCCCCATGGAAAAATAGAACACTGTAACAATCATATACCACAACTTGCTGAGGCAGCTAGGTAGCATGGTGGATAGAGTGTGGCCCTGGAGTTAGAGGGCCTTGAGTTCCAATCCAGCCTCAGACGATTAGCTGTGTGACCTTGGGCAAGTCACTTAACCCTGTTTGTCTCACTTTCCTCATCTGTAAAATGAGCTGGAGAAGGAAAGGACAATTTTACTCAAATTTTATCTTTGCCAAGAAAATGCCAAATGGGGTCACAGAGTAGGACATGACTAATCGACAAAACAACCTCACTTGGCAGCCCTTTAATTTCTAATTCTATGCCACCACAAAAAGAGTTCCTATAAACATTATTGTACATAGAGGTCATTCTCCTTTTTCTCTTCCTTTTTCTTTGATCTCTTTGGGATACAGACCTATAATTGCAATATTACTGGGTCAAAGGGTATGCACAGTTTTAATGCCCTTTAGGCATAGTTTTACATCACATTCTCCACAACAGTTGGACCAGTTCACTATTCCATCAACAATTCAGTAGTATATTTTTCATTCATCCCCAGCATTTGTCACTTATGATAGCTATGAGGTGGCACTTCAGAGTTGTTTTAATTTGCCTTTCTCTAATTAATAACCCACCCAGCAAAGCTTAGTATAATTCTTCAGGGGAAAAAATGGATATTTAATGAAATAGAGGACTTTGAAGCCCATTCCTGATGAAAAAAATGGAGCTAAATGAAAATTTGTCACACAAACACAAGATTCAAGAGAAGCATGGAAAGGTTAAATATGCGAGTAATCATAAAGGTATCAGTAAAGTGCTACTGTTGAGAAGATAATACATGCAGAAAATTTTTAGAGCAATTTTTCATATGACTATAGATAGCTTTGATTTCTTCTGAAAAGTGCATGTTTATATTCTTTGATCAATATCAATTGAGGAATGGCTCTTATTTTTTATAAATTCAACTCAGTTCTATACATGGTACAGATTTGAGAAATGATGCCTTTATCAGAGAAACATGCTGTGAAAAATTTTAATGTTACTTCACTGTCTATGGTACCTTTTAGAAAAATGTAGTTTCTGTGATTATCCCTTTTAATTAGGTCTATTTTCCCTTTTGCTTTGTCTGAGATCATGACTACTACTCCTGCCTTTAGTTCAGCTGAAGCATATTAGATTCTGCTCCAGTTCTTTATTTTAACTCTGTGTCATTCTGTTTGAAATATCTCTTTTGTGAAGAAGGTATTGTCGGAATCTGGTTTCTAATCCATTTGACAATTTGCTTCCATTTTATAGGTGAGCTCATCCCATTCACACTCATAGCTATGATTACTATATGTTTCTCTCCATTCTATTTTTTTCTATTTCTTCTTTTCTCTCTCTCTCTTATCCTTGTTCCTACTCAAAAGTCTATTTTGCTTCTAATCACTGTCTTCCTTAATGTGTCCTTCCTTTTGTGATTCAGTTCTCCATGTTCTGTTATCCCCTCTTCCCCTCCTATTTCTCTACTGGGTAAGTTACATTTCTATTCACAACTGAGTATATATATATATAATATTCTTCACTCTCTGAACTAATTCCAATGAGAATGAGGTTCAATAATCACCCACCACCTCCCATTTGCCTCTCCACTATAAAAGTTCTTCCTTGTGCCTCTCTTATTTAAGAAAAAAATCTACCACGCCTTCCTTCTCCTTCCTCCTAGTGCATCCCTCTCTCTCACCCCTACATTTTTTTTGGAGATCATCCCAATATAATTGCCTCACATCCATACCTTCTGATGATGTAGACACCCCTTCCAACTGCCCTAATAATGATAAAATGCAAACAAATGAACTTTATTGAGACTTTCATGATTGCCCTTTTATGTTTACCCTTTTTATACTTCTCTTGAGGCTCATATTTGAATGTCAAATTTTCTATTCAGCTCTGGTCTTTTTTTAAACAGGAATTCTTGAAAGTCCTCTGTTTCACTAAATATCTGTTTTTCTTCCTGCAGGATAATACTCAATTTTTCTGGTAGGTGATTCTTGGTTGTAATCCCAGCTCCTTTGCCTTCTGGAATATCATATTCCAAACCCTTTGCTCCTTTAATATGGAAGCTGCTAAATCTTATGTGATCCTGACTGTGGCTCCACAATATTTGAATTATTTTTTTTGACTACTTGAACTATTTTATCTTGGGTCGAGGAGCTCTACAATTTGACTATAATATTCCTGGCTTGGGATGTCTTTCAGGGACTGATTGGTGGAGTCTTTAAAATTCCATTTTACTCCCTGGAGCTAAGATATTGGGGCAATCATTTTAGAGGCAGCTGGTGGCACAGTGGATAGTGAGCTGGACCTGAAGTCAGTAAGGCCTGAGTTCAAATCCAGCATCAAATACTAGTTGTGGCTCCATAGCCAAGTCACTTTGCTTCTCTTTGCCTCAGTTTCCACAACTGTAAAATGAGGAGAATCATAACACCTGCTTCCCAGGGTTGTTATGGGGATCAAATGAGATGATGTTTGTAAAAAGTGCTTAGCTCAGCACCTGGCACACGGTAGGCTTTTTATGAATGCCCGTCCACTGCCCTCTCATCTTTTCTCCTGTTGGATGCCAATTTCTTGATGACTGCCTCCTCACCTTCCCATGCTTGCTCTCATTTCAGAATCTTGAGTTCATGTTGTTGTCCAAATTTGATCAAGGCACAGAGAGCAGCTCATAGAATCATAGACAGTGATGTGCTGCTAAATATTTAACAACCTGTCTCTGAAAAAGTGAGACATAACTTTCAAGTGTGTTTGCTTACTCTTTGCATTTTGTAGTCTCATACCTTGCATAGTGCTTGGCACATAGTAAGAGTTTAATACCTTTTCATTCATTCATTCATTCATTCATTCATTCATTCATTCATTCATTCATTCATTCATTTATTGGATGGTAAGGATCTGGAAGTGACCTTGGAAGTCACCTGGTCTCACTCCCCCATTTTACAGATGATCAAACTGAGGCCCAGAGAGGTTAGGTGAGTTGCCCTAATTAGAGAGTCCAGAGGGACTGGAGAATCCCTGAGCTAGTGAAAGTCCAAGGTAGGCTATGACTCCCATCTTCAGGTCAAGCCTCTAAATTGTGATACCTTTTGCCCCACCTAAGGAGGATCTTACTTTGTGAGAATTTCTAGTCTGTCCTGTAGGCAGAAACCAGCCTCCTGTGCGATGCTGAAAAACTTGGCTCGCATGTTGGCACACACGTTGACCTTGGCGTCTGAAGCGCCAGAGGGATAGCTGCAGAGAGAGAAAAGTGAAAAACAGCCATGAGTCTGGGCCAGGCTCAGTTGAGGCAAGGGATGAAGGTTTTTGTGTCAGCTCATTTTTTGGTCTGGGTCTTTGATTTCTATCAGTGTATGTATATTTCCACACTGGGAAATCCTCTCTACTGATTTATATTGGTAACTTGGAAGTAGCATGAGGCACCTGGAGGTTAAATGACTTGCCCAGCATCACACAGAAGAAAGGCATGTATCATAAGTGGGACTTGAACTCAGTACTTCTGAGCTCCATATCCCTTCCTCTGTCCTCTATGTCACATTGGCACTCAAGGTCTGAAGTGGTACTAGGAGCTTATATGCCAAAGTACTTCCCAAAAGTCAGGATTTGCTCATTGCTCTGGTCTGTGTCTGGAGGCATGACTAACCAGAGCTGAACCAGAGCATTGTTTTCATTCTTCTTTTTTTATCCCTCCCCCTACCTCAGGAGAGCCAAAACTGGGGTGCTGGCAACAGGGCTGTGCCTCAGGGTGCTTGTCACACCTTGTGCTCCTTCCCCTTGGTGACTACACTCCTGACCCCTTACCCCATTCCTTTGGATTTCCTGGGGGCACACTTCCTCCTCCTGAAGGTCTCCACCCATAAGGAGCTCACTACAACCCTCTTCCTAATTACAACAATATCCCCCAAACCTCCCCTCCCCAGGGGCATCTCTGGGCTTCTTTCAATGCATCTCTTCACCAGAGGTACTTCATCCTATTTTTATAGGAGTTGGAAAGCAACCAAGATTTTTTTTTGTGCCCCTCTTTATACCTCCTTAATAAATGCTTTTTGACTTGACTTACTCTGATTAAATTACTTGGAGGGTAATGCTATAGTCTGTCCATCTGAAACCACTTGAGATCAGTGTCTTCAGTAAGTTAAAAGATGATAGGGTGAGATGGGGGCTTAGGATCTTGGCAGATGTTAAGGGCAGAATTGATAATCAAGGATCACAGAATCTCAGTCAGAAGGATTTTCAGACTCCATCTAGTCTAATGCAATACTTGAACAAGAAGCCCTTCTCCCTCCAAAGGGTTGATCATCATCCAGTTTCAGCATGAAGACCCCTGTAAAGCCATTAACTCCTCAGGACATTCTGCTTGGTGTTGATGAATCATTTCACTTGTGTCTGACTCTTCATGACCCCATTTGGGGTTTTCTTGACAAAGACAGTGGAGCAGTTTGCCGTTTCCTTCTTCAACTCATTTTACAAATGAGGAAACTGAGGCAAACGGGGTCATTCAACTAGCCAGTATCTGAAGCCAGATTTGAACTCAGGAAGATGAGTCTTCCTAGTTCCAGGAACTAGCACTGATGTTCCTACTTTGAAATAACTCTGAGTATTCGGAATTTTTTCCTTACACCAAGGTGAAATCTTTGCCACTTGTACCCATTGTTTTCTAATTCTTATATCATCAGATAGTCCTTCAAATGCTTGAGGACAGCAGCTGCATCTCCCTTTGTCTTTTCTTATTTGGGCTAAACATTCCTAATTCTTACAACTGTTCCTCCTATGGCATCCAGTCCAATGCCTTTCTGAGTGATGAACATAATTTAGCTTTGCAGACAGAGGCTTGCCTCATGTAGATGCAGGGAGATTATTCAGGGCTGACCTAGTCAGAACACACCATACAAGACTAAGCTTTTGTTGCTGGCAGATGTGTATAATAATAGCAGGAATGTGACTCTGCTGGCTTCATATGGCCTTTGATTCTTGCCTCGGGCTTGTTTGCATGAGAACTGAAGCAGATTTGGGGATCGAGGGGAACCCTTTAACCCCATGGCCTCACAGAGCTCTCGTGGAGTTTCTTAAGGTGGAACCACTGAGATATGGTTTGGGGGTGCAGTGTCAAAGTCAGGACTTGATTATCTATTAAGAATTTTTTAACCCCAAGGGACACAGCTGTCTGGGACTAAAGGACTTTAAGCTGGTATCAGGGGAAAAGGAATAAAATGAGTGACTTCCACTCAGCTTTCTGTTATCCCTTTCTGGTTGTCTTGTCTGGGGGTTCTGGCTGAAGGCCCTTCTTAGAGTAGGATGAATATAGTATCAATTTATCCTTTTTAGGATAAGGATTTCCAGCCTCTACACATCTGCTCATGCTATGAAGGCTAGAGAGCTGAGGAGGCTAAATGTTGTTTGTTCAGTTGTTTCAATTGTGTCTGACTCTGACCCCATTTGGGGTTTTCTTGGTAAAGATACTGAAGGGATTTGCCATTTCCTTTTCCAGTTCATTTTACAGATGAGGAAACTGAGGGAAACAGGGTTAAGAGATTGGCCCAGGATGTGGGAATAATGAGATGTTAACACATTGTTGGTGGAGTTGTGAATCAATTCCACCATTCTCTAGAGCAATTTAGGACAATGCCCAAAGGGCTATAAAACCAGGCATCCCCTTTGACCTAGCAATACTAGGTCTGTATCCCAAGAGAGATAAAAACAAAAAAGGAAAAGGATCTATATGTACAAAAATATTTATAGCAGCTCTTTTCTGGGGGAAAAGAATTGGAGATTGAGGGGATGCCCATCAATTGGAGAATGGCTGAACAAGTGGTAGGTGATTATGATGAAATACCACTGTGCTATAAGAAATGATGAGCAGGATACTCCCAGAAAAACCTGGACTTCCATGAGCTATACAAAGTGAAATGTACTGTGTACAAAATAGCAACAATATTGTGTGATGATCAGCTATGAATGACTTAGCTATTCTCAGCAATGCAATGATCTAAGACAACTCTGAAGGACTTACGATGAAAAATGCCATCCATCACCAGAGAAAGAACTGATGGAGTCTGAATACAGATTGAAGTATACTTTTATTAACTTTATTTTTCTTGAAGTTTTTTTTTGTCTGTGTTCTCTTTCACAACATGACTATTATGGAAATGTTCTGCATGACTATACATTTATAACCTATGTTGAATTGCATGCCTTCTCAATGGTGGGGGGGAGGGTGTAGGAAGGGAGAGAGCTTGGAACTCAAAGTTTTAAAAAAAGATGTTAAAAACTGTTTTTAATAAAATAAAACACTAAAAAAAGAGAGAGAGAGAGAGAGACTTGCCCAGGGTCACACAGCTAGTAAGTATCTGAGGCTGGATTTGAACTCAGGTCTTCCTGACTCCAGGCGTAGCACTCTATGCACTATGGTGCTAACTAGCTTCCCTGAAGGGGTTAAATAGCTGAAATCTAAAAGATGACAAAAGAGATTGGCTTGGTGACTGGCAGAGCTTGCCCAGCATAGAGCAATTCAGAGAAGGACATTGGGTCACCAGAGGATACTGATGGCTGTATATTGCCTGAAGTGAAACTTGGAACTATTGAATATATTGGACTGAATATGCTGCAACGTTTTTAATAAGTCATTCTGTTCTTCATAAGAAAGTTTTAATTCATAGTCAAAAACTGAAGAATAGATTTTAAGATTAATTGTGTTATGAGGGATAAGGGCTATGTTAAGAGGTTGTTGTGTGATCTGTATGGTACAGATGTTCTTTGCTCAAGATTCAGAAGGAAGCTAGGAAGTGGGTTTCAGAAAAAACTCCCAGATTGAGAAGGCTACTTTCTAGGTCTTCCTGTGGGTAATGATGAGTAGTAGCTCATGATGCCTCCATCAGAACAGGGCTGAGGGCATTCCTTCTCCCCATGGCCGGATGAGCTCAGGGAGATATGGGAAGTTCCAGGTAGTCTGTTGTCACACAGCCTGGTGTCCCACCAGTGGCCTGACACTTTGCTCATGCCAGGTTTCTCAAATAATATCCTTGCATCTCCTGCCTCATTCTAGAAGAATCCTTAGCCCAACCTCAGGGCACAGGAGTGGCACCATCCCATCACCCGTAGTCTGGAGGGCAGGGGTATGAGTGAAGTGGAAAAGGGGAAAACAGGCATACTTCAGGCATGTGGTTTGCAGAGATGGAATATGGTGTAGATCACACTTTCTCTTTCCTCCATTTGCTTATGCAGTGTATCTGAAATCTGGTTATGAAGGAAGGTATCTTAAATCCCCATCACCAACATGACTCTAGAGACAGATGACTGGGGTGGTATAGGTGTGAATGAGTGCAGGGTTGTGAGGACCCAAGCAGAGCTGGCTCCCAGAGCCACGTGGTAGTGAGATTTGTAAGCCTCTAGCATTAATAACAGCAATGATAGTGAAAACAATAACTATTACTGCTACTACTACTACTACCACTACCACCACTACTGCCACTACTACTACCACTACTACCACCACCATTACTACTACTCTTAAAACTCTGATGAGTAGTTTGAGTTTGGACATAGTAGCAACACTGATCCTCCCTACGATATGGTTCCCTAACCTTTGGTAGACACACTCAGCTTCATTTTTCCTACGTCTCAGCCCCTTAGATATTGGTGCCCCTAACCTGTTATTAGACCCTACAGTCCAACCTAAGAACTTTGGGCCTTGCCATCTGACCCACAGATGCACCACGAGGACTTCTGAGACTTTCCATGTATCTCGAGCCCAAATTGTGTCTTATATGGTGTCTCTCTCAAACTTCTTGAGAGTAGGGGCTGTCTTTTTATACTTCTGTCTGCAGAGCTTAGCTAACATTGTGCTTCTCATGAGATAAGGGAATGATAAAGGCTTTTTTTATTCATTCCTACATTCCTTCTTTTCTTCCTTCACTCATTGATATGTCTCCAAGTTTAGACCTGTCACCATTCCCATTGCCCATCTTTTCTACACTGTTCCCTTTTCTCCTCTGACACCTCTACCACCCTGAGACAGGCCCTTATCACTGCCAAACAGACTATTGCAATAGCTGCTCAGGGGTCTGCCTTCCTCGAATCTCCCTACTCTGATCCATTGCCCACTCAGCTACCAAAGGGACCTTCCTAAGGTGTGGGTCTGATCACATCACTCCTCTACTCAAGAACCTCTGGGGAATCCTTATTCTCTCTAGGATAAAATGTACATTAGGGAATAGGGAGTAAGATTTTGTAGTTTGTCCTTCATTCTTTTTTTTAAATTTTTACTTTTTTATTTTATTTGTCTTCGGTGTTCTACAATCACTTCCATATATCTCAGATTTTTCCCCTCCCTCCCCCCTTCTCCCCCTCTCCCCCCACTCCCTCCCTGAGATGGCATAGAGTTTTATATAGGTTCTACACATACATTCCTATTAAATACATTTTCACCTTATTCATATTGCATAGAAGAATTAAAATGAATGGGAGAAATCATAAAACAAACCAAAACATAATACAAAAGAAAAAGATCTGCTTCATTCTGCAGATTCCATAGTTCTTTCCTTGGATGTGGAAGGCATTTTGCCTTAAGAGACGATTGGATATTACTTAAGTCCTTTCTTGCAATGAGGTACTAAGTCTAAGAGAAAAATTCCTTGCATACTGTGGTTGTTGCTGTGTACAAAGTTCTCCTGGTTCTGCTCCTTTCGCTCAGCATCAAATCATATAAGTCTTTCCAGGCCTCTCTGAAGTCTTCTTGTTCATCATTTTTATAGTGCAATAGTATTACATTATATTCATATACCATGATTTATTCAGCCATTTCCCAATTGATGGGCACCACCTTGATTTTCAGTTTTTGGCCACCACAAAGAGAGCTGCTATCAATATTTTTGTATATGTGGGACCTTTTCCATTTCTATGGGAAATTTCCCTTTCCCATTTTTATGATCTCTTGGGGATATAGTCCTAGAAGCAGTATTACTGGATCAAAAGGTATGCACTTTTTTGTAGCCCTTTGGGTGTAGTTCCAAATTGCTCTCCAGAATGGTTGGACCAGCTCACAACTCCACCAAAGATGGATTAGTGTTCCAACTCTCCTATACCTTCTCCAACATTTATCATCTTTCTCTTTTGTCATATTAGCCAATCTGGTAGGTGTGATGTGGTATCTCAGAGTTGTTTTGATTTGCTTCTCTCTAATCAATAGTGATTTAGAGCATTTTTTCATATGACTATAGATAGCTTTAATTTCTTACTCTGAAAACTGCCTGTTCATATCCTTTGACCATTTATCAATTGGGTAATAATTTGTACTCTTGCACATTTGACTCAGTTCTCTATATATTTTAGAAATGAGGCCTTTATCACAGACCCTAGTTGCAAAAACTCTTTCCCAGTTTTCTGCTTCCCTCCTATTTTTGGTTGCATTGAGTTTGTGCAAAAACTTTTCAGTTTAATGTAATCAAAATTATCCATTTTGCACTTCATAATGCTTTCTGTCCCTTGTTTAGTCAAAAATTCTTCCCTTCTCCATAAATCTGATAAATACACTATTCCTTGCTCCACTAATTTGTTTATAGTATTAGTCTTTATACCTGGATCATGTACCTATTTGGACTTTATTCTTGTGTATGGTGTCAGACATTGGTCTAAGCCTAGTTTCTGCCACACTGTTATTCAGTTTTCCCAGCAATTTTTATCAAACAGTGAGATCTTATCCCCAAACCTGGGGTCCTTGGGTTTGTCAAACAGTAGATTGCTATATTCATTGACTACTGGGTCTTGAGTACCCAAACTATTCCACTGGTCTACCCTTCTGTTTCTTAGCCAGTACCAAGTGGTTTTGATAATTGTTGCTTTATAATACAATTTGAGACCTGGTAGAGCTAGTTCACCTTCCCTAGCATTTCTTTTCATTAGTTCCCTTGATATCCTGGACCTTTTGTTCTTCCAGATGAATTTTGATATATTTTTTCTAGCTCTGAAAAACAATTATCTGATGGTTTGATTGGTATGGCACTGAATAGATAAATTAATTTAGGTGGAATTGTCATTTTTATTCTATTGGCTTGGCTTGCCCATGAGCAGCTAATGTTTTTCCACTTACTTAGATCTGACTTTATTTCTGTGAAAAACATTTTGTAACTGTGTTCATATAGTCCCTGGATTTGTTTTGGCAGGTATACTCCCAAATATTTTATAGTGTCTACTGTAGCTCTAAATGGAATTTCTCTTTCTATCTCTTGCTGTTGGGCTTTGTTAATAACATATAGAAATGCAAAAGATTTGTATGGGTTTATTTTGTAACCTGCAACTTTGCCAAAGTTGTTTATTATTTCAAGTAGTTTTTTACTTGAATCTCTGGAATTCTCTAAGTGTATCATCATATCATCTGCAAAGAGTGATAACTTAATTTCTTCTTTACCTACTCTAATTCTTTCAATTTCTTTTTCTTCTCTTATTGCTACAGCTAAGATTTCTAGTACCATATTGAATAATAGTGGTGATAATGGACATCCTTGTTTCACCCCTGATCTTTTTGGAAATACATCTAGCTTGTCTCCATTGCATATAATGCTTGCTGAAGGTTTTACGTAGATACTGCTTATTATTTTATAAAATTCCATTTATTCCTGTGCTTTCCAGTGTTTTCAATAGGAATGGGTGTTGTATTTTGTCAAAAGCTTTTTCTGCATCTATTGAGATAATCATGTGGTTTCTGTTAGTTTGGTGTTAATATGATCAATAATGCTAATAGTTTTCCTAATATTGAACCAGCCCTGCATTCCTGGTATAAATCCTACCAGATCATAATGTATTATTCTCATGATAAGTTACTGTATTCTTTTTGCTAAAATCTTATTTAAGATTTTTGCCTTTATATTCATTAGATAAATTGGTTTATAATTTTCTTTCTCTACTTTGGCTCTTCTTGGTGTAGGTATCAAAAACATATTTGTATCATAAAAAGAATTTGGGAGGACTCCTTCCCCAGTTTTCCCAAATAATCAATATAGTATTGGAATTAACTGTTCTTTAAATGTTTGATAGAATTCATTTGTAAATCCATCCGGCCCTAGAGATTTTTTCCTAGGGAGTTCATTGATGGCTTGTTCAATTTCTTTTCTGAGATACGGTTATTTAAGTATTCATCTTCCTCTTTTGTTAATGTGGGCAATTTATATTTTTTAAAATAATCATCCATCTCATTTAGATTGTCAAATTTATGGGCATACAATTGGGCAAAGTAATTTCTAATTATTGTTTTAATTTATTCCTCATTGGAAGTGAGTTCACCCTTTTCATTTTTGATATTGGTGATTTGGGTTTTTTCTTTCTTTTTTTTAAATCACATTGACCAAAGGTTTTTCAATTTTATTGGTTTTTTCATAAAATCAGCTCTTAATTTTATTTATTAGTTCAATAGTCTTCTTAATTTCAATTTTATTAATCTCTCCTTTAGTTTTCAGTATTTCTAATTTGGTATTTACCTGAGTATTTTCAATTTGTTCTTTTTCTAGCTTTTTCAGCTGCATGCCCAATTTATTGATCTCCTCTTTCTCTATTTTATTCATGTAGGCATTCAAAGATATAAAGCTTCCCCTAATTACTACTTTTGCAGTATCCCCTAAGATTTGATAGGTTGTCTCATTATTGTTATTCTCTTGAATAAAGTTGTTGATTGTTTCTGTGATATGTTGTTTAACCCACTCATTCTTTAGGATTAGTTTATTTAGTTTCCAATTAATTTTTGGTCTATCTTTCCATGGACTTTTATTACATATAATTTTTATTGCATTATGATCTGAGAAGGATGCACTGACTATCCCTGCCTTTCCGCACTGGATTGTGATGTTTTTATGCCCTAGTACATGGTCAATTTTTGTATATGTGCCATGTACTACTGAGAAAAGGGTATATTCCTTTCTATCACCATTCAATTTTCTCCAGAGATCTATCATCCAGAATTTTATTTACCTCCTTAACTTCTTGTTTATTTTGAGGTTAGATTTATCAAGTTCAGAGAGGGGAAGGTTGAGACCCCCCCACTAGTATAGTTTTGCTGTCTATTTCTTCCAGTAACTTCCTTAACTTCTCTCCTAAGAATTTGGATGCTATACCACTTGGAGCATATATGTTTAGTAATGATATTGCTTCATTGTCTTTGGTGCCTTTTAGCAGGACATATTTCCTTCCTTATCTCTTTTGATTAGATCTATTTCTGCTTTTGCATTGTCTGAGATTAGGATTGCTAACCCTGATTTTTTTACATCAGATGAAGCACAATATATTCTGCTCCAACCTTTTACCTGTGTGTATCCCACCATTTCAAATGTGTTTTTTGTAAACAACATATTGTTGGATTATGGTTTTTAATCCATTCTGCTATCTGTCTCTGTTTTATGGGAGAATTCATCCCATTCACATTCACAGTTATGATTACTATCTGTGTCTTTCCTTCCATCCTCTTTCCTACCATTTGTGCTTTTATTTCTCCCTTCTCCCTTCCCCTCCACAATAGTTTCAATTTTTGACCACTACCTCCCACAGCCTTCCCTTCCTTCTTTCAGCCCCCTTCCCTTTCACTCCCCTTGACCCTTACTACTTCTTCTCTCCCTTTTAGCTTCCCCTCCCCTTTCTTTCCCCCTTCCCCTCCTACTGCCTATAGAGCTAGTTAGATTTATATACTTAATTAAGTTTGTTGTTCCCTCCGTGAACCAAATCAGATGAGAGTACCTCTCAAACAGTGTTCATCTCCCTCCCCTCTTTCCCTATACTGTAATATAATTTTGTGCCTTTTCCTGTGATGTAATTTACCATTTTCTGCCTCCCTTCTTTCCACATCTCCTGTTACAATCCCTTTGTACCCTTGAATCACATTTTTATCATCACATCATTTACTTTATACCTGCTCCCTCTATTTATGTATATCCCTTTTATATTTCATAATAAATACACAATTCTCAAGATTAACAAGTATCATCCTCCCTTATAGGGATGTAAACAGTTTGCCCATATTGAGTAACAAGTATTTTTTTCTCCTGCTTATCTTTTTATGCCTCTCTTGAGACCTGTGTTTGAAGATCAAATTTTCTATTGAGTTCTGGCCTTTTTATCAGAAAGGTCTGGAAATCTCTTATTTCATTGAATGTCCCTCTCCTTGCCTGAAATATTACACTCAACTTTGCTGGATAATTGATCATTGGTTGTAGTCCCAGTTCCTTTGCCTTATGGAATACCATATTCCAATTCGAAGCTGCAAGGTCCTGTGTGATGCTGACTATTGCTCCTCGATATTTGAATGATTTTTTTCTGGCTGCTTGTATTATTTTCTCCTTCACTTGACAGTTCTGGAATTTGGCAATGATATTCCTTGGTGTTTTTAGTTTGGGATCCCTTCCAGGATGTGAATGGTGGATTCTTTCAATGACTATTTTTCCCTCTGGATCTAGGACTTCTGAGTAGTTTTCCTTGATGATTTCTTGGAAGATATTGCCCAGGCTCTTTCTTTCATCATGGCTTTCTGGTAGACCAATGATTCTTTCCTGGATCTATTTTCCAGGACAGTTGTTTTTCCAATGAGATATTTTACATTTTCTTCTATCTTTTGTCCTTAATTCTTGAAGAGGATCATGACATCAAGGAGGTGATGCTATGACTTGCAAATGAATTGATTTAAGTGAGGCAGGGCTGCACAAAGTCACCAGACTCTCTCCTCTGGAGTAATCTGGGTTCAGTGACCAGGTATAGATTAGGAGGACTGGAGATGGCCCAGGATGCATTGGGGGACTTGGCCTTTTTAAGCTAAGTTCTTTAACAGGTCTCAGTTTGTCTGAGACAACACCCATTCAATGATTAAGGCCAGGTAAGAAATGAGGCCAAAATGACCTTTTTTACCTGGTAAAAAAATCAACCTGGGAGGAGAAAACCCTCAGGGTTTCTGGCCAAAACAGAAACAATTGCTATTTACATTCACTCTGAGCCAATTAGGACCCATAAAATGATCAAGTAAGGCTTACTCTGGGACCTGTTGATTGGCTGAAGGTGTAAGAAGACTGGAAAGGTAATGAGGGCTGGGTTATGAAGGGCTTGAATGCCAGAAGACTTTATATTTGATCCCACCTTCTGCAAGAACCATGTCTTGAACCCCCTTAATACTGTGGCCCCCTCTCTAAGACCACACTTGATTTATTCTGCAGCAATCTGGCAGGCTCTCCCCTCAATTAGATTGTAAACTCCTCAGGGCAGGGACTACTTTTCCCTGCCTTTGTATAGTTACCATAGTGCCCGGCACACAGTAGGCACTTAGTAAATGCTTGTTGACTTGACATGAAGTTCTCCAGATTATCAATATCCTTGACAAGATGTGGAGTTCAGAACTAAGATAATACTTGAAATGAAGTTCATAAGGGCAGAATAGAACCAGAATGTTATGTGCTCCATTCGGCATGCTTTCTTAATGCAGCCTGAGATTGCGTTGTTTTGTTTTCCCTGGAGACTTACTTTGAGTCTTGGTCCCCTATGACCTTCAGATCTATTTTCTCTTTCTTACCCTTCTCTCCTCTTTTCTGATGAAATACAATTGAGTCTCCATTACCAAAGCTAACATTTTGACAAGCAATTGACTCATGCATTCTTACACACACACACACACACACACACACACACACACACACACACACACATGTGCACATGCATACACATACTCTGCTTACCTTTTTGGTCTCCGGAGACTCTCTGTGCTACTGCTACTTGATTTATCAGTTATGCTGTAAGACAAAGAAAGGATAGTCTTTTAAACATTGCAAAATTTGCTTCTTGCTTGACCCTGTGCTTCTTTTGATTCAGAGTTGTTTTGATTTTTGTGAGGGGAACTAGTAATCACAATATACAAGTCAGGTTCTGTTCTTTTCAGGAATGTTCCAGGCTCATTCCTGCCTCTGGGCCTTTGCCTGTGCTGTTCTGCCCTCCTGGAGTGCTTTCCTTTTTTTTTTTTAATCTGCCTACATAGTGGCCACCTTTTAAGGCTCTGCCTGTGTGCTAGCTTTCCCCTTAGCACCTTATTTCATATTTTTCTTTGTCTGGTAAACTTCTTGGAGGATAGGGGTCCCATTTTAGGTTTCTCTTGAATCTTAAGAGTTAAAGCACAGGGTTGAACATACAGTGTAACAATGGAGGATCTATATATCTTTGGGCACAATAAACTTATGTTTAATAAGTTATGTTAAATATGTTAATAAATATGTTAAATAGCTTGACTTGAGGTCCCATGACTAATATCTCCTTGGGCACCATTGCCCCTTGACCTCATGCCTAGTGCTCCATTTCTCCCATCCTGGACCTGAAGCTACAGAACCTCTATATTTCAAATTTCCCATTCTCTAAGCTCATTGATTTAGGGCTCAGATATCAGATGTCTTGATAAATGGGAGTAAATGTCCCCCATCCATTTTTTCCTCTTATTTTACTTATTAAAAACTCTACTGGTCATCATTTTGAGGTAGAGGAGAGGTAACAAGAGTGGAGAAGATACCGTGGCTGACCTGGGAGAAGACTTTGGGGCCTTTGAGACCCTTTTAACTCACACTGAGAAGACCTGATTAGGGAGGGCCAGTACCATTGAGACAGGATTGAGTGACTTCCCAGCTCTGCCACTAACATACAATGGGAGCTCAGGGAAAGTCACCTCTCCCCAGTCCTCAGTTTCCTTGTCTGTAAAATGGGGATGCTGTTGACCTAGACAATTTCTAAGGTCCCTTCCATCCTTATGTGCAAAAGACAGAAACACAGATACTATGAATTGCAAAGGTCCTCAGGAGCCATATGGTCTGGGCCATGCCAGGGTAGAAAATCTACCCCCTACTTCAAAGGAAAGTAGTTCCAAAGTGGGCACTTGGTCTCTCCCTGAAGATCTCCATGGAGGGAGAACTGAGGTGGCCTAGCCCACTTTTCAAGTGGTGTCAAGTTTTGGAAAGTTTTCTTTGGATTGAGTTGAAAGAGGCCTCTCTGTGATGCCATGGTTCATTTTTCAGTCATCTTTTAAAAAAATTCACTTACTTATTTTTCAATTTTTTTATTTTTAGTTTTCAATATTCACTTCCATAAATTTTAAATTTTCTTCCCCTCCTTCCCTGATCCCTTCCCAAGACAGCATGAAATTGTATGGCCATCTTTCATCTGCTCTCCCCTCAGATACTAGAAAGTAGCTAGCTTGTTCCTCCACTGAAGGCTCTCTCTTTTCTAGTGTAGGCAACCATAGAGGGCTCTTTTTTCTAGCCTAGATAACCATAGCTCCTTAAATATACCCTTATGAGGTAGGATCTTGAGACCTCTTGACCACCTGGCCTTTCTTCAGTTTATCAAAGTCCTTCCTAAAATGTCCTACCTAGAATTTAACTCAGGGTATAGTGGCTACAATGCTATCGTTGGCAGTTAGGAAGATCTATCTGGGTTCAAATCCTGACTCCTTCATGGACCAGCTACCATGTGAGTTACTTAGCCTCTCTGGCCCAGTAAGATGAAGGGACTAGATTACCAAATCTCAAGTCTAAATGGTCCTACTATGATCTGACAATGGCAGAAAGATGTCTCTCCCTAGTTGTGGACCCTGTGACCCTCAGTACAGACTGAGATCATATTTGATTTTTTTTTGACTGCTGTTGACCTGTTGACTCCAATTGGCCTTAAGAGTCCATTAGGACACCTTCAGATGAGAGGCAGGAGGTGGCTTTTGCAATAGTCCAGTTGAGAGGTAAGTAGAGATAGAACTAGGGTGAGGACGATGAAAGTAGAGTAGAGCGTCATAGATGGAGAGTTGGAAGAGACCTTAGAAGTCATCTAGATCAAGTCCCTCATTTTACAGACTAGGAAACTGAGGGCCAGGAATTTTCAGTGAATTGTCCAAGGATGAATGCAAAAAGATGTTGTGGAAGTAGACTTGATAACACTTGCAAACTGACCAGAAAGGAGTGGGTAAGGAAAGAGAGAGGAGTTGAAAACAACCCCAAGGTTTGACCCTGGGAGTGGGAAAATGATGTCACAGACAGAGGGAAGCCTATAAGACAAACGGGTCTTTAGCCATGCTGAATAGTGCAGTTTGGAACATGCTGAGTTTGAGGTTGCTAGCAGGAGATCCAGGGAGTAGTCTGTAGGGAAATATGGCTCTGGAGATCAGGAAAGAGGCCAGATCTGGGGACAGCAATGTGGGAGTGGGTGTAGTGGGCAAGGGAGGGTAGAGAGACTTAAGAGGATGTCCCCTTTCAACTAGACCTAAGTCACGTGGGCAGAGCTGAGTAGACTCCTGTCCACTGTTTGTGCGAAATAAAAAGTGTAATTAAAATATTCTTACATTTAATAACAATTTTTTTAAAATGACTGATTTTTTGTAAAATTAGACAGTCTCTAAAATACCCCTAGAGGGCAGTAAGACCCTATTCACTTTTAAGAAGAACCTGTATCAAAGAATACATAGAAGTACTAAGCTGTGTCAGTTGACCCAGAGCACGATTTTTTAAATCTGCAAGACAAAGAAAATAGAGATATATTATAATAATTCTAATAAAAGTTTTGCACCAATTGATGCATCTGGTCCTTTTAGTAATAATTTCTACTCACCAACTGTGGCCTTTCCAATAAAGTAATTTACACTTCAGTTGTGATCAAAAGAACCTGAACTTGACTGTCTTGTAGCATCAGGCTCTGGCTATCACTGACTTCATGCCCTGCCACTCACTGGGAAGATGAGGGGGGACACCAAGGGAGGTATTGGCCCCCAGACTCTGGACCTCCTAGCATGGGGTTGGACACCCCTCCCTGCTATGAGGGCACCCCCCATCATCCCAGTCACTCAGGTTTACAATCTGAGTACCATCCTCAATTCTTCATACCTCTCATTTACGAAGCTTGCTTGTACACATTTGTTTGTTTTTCCTCTTAGATTTTAAGTTCCTTGAGGGAAGAGGTGTCTTTTGACTCTCTTTATATCCCCAGCATTTAGTACAGAGCCTGGCACACAGTAGGTGCTTAACAAATGTGTGTTATTTGATTGCTTGATTCAGGATGACTCTCTCTTCTGCCTCTGGGACTTTTCCTTCTGATTGGAACTTCCATTTAAAGAGGTCACCTATGCCAGTTCCCAGCAGTCTTACTCCTTTGGAGCTCTCCATCATGCTCCTGTGAGTCACCATCTCTCTTCTTATGGCTTGTGTTCCCCATTAGAATATGAGCTCCTTGAGGGCAGGAATTGTCTTTTTGTCTGTATTTGTATTTCTAGGATTTAGCACATGGCATGCTCTTAATAAACATCTGTTGGCTGACTAGCCAGTGGTGTATAGTATACATCACATTTACCTACCTGGACTTTAGAGCAGAGTCCCGTAAAGCCATGTCACTCTTAAGGGAGGGCTTGAGGATGGACACGGTGCTGTAAGACAAGGAAAGTTTCTTCTTAACATGGTCATAGGGCCATAGAGATGGGACTTGGAAAAGATCTTAAAGGCCACCAAATCTAGCCTCTTCTTTTTATGGATTTCGCACTGGCCCTGTGAGGTAATGCTATTATTATTCCCATTTTAAAGATAAGGAAATAGAGGCAAAACAGAGGTTAAGTGAATTGGCCAGGATCACACAGCAAAGTGTCTGAGGTGGGGAATTGAAACCAGATCTTTCTGATTGCGAACCTGAAGCTTCCTCTATAAGGACCCAGTCAAGTTGGGAGAACCAGATGAAAAAAATTAACAAAATAAAAATACAATTCAGTGTAGACAATGTTCATTTGTTGTTTTCAGGGATCCCTTTCTATTTGAAGTTTGGAACCGCTTATTGGCCAATAGGTCTCAGGGGTCCATGAAGGAATTATACAATTTCCTTTTTCTGGAAAGTGGCATCCTAGAATCCCAGAATTGAAAGGAATTTCAGCAGCTATGTAGTTGACTTTCATCTGTCTGACAAGTAGCCCCCATAAAAACTTCTCTGAAAGGACCAGGATCCTGCTGGAGGAACCCAAAAGGAGTTGTCCAGACTTTTTGTGAAGACTTCCAATGAGCTACTATGTTCCTAGTAACTGTGTCATGCTGTCTGGCTTTCTGTCTTTCCTCATATACATAATGCCTGTGCAACCCTCTCAGCTTTCCAGGTAACTCTCACAGACTATAAGTTATGGAATATGACTGAACTTCATTGGTGGAGGGAGTTTCTTTAATGGGAATTTCTTATACCATGAAATCACATGGTTGAGTCCAAAAAAGCCCCCTAACAAACTGCTTAAATTCTGTTGTGACTTGAGACTAGGGACAGACTAGCTGACTTCCTCCAGATTCCTTCTTGAGGTTCCTTCCAGTGGCAGAATCCTATGTCATTTCCTGACAAGGACAGGGATTACATGTAGAGGGTGGAGTATTATAGGACCTGGAATCCAAGCTCACACAGGAAAAATGGAACTACCATTCTAACTCATTTCTCCTCAAATAAAATATTTATAAAGCACTTAGCCCAGTGTCCAGTACATGGTAGGAGCTTACATGCTTATTACTTTTTCCTTTCCCCTTCGTTCCTATGCCCATGAAGACCCTAAACAATTGGATATTGGGGCAGCTAGGTGACTCAGTGAATAGAGTGCTAGGCATGGAGTCAGGGAGTCTCATCTTCCTGAGTTCAAATCTACTTTCAGACACTTACTAGCTATGTGACCCTGGCCAAGTTACTTCACCCTGTTTGCCTCAGTTTCCTTTATCTGTCAAATGAGTCAGAGAAGGAAATGGCAAAGCCACTTCCATATCTCTACCAAGAAAATTCCAAATGAGATCATGAAGAGTTAGACATGACGGAAAAATGACTAAAAAGCAATGAAATATCAGAGACTGAGACATCTCCACCGTCCAGATAACACATTTCCTAAATGTGTGCCCCTCCTTAGGTATGCCTGCTTGGCGATAGGTATATTTGTGGGGGCCTCTGTCCCTTATCCTGAAGTCTCTGTTCTGGAGCAGTAGGATTGGGTGTTTGCCAAAAAACCAGGGGATAGTGATGAATGGTGGCCTGAATATTCAGTTTCAATGTCTCTGGGGCTTTGGCCAAGCTTGGCAGCCTCTCACCTCCGTATGGATCTGTAAGGAAAGGGGAACTTTCTCCCCAACCTTTTCTCAAACTAGCAGGGTACGATACCTTGCAAACTTTTTGTAGGAATCTTCTTCTGCAAAGACTGTCCTCCTGGCATCTTCACGTACCATCTCCATGAGCTTCTGAAGACCTGAGGAAAGTGGGAGAGGTCATCCCATGTGACAGAAAGAAGCAGGTGGCATGAATGCTGGACCTGGCTACAACATTCATTCAGACCTTCCCTTTCCCTCCTTCTCAGGGTTGTTACATCATCTTTAAACCATCAAGCAACTGCCATCTTGAAGTGATTTCCAGGAGAGACAATTCACATTTCATTTAATTCCATTCAAGAAAATATGATTAAATGCCCACAATGTGCCAGGTAAAAGAGGAAGTGTGGTACAATGTATATAGGGAGCTGGCCTGAATTCAGAATGATCTGCGTTCCAATCCTGCTGCTGATACGTATGAGCTTTGTGACCCTGGGTAGGCTAACTTAAATTTACTTAACCTCTCAGAACTGGAAACAGCAGTCTAAAACTGATTTCAGAGGAGGCCCCAAGCTTTACGGTAGAGTTCATTTTCAGTCTGGAAGTTCCCTAGACAAATGAAAATCATGGATGTGGTGTTTAAACAATAACAACAAATCGTGTTAGGCACTTTGCTAGGCACAAGGGGCTTACATTCTCTTGGTGGGACACATGTAGACAGATAAGACATCACTCTATGTTGTTCAGTTGTTTTCAGTTTTGTCTGACTCTTCATGACCCCAACTGGAGTTTCCTTGGCAAAGATACTGGAATGGTTTGCCATTTCCTTCTCCAGCTCATTTGACAGATGAGGAAACTGAGGCAGAAAGGGTGAAGTGATTTTCCCAAAGTCACAAGTATCTGAGGCCAGTCCTGGATTTAGGAAGATGAATCTTCATGACTCCAGGTCTGGTGCTCTTTGCACTATGGCCCCACCTGGTTACCCCTAAATACTTAGTGCTATATAAATGTTAGATATTATAATCCCCTATTTTCAGTTGAGGAAACTGAGGCAAACAGAGGTCAAGTGACTTGCCCAGGATCACACTGGTAGTATCTGAGCTTTGAATTCAGTATTTCTGACTCCAGACCCAATTCTCTGTGGACCTAGAGGCTTCTGACTGCTTTCTTCACTGTCCTTCCCCTTTGAAAGTATCACCTGCAGAGGAAGTGAAGCTTTCTAATTTCTGCCCTTCCCTTCCCTGGCTCACTATTCCCCATCCCCCCCAGCGTCTAGCACCTCGCACAGGAGTGTTTGGAATGCCAATTGATGAGAGCCAGCCCGATTCCCTGGAAAGCTGGGAAACATTCTCTGAGAGGATCATTTATAAGGTTCCACATTTCCTCTTGCCAGCCACCAATTTGTACTTGAAAAGAATGCCTTTGGGCAGGGACTGTGCCCAAAAGTACAGGGCTTCATCTATCACATAGCTGAGCTTTGATGTGCACAAAATAAGAACAGGGCCCGCCCGTTCCCTGAATCTAGACTGAAAAAAAATTGAGAGGGGAAGAGATTCAAAGCCGGTTTGCAAAGTGGGACGTTCACCGATGGTGAAAGTGATGGAAATGTAAACACACTGGGGAAATGCTCACAGTGTTGGTGTTGGTGCTTATGCCCCTTTGTTTAATGGGAAAGTTTGCAGGGGGAAATGGGACTGCCAGAGGAGGGGTGGTTGATGGCTTTAACAGCAGCAGTTCTCATACTATGGGCACCCTGGGGGGTCCCCAGGACCCTTTTGGGAATCCATGAGGTTAAAACTATTTTTCATAATAATTCTATGATGTTTTTTCACCTATTAAAATACTCCTTTCTTTTCCACCTACCAGTCTGGGTGAGTATAGATTTTTCTTTAATACTTCAATCCAAACACCATGTTACCATAGATTGAATGCAGAAGCAGGTATGAGAATCAAGTTGCTTTCTATTAAGCCCCTTTCTGTTTTCAATTAATACACTTTCCTCCCTAATTTTTTTCTTGGAAAATAGTCACTTTTTATAAAAATATTTATGTCAACATATAGTGGATTTATTATCATATTAAATTAATAACTTTAAAGTATTAGTCAAAATAATTACTTAATTAAACAATTTAATTAATTAAATGAATAACTATTTAAAAATTTCTCAGTTTTAATTTCTATTATGGATGGATACAGACCCACATAAACAAAGGCTCTTTGGCAGTCTCAATAATTTCTAAGCATGTAAAGGGGTCTTGAGACCAAAAAAAGAGCTTGAGAATGGCTGCTTTATAGAAACCAACTCAAATCCAGTTTTCTTAGTTTAAGCCAAACCACTTGACACTGACAAGTAAGACTATTGCAGCCCCTTTTCTCCAAAAGATCATCTACACTATTATCCCTATTCCTTCGCTAATCCTTCATTACATCCTATTTACCAGTTGTCTTCCGACATGTCCATGGCTTCCCCATCCTTGAACAACTTTCATTAGATATCTATTCATCTCCGACAGCTTTTATTCTATATGTCTCTGACCTTTTGTGTTTAAACTTCTTGAGTTGCCTCCATTCCTTTTCCTTACTCCCTTTTTTAATGCCTTAGAAGCCAAATTCTGACTTCATCATTTCACCCAAACTTCTCTCTCCAAAGTTGCCAGTGATCTTGCCCTGGCCACCTCTAATGACCTTTTCTCAGTCCTCATCCTTCTTGGTTTCTTTATGGTTAGATCATTCTCTATTCTGCTGTAGGTTTTCAGGCCACCAACCTCTTCTGGCTTTCCTACCTAACAACTATTTCTCTTTCTCCATGGATAGCTCTTTATCCATGTTATGCCCATGAACAGTAGGAGACTCTGTTCTGGTCGTCTCTGAGGGCAGGTAGGTGGTATAGCAGAGAGAATATTGAGCCTAAAATCAAGAAGACTCATCTTCTAAGGTTCAAATCTGGTCTCAGATACTTGCTAGCTGGGTGACCTTAGGCAAGTCACTTCACCCTGTTTGCCTCAGTTTCCTCATTTGTAAAATGAAGTGGAAAAGGAAATGGCAAACTACTCTAGTACCTATTAAAAAAAAATCCCAAGTGAGATCACAAAGATGTGACTAAAAAATGACTGAGAAACAACTCCCATGGATTCAGCTATAATCTCCTTGCAGATTATTTTCAGATCTACAGTCAGCCTTGCTATAAGACTTGTTTTGAAAACATGAATTTGTTCTAAGGTTTTGATATATTAGGGAACAGTTTGAGATATTGTCTGTGAGAAACAGTGAGAATGCAGAAAAAGGCAATGCTTCACAATAACTCAAAGGTTGCATCCTCCTGATGACCACTTCAAGAACAACCTTAGGATGCAGTAGAAGCTATGAGCAGAGAAGACTGGCCCAAACCACAAATTCTATCCCATAAAATCCAGCAAATCTTTCAGAGTTGAGACCAAACAGCATCCAAAGGCTAAAGATGCTGCCACTATTTATGTATTTCTTAACCATTTAACTTGTATAAACAGCTACCATTTTTATTTATTTCTGTTTTCTTGTTTTTTTTTCAGATGTGTCATTGATGAAGCTAGCTAGGTGGTGCAGAGTGAGTTCAAATCCTTTGGTGAGCTGTGGGTTGTGCAGGCCTGTCTTAAAGCCATATATATTATTATGGTTACTCACAGTAGCCCCATGAGGTAGGGAGAGCAGATATTATCATGCCCATTTTACAGATGAGATAGACAGGAGTTGACCAAGGTCAGACTGCCAGTATTTGAACTCAGGTTCTCCAGGTCCAGCACTCTAGCCACTACACCAAATTTCCTTATGTTGGCCTTAGTCTATTTCTCGTTAATTCCCACCCATTGTTTCTGGTTCTTTCCTCTGGGATCAATCAGAGCAAGGCTTATCCCCTTCAGATCACTGAAATGAGCTAGGAGCCACATTCCTCCCAGACTATCTTTGGGCTGAAAACCCCAGTTCCTTCATTGTCTTATGGGATGAACTTTTTTGGGGGTGGGGGAGAATTTGATTCCTAATGGATTCATGGTGAAATGATCAGTTGTAGAATGGGGTGGCAAAGAGAAATAAAGCTTATTTCATCTTAATCAATATTATTAATCCCCTTTGATGAGCAAAGTGAGGCAGCCTAGTATAGTATAGCACATAGAGAGCTAGTCTGGGAGGTAGGTGGATTCGAGTTCAAATCTTGCCTTTGATCTCTTTCTATCTATCTATCTACACATATATGCAAATGTGCACACACATATACATACATGTATACATACATATCTAGGTATATGTATACATATATACATATATGTACACACACATAAACACACATACATACACACACATATATAAAAGCTATGCGATCCTCTAAGACACTAAACTGAATTGGTAGAGCGAGTCACTCATATAGACTTCCCTCTGCCAATCCAATGACATCACAGGTCCAGTTTAAAAAGAAAAAGAGATATGGTACTGTGCTTAATGGGCACTGTCTCAGAAGGCCTGACCTTTCCCTCAAGACCAGGCCCTTGGCAGATATAACCATGGCTCTCATTTCTGGGACGTTCCATAGTTGTATAAAGCAAATTCTTCTGAATAACCCCGCAAGGTAGGCAGGATAGGTGCTACTCTCCTCATTTTATAGATGCAGTGTGTGATAAAGTCAGAGCATCAACCCTGGTGCTAATGCCAAGTTACAAAAGAGCAAATGTACTGCACCAGGGAAGTCTCATTTTTGACAGAGGGTGATCATTCTACACACTGGTATGGTCAAGGAAATAAACTTCTGGACAGAGGAAGTCTCAGCATCCATTTGGGGCAATTTTCTCATTTTAGGAGGAGGCAATGCCTTGCCAAGGTCAAACAGATCATTAGTGTCAGAGGTTGGATCTGAACCCAGATTTTTTCACTCTAAATCCTGTGCTTTTAAAGGGTGCTCTATTTTAAATATTCGTGCCTATGGACCATAGAAGGAAGAAAACAAGTGCTTAGTAAGCACCTACTGTGTGCTGGGCACTGTGATCAGAACTTTACAAATATCACTTCATTTGATCTAGACAACAACCCTGGGAGGTTGGTGCTATCATGACTCAAATTTTACAGTTGGGGAAACTGAAGCAGGCTGCATAAAGTGACTTGCTCAGGCTAGATTTGAACCCAAGTCTTCCTGATTCCAGGCCCTGAACTCTATCCACTGTTACCATCCACAACTGTCTTAAAGGGGCATCCCTGTGAGGGTAGAGGAAATGTGTCTACATTTTCATATCCCCATTGCGTGACAATGGGTTAATCATAGTCAGGACTTGAACTCAGCTCTCATGACTCAATCAAGTCCTATGTCTCCTACACCACCATTCTTGGTGTTTCCCAGATAATAAACACTTTTTTTTTTATCTCCTTAGGATTGGTTCACAGTGTGGATAGAGGGAGAAAGAAGAAAGCATTGGGGAATAAGATGTGGCACTCACTGATGGGGATGTTCTCCTCATCCTGCTTTGTGGATGAGGACTCATTGTCTTCCAGGTCTTTGCTGCTGGTTCCCAGGGTTACGGTGCTCTGGGGCTCATCCGAGCCAGTAGGGTTCACTGATAGCATGCTACTCTGAGGAGATGACCCTCCACTTGTGCGGGTAAGGCTGATGGTTGATGCCCTCCGACTTGGCTTCCGGCTGGCTATGATTCGAGGACCTGGGATTTTATATTTCTTGGACTAGAAGGAAGAAAGAAAAGAAATTTTCATGACAATCAGATGGGGGAAGGAAATAAGGGTTGGAATCAATCAGTCGATCAACAAGCAAATGAAATTGTGCCTGTCCTCAAGTCTATATAAAAGGTGGCAACATGTACACATATATAAAATAAATAAAGGTAATTAGTGGGGGAGAAGAGACTGGCAGTTGAAAAGGTTTCATGTAGGAAGGGACCTTGAGATCATCTAGCTGAACTTAGGTACCTAAATGGGAAGCTCCTTAGGGTCTGGGATTCTTTCATTTTAGTCTTAGATTTCTCAGTACCCAGCTCAGGACCTGGCACATAGTAGGTTCTTATCTATAGTAGATACTTATCAACACTTTTTATTTGTTGAATCCAACCCCTAGTAAATGGACATCCAATAGTCTCTTGGACATCTCCAGTGATGGGGAGCTTATTTCCTTTTGAGGTAGCCCACTCAGCAATTGAGGAATGACTCATTCTTAGAAATTTGACTCTGTTCTCTATATCATTGAGATATGAGGACTTCATCTGAGAAATTATTTATAAAATATCTCCCCCCCCAATTTCTGCTTTCTTTTTAATTTTGACTACATTGGTTTTATTTGTATAAAAACTTTCTAATTTAACGTAATCAAAATTATCTACTTATATCTAACAATGTTCTCTGTTTATTCATAAGTTTTTCTATGTATAGGTCTGATAGGTAATATGTTTCATACTCTTCTAATTTTCATACTCTTTTAATACTCTTTTATGATATCTCTCTTTATGTCTAGGTCATATATCCATTCCTACCTTATCCTGGTAATGGTGTAAGATATTGGTCTCCACCTAGTTTCTGCCAGGCTGTTTTCCAGTTTTCCTACCAGGTTTTTTTTTCTAAACCAAGTAGTGTGTTCTTATACCAATAGCATAGATCTTGATATTTATCAAACACAGGGTTACTTTAATTATTTACTATTGTGTATTGCATACCTAACTCTATTCCACAGATCCACCCTTATATTTCTTAGGTAATACCATATAGTTCTGATAATTACCCCCTTTTAGTACAGATTAAGATCTGATACTGCTAGACCTTTAAAATTTTTTTCCCTACTAATTTATTATATATTCTTTTGTTCTTTCAAATGAATTTTTTTATTTTTTCTTCTTAAGTAGTTTAATTAATTAATTAATTAGGCACTGAATAGGTAGATTAGGTAGAATTGTCATTTTTATTATATTGGCTCGGCCCATCCATGAACAATGAATATATCTCTAGTCATTTAAATCTGACTTTATTTATATAAAATGTTTTATAATTATATTCTTGTAGGTTCTGGGTTTGTCTTAGAAGGTATATTCCTAGGTATTTTATATTTTTTATGGTTGTTTTAAATGTAATATCTCTTACTATCTCTTTTTGCAGGGCTTTGTAGGTGATATATAAAAATACTGATGATTTATTTAGGTTAATTTTATATCCTGCTCTCTTTCTAAAATTGTTAATGGTTTCAACTAAGTTTTAGTTGATTTTCCAAGTATATCATCATATTGTCTACCAAAAGCATAGTTTTATTACTTCATGGTCCATTTTGATTCCTTTAATTTCTTCCCTTATTGCTATTGCTAATATTTCCAGTACAATATTGAATAAGTGGTGATAAAAGGCATCCCTCTTTTATGCCTGGTCTTACTGGGAAGGTTTTTGGTTTATCTATATTACGGATAATATAATATATAATATTACGGATAATTACGGTTTTAGGTAGATGCTTCTGATGATTTTAAGGAAAAAAATCCATGTATACCTATGCTTTCAAGTGTTTTATGCTGTATTTTTCTGCATCTATTGATAAAATCATATTATTTTAGTTGCTGTTGACAAAATCAATTATGTTAATAGTTTTCCCTATATTGAACTAGCCCTGCATTTCTTGTATAAATACCACTTGGGTCACATTGTATAATCTGTGATATATTGCTGTCATCTCCTAGCTAGCATTTTATTTAGGACTTTTGCATCAATATTCTTTAGTGAAATTGGTCTTTAATTTTTTTTCTCTGTTTGCTCTTCTTGGTTTAGGTATCAGCACCATATTTGTTTCAGGAGTTTGGTAGGACTACTTCTTTGCCTATTATTCCAAGTAATTTATTTAATATTGAAATTAATTGATCTTTAAATGTTTGTAGAATTCACTGGTAAATCCATGATTTTTTTTCTTAGGAAGTCCATTTGGGCCTGTTTGGTTTCCTTTTTTACAATAGATTTAACTATTCTATTTCCTTTTCTGCTAATCTGGACAATTTACATTTTTATATGTATTCTTTCATTTCTCTTAAATTATTACATTTATTAGCATACAATTGGGCAAAATAACTTTTAGTAAAAGTTTTAATTTTATCTTCATTAATAGGGTATATTCACCCTGCTAATGATTTGATTTTATCTCTTTTTAAACATCATACTAACCAATTATCTTGTTATTATCTATTTTATTTTTCTTATTAAAATCTTCTCTTAGTTTTATTTATTAATTCAATGGTTTTCTTACATTTACTTTTATTAATCTCACCTTTAATTTTCAAGGTTTCCAACTTAGTGTTTAATTGGGGATTTTTAATTCGTTCTTTTTCTAGCTTTTTAAAAATTGCATATTCAATTCATTGATCTACTCTTTCTCTATTTTTATTGATCCAAGTATTTAGTAATACAAATTTTCCTCCGATTACTACCTTTTTGCTTCATCTCATAACTTTTGGTATATTGTCTCATCATTATCATTCTTTTTAATAAAATTATTTATCATTTCTATGATTTGTTCTTTGACCCACTCAATTCTTTAAGATTAGGTTATTTAGTCTCCAACTGATTTTTGATCTATGTTTCCATGTTCCTTTTTAAAATGTAATTTTTATTACATTTAAAGGAAAAGGACACATTTAAAACTTCTGCTTTTTTTTTTTTTGCATTTGACTATAAAGTTTTTATGCCCTAATATGTGGTCAGTTTTAACAAAGGCACCATGTCCTACGGAGAAAAATGTATATTCCTTTCTATTCCCATTCAGTTCTCTCTAAATGTATACCATACACTCATCTCCTTGACTTCTTTCTTATTTATTTTTTAGTTGGATTTATCTAGTTCTGAGAAAGGAAAGTTGAAGTGCCCCACCATTATAGATTTGCTATTTTCACCTGTAATGCATTTACTTTTTCCTTTATAAATTTGAATGATCTTGCATTTGGTGCATATGTGTTTAGAATTGACATTACCTCATTATCGATAGTACCTTTTAACATAATGTAATTTTCTTTCTTATATCTTTTAATTAAATCAATTTTAGTTTTAACTTTGTCTAAGGTCATGATTACTGCCCCAACACTTTTTTACATGAGCTGAAGTAAAATAAATTCTGCTCTAACATTTTATTATTACTATATGTGTCTCTCTCATTTAAAAATGTGTTTCTTGTAAACAACATATTATCAGGTTCTGGTTTTTGATCCGTTTTGTTATCTATTTTTGTTTTATGGGTAAGTTCATCCCATTCATATTTAAAGTTATAATTACTAATATATTTCCCTCCATCCAATTTCCCCCAAATGTTTTACTCTCTCCCTCTTTCTTTCTGTCTCTATCTGTCTTTTTTTTGCTGTCTATCTGTCTCTCTTTTTCTCTGTCTTTCCCCCATCCCTCCTCAGAAGTCTAATTCGCCTCTGACCACTACCCTCCCTAGTCCATACACCCTTCTAAGAGTCCCCCCTTTTCTTATCCCTTTGCCCTTCTATTTCTCTGTTAAGAAGACTTTTATGCCCAACTCGATGTACATTTTATTCCCTCTTTAACTCCGTTTTGATGAGAGTAAGTTTCTTGTGCTGACAACCCTCCAGATAATCTTCTGTTCCCCTCTAAAAATTCTTCCATTCACATCTTGTTTGTATAATATCATTGCTCCATTTTACCTCTCCCTACCCAATTTTATTTTTTTTAGGATCATTCCATCATAACTGAGTCAACTCCAAGTCCGCTATCTATGTAGACTCTTTTTAACTACCCTAGAAATGATAATATTCTTAAGTAACAAATATCAGTATACCATATTAGTAGGAAACAGCTTAAGCTTATTAAATCTCATATGATTAATTTTTCATATTTACTTTCTTATGTAACTCCTGACTTTTGTATTTGTAAACCAAATTTTCTATTCAGTTCTGGTCTTTCCTTCAATGTCTGAAAGTCTTCATTAAATTTATTAAATATCATCTTTCTCCCTTGTAGGGTTATGTTCAGCTTTGCGGGGTAGGTTATTTTTGGTTGCAAACCTGGGACCTTTGCTTTTTGGAATATCATTTCTATGCCCTCTGGTCTTTTAATGTAGAAGCTGCAAAATTTTGTGTTATCCTGACTGTAGCTCTACAATATTTGAATTATTTCTTTTTAGTTGCTTGTAATATTTTCTCCTTGACCTGGGAGCTCTGAAATTTAGCTATAATGTTCTTATGAGTTTTCATCTTGGGATCTCTTTCAGGTGGTGACAATAGATTTTTTTTCCATTTCTATTTTACCCCCTAATTTTAAAACTTCAGATCAATTTTCCTTAACATTTTCTTGGAGTATAGTATCTAGACTTTTGCTTTGATCATGACTTTCAGCTCATAACTTTCAGGTATTTCAACAATTCTTCTCTCTCCTTGATCTGTTTTCCAGGTCAGTTTTTTTTTTTCCCATGAGCTATTTCAAGTTCTCTTCTATGTTTTCATTCTTTTGATTTTGCTTAATTATTTCTTGACATCTTATGAAATCATTAGTTTCCCCTTGCCCAATTCTATTTTCTAAGGACTTATTTTCTCCTTAAAGTTTTTGAATCTCTTTTTCCAATTGATTGACTTTCTTTTCATATATTTTTTAATTTTCTTGGATTACTCATTTCTTTTCCTAATTTTCCCACTACTTCTCTGATTTTTAAAGTCCCTTTAAAGCTCTTGCAAGAACTCCTTTTGGGCATGTGACTATTTTACATTTTTCTTTGAAGCTTTACAGGTAGCTGTTTTGACTTCATTATCTTCTAAGTTTGAACCCTGATCCTCTCTATCATCATAGTAACTCTCTATGGTCAGGTTTTTTTTGTTCTTTCTTTTTTACTAGTTTTCTTAAACAGTTCATTCTTGGCAAGGCTCTACTCCCACAATGTGGGAGATAATGTCTTAGACTGCAAATTTTGCATGTTTTGCTGTTATTTTCAGGGCTCTCTCTGGAAGTCTGTGACTTTTTTACTTTTTCCAATGTTCTATATCCAAGGCCATCTGTGGTCACTGCTCTTCTGCCTCATGCCTTGGTCTATGAATTATCTCAGGTATTCCTTTTCTTCCCTGAGTGGGAAACCAGAGTCTGCAGTGCCAGTGCCATAGCACAGCAGATGCTTTCCCTCCCTCCCCCTAAATGTACCACTGGCCAGAGGTCATAAGTCAGCTTGCCCCTCTGCCGTGGTTCTGAACCTAGGGACTTAGATCTCCTCTGAGTGATTACAGAGCTCTCTGCCCCTCTGAGACTGGATTCATTGGCATATGCTTGCTTCTTCTTGCCTGAAGACACAGCCCAGGACTGAGTCTGGTCACAGCACCTGGGGCCCCACCTCTAGTGCCATCTTCCCTTGATCACAGGCTGAACCCCCACACTGGCATGGAATAAAAGTTCCTTAAAGCCTCAGCTTCCTGATATAGTTGCCCCTAGGGTTCACTGCTTGTTGACACAGAGACCAGACCATCCCCTGGAGATCAGATCTTTCTAAACATCCTCCCAAATTATCTTAGGCTGGATGACTGCTTTCCCCTGACTTTTAATTATTTCTGTTGCTCTAAAATAAAACTCTAAAATCCTACACTCTAAAATTTGACACATTATTTTCAGTTTCTTTTGAGGGGATTTGGGAGAGCCAGGTAATTTCCTGCATAAATATTCCACAGTCTTTCCACAATTCCCTCAATAATTAACATTTATATAGCAATCTACTATGGGCCAGGCACTATGCTAAGCATTTTACAATTTTTATCTCATTTGATTCTCGCAACCACCCTGGGAGCTAAAAGCTATCATTACTCCCATTTTATAGATGAGAAACTTGAGGTTGTGACCAGGGTCACACAGTTATAAAGTGTCTGAGACTGGCTTTCTGACTCTAGGTCCTGTGCTCTGTGCATTTATCCTTCCAGCTACCCTTAGGGTGGTTTGCCTTGACCTACTCAATACCTGTTTAACCTTGAGTCCAAAGTCAAAAAAACCCTTACCCTCCCTAGGCCCTAAGTTCCAGATCTGCAAAATGAGAGGTTGTACTGGTCAGTTTTCCAGGTTCCTTCCAGCTGTGAATCTATGATCTTATGGCCTTCAAGGGTTCTTAGCTTACTCCAAAGGAAAGCTTGGATGCCTCTTGCTATGGGAGATTCTGTAGGACCTTATGGTCACTCCCTTTTACTTGAAATTGCTTTGTATTTATTTACCTGAGAATGTGTTTTATTCTCCCTACCCAAGAGAATGGAAGTTACTTGAGGGCCAGGACTATGTAAGTTTTGTCTTTGTCTTCTCAGCAGCTGGGCCTGTATATAATAGGCACTTTAAGAAATGTTTGCTGAAGAGAATGTAGTCCACCTTACTCATTGTACAGATGGTGGCCCAGAGAGGGCAGGTGACCTGACCAATGTCACACAGCTGGTGAGTGGTCACTGATATGGAGTTTCAATTTCCATCTTTTGATTTTATAAATCTGAACTCTTTCCACTGGAGCCCTTTGTTTCTGTACCTCCTTCTATGGCCCCAAGACTTTTAATAGGCACAAGTATAATGAGGAAAGACAGGACTTTGAATATTGGGGTACAAGCCCCACCTGGCTTATGTGGATCCAGGTCCCTTGTATCAATCTGTCTGCACTTTGGGACGTTCCCATGGGCCAGATCCTGCCCAGATGAAGGGGCTATAGGCAAATCTTCCAACTCCCGGGGAGAGAGAACATAGGGTGATAAATGCCCACACTGCCTCTGCCTTCCCTATGCTGCAGAAAATTAATTTCTGATTCTGGTGGGAAAAAAAATAAAGATTGTATTAGCTTGACCTTGAAAAGCTAGGTCATCAAATCAGCTTGTGAAAAGTGCCCTGGGGCCTGAGAAACTGAGACCTGAGTTTGGCTTTTGCCTTTCTCTACTAACTAGCTGGGTGTTAGGGATGTCACTTAACTGCTTCCTCCCCTGTGAAACTAAGGGTCAAGCAGACAGTCTCTTAAGATCTAGAATTCTTAATGGCCAACAGGTTTTTGAGGAGGTTGGTCCTCCTTGGAGCTAGGTTTTCGGATTCCATTCTCTCAGTAGCTATTTCTAGCTAGGGTGGTTAACGAATGAATGCTTGTTCAGCCATCCTCAACAGAAACTTGAACATTCCTGCTTCCTTTATGGTGGCAGGGAAAAACAAAGTGTAGCAGAAGGGTGGCCAGCCCTTCTTTTGACTTCCTGAGTTTGGGGGAATTGAGAGTGGGCTCTCAAGAACTGCTGAAATGATTGGATTTGAGCTGACTCAAGTCCCCGCCGACGTCTTTCTAGGATGAATGTGGTTTCCTCCTTCCTTGTATTTAACTCCTGGGTGGTGTTAAGCAGCTGTTGTATTCTACCCCAGATGTGGCTGGAGATCTGATTGCTCAGTCTATGTTTTTACAACTATGTCAAGAGGCTTTGGGGATGAGGAGAATTATAAGAATGCCAGGGGGCCTTGAAGATGGATGGGGGAGAAGCCTTGGAATTTGGAGTATCAGCAGGATGTATGGCTCAGACCTGCTGACCCTGCTGCCCAGGTGGCAGAGGCTGGCAAGTCTCTGGGGCTCAGGTGTTCTGAGTACTGGGCCATGCCAATGAGATGGCTGAATTAAATCTGATACTAAAATGGTGAGCCCCTCAGGTTGTCCAAGGAGAGGACCACCAGCCCAGATTGGAAACAGAGAAAGTCAAGGTTCCCATGCTGATAAGACCTGGTATCAGCCCCTGAATGGCCTCAGTACTTCTGATCTTGTCAATATAGGGAGGCTGCCTTTAAAAACAACTATGGAATTAATGACAATGAGTGCAAGTCAGATCTAGGAGGGGCCTTAGAACAGGGGGCATCAGAGCTGGGAGGGACTTTAAAATGTAGGATGTTAGAGCTAACAGAATGTAAGGGCTAGGACAGACCTTGGAAAATAAAATTTGAGAGCTAGGAGGGATCTTGGAATCAAAGAATGTTATGACTAAATGGAATTTTAGGAGAAAATAATAATAGCTTATATTGACATACCACTTAAAAGTTTATGAAACTCATTCTTTGTAAAACCCTGAGAGGGAGGTACTGCAATACTGTCCAGGTGGGAGGGGCTTTAGCTGTCATTGAGTTAATGGGTTCTTAACCTGATTTTGTGGCATCAGTCTCTGGTGTAGTCTGGTGAAGCCTGGGATGCCTTCTCAGAATAATGGTTTTAATCCATAAAATACATCGACTAACAAAGGAAACCAGTTCTATTTAAATGCATTTTTCAAAATATTTTTCAAAAACAAGTTCATGGATCCCAGGTCAAGAACTCCCTGAAGTTCAACTTCCTTATTTTGCAGAGGACTAGACTCTTTAAGGCACATAGGTAGAGAGTGACTGAGTCAGGATCCTCTGACTCTAAATCCATTTTACTCTCATTTTTATTTTACATTTATTTACATTTAAATTCATTTTACACTCATTTGCACCCATCAAGATTCAGCTGTCAGGAGGACTGGAGGAGCCCGTGGGACGGTTCTAATTGGTGGTGGAGATAGAGAGACAGCAGAGGGGGGCTGGCCCTAGGGATGGGTCAGGAAGGGGTTCAAGCCTCAATGTAGAAATTAGGATGAATTTACCTTTGGCGGCGTGACGAAGTGCTCCCATCTGTGTAATATCACCTTCTCCTTATTGATTTTTTTTAATGTACTTTTGCTTCCGCCAGGGTCCCTAAAGTGAAAAACAATTTAATGAGTTTTTGTTTCTATCCTGCTTTTATTACACCAAGTTCTTTTCCAAAATGCAATAAATAGCGAATAAAGGATGACTGATCTCTGGGCCAACATAGATCCTGGCTTATGAGGAAGGGGTTTGGGTCGAGTCTTGGAAAGCAGAGTCATATCAGCTGGATGGAAGACATCTTTTCAGTGACAACAGGTATTAGGAGTAGGGTTGGCTTGTGGTGCCTTTCTGTGGAGTCATCTTTTGGCTAAGGTAGAGGAAGACCCTTGATGCATGACTCAATAGACCATGTATTGGAGAGTAATGGTGTGCAGAAGAAACACCACTGGATTCTCACCAAAAACTGGGGTTGGAATCCCATCTTTGCTATGTATATACTACCTGGGTGATTGACCAACTCATTGATAGGGGGCTGGTCTTGGGAGTCAGGAAGATTTGGGTTCAAATACTACCACCAGCACAAGCCACTTAACCCCTCCTGGTCTCTGTTTCCTCATTTGTGAAATGATGGGGTTCCAACTTGGTCTCTAAGACCCCTTTGAGCTCTACATTTATGATTTATGACCTCTGTGGACCTCATCACTACCACAGATGACTACATCATCCCTACAGTCCCTTCTGGATGACATCTCTGGATCTCATGGAGCCTTCATTGCTATGGAAACAAGAGATGCTCAAGCAGATATGATTCAAGACATCAAGTAAGTGATGATTTTTGATCTTGGTTGTATCACGTTGGAGATTTCTGGGAGAGGGGAGCTGGAAGGAAGAGTTAGATCTTGATTCCATCCATCCAGTAGCAGTACTAGCACTAGCAGCTGACGAGTCTTAGAGAGAATAGGGGACCTGAGAGAAAGCTTGACCTTTGTCTACCTGAATGTTCCAAAACTCAACCTTTGGGATCCTCCATCCCAGCAATCTTAAACAACACTGTCTCAGAAGTTCAAAGACAAAAACTTTACCAATTTCAGGGAAGAAAAAGGCTGTTTCATGGGTGCAGCTTGAAGGGTGTAATCCTATGAAGACCTCTGTCCTACTGATCTGTTTTGGTAAGGCATAGCCCAGAGTGGCATTGAATGCCCTTGCTAAAAAGGCCCTCTTGTACACTTATGCATTGTTAGTAGAACAGAAAATGAGTTCAAGTGTTAAAGAAAACAAAATAAAGAAAATTAAATAAGAATAACCACAAAACTCTTCAAAACCACTGGTGGACGTCTATGCTAAGAAGACCAAAGACAGAAATAAAAGGCCCATGTATATCTGCGTTTGAATAGAACTTTTTGTTTAGGTGCTGGTAAAAAACTGTAATAGTGCTATTGTGCTATCGACATGTAGAAAGGGAGGACTTGAGTGATGCATGGGACAACTTAGATGGATTGAGGGAAAGGAAGTGGAATCAAGAAAATAATATACATAATGAATCCAAAAAGCAGCTACAAAGTGTTCAATGAGGATTCAGAAAGAGCTGAGTTCAAATTCTGCTTCAGGCACTTACTAGCTGTATGACCCTGGGAGTCATATATGTGAGTCACATAACCTTGAATGGTTATTTTCATATCATCTCCTCTGTTAGCCTGGGAGCGGGGAGTGGATTGAGAGCTTTTCTTTGTGTTCCTGTGGTGCCTGGCATATAGTAGGTGCTTAATAAATGCTTATTGACCTGACTCCCTGGAGCTCAACTTTCTCTTTGGGTAAAATAGGGAATAGCACTTGTTTTACAGGGTTGTGAATAGGAGTGCATGAGATAAAGTTTGTAAATCACTTAGCAAAGTTCCTGGCATATAGTAGGTGCTTAATAAATGCTTGTTCTCGCTTCTCCTCCCTTTGTGCAGATCAGATGAGATGACTGATATAAGAACTCCTTGACAACTTTAAAGTACAAATGCTGGCTTATTATATTATACTATACTACTATATGTTATTTAAAACCATTTACTACTACTACTACTACTACTACTACTACTACTACTACTACTATGTAAATAAAGCAACACTTGGACTTTACTCATAGTAAGAAACAGGCTTTATTCCACAGAGCTGACAGTGAAATCCGTTTTCCTCTTCTTGAGAGAGGGGGAATAAACAGAAGACCTACTATGTGCCTGGCACTGTGCTGAGCACATCTCATTTGATCTCAGTAAAGAGCTGTGGAATGGGCTCTATGATCATGGCTTTGGCTGATTTTGTTTAAGGTGGTTGTCTTTTTCTTTTTTAATACAAGAATGGGGTTCATGATTAGGGCCAGGGTCAAGGACAAATGATAGTATAAACAAATGACTTTAGTGAAACCTTAACGAGAAACGGAATTCACTTGTTGAGAGAGAGAGAGGAAACAGCCTGTTATCAGCCCTTAACGGCTTGACCTGGATTCCTTCTGAGCTCTGAAGGATACTGCAGGGAGGTGCATTGGAATGGAGGGCTGGTAGATTTGGAAGGTGTAAGTTTGGGGAGTGGGTGCTTTCCTGGGGGGACTCTTTGGAATTCCTAGCCAGCATGAGGATGTTGAAATCAGGAGAACCTCTCAGACAGGGGAGATGGAGGTGATGAAGATAGCCCTGGTCCTGCAGACATTGGAAGCAGCTGTCATAAAGCTGGGGTGGGAGACATAACCCCAAACACTTTGATATCAAGTACAGAGCCCCGTCAGTCTGTTCTTTATCTGTAGAGCCAGACCTGCTCCCAGGTGGGGCTTGGGACCTCATAGGGCATCTCTGTTCAACTCCCTCGGGCACTTGAGTGACTCCGTGGATAGAGAACTGGGCTTAAAGCAGGAAGACACCTCTTCTTGAGTTCAAATCTAGCCTCAGACACTTCCTAGCTATGTGATCCTGGGCAAATTGCCTAACCCTGTTTGCCTCAGTTTCCTCATCTGTAAAATGAGCTAGAGAAGGACGTGGCAAACCACCCCAAAAGGGGTCACTAAGAGTGGGGCACAACTAAAACCACAGAATAGTAACAGCAGCCTCTGACTCCAGATCCACTACTGTGAAATGACTCATCATGAAAGTGGTAAAATGGTAGAAATGGTACTTGAGTTGGGAGGGCTCTAGAACCTAGAATGCCAGAGCTGGGAGGGGCCTGAGAACAGGGATGTCAGGGTTTGGAGGGGACTTACAGATGATCCATTCAGCTCCATTTTGTTACAGAGGAAGTGGGCTCAGGACAGGTAAATAACCAGCTAAGGCCAGAGAGTCAATTAATATCCGAGGCAATGCTCTTCGTAATATTTTATTTTCATATTTCACAATAAAAAGCTTTTTGCATAATTAATGGTATAATTAATTTAATTTTTGTTATGCTTTACTGTTCCCCTGAGTAAACAAATTGAGGAAATATTTAAAATACTGTGGAAAGTCCCATGACCAATATTTCGGGTATGCGAACAGTATTTCAGGTGGCAGCTTTTTTGATGTCTGACTCTCTGATTAACCAGGAGATCCTTAGATATCTTCCTACCCCCTTCTGTCTGATCCTCCCAGCACGGCAGGACTTTCAGAATTCTCTCTTGCAAATGCAGCCCCTGCTGTGCTTGCCCTAAGACCGCTTGAAGTTACAAAATCCTGTTTCCCCTTTAAAAACAAAATCCTGCTCCACACAAGCTTTTCAACCTTAAATATTCCAAACTTATCAGCAAAGTTTGCTCTGGCAGTGGCCTGAGAACCTCCAGGGATGGATCATTTTATGCTGGCCTCACCAAGCTGGGCAAAGCTGTGATGGGGGAGAAGAGACAGGAGAGACAGAACTGGCCCCTCCATCATCACAGTTTTCAAAATGAAGGATTAAAAACACAAATTCCTTTTCATAGAAAAAGTTTTATAAAAAGCATTTGTTAAGCACCTACCATATTCTAGGCCACTGAAAGGCCTTCAGTCAAAGGGCTGCACTTGAGGACCTAGAGGGCCTAGAGGCTACAGGTTCCCCACCCCTGTAATCTAGTTACTTTCCCCAAAATAGCCCTACAAGATCAGGGGTGAATGAGTTATTATCCCATTTTACAGGGGGAGGAAACTGAGGCTCAGTCAGGTCAAATGACTTACTGGGAGGCTTAAATGTCTGTAAAGTTTTCCCTAACCTTAGAACATCAGAGAGAGATTAGTTATTATCTGATGCAGCCCTTAATATTACAGAAGGGGAAACTAGGGCCTTGGGAGGATATATGATCTGTCCAAGGTACCTCACTGGGCTGGCATATCAGTGGCAGAACTGGAATTCCAACTCAGGTCTGCTAGAAGCGGCATCAAGGGAAAGGGGAAAGCAGTGTCTATAGAATCTGAGAACCTAGATTTGGATCACAAGTCCACGGCAAACCAGATGCAATGATGTCAGAGCTGGGGGGAGGGGAGTCTTAGAACAGGGGATGTCAGTGCTGAGAGGGGCCTTAGAATAGGGGATGTCAGAGCTGGGCCATAGGTGTAAGGGCTCTTGGAACATAGCATGTCAAAGCCTACCTGACTTCAGAGAGGTTTCACTGTGAAGACCAGTGGAAGTGATAAGATGATCCATCATGTGCCTCAGTGGAGGAAGGATCCATCCCACTGAAAGTTTGGCTCCTCCAAGATCATCTGAAGTCATGTGATACAGTCCTATTTCATTTTTCAAAGTGGATCTACCAACAAGACCCCAATTAACGATTTTGTTAACTGTCCCCAACTCTCAAGAACATGAGTTCCTATTTGGTCATTAGATAAGACACCAACCAACCGCCTGAACTTCCCTGATAAACACCTGTCTTATGAATCTACCTGGTCAGCATTGGGGAAAGAGAACTTGGAATTCTCAAAGTCAGCAGCACAGTAATGTATGAGCTCTCTGCCAGCCAAGCCCAGGAGGGGAAATGATTAGATTTACATCCACCATTTTGTCTGATAGAAATGAAGTCATTGGGATGGGAACTCATCATTGCTTCACCCAGTGATGAATGCTGTGGCTTTTAGCCCGTTGCTTATTTCTCATCAATGATTTAATAACACATGTGCCTGTTTGACTGTGAAAAATCATTTTTACACAGCACTGAGAGGAGCAGAGAAATGGTCCTTACTCAATGAATTTGATCTGCATCAGTTTTACCTGTGGGAAGACTCACAGAATGGGATCATCGGATCCGAGGAAAGATTTTTAGCATCACCCAGGTCAAACTTCTCATTTTATAAATGAGGAAACTGAGACCCAGAGAGTTAAGTGATTTGCTGAAGTCACATGGCTAGTAAAGACTAGGGGCAAGAATTGAATCTAGATCAGCTGACTGTTATTACCTGACCCTTTTCACTGTGCCAAGGTTTTAATTATTGGGGTTTAAAAATATTTTATTGATCCATTTTAAAAGATCACTGTCACTTCCCACCAGCCATCCCTTGCTTCACAGAACTATCCTTTGCCACCACAAAAAACAACTAAATAATTGAATTACTATGACTGACAGTGTACGTGGCATTACTCATCCATAATCCACCACCTCTCTTTACTAGGTGGAGGAAAACATATTTTATCACTGTTCATCTGGAGTCAATGACCAAGGGATCTTTAAACACTCTTACTTATCTTTTTTAGGCAGGTCCGAAACTTTGTGTGACCCTATTTGGGGTTTTCTTGGCAGATACTGGAGTGGTTTGTCATTTCCTTCTCCAGATCATTTTACAGATGAGGAAACTGAGGCAACGAGGGTTAAGTGACTTGTCTAGGGTCACAAACCTAGCGTGTGAGGTCACATTTGAACTCAGGTCTTCCTGACTCCATCCCCGGGTACTCTATCCACTATACCACCTAATTGTCCATCAAAATGGTGATGATGAGGATGACGACGATGAGGATGATGATGATGATGAAGAAGACAGTTAACTTGCAAGATTATTGTGAGAACCAAATGAGACGGTATTTGTAAAACTTTTCACAAACCTTCGCCATCTCTATAAATGCTAGTTTCTCTTCTTTCCAATTTAAATTTTTGTTATTATGAATAGCCTTCTCTTAATTCTGCCTGCTTGGCTCTGCACCTGTGCATACAGGCTTCCCTGGACCCTTCCTATTTATCCTTTCTTACTGATCTTTCTTCCCATTCGTGTACCACTGTTTGTTTAGCGGGGCTCTGATCGATGGGCATCGACTTTCTTTGCTACCACAAAAAGTGCTGCTATGAATATTTCGTCTCTGGAACCTCTCTTTCTGCCTAGCAGGGCGCTTTCTGGATCAAAGGAAAGGGAGGGATATTTTTAAAAGGTTGCGTCTATTTCTTCTAACACCAGTGACCTTCTCCCCAACATCTCTTTTTGGCCTGGAGTGATCACAGGGGCTGCATTTTGCTTCATTAATCTAGACTGGTTTGCAAACACTGAATGGATTTGCTGGGGAAATACTAAACTCTCGGCTTCCTGGATTATGTTCAGTTGCCATGGTGAGGGGTAATTATATTGCTAAGTGTCCTTGAAAAATATTCATTGTGTTTTAAATTCCTCCTCCTCCTCTCCCTTCTGGTGGTGGCTGGGATCTTGGTTTTTCCAAGGCGATGCCTATGGAACACACGATTGTTTCTGTTTTCTTTTTTCCAAGGTCTTACACCAAGTTGGAAAGGCCTTAAATACAGGCCTACAGTGGAATGAGGGATAGATTTGGGGAGTCAGAGGATCTACGTTCAAATTCTGACTTTGCCACTTAATGTCTATGTCTAGTATCTAATGTCTTTGATGGCTCAGATAGCTTGGGTCTCTGTTTCCTGTAGTTAATGAGAGATGATCTCTATAGGCAAATGATATATTTGCCTATATCTGCAAAGCATTTTAGCTCAGTGCCTAGTTGTTTCCAGCCATGTCTCTGACTCTTATAACTTCCTTTCAAATTTTCTTGACAAAGGTATCGGAGCAGCTTGCCATTTCCATCTTCGCTCATTTTACAGATGAGGAAACTGAAGCAAACAAAGTTAAGTGACATCCAGCTAGTGTTGGGGCCTAGATTTGAACTCATGAAGATGAGTCTTCCTGACTCCAGGCCCAGGGCTCTGTATACCACCAAGTGACCCACCAGGTATATAAACTGGTGTTTAATAAATGCTCCTTCTCTTTCCTATTCCCTTCTCTCCTAAATTTATGATCCGGTTGACCTGGGACCAGTCTAGCTAAATGTGAGAAGGCCCATCATTAAAAGACTGACCTCGGAGAGGCCTTGTGGGTCAGTGGAAAGAGGACTTAGGATAGACCTGAGTTCAAATCCCATCTCTGGGGCTTTCTAATTAAGTGAACTTGAGCAAATCATTTAATTTTCTTGAGTCTCAGTTTCCTCTCCTGTTAAATGAGGGGACCTTTAAGATCTCTTCAAACTCTAATTCTAGATCTGCGATCCTATGAGTGTCTTGGCCACAGTAACCCTAAGAGTCATGGAAAAATAAAATCCTCAAAGGTAGATGACGAAAGTTTGCCCAGAGGACATAGAATAGAATTGGCAAGCAGAGTGAACTGGAAGACGGTGAGAGATCGATCAACTATTAGCACTATCCCTAGTCCAATGGACTTCCTTGAGAGATGCTGGGGACAACTTAGAGGAGGTCTTCAAGCAGAGGCTGTACAATTGCTTGTCTTGTATGGAATAGCACAGATGTCTTTTGGATATGGGTTGGACTAGATGGATGTGGACAGCCTTTCCATCCTGGAGATTTGGTTATTCCATTGGTATCCTTATGAAGTCAAGAGAATTCTAAGTATCTCAAACACCTTTGGTGAAGCTTTCGTGGCAAGCTTTAAAAGGACATTGCTGAGAGTCAAACAGGTTGGACGGACTTGGATGGGCATGAAAACCCATCGTTGGAAAGGATGCAGTCCTGGAGCCATGGGAGTAACTCATATTGAGTCATGGAAGTAAGTCACCCTTGAAGGAAGAGACTATCTTTCAACTTTCTTTGTATGCCCATCACTGAGCACCATGCCTGGCATACAGTAAGCACTCAATCCATGTTGGCTGACTGACAGATTCCTGTTTTGAAGGGATTAAAGATCCCTTTTGGAGAAAGTTGTGTCATAATGGTGAAATCATGGGTCCATCTACTCTGTAGCTATCTTGTATTTGTACCTAAATATGTGCTTGTCTTCTCTTTCTCTTTCACTAGAGTGTTTTTTGAGGGCAAAGACTGTTTTTGTATTTCTTTGTAACCCCAGGGTTTAACACAGCGCTTGGCACATTATTGATCCTTGGTTCTGGAAGAAGACCAAAATGTCATCACTACGTTAAAGTCAAGTTGCATGTGTTCAGCTGTGGCTGATCAGACCTATATATGCTCCGAATGCATTACCACAGGGTCAGGCACAATTATTCCATGTGAACATTTGGCGTGGATACTCTAAATTTGTGCATCTCAAATTTATTTTGAAGTACTTCAATTCTGCTTTGCTCATAGAGCACAGTACCTTCTCTCGTGAAAATTAGGCTTAGACATTAGGAAAGAGGCACTGGATGTGTGCTCAGCAGCCATGTTACTGTAGTCTTTGTGCTACAGAGATTACTACGGGGCAGCCTGTGTAAGGATGAAGTTGAATGAACAAGCAATAACTCTGTTGTTGAGTTGTTTCAGTCTTGACTCTCTATGAACCCATTTTGGGTTTCCTTGGCAAAGATACTGGAGTGATTTGCCATTTCCTTCTTCACCTCATTTTACAGATGAGGAAACTGAGGCCAGCAGCATGCAGTGACTTGCTCAGGGTCACACAGCTAGGAGGTTGTCTGAGTTTAGATTTGAACTAATTAAGATGAGTCTTCCTGATGTCAAGGTCAGAGCTCTATCCACTGCACCACCTAGTTGCCTATGCTAATTACTTACTCTGTACCAAGGAAATACTAAAGCAAACATGACCTCTTCCCTCAAGGAACTTATATTCTAATGGTGGAGACCACACACATTGAGAGAGGTATTGGCTAAAGAAGAATGCTCTAGTCTAGAAAGTTATAAGAATGCCTGTTCCATTTTACCCAATGGTGTCTGATTTAGGACAGATCACAAGGTTGAGATTACCCTCTAACCCTGTGATCCTGAATCCCCTCTTCCTTTCTTGTTGGGTGAGAGGGCAGTAAACATTATATTGCTTTTTTTTTAAACACCATTTTTATTTCCAAATATATTCCACCTCAACTCATTAAGCCATTTCTTGTAACAAAAATTAAAAAAAGTTGTTTGACAAAGCTAACCAAACATCAGATTCTGAGTCTGTCATATTCCACACCTCTTCAGAGGGCACTTTTGAGCCTTAATATATGCATCAAACATCACTACTACCAACAGAAATGGTATTATCATTAATAATAAGACCTGGCTTTTACATAGGGTATCCTCAAACTCTAAGTCAATATTCTCATTTTGAAGTTGAGGAAATTGAGGCCCAGAAAGGCCAGAAGATCATGGGATTCTAAATTTTAAAGGCTTAAGACTCCACTAAGAGTTTTGGGACACCATGTATTGGATTGGGCTCCAAAGTTTGCAAAGGGTTTTCTATGGGTTTTCTCATTTGATCCTCACCCCAACCAAGGGAATCAGGTGCTAATAATTGTCTTCATTTTACAGATGAGGAAACTGAGGCCTCAGGAATGAGACTTGCCCAGGGTCACTCAGTGAGTGCCTGAGCTAGGGTTCTAGTCTTCCTGGCTCCAAGTACAGCCTTCATTGATTGCATCTCCAATTTAAAGAACTAAAAGGAAGGATCCCCAACTCTTGGGGAATCAAGGGAGAATCCACCCAAGTACCTTTTGTTCCTGGGCTTCTAATCTGTAAAGGTTTGGTTGGGACCAAGCCTTTGATGGAAGTCTCTGCTCACACACTGTGGCAGACCATCAGTATTCTCGGGTGTGTGCCCTACAGCTGTTAATGAGTTTCTGTCATGCGCCATGCACATTTCTCAAACGAACTACTTTGGGAAGGGAAAGGATGTTTTTCTTCTCTCTCCAAGACCCTGCCCTCCCCATCCCTATCTCCTTTTCCTCCTCTGATGAGGGATTCCATCCTACGTTTCTGGAGTCTCTTTATAGCTTGATGGCTACCCACCATATGCAGAGGATATATGGTTCTTTAAAGTGATCTATAGTATTGCCAGTAGGCAATAAACATTTATTAATCAACCACTCTACGCATGAAAGGCACCATGCAAAGTGTTGGGGATACAAATGTCCAGTAATAGCAAAGACAGTCCCTGACTTCAAGGAACTTTCAATTTAATAGGGGAAGATAATGTGAGTTATTACATAAACTAAAAAAAACCACATAGAAGTTAGTAAAAACATACAAATGGAAATCAAGTTTGAGAAGCATTTCAATTTCATTCAATTCAATTAAAATATCACTAAGAAAATTAGAAAGATGTGGAATTATCAGTCCTATAGAATTCACGAAGAATTATCTCTTCACTCTTCCTTTTCATGTAACAAAAACGGGGGGAGAGGTACAATCTTTTTTCATTCATTCAAATGATCCAAAACACGATTTTGTGCCAGGCACTGTGCTAAGTGATGGAGATACAAGAGGAAAAAGACAGTTCCTGTCCTCAAGGAGCTTACTGTTTCAAAAATTAAAAAATAACAAACAAATATATACATAGCAAGCTCTATACAGGATAAATGGGAAATAATAATAGAGAACAAAGGAATTAAAGGGGGGGGCTGGGGAAGGCTTCCTGTAATGAACTTGAAGGAAGCCACGAGGTGGAGATGAGGAGAGAGAACATTTCAAACATGGGGAACAGCCAGAGAAAATGGTTGGAGCCAAGGAACCAAGAGTGTCTTGTTAGTTGAACATGTAGGAGACCAGTATCATTCATTCATTATTATTTTTGGACTCAATCAATCTGTGATTTCATTAGCATGGAGAATACTTAAGTGAGAAAATGCCTTCTACCACTGCAACTTTGAAGTTTTTGAGACTGTCTGAAAGGTTAAGTGATCTGCCCACCATCACCTAGCCATCATGTGATGGAGGTGGGACCCAAACTCAGTTCTTTTTTGACTTCAAGGACAGCTTCCCAAGCCTTCTGCCAGTGTCCGTCTATAGCTCCATGGTAAGAAGGAACGTTCTTGAAGGCTGGACACAAACTCTGCCAGGTTCTGCCAGACTGAAAAGGCTTTGATATGGACTGCATGAAGTGTCTGTCTTCCAGGGGTCAGCCTTGATTAGTGCAGAGGGGGATGAGTTTTCTGGTCATAACTACTCCTAGAGGATCAGAGGATGTCAGCTTGTACCGTGTCTGTGTGTGTGTGCGCGTGCGTGTGTGTGTGTGTGTGTGCGCTCATGCATATTCAACAACACTCCAACATCATCTATTCTGAAAGTTTTGAAGAATTGTCATTATTTTAATATTAAAAATAACTGCATCTAGGTGGTTCAGTGGATAGAATTTTGGATAGAGTCAAGAATTCCTGAGTTCAAATCCAGCCTCAGACACTTACTAGCTATGGGGCCCTAGGCGAGTCCCTTCACCTCTACCTGCCATTTTGTCTCCTGTGCTACCTAGTTGAATTGTTAGTTCCGTAGTATTTACTAAAATTTATCTCTTCCCTTTCATGTCTTGCCAAAAAAAAAAATCAAGCAATCATGACAGGATAACACCCTAATATAAAAAAGCAAAAAAAGGAAAAGGAAAGTGAGAAATAAGAGGAGGAGGAGGAGGAGGAGAAATATAGAAGACAGAGGACGACAAGAAGGAAAAACCAAGCATATGAAAGAGGGTGAAATAACCCTCTTTGAAGAGTGGTTGGCTTACTTTTCATTCCAACAGGTTATCACCGGTTTCATGCCATGGTGGTTGTGGTCGATGGTCAGTGCTTCCAGGAGCCAGTGGAGGGCACAGAGTTGCCGGAAGAGAGGCTCTCTGCCAAGACAAGGAGAAAAATCTGGTCACCATGAATTGAGAGTAGAAGGAGGAACAGGGACTTTAGAGAAGGAAGGAAGGCACTTTGTAAACTTTCTCGTCCAATCGTCTCATTTTACAAGGAAGGGATCGAGGCTTGGGAAGATGGGCTTTGTCCAAGGACGCCTGTATCATAATCAGGATCACAGGTTTAGAATTGGAAGGGACCTTTATGATCATGAGATTCTGGGGTTGTTCAAAAACAGAGGGAATTATAGCAATAAAAATAATATTGAGAGTTACAATAATGGAACTAAAAACATATACTAAGTGCTTCCTACATTAATAATCCACTTAGTGATTTAACCTTAGTCGATCCTCAAAACAAGCCTTGGAGAGAGATGCTATCATGGCCCCCATTTTGCAGATGAGGAAACCGAGGCAAACAGAGGTTGCTCAGGATCACACAGCTCCTAAGTGTCTGAGGTGACTTGATCAGGGTCACACATAACGTAGGCACCAGAGATAGGATTTGAACCCAGAGCCAGCCCTCTGTTCATTATGTCTCAGGAGATCATGAGTTCCCCTATCTGGGCATGTCTTCAAGCAAAGCTGGCGGGCTGACTGTCAGGGATATTGCGTGTGTGTGTGTGTGTGTTAGAGGTCAGACTAGATGGCTTCTGAGTCCCACTCCAGCTCTGCATTTGCACATGACATCTGCAAGGTGAGAATCAAGGACTATGGGAGCAAAGGAAAGTGTGAAACAATGGGAATGAAACAAGGGGTTCGAATCCTGGTCTGATGCTTAATTTTTGTCTGACATTGGGTAAGTTACTTTCTATTCTGCCTCATGTTCTTCTATTTTGTTTGATTCCCAAGCAAATCACTCTAATCTACTTGAGCCTCAGTTTCCTCATCTTTAAAATGGGTAGTGATGACACCTACCTCACAAGTATGCTTTAAGAACCAAATAAGACCAAATTTCTTAGATTCCCTGGGCCTCTGTTTACTCATCAGTCAAAATGAGAGAGCTGAATGAAAATTTCCTCCGATAGCCCTTCCAGCTGTAGGGCTGTGATCTTGTATAAACCAGGCATCTATAAGCCAGAGGCTCCATGGATCGACATGGGTTAATGGTCTGGATGCTCCTTACTGGAAACAACGTTAGCATCTTTCCAACTAACCCCAGTCCTCCTCCATCCCCCGGGAAAACTCCGGGAAAAGTCTGCCCATTATGACTCGGAAATTGTTATTCTCTGAAAGCCACCTCTCCCAGAGAGATCAATATTCCCAGGTTCGTGGGCTTTCCACACCCATAAGGAGGAATCTGCCCTCCCCATTGCCAGGAAAATTTGTGGGGAAGGTCATCAGGAAACCCTGATACCAATGTCGGTTCAGGCTGTGTTCTAAGGGGTAAACACCTAGCTCAATTGGAGTGGGAAGACACATATTCATTTGTTCAGTTGTTTCAGTCATTTCTGACTCTTCATGACTCCATTTGGAATTTTCTTGGCCAAGATGCTGGAGTGGTTGGCCATTTCCTTCTCCAGCTCACTTTACAGATGAGGAAACTGAGGCAAAGAGGGCTAAATGACTTGCCCACAGCTAATAAGTGTCTGAGGTTGGATTAAACTCAGGTCTTCCTGACTCTAGGCCCAGACATTCTATCCACTGTGCTGTTTACCTGCCTCATGCATGCATAGGGAATGACTGTAAGATAAATATTAGGAGCTGGAGGTTTTGGTGAGCTTAGGAGCATTCACACATCCAGAGACGCTGCCCAAAACATGAAGACCAAGATTTTCAACCTTTCACCCAGCTTTATGGACAAAGTGACTCTTGAAGAATTCATTAAGTGGAAAAAAGCTTGACTCTGGGGTCAGAAGTCCTGAGTTCAAATTCCACCTATGGTGCTTATTTTGTGACTTAGGGGCAAGTTGCTTAAACTCCCTGGTCCCAATTTCCTCTTCTGTAAAATGAACCTTAAAACACTTTATCTCTCTGGGCCTCAGTTTCCTCAACTTTAAAATGTCTTACTAGCAACTGACATGCCTTCAAATACTAGACCTATGATCCTTAAGAACTGCCCCTCTCTGACCTCAGTTTGCTCACCTATAAAATGAGAGGATTGGGCTTCATGGCCCTTGAGGTCTCTTCCAACCCTACTAGGATCCAAGAACACCAGAGTAGAGTTAATCCCAATAAAAGGAATCCCCAGAGTTTCAGAGATGGAGTCAGTCAATCAGTCCATCAATAGACATTTTTAAAGTACCTACTATGTGCTGTGAATAACTTACTCTATCTAAGAATGCCAGAATGGGTAAGAGCAGAATTCATCCCGATCTAAAGAGATGGGGTCAGTCAATCTGTCCCTAGAGAGACATTTTAAAAGTACCTATTATGTTCCAGGTGCCGTGCTGAGAATACAGAGAAAAGTATAAGAGTCTCTGTCCTCCAGGCAGAGTTCACAGTCTAAAACTGGAGACAAGAGGCAAATAACGTGCAGAGACAACCTGTAGATAGGGGACCTCAGTGGCTCTCTGGATCTCTCAGTGGTTCTCTGGATCTGAACACCCCAGCAGAGGGGTCATCCAGCTTCTTCTTAAAGACCTGCAGAGAGGTGGTGGCCACCATTTCTTAAGTCAGTCCATAATGCATTTGGATATCTCTATGTGTTAGGAAGCTCTTCCTGGGGCAGTCAAGGTGTGCCTCCCAATAATTTATGCAGACCTCAGACTGAACCCTCGAAGGGACCTTTTTACAGATGAGGAAACTAAGGTCCAGGGAAAGGGCTTGCCTAGGGTCACACAGCTATTATGTGTTGGGGATAGAGACTAGACCTGTGTTTTCCTTGACATAGAGAAATCCAGATGAGGAAACTCCCTCTGGCAATTCAACTTTGTAACTTATAGTCTTAAAGCAGAGATTCTTAAGATCTCTCGAAGTTATGTATGACTCAAGGAGTCCCTGCATAGATTTCAGGAAATCCATGAACATGAAAAAATGACATCTCTCCCCACCACTAGCTTCTAACTGAAATTCAGCATTTCCTTCATTTATTTGAAAACATGGTTCTGAAACGGGGGATCCCTAGTCACCCAACTGCCAAAAAGGTGGAGAACACAAAAATGGTTAGGAAACCCTGCTTTCAAAGAGCTGAGTTTTAAAAGAGTTAAGTGACTTGCCTAGGGTCACACAGCCAGCATATATCAAGAGACAGAATGTGAACTCAATTCCTTCTGATTTTAAGGCCAGCTCTCCATCCATTATTCCACATTGCCTCTCATATTAAGAGTTAGAGACAGCTTTTTTACCTGATGCTAAAAAAATATTCCCCATTTTGATGCCTGACTTTATAAATAACAGATAGCCTCAATGCTAGCCCCTTCCCATCTTGCTTTAGCATTTGGTCTGTGCTTTCTGTTACCTTTCCATCTAGCTCAGCAGTATGGGAGGGCAGTCCATTTTTCATTTTTCTTGGGTTCCTACTTAGAACGCAGCAAACCAAACAGGACAGAGAGGAGTCTGGGGTACTCACATGTGTGCCTGGGATAGTGAGGGTGAGATCAGACAATTGTGCACTGGGTTGAAAGGCCTCAGAATAATGTCAGGCATCCCTTCAATCTTTTTCACTCCATCATACAAGCTGTGGGGGGAAAAGGCAGAAGCATTGAACTGAATGAAATTTCACTAGGCTTATTCCTTCTACCACCTTGTCCAGTGTTCCTCACTAAAGCACTTCTGTTCATCTAAGGGAGACTAAATAGGTTTAAAATGTAGGCAGAGGGGTGGCTAGGTGGTGTAGTAGGTAGAGCACTGGCTCTGGGGTCAGGAAAACCTGAGTTTTCAAATCCAGCCTCAGATACTTACCAGCAGTGTGACCCTGGGCAAGTCACTTAATTCTAATGGCTTGCCAAACAAATCTATATCTAGGCAGAAAAGAGTCATCACAGGTATGTAAAAAACATGACCATGTTGCTTAGAAGGGACCTCAGAGGATGATAGCAAACCCCTTCATTTTACAGAGAGAGGAAACTAAACCCTAACTCCAGTACCTTCCCTCTGTTAATTATTTGTCCTATATGTAGCTTGCTTTGTCTATATTTGTTTGTCCTCCCCCATTAGATTGTGAGCCCCTTGAGAGCAGAGACTCTCTTTTGTCTCCTTTTGTATCCCCAGTGCTTAACACAATGCTTGGCACATAGTAGGTATTTAATAAATGTTCACTGAATTGAACTGAAGTGACTTTTTCTGCATCACAGAGACAGAGGAATCAGAATTCAGAATTCTTTGTCGTAGATTTAGAGATGGAAGGAAACTCAGAATTCATCTCATTCAATGCTACTCCCCTCATTTTAGAGATGAGGAAACTGAGATCTAGACAGTAGAAATGACTGGCCCAAGAATACTCAGGCAGGAAGAAGTATGTTAAGTTTTGAACCCAGATCCTGAGACTTCAAATAGATAAATTTGGTTTATTAGAGTGGCTTTCTTGTAGTTCAGTTAGTAATAATAGTGATATTAATAATAACTAGCATTGACATAGTGTCTACTATGTGCCAGGCCCTACAAATATTGTCTCATTTGAACTGCTTTGCTTCTGTGGTCATGGGGTAAAGCACAGTTCTTTGCAGTCCTGCTCAATCTGGAATTAGACAGCTAAGCAACTACTTTGAGTAAAGAGTCCAGGGGTATTTTTCCTTGACTTCCTTTCCGATGGACCCCAGAAGCCTTTTTGATGCCTTTCCTTAGCTACTTGAGGACTTTACCAGGGAATAAGTGAAGCCTCAGGCTAACATGGGATTGTAGTCCTAGGGCTGGATGGGCCCTGAGAAGTCACCAACTCTTCATTTTACATATGAGGAAAGTGAGACCTAGAGTTACTTGCCCAGGATCATCACACCAGTTGTAAATGGTGGAGCAAGATTCTTTAACTCCAAGTATTTTTTTTTCAATTATACAGAGCTTTCTTAGAACACTGCAGGCTAACGAGGCAAGTGCATTGGAAGACCCTCAACATCTCTTTCCTTTCTTCTCATCTCACCTCTTGTCTTCCCTGGAATTTCCTCTTTCCTTAACTCTCCTCTTTTATTTCCTCTTCTTGTTTTTCATCATTTTTTACCTCATTCCTTTTCTCCTCTTTTCTCTTTCTTTATCCCTCCTTTTTAATATCTACTTAACTTAATTTTTTTATTTTTAATTTATTTATTTTTAACATTCATTTGTTTGAGTTCTCTTCCTCCCACCCTTCCCCCACCCACTGTGAAGACAAGAAATATGGTATCAATTATACATGTAAAATCATGCAACACATACTTCCATATTAGCCATGTTGCAAAATAAACAAGAAAAATAAAGAAAGTGAAAAAATTGTGCTTTATTCTGCACCCAGATTCCAATACTCTCTAGGGAGGGGGATAGCATTTTTCAACATAAACCTTTTGGAACTGTCTTGCTGAAACTAGTTAAGTTCTTCATACTTGATCAAAGAATAATATTGCTGTTACTGTGTACATACAATGGTCTGGTTCTGATCTCTTCGATTCACATCAGAATTCATATAAGTCTTGCCAGGTTTTTTTGAAATTTCCTGTTTTTCATTTCTTATAGTACAATGGAATTCCATCACAGTCATATACCACGATGTGTTCAGCCATTTGCCAATGGATAGGCATCCCTTCAATGTCCAATTCTTTGCCTCTACAAAAGCTGCTATAAATATTTTTTTATAAATAGGTCATTCCCCCTTTTTTGTATGTCTTTGAAATACAGACTTAGTAGTGGAATTATTGGACCAAAGGGTATGCCTTTTAGGCATAGCTCTTCAGAATGGTTGGATCAGTTCACAACTCCACCGATGGTGTATTCGTTTTCCATGTTTTCCATATCTCCTCCAATATTTGTCAGCCCATTTGATGGATGTGAAGTAATACATCAGAGTTGTTTTAATTTGCATTTCTCTAAGCAATAGGGATTTAGAGCATTTTTATATGACTGTAGATAGCTTTGCTTTCTTTGTCTGAAAACTGCCTGTTCATATCCTTTGATCATTTATCAATTGGGGAATGACTCATATTCTTATAACTTTAACTGTCTTCTCTATATATTTGAGAAATGAAGCCTCCTCCTTCTATTTTCTTTCCTCTTTTTTTTCCTCCTCTCATTCTTCCAATGACTTCTTTCTCCTTTCACTTCCTCTCCTCGTTCTTCTTGTATCTTTATTCCTCCCCTCTCTACCTTCCTCCCTCCTCCCCTAATTCCCCAGAGTTCGTGTCAGAAATAGGATTTAAACCCAATTCTCTTTTTAATTCTTCCCCTTATGTCCTGGGAGGGGGGACTCTGCCTGACTCATGCCATCCTGCCTGGCTTAATAATTTCTTTTTAAGATTAAACTTTTTACTCTTTTGCTTTTACATTGTCTAAATTTCTTCAAGAATCCGTTTCCCTCACCTTCCTAGAGAGCCATCCCATATAACAAAGAAAAAAATTTCAATAAAAGAAAAAGAAGAAAAATCAGAAAAACTAACAAAGGCATTGAAAAAATTTGAAAATACATTGAAAAAATGTGCCCTATTGCGCATCTGCGGATCTCTTCCTTATGCAAAGGTGTGGGGTGGGTATGTCTTCTCACATCTCTTCTTAGGGGCCAGGTATATTCTGTGTGATTCTGCAATATTCACTTTAGATTATTTTATAGCTTTTTAAAAACTTATATTATTGTCATGACATATGTTTAAAAAAAGTTTATCTCTGTTTACTTCTCTCTATCTCAATTCATCTTGTCTTCTCATACTTTTAAGTAGCCATTGCGTTAATCATCTCTTAGAGTAGAGAACATAGCCGTTCCCCAGTTAATGGGCATCCACTTTGTTTGCCGTTCTTTGCTACCATATAAAGTGCTGCCATATAAAGTGGTGGTAGATGGGGACTTCCTTCTTATCAATGGCCTCCTTGGGATACATGCCTAGTAGTGAGATCTCTGAGCACTGTATTTTCATGATTCTGAATTGCCTTCCATTGTGGCTCCACCAATAACGCTCTAATATGCTTCTCTTCCCATAATCCCCTCAGTATTGACTATTTCCATCTTTTGCCATTTGTGATAACTTTCTTAGTTGACTTATAGTGGTTTATGCTCTTAGGAAGTTTTTTCCCCCAAATTAGGAAAAGGTCCTCCCTGTTGACTCCTCCCTTTTTTCCCCTTCCTATTTTTTCTCTTTTCTTTCCCTTCCTTCCTCCCTCTTGCTTTTTCCCTTCCTTTTCCTTCCTTCCTTCCTCTCTTAATTTTTTTCTTTCTCTTTTGTTTTTCTCTACTTCTTTCTTTCTTTCTTTCTCTCCTTCCTTCCTTCCTTCCTTCCTTCCTTCCTTCCTTTCTCTCTCTTTCTTTCTTTCTTTCTTTCTTTCTTTCTTTCTTTCTTTCTTTCTTTCTTTCTTTCTTTCTTTCTTTCTTTCTTTCTTTCTTTCTTTCTTTCTTTCTTTCTTTCTTTCTTCCTTCCTTCCTTTCTTCCTTCTTTTTCTTTCTTTCCTATCTTCCTTTTCCATGATTTCACTGGTGATGAGAACTAGAAAAACTTTCTCTATCAAAGTAGATTGATAACAGCTTAGCTTAGCATCTTATAGTCTTAGAGAGCTGCCAGAGGTATTGAGAGGTTAAGTGAATTACCCAGCATCACACAACCTTATGAGTCAGGGGTGAGAAAGCTGCTTTTGTGGACCTTAAAGAACTATAGAATCAAGTATTATTGTTATTAGCATTATTGTTTTCATCATCAAGGATATTCTCAATGCCCAGCATAAAACCCAAGAAAGACATTATTGATGATGTGATTATTTTCCCAAGAGGGGCACTTGATCTTTTGTTTCCCTTGGCAGGCTGCTGATCTTCTATTGAGCATTAATATACAATTCATCCACTAGGGTATGGCCAGGGAGACAGTGTAGTGTCTAAGAGCTCTGGCTTTGGCAGCCCCAGCTCCCAGATTCTGGTCCTGGATCTGCTATTACCTGATTGTGTGTCCTTGAATCAGGCATTTGTTTTTCTGGGTTTTAGTTATCTCATCAGTCAAATGAAGGATCTGGATTAGATGGTGTCTAAAGGCCCTTTCCACCCTGGCATCTTCTGGTTCTAGGAATGCCCAACACCTGAATAGTTCTAGTGAGATTTGATATTTGATATTTCCATGGCACTTTAAGTTTTTTATTGGAGCCTCAGAGCAGACCTGTAAGAGCTATTATTTACCCACTTTATGGATATGAAAACTGAGACCCAGAAAGGTGAAGTCATTTTCTTGGTGTTACAGTAGCTGTCAGAGGTGGTATCTGAACCTAGAATCAGCCTGATTCTGATCGAGCCCTCCATCCAATAATAATGGTATAATGATAATATATAGTATTTATATAATACTTCAAGGTTTGCAAAATTCTTTATAATTGACTATCTTATTTTATCCTCACAACAAACCTGGGAAATAGGTACTGTTATCATTATCATCATACCCATTTTACAGATGAGGAAACTGAGGCAGACAGTAGTAACTTACCCAGGGTCACACCACTAGTAAATGTCAGCAGCTGGATTCGAACTCAGCTCTTCCTGACCCCAAGTCTAGTGTTCTGTCTATGGCACTACCTACCTGCCACATTACTATAACAAAAATGCTGATAACTTGGGTTATTTATATATTTGTATAACAGTATAAAGTTTGAATTCGGAGAAGGAAATGGCAAACCACTCCAATATCTCTTCCAAGAAAACCTCAGATGGAGTCATGAGGAGTTGGACATGACGAAAAATGACTGATCAATGACAATAAAATCTGAAAAGTGTTTTACCTATATCATATAGAGGACGCAGTGCGGAAAGGTGGAGGGAGAGAGGGCTGACTCTGGGGCCAGATGGTCTGATTCTCACTACCTAGGCAAATTGCCCTTGCCTTCCTCCTCTATAAAATGAGAGGGTTGGTCCTGTTAACCTCTGAGATTCTGTATTGATCTCTGATATCATTTGAGCCTCTCTCTAAGAGGGTGAAGTAAAACTATAGGCATTATTAGTCCTGTTTTACAGATGAGGAAACTGAGGTTCAGAAAAACGCCAAATGAAATGCTCAGAGCAAGGCAGCTAGGGTTAAAGGTGGGGACGGGACGGGGATTGGATCAGCTTCTCATCACTTTCTGGGAGGTCTACAATACCAGAGCATGATCAATATCCTCCTATGTGGAATTCACCAACGCTGAAATTGATGAAACTTTAAAGGAAGCCACAGGACTTCAATCTGAACCGGGCCTGAAAGTGGATGCTTGTTCTCCAGTCTTGGATTAAAGACCCCATCAAAACACACACGGTGTTGCTCTCAAATCTATAAGAGAGGGGCGAGAGGATCTGCAGTTCGGCACCCGCGTCCTCGCCCATTTATTTCAGCTTCTGTGAGGAAGGAGAGGCATTAATTCGCTTTCTCTCTACCTTCAGAGAAAGGAAAGTCAGGAACTTGATATCACTAAGTAGCTAGGGGTCAGCGAGCTGCATCCACTCTGGGGCTTCCCTGCAGGATGCTGGCTTAATTTTCAGGACCCAGGCAGTGATGGTGAGCCCCTCCCCTGCAGGGCAGCATCCCGGGGCCCTGCCATCATCAAAGGAGAATCTGCTCGAGAGGCATTTGGGCTAAAGAGGTCATGGTGGGCTCTGCACTGATGATGCTTACCTGTCTCTCTCTTAATGATCACTCTGGGCTCTGATGGCCTCGGTCTCTACAGCCTCAGGCAGAGCACAATGTGCTTTGTCAGTGTCTATCTGACCCGCACACTAGATCTGTTTCCTGGCAACTTTTACCTGGTGTTACATTGCTTCCTTTGATTGACTTTGGGAAGGCTTTAAACTCTGTCTTGTACATTACCCTTGATCTCTGGCTGAGTCAGACTCAGAAGGTGCCAAGGGGTGTGTGTGTGTGTGTGTGTGTGTGTGTGTGTGTGTGTGTGTGTGTGTGTGTGTGTGTGTGTGTGTGTGTGTTATGGTAGAAGCAGCAGTTGGATGATATAACAACAATGGACAATTCTTATCATTTCAAAGTTTGCAAAGAACTAAGGATCAGAGCTGGATCTTTTGGTCCAATCCCCCTCATTTTACAGTGAAATAAGTGATTTGCCCAAGGTCACAGTGATAGTATCAGGGGTAAGATTTGAACTCAGATGCCAGAATTGGCACTCTTTCCAGGCACAGTCTCATTAAAGCATCCTATCACTATAGTGAAGTGAAAACTACAGGTATTAAGTGGCCCATTTCACATTACTGAATAGGGAGTAGAACTGGTTAGTTCAACTGATCATTTGATTTCCTACCCCAGACCAGATGATGACATCACAGGTTTTAGCTCTTTTCCCACTTCTGATCTTGGGCAATACCGGGTTCCGGTGTCGTTATTTCTAAAATGAAGGAATTGGACTAGATGACCAGCAAGGTCCCATCCAGTTTTAAATCTCTGATCCTCTGGACTTGTAAACCAGAGATAATGTGGTATAAAAGGGAAAGATGGTAGCTTTGGGGCTCATGGACCTTGGATTCCTCTCCACTCTTATATTCACTAAGTCCCCTTCTACAACTCATTTAACTTCTAAGTGCCTCAGTTTCCTCATTTGTAAATGAGACTTCATGGCCTCTAAGGTCCTTTCCTTCTTTAAATATAGGATTTAATGAACTTTAGCACCTTAAGTGATGGGTCAAGACTACCATGGAGTGATTATAAGACAGAAAGAAGATAGAATAATTGGATAGCCATCTGGGGCAAACATCACAAAATGTGCCTATGGCAAACAGCACCAAAAACTTCTTCAATTCATGTTTTAAAGACAAATTCAGCTGGGGCAGGGAGAGAGGAACTCAGATTTAGGGATAGAAGACTCAGGTCAAGAAGAGATCTCAGATAACAGCCCCATTGAGGATACAAGGACCCCAGCAGGTTACTGCAGGGTGAACAGGACCTGATTAAGAAAGAACTCACACCTGGGGTGACACTATGGGGAAGGGAAGGAAGTCAAGCTTTGCCAATTAGGGGCTAAACTCAATTCTTTCTACCTACCTCAGGAGTCTAGGTGAACTTTCTGGTGGGGAACCTCTTTGTCCCATCTTTGTTCCGACTCTGACCCTAGCCAAGTAGTGTCTGCCTAATGATTTTAATTCTCAGTGGTGTAACTGATTATTTTCCCAAGAGGTATTGAAATAACAGGATCAGCTAGATGGTTCAGTGAATAGAGCACTGGGCCTGGAGTCAGGAAGACTTGAGTTCAAATTCAGCCTCAGATACTTACTAGCTGTGTGACCCTGGGCAAGTCACTTAACCCCTATTGGCTTCAGTTAATCATGTATAAAATGGGGACATATTGGGGAAAGAAATGCAATCACTCCAGTGTCTTTGCCAAGAAAACCCCATGGTCTGGGTCCATGGGTTCATGAAAAGTCAGACATGACCAAATGCCTCAACAACACATTGAAGGAGCCCCCTTTAAGATTGTTAGTGACAGTGTCGCAGGGTCTGCTTACTTCAGGCTGGCATCGCTGGTTTCAGGAGTGGGTAGTGTTGCTGGTTGAAACTTATTCCTCTCTTCCTCTTCTCTCTTTTTATCCATCAAGGCCTTCTTCCTCATGGCGTTCTCTGCCTTCAAAATTTCGAAATATCCCTGGCCCATCTTCACTGACCGCATCAAGTAGCTGTATGTGGGGAGAAGGAGAAAGAGAATGTGAAAATGGAAGATGGGGGTGGTAGAAGCTGTGGCATCATCCCAATGGAGAAGGAGCCCCAGACTTGGCATCTGGAAGCCTGAATTGGAAGCTGGTTGTATAGTCATGGGCCTCAGTTTCCCTCTCTGTAAAATAGGGATAACAATCCCTCTCCTCTGTTCTCAAAGTTCTCCTTAAGCTGACTGTGTTAGAGAATCCCAGGGCTTTGTCTTTGGACTGAACACCCTTAGGACTTCTAACCTTTCCATCCATCCTCCTGTGTGTGTTGCCTTCCCACCATTAGGGTATTAGTCCTTTACAAGTAGGGACTGTCTTGATTCTTCTACCCCAGGACTTGACATGGTGGGTGCTTAGAACAGAGTTAAGTGCTTAACAAATGTTTTTTCATTCGTTCATTGAGTATAGTGCTTTGCTATTGTGAGGATACCAGGTGCGGGGCTTCCATGGCTCTCTATGAAGGGTAGAATGGGGTGCGGCTTGTCCTTGTCATCCTTCCCCCATTCTGTTCCTTGTACCCAGCCTTGTCAGTCAGCTGGCAGGGGGATTAGAGACCTTCTGGTCCAGCCCCTTCCTTCTATAGATTGCAGGATGGCAGGAATCTATAGCTGGAAAGTGATCACAGAGCATCTAGTCTAATTCCCCTGCCCCTCCATTTTACAGATGGAGAAACTGAGGCTTAGAAAGGTTACAGGATGCATCTGAGGTCACACATTGGGGGGATTTGACCTCAGGTCTTCCTGATTCTAGCACTCCACCTATTTTGTTATATTGACTCCCTGTGAGGGGGACTAAGGCCCAGAGAGGCTATTTGGTGTGTTTCAGGTCACACAGCAAGCAGAAGAAACTGGAATTTGAATCCTAGCCCACTACTCCAAATCCATCCTGCCTTTCCCTGGGCCTGGCACTCCCCCACTCCCAGACGTTGGTCTCATATCCCATTCTGGAAGGGTCTTATTCACAGTTGGCCGTTTGGAATTTGGAAATTGATCCAACGGTAAACTAATTTCCGTTAAGACACTGTGATATTACCTAATAGTGATTTAAGGGGCTATTCCTGAGAAAGGCATAAGGACTTAGTTGCTGAGTAGTTTACCAGTGGTGTCTGACTCTCTTTGAACCCATTTGGGATTTTCTCGGCAGAGACATTGGAGTGGCTCGCCATTTCCTTCTCCAGTTCATGTGACAGATGAAGAAACTGAGGCAAACCAGGTGAAATTACTTGTTCAGGGTCACCCAGCTAGTAAGTACCTGAGGCTGGGTTTGAACTCAGTTCCTCCTGACCCTAGGGCCAGTGCTCTATCCATTGTGCTTTCCGAGATTACTTTCCATTTATTTTATATTTATTTTATTTCTATCGAGTTATTTATATGTTGTTCCCTCACTAGACCATGAGCTCCCTAGGGGTGGGACTGGTTTTGCCTTTCATTGTATCCCTAGTGGCCAGCACATAACAGGCACTCAATAGATGCTTGCTAACTGACTTACTGGGGAAAGGATAGATGTCTTCAGTATTTGAAGGGTTAACATGAGTAAAAGACCTGATCAACTTGAAAGTGCCATACAATGGGAAAAGAATCAGATGTTCTTGCTGAACTTATGTGTCAAGGGTCCTGAGTTCACCTCCCAGCTTTGCTACTTATTCCCTTAGAGCAAGCCACTTTAGCTGAGCCTCAGTACCCTCATGTATAAAATGAAGGAGACAGACTCAGTGGCCGCTACGGTCTCTTTCAGATTGTAATTTCTGATTTTATGACCCCTTAGGATACTTTCTCTCACACTGAACATAAATCTCAGAGAAAGATTTGTTATGGTTATACAAAATAGGGGGCAGCTTGATGGTAGAGTGGATAGAGTGCTGGGTCTGGAGCCAGGAAGGTTCACTTTCCCGAGTTCAAAGCCAGCTTCCGGCACTTATTACTGAATGAGATATTTGTAAAGTGTTGGCCACAATGTCTGGCACATAGTTGGTACCATATAAATGCTTATTTCTTTCCCTACCCCTTACTAGCTGTAAGACCCTGGGCAAGTCACTTGACCCTGTTTGCTTCAGTTTCCTCATCTGTAAAATGAAATAGACCACTCCAGTACCTCTGCCGAGAAAACCCCAAATGGGGTCATGGAGAGTCAGACGTGACTGAACACAAAAACAATATATTTATGATGCTAGATTTGGAAACCTGGAACCCTGGATTCCAATTCTGCTGCCTCAGATGCCTTCTAGCTACCTGACCCAGGGCATGTCTCTGAGCCTCAGTTTCCCCATCCCATCCAAACCCTTCATTTTACAGAAGAGTAAATTGGGACCAAGTGTCTTGTGTTAGGATCACAAGAGAGTAACAGGGAGTCGAATTCTACTGGGACTCCATGTCAACACACACATACACACTTATACACTCACACACACACACATCCACACAGTCACACACACACACAAAAATCTCACACTGATACAGTCACGCACACAAACACATATACTCACATTCATACTCACATACCCACACATGCACACACTACATACAAACACACACATGCACACATACAAACTCATACATTCATACATACAAACACACACTCACACACTCATACTCATGCACCCAAACATACACACAATTTCACACACACATACACACTTGCCCATTCACACATTCGCACACACATCATCATATACATGCACACATACACACACTCTCTCTGTCTCTGGCTCTGCCTCTCCCTCCCTGTTTTGCCCTCTGGGACCAAGCTGAACAAGTCTTGTCCCTCTCTCCATGTAACAGCCCTTCCAACACACAAGGGTGTCCATCATCTCATCCCCAGTAAAGTATCTTAATTCTATGCCATGTATCCCCGGTTGCTAAGAGGCCACTCGGGCTAGATGTCAGAGGACACTTCGTTGACAAGAGGAGCTGTCCTGGCAGGTGACGAGCCGCCTCAGGAGGTGATAGGCTCTCCCTCCCTGAAGGTTTCAAGGACAACCTCGGCTGTCCCGGGTATAATGTAGCAGGCATTCTTTCTCAGGCATGGGGTAGTATCTGGGGTCCTTCTACTTCTGAGAGTCTGTGACTCAAGGGTCCTTAATGCATCAGAAACCTTATACTAGTAGTAAAGGCCCCTTGGTGGCAGCAAACTTCCCCTCCATCTTCTGCTCAGCCCAGTTTTTCCAGCTCAGCCAGCACATGGTTAGAAAAGCATTGAGATCTTTTCCCATTGTCTTCCTCCCCCACTCCCCACAACAAAGCTCTCCCCATTACTCAATAACGGTTTCTACCACATCTTCAGCTCTCACATGGGTCATGGGGTCACCTGCTGCCTTGAATTGATTGGCACAGCCTGGCAGGTACTGGCCTGAAGCTACCTGTTAGCTGCTAAATTCTATTTGCTGTCACTTCAGTATACTTTCAGTCAGAGGAAGGTTGTCAGTGAAGGCTGTCAGGGCTGGGGAGACGAGAGGAAGGGCATTCCAGTCCTGGGGGGAAGAGGGAGGAATGCTCACCCGTCTACGGATAATGACAGAAGTGACAGAGGGAGAGAAGTAGCGAGAGAGCCAAGCAGCCTCGTGGCCTCTGAGCAGCAGGGAAGTGGAAGTGGATTCCACTCAGATAGAAGCATCTGTCCTCTAGACTAGGGTGGCATCTTCTTGTCCCCTGGTGGACTGAGGATTAAGATAGATGAAGCAGCTGGTTTGGTTTCTTGAATTGTTCATTTCTAGGGAAATAGCATCATTTCCACCCTCTTCCCTTTTTTCCTCCCATTTTAAAAAGCGGTGGAGAGAAGAATTAAAAATGAGTGTCAATGGAAGGCAATGGAAAGATGCATGGTGGGAATGAATAGACTGTCACATAGGATCCATGAAAAGGCAAAGAAGCAACAAAAGAAACCCCCCTTCCCTCCCCTGAGAATGTAAAACAAGAAGAAAACACTTAATAATGGACACTTTGGTGAGGGATGACAGGTGGACAGCCAAGTAGTTTCATGATGAGAAATTAAGGAGGGCTTCTAGCATATTGGGTGGATCTCCCAAGATGCATTTATGGAGAACAAGGAAAAAAATACCTAGTTTGGGGATGGCTGGGTCAGCTGGGATCTGCTGTGTGGCCAGGGACACCAATAAATGGTCCTTTGGTCATCTTGGGGATGGCAAACAGAGAGTGTTTCGATCATTACTTTCCTAGTGTCTTGCTGAAATAATCATATCTCCGTGACTTGCTGTTGAACTAGTGACTGGGGAGATTGGGGAATCTGAAAATTTGGTGGCTCTTGGACCATGATGGTGGACTCAGGTGGCACTGTGGCCCTCTCCTTTAGATGCTCTGATTTTAGGTTTCTCAGAAGGGTATGAATGTTTGGTCTCTCCTACAGCTAGGGTGTCTGGGGGCTTTCTGAACACACCAGTATGTATGAGAGATTCTGGTTGCTTGGCTACTCTTCCAGGGGGTACTGAAAGGTTTTCCTGATGATGCCAGGGCAGATTTTAAAAGCCTAGTGTTTTAAAAGGGCAATATGGTTCTGGGCTCAGAGTCAGTAGAGGTTTGGGTTCAAATTCAGTCTCAGACACAAGTCACTTTAGGTCACTGCCACCATGTTCAAAGTTCTTTTATAAGAGAGTTTAATGAAAGATGAATAATGGGTTGAACTATAATTTCTGTGCAGATGACCCCAGATCTAGATATTCAGTCACAGGCTCCTGAGCTTGAGTCCTGCATCACTAATTACCTACTAGATATTTCAAACTGGACATGTCAGAGACATCTTAAACTCAAACATGTCTTAAATTTATTATTCAGTCATTTTCAGTCATGTCCAACTCTTCATGACTCCATTTGGGGTTTTCTTGGGAAAGATACCAGAGGGGTTTGGCATTTTCTCCTCTAGCTCATTTGACAGATGAGGACACTGAGGCAAATGGGGTTAAGTGACTTGCCCAGGGTCACACAGCTAGTAAGTAGCTGAGACTGGATTTGAACTCAGGAAAATGAGTCTTGCTGACTGCAGGTCTAGCACTCTGTGCACTATGGCACCATCGAGCTATCCTGTCTTAAACTGAAACATGTTTAAAATGGATTTTCTTATTAAAAGTCATCCTCTTTCTCCCTCCCCAAACCCCTTGCAAACTTGCCTGTTTCTATCAAAGGCTTCGCCATCCTTCTAGCCTTTCAGAATGTAATCCCAGCAATATTTCGGCCTCCTCTTTCTCTCTCTTCTCTCTGTCTCTGTCTCTGTCTCTCTCTGTCTCTGTCTCTCTGTCTCTCTGTCTCTCTCTCTCTCTCACACACACACACACACCCCAAAGTATCCAGTTGGTTGTCACATCTTACTGTTTGTTCCACACTATCTCTCATCTTCTCCCCCTTCTCTTCACTCCCATGGCTGTCACCTTAGCTCAAGCCCTCAGGGTCCCCAGATCTTAGCCTGGCCCATAGTAATTGCAGCATCATCATCATGAAAAAATGACCAAATGCTCACTGGAGATAAAAATAGAAAAGTAAGAACATCCCTGCTCTCAAGGGGCTCCCATTATATCATCAATCAATGAACCAAGAAGCATTTATTAAGCGCCTCCTGTATGCCAAGCACTGTGCAAATGTGCAGAGACAAAAATAAAACACTCCCTGCCCTCAAGCTTACACCATTTTTTCCCCAGTGAACCAACCTCTCTCCTATGAATGTACGGTGTAATAAGAATAAGAATAGGTATGTTCATAATGTAAATTGCTATAATAATAACAACTCACATTTAGAAAGGTTTTTTACAAATATTCTCACTTGATCCTCACAATATCCCCAGGAGGTAGGTATTATTTTTATATTATCCCCATTACACAGATAAGGAAACTGAGGCTGACAGAGGTTAAGTGATTTGCCCAGGGTCACACAGCTATGACATATCTGAGATTGGATTTGAACTCAGGTCTTCCTGACTCTATCCACAGCACCACCTAGGCTTCTCTTATTGCCTTTCCAATAAATGCTTATTTAATGATTAGAGAGTGTTCAGATCTGGGTGCAGAAATCAAAGAATCTCAGTACTTCCAGGTTGGAAGAAGCTCTCCAGTTTGGCCCCTACCTGAGTTAGAATCCCTTCCATGACCCATAGTCATCTAATTTTGGCTTAAAGATCCTCAGGGATGGGGATTCACTGCCTCCCTCAACATCCCATGACATTTACAGACAGGAAGCCCAGTGGTTTAGAAGCTTTTCCCAAGGACAAGGTTAAATTTCCCTCTAACTTGTACACCGAGGCAAGAATTTCCGGAATCACGCGGGAACTCCAGATGCCAGTTCCTGGACAGTAGTGTTTTCTATGATATGTCTCTGTTTGATGCCCTTCCCCCATCTCCCACGGCAGCCTATTCTGTGAGTTAGCCTAGGCACAAGGTTTGACTTGGACTCTTACTGCTTATGTTACTTTGGGCACATCATTTCTCAGAATTTAAAATGTCAGCTGTTAGCATCATCATCATTATTCACCTTTGATCCATTCTAACTGGGTGATCCAAGGCTAATCACTTAACTTCTCACTCTCCCAAGCCCCTCCTTAAAACTCATTTACGACTTAGGTTATACGTGGGCTGTTATCTGCATTGGTGGTAGGATTTCTCAGACTGGGAGTTTCCCATGCTGTTGACATGTACCCACCCAGCTACACAGGATTTGATTTCAAGGAAGACAGGGGAAAAACATGGTGGATGGACAGTCGCAGAATCTCAGAGCAGGAAGGGGGCTCATAGGGCAGCCTGCTCAACCCATATATGAGAACTTAAATTCCATAGGGAGAGAATCTTTCAGAGACTTTTCATTTTGATCTAAATCTCAAATGGAACTGGGGTCACTAAACAGATTCTAAGGATCTCTGATTTTTGTTGAGTATTTCCCAGTTACATTTTAATCTAGGCCAGTGTGACTGCAGACTGAATGTGGCCTCTGGGGTCAGGTATCTGACACCTCTGATCTAAATCAATTCTCCAAGAAGTTGAGGAATTTACCCTAGGTTCACAAAGCTACTAACTGGACCAGTTACACCTCGTGCCCAGGACTCCAGACCCCTGCATCACTGGACTTTCCTTCATTCCATGCTGCCCTACTAAGGTCCAGAGAGCTCCTGCTATCATAGAGGCATAGGGCTCAAAGTATCAGATGAAGAGCCCCCATCCCAGATGTCACCTTGCATTTTTTAGTTACATTAGCCCTACCCCTCCAAGCTTTTCACTCACAGTTTCTGTCTCTGCCTGGGAGAAATATGAGGCTATAAGCCAAACTGCGCCTTGGCTGGGATGGCAGAATGACATTGCGATGAACAAACACTCCTTGCGATGTGATTTCAAGGCAGCCCCACTCTTGCAAGAGGGAATTGCCTACATGGAAAATTTTCACTTAACAAATATTACTCTTTTCAAATAATGGCCAATAAATCAGTTTGCTCCTAAATTGTTGGGACGTGGAATCTCGTGTAGCCCGCTTCATCTGTCTGGTTCATGATCCATTTTGTTAAAGCTACACAGGATTTCATTTCAAGGAAGACAGGGAAAAACATGGTGGATGGACAGTCGCAGAATCTCAGAGCAGTAAGGGGGCTCAGAGGGCAGCCTGCTCAACCCATATATGAGAAAGAATCATAATCTCTGAGAGGTGGTCATCCAACCTCTGCTGGAGGACCTCCAGTGACATGGAACTCACTACCTCCCAAGACAGACCATTTCACTTTAGGACAAATTTTTTTGCTAGGATGGGTCCCCTCACAACAGGACTAGATCTGTCTCTCTGCACTCACTGCTCCAGGCTCTTACCTCCAAGGCCAAGTAGAAACTAACCTGATCCCTATTCTCCATGGCAGCCTTTCTGAAGATACAACTCATACACCAACCAAGTCTTCTCTGAGTTTAAATGTTCCAATTTCCCTCAACCAAGCCTTGTATGACGTAGTCTCCAGACCAGTCTGCAGCCTTGGCACTCTGAGCAGGATGTGCTTCAGTTTGTTCGTGTACTTCCTAAAATGTGGTTTCCTAAATTGAACCCTAAACTTTAGGTGTGGTCTGATTGTGTCTGGCAAATTATCTTTCTGTCTGTCTGTCTATCTATCTATCTACCCATCCATTTGCCTGTCTATGTATCTATCCATATCAATCAGTCATCTATAATTTCTCTATATTTCTCTATCATTGATCTATATCTATCATCTCTATATCTAATATTTATATTAATCAGTCTATTGATGTCTCTATCATCTATCATCTCTATTAATCTACCTTTAACTATTGCAGTATAATTGGATTTCTTTGTTTGATTATATGGACTGAGAAAGCATACATGGGCTTTTCTCGATGAGGCCAAAGTGGTGTATGATACAAAAAAAATGTGAAGAACTCTTTTAGATATGTCTTCTAATGTAATCTAAGATGGTGTTCAGGGGTGCTAAGAGAAGCACCCTGGTACAGTGAATAGAAAGCTGACTTTGGAGTCTAGAAAACCTGAATTCGAGTCCCGTGTCTGATATATACTTGCCTTGTGACCCTAGGCAAGCCAGTTCACCTCTGTTTGTCTCAGTTTCGTCAACTGTAAAACGGAGATAATAATAGCACCTACCTCACAAGTTGTTGTGAGAAACTACTAAGATAATATTTATAAAGTGCTTAGCACAGTGCTGGGCACATGATAGGTAGTTTCCTCCCTTTTCCCTTCATATGCACTTTGGAGGAATTTACCCCAAGTATGTGAAGAGTGCCCCTGGTGGAGTGGGCAGATGAGAACAAATTATTCCAATGGCCATGAAGACAGATGAAGCAGGCACTGTGGAGTGCTTAGGCCTTAGTTAGACACTGAAGACACAGAGGTCATCTGTTGTATTCCAGGGCCATCGTCAGTCATTCTGACAAGTTCTGCCACTGGATTTCAATAACTCAGGAAGAGAGAGGAAGGCTGATGACTTTGTGCAGAACTGTCTCACTTAAATCCAATTCACTCACAAGTCAAGACATCATTCCATGATGTCATCAGTCCTCTTGAAAAAACAAACACCATACAACACAACACAATACTGTCCACTAAAATGCTGAGACCCCTTTCCCATGAACAGCAGTCTAGCCTCAGGATGTCTGAACTGAAAGGTACCTTGGGGGTAACTTTCAAAGGAAGGGGTCCAACCCCTTAATTTTTACAGAAGAGGAATCTGAGACCCCATGTTGCTTAAATGATTAGTTCAAGGTCCCATATCCAGTTAGGAAGTGGGGCATCTCTAGAGTTGTCTCCAATCCTAGAATTTTCAGTCCACCCACGGAAGCGTTTAGTCACGCAGCGTTTGACTGGGAAGGCACTAGCTCGACATTATTTTGTATTGACGACTTCCTCATCAGACCATCTTGTTTATACAATAACTTAATAACCCTCGCCCTGTTGCCAAATTGATAAGGAGGTAGGCATCATTCATTAAAATGCAAATACAACCGAGATGAAATTTGGAATACATTTATTACAGTAATTGAACTTCAGTCAACTATAGTCACAACACAGATTTTGAATTGCCAGTCAGACAAAAGGACGCATCTTATTTTGGGGGGTTAAGTTAATACCTTTGTCAGCATGCAAATTAAAACAGTTTCCCTGAGCAGTCCTGTAATTCATGGTGGAACAACTTCACTTTCCTTTGTGGGACCAGATTACTCGAGGGAAGGTCACTGGAGTCCATACACAAAAGATTATGTCAGAAGCACATTGTGGGGACAGCAAATGGATTGCAAACAGATTCTGACTGCTTCGTGTGACCACATATTTATTATGTCTCTTCTCTAAATTGGTGGCTATCCCTGGGTCATCTGTTGATAGCAACTCCTGGGGGAGAGTGGGGATTGCTGAGTCAGGCTTTTTTGCCTCATGAGAGTGTTGTTTCTGTGACTTTTCTCTGCCAGATGACTTGGGTCTCCAGTGGAAGGAGAAAATTAATTTGCCCCTTTTGATCATAAATCAGATGTCAGAAAGATGTCATGGAGCTGTCCTGGTGATGTTGCTTGCCTGACTATCAATAGAGAACAAATCACCAGTGGGACCTGGGTTCTATTTGGTTCTGATGGTTTTGCAAAGTTCACTTGATGTGTCTGGGATATGGGCAAACACTATACATGGCCACAGCAAATTGGTTTTTAAGTGAACAAGACATGGCCAGTGACAGGCACTTTAGTTAGTTTCTGTCATGATGGGGGTGGGAGTGGGAGTAGGGGGAGAGATAGAGAGGTACATTTAGGAGAATGCCACTTTTGTCCTTGTCCTGGGAGTCCCAGAAAGAGGAATCTTTAAGGGATCATGGAACAAAGAATGTCAATTTAAGATCTAGAATGTCAAGAGAGAGGAAGGGCCTTAGAACAGGGGTGTCAGAGTAAGATGTCAGGGCTAGGTAGGATTGGGAGGGGCCTTAGAACAGGGGATGTCAGGGATGGGTGGGATTGGGAGGGGCCTTAGAATAGTTTGAATTATGATCTAAATAACCAAGCTCTCTTCTCCTTTTCTTGTAGCTAGAGAAACTGAGGCCCAGTGAGATGATTTGTTCCCCAAATTCTAGAACTAGAACTTAGATCTACAGACTTCCTGTCATTCATCAAATATTTATTTAAATAACTCTATGGTTCAAGGCTCCAGGGACAGAATTTCAAAATGACATGGTTCCTGTCGTCATGGGTTTTACATTTATTCTCTCTATGTGTATGTGTGAAACATAATGATGTCATAATATTATATGACATAATATGATATGATATAAAAATAACAGATCAGTTAACTACAAGATAGGGAGTGATGAGGGCTATGGAGAGAGGGATAGAATAAGCATTTATTAAGTGCCCACTGTGTGCCAGGCACTATATTGAGCACTTTACAGATATCATCTCGTTCAATATTCACAATAACCCTCAAGGGTTAGGTGGTATTCTGAACCCCCATTTTACAGGGGAGGAGGAAACTGAGGCAGACAGAGGTTGAAAGACCTAGAGTCACAGAGCTAGTAAGTGTCTGAGGCCAGATTCGAACTCAGGTCTTCCTGACTCTATGCCTAAGGGGACTTAATGTGACCCAGTACCTAAAGCAATTCAGGATCATTTGAGGAGGAAGATAGTTCCTTAGTTCTATAGTTGTTAGGGAAAGGCTTGAGGAAAAGTTAGCACCTGGGATGAACCTTGAAAACAGAGAAGGGTCCTAAGAGGCAAAAATTAAAAGGGAGATTATTCCAGGAAAGGTGATAACTTGGGTAGTTCAGAGTTGGGAGATGGAAGGTGGATTTTGGGAATAGATGGTACTCACATTTGGCTTGAACCAAGAGCATGTGAGAAGTGACAATATGAAATATATATGGAAAGGTAGAATGGAGCCCTGGTGTTGTGGGCTTTCAATGTTTGATTTGGAAGGCAATAGGGAGCCATTGGAGGTTCTTGAGTAAGAGAGAGACACATGCCTTAGGAAAATGATTTTTTCCTGACAATGTTCTCTTCATTATGCCACAATGCCTTGAAAACTGCAGCTGGCAAGGCATCTGCAGCTCAGAAAAATCTTTCTACTTGAAACTTCTCTAATCTGATTTGGCATTTCCTGATCCTCTTGGTACTAGCACACTGTCTCTGATCTAACAAGGAGAGAAAAACTGTTCTCAAGGAGGGAGTGCCAGAGTAGGAGCTGGAGGGAGGGAGGCTTCTTTCCCTCTCACCTAGTAATGCCTGTTGCTTGTACCCCTCTGGAGGGCAGAGCACAGAACAAACTCATTATATTACAATTATTTTGGGATCCAGTAAATTGTGTGATACAGCAATTCGCAAGAGCCTGTAAATCCTCCTTGCATAGCTGGAGTATGATAAATGCTAAGTTATCTTGGAAGTAATGAAATTTGTTAACTTAAAGGGCTAACAAATTAACCTTTGCTCTACTGAAGAAGAAATTGCCATCAGAAATGTTCTAATTATTTTAAGTGGTTTTCCCTTTCCTTGTTCTCTTTACTTAATCTTTATTTTAGATCCTAATTTTATAAAATTTCAGAAGAATTAATATTACAGTCTGACAAGCCCTTGGGGTGGGTGGAGGGGAAATAGCCCTGGTGAGGGGGCCTTATTGTTTTCTTCAGATCTTTTTCAGTCATGGCTGATTCTTCATGACTCCATTTGGAGTCTTCTTGGCAGAGATACTGGAACAGTTTACCATTTCCTTCTCCAGCTCATTTGACAGATGAGGAAACTGAGGCAAACAGGGTTAAGTGACTTGCCCAGGGTCATACAACTTGCAAGTTGTATGAGGCTGGATATGAACTCAGAAGATGGATCTTCCTGATCCTAAGTCCAGTGTTCTATCCAATGTGCCACCTAGCTATCCAGATGGATTGAGTATACCTCAAAGGAGGAGAGTTTCTGAGAGAAAGTCTGAAAATCAGATACTGGTTTGCCATTTCCTTCTCCAGCTCATTTGACAGATGAAAAAACTGAGGCAAACAGGGTTAAGGGACTTGGCCAGGGTCACACAGCTGGTAAGTGTCTGAGGCTGGATTTGAACTCAGGAAGATGAGTCTCACTGAGTTCAGACCCAGTGCTCCCTGTACTATGGTGCCACCTAGCGGCTTTGTTGTTAACCCACTGTGTAATCCTGGATCTGTTTCATTCCATGTAAATGTAATACCCTGCTTGAGCTAATTCACCAATTTACACTCATAGGTTGGATTCCCTGAAGGATTACTGCCCCAGGTTTAGGGACCTGTGTGGGTTCAGATTCTTAAACATGTAGCTTATGAGGCCGCATTGATGTGTTTATCTTTCAAGGACACAAATGAGTTCAAAGCAAAAACATTTACTGAAAATCAGAGCAAGAAACATAACTACAAAAGATCACCTTCACAAACCTGGGTCTCATTATTTCCACAAACAAAACCTGTACCAGCAAGCAGGGGGAACCCATAGAGATCATCATGTGGGGCAGCTAAGGGGTGCCTGGAGTCACGAAGACTTATCTTAGTGAGTTCAAATCTTGCCTCAGACACTTACTAACTGGATGACCCTGAGCAAGTCTGTTTGCCTCAGTTTCCTCAACTGTAAAATAAGCTACTCATTATATTTGGTTGTTATTGGCTACTCTTGTTTCTGAGAATGTATGGATAAAAAAAATCTCACTCATTCTAGTCAAAGTCTATGAGAGCAGGTTGCTGTCTCTGTGCGGTGAATAATAAATTAGAAAGGTTGGTCATGGGTTAAGTTTCTAGCATCACCATCCCTGGGTCTTTTTTCCTAACCCAATTTAATATTGAAAGATCCCAAAGTGAAGTTTTCAAATTGTAGCAAGAGATAACATCTTGTCTCACTGCTAATTAAAATGTTAGAAAGTCCAAGCCTGAGTTAAGAAGCAGGCAAAGTGATGACACATCATTAGAGAACATCAGTTAGGCTTTTTGCTGCATATTAAAGGAAAGATGGGAAACCATTTTTGTTGCTATCATCCTATGAGTCAGGCCCACATGTTGTGCTTCATAGGAGCTGGTCATCATCTGGCATAGGTCTTGGGATCCCCAGAGGCCAGAAAAGTCAAATTAAGTCAATAAGAATTTAAGTGCTTACCATGGGTTGGGTAATGGGCTAAGTACTGGGGATAAAAAGAAAAACAATACCACCCCCTAAACCAAACCAAACCAAACCAAAAACATGGTCCCTGCCCTCAAGGAGATTATACTTGTAATGGGAGGAACAATTTGCAGACAAGTATGCATGCACAAGATGTATATTTTATAAATTGTAGGCAATCTTTGGAGAAAAGGCCCTAGCATGGAAAGTAACTTGAAGAAAGTCTTCTCATACAAGAAAGCCCCTGGACAACCAGCAAAATATTCTTCAATAAACTCCATTAGGACATACATGTTTTAAGTCTGAGCTGTCTATCATTTCTCTGATGTGGCTCCTGGTTCCCTGACCCTACCCCTTCCTTCCCACCCCCAAAATCACCCATTTAGAAAGCATTTAGTGATTGAACCGTTGGGTAGGCAGAAGAAATCTCACTGGACTCCGATGACTCAGGAGAAGAAGAAGAGGTTGATGACCTTGCATAGCACTGCCTCACTTAAATCAAACTCAGCCGCAAGTCATGTCATCATCTTGATGTCACGGTCCTCTTTGAGAATGAAGGATGAACACAACCACCTGCTTCCCAGCATGCCCCTAAATCAAGCTAATCTCTGATATTCTTTGTTGAAAGGTCCTTTCCAGCTATGGTATTCTGTATTCTATGTTCCATAATCTATCGAATTCTACAGTTCTAACATTCTGTGCACTAGGTCTCTTCCTGTGCTAATGTTCTGTGTTCTAAGATCTCTCCCACCTTTTGTAGTTCTATGTTCTAGGGGTCCTTTTAGCTCAAACATTTTATGTTTTACAGTTCCTTCCAGCTCAAAATTCTATGTTCTAAGATTCTAAGCATTGCAAAAGGAGAGGCTGATTATAGTATATGGCAATGGAGCAATTATCCCCTATCACACCCAAAGGAGTGGTTTTGTTGTCTGGCTTGCTTTTTTTTAATGTTGTTGTCTGGCTTGGTTCTTTTTGTCATCTGCTTTGGTTTTGAGAACAATTTTGGAGGGACACATGAGGTGGTGTGGTTTGGTGAAACATTAGGCTAAGAATCAAGAGATACAGGTTGTAGTCAATCAAATGGTGTTTACTAGTCTATACATGCCAGGTATTTTCCTAATTGCTGGGGATACAAGGAAAAAAAAAAGACAGCCTCAGCTCTCAGAGACCTCTGAATCTAATGGAAGATTATATGGAAGATTATAAAGGAAGATACTATGCGTAAACAAACGTGTTCAAACAAGTTATAGATAGGAGAAATTGGAAGTACTCAACAGAGGGATGGCACTAAAATTAAGGAGAAAGGGAAAGACCTTTTGTAGAAGGTGAGACTTTAGCTCAGACTTGACAGAAGTCAGGGAAGCCTGAGAGGCAGAGATGAGAAGAGAAAGAGCTCCAGGCACAGGAGAGAATCAGTGAAAAGGGACAGAGCCTGGAGACTGATTGTCATTGTCTGTCTTTGCAAAATGAGGGGACTGGAAAGAATGATTGCTCAGGTCCCTTCCAGATTCGAATCCCATGAGTCCTCTTGTTCCTCTGTTTTCTCATCTGTCTATGATATTAAAAATCCCTCTCAGGTGTGTTGCGAGCACAAAACAAAGAGGTGGATGTGAAATTAGAGCTAGAATTTAATTCAGAATGAATTTAAATGCACTTAGAGCTAGAAGGAATGTTGGAGGCTATCAAATCCAGCCACCTCATTTTGCACATGAGAAAACTGAGACCCAGAGAGGTCATATGACTTGGGTCACACAGACAGAAATGGCAGAGTCAGATTTGATTCCAACTTCTTGACTACAAATTTTGTCTTTGTATCAGTAGACCCTGATTGGTCCCAACAAGTCAGAAAGATTTTAAATAAATACCAAGGTAATAAGTAAATAATAATGAACAAAGATCCAAGGTAATGTCTAGTTAGTTTCAGAGGATCATCATCATTTGGTCCCAGGGGATGAGTTTTTTTTTTTTTTTTTGGTCATAGCAATTCTCAAACAAAATCTATCTACTAAGTGGTCAAGGAGTCCTGACCTGCATTAATACAGGAGGTGTCCACACCTACAATGCGTTAGGATCTTTGAAGTATTCAGGAATCTTTTCTGCCATTAAAAAATAATCACGTAGATTAGCATCAAAGATTTTGTTTTCAGAAAGAACAATGAAGAGGCTTCTGTTCTTAAAATTCATATCACAAGCTCCATGAAACCAGTCAATCATTCATTCATTTACATATGCATGGTCCATCCCTATTCCCTCTTTCAGTTCTTCTTGCATTTGCTCTAGTTAGATTTGTAATGATTTTTATACTGTTTGGTTGTTTTCTTTGATTTACTCATCTCTCTAGGTTTAATTCCTGAATTGGGGCTTTGTGTCAGGAGAGCCACTTCTCTACCATATTGTATTTTGGGGCAGGCAGGCCAGTCCTGCTTGGTTTCACCTTGAGTCCCTTGCTTGGGTTTGGGCATCAACTTTCCCTCCCAAGACTCACCTTCCTTTCCCTTTCTCCTAGTTCTTTGATGTTCACGGCATTGAATATTCAGAGTCCTCTCCAGTATCTTGGGACAGAGTGTTAGGGTCCTTGTCATTGTCCTTGGGTCTGGGCTGTCCTGCTCTAAGTATTGGGACTGACAACTTGAGGAAGGCATGTCAGTCAGCAGGGATGAGTTACAGCCCGATATGGCTTTCTCAGGGGAGACCTTTGGTTCTATTACCTCTGACAGAATGTTGCAAGCTTTGGATATCTCTGGTAGAGTGGTTGCTTTACTTGGGAGCTGGGCTCTTCTATTACCCTTGGACTTCAGCTGGAGTTTTTTTTTGGAGGTGGAAGAAATCACTTATTCTAGTTTCTCATTTGGTATCTTAATCATCATTTGGTCTTTTGGGAACTTCAGGGTTTTTCTGCATTAGGTCTGCGGGAACTGGGCAGCTTGCCACCTCCTCAGTTGGCCATTTTGGCTAGAAGTTTGGGTCAATTATTTCTAAGTCAACAGTATTCTTATCATTCCACTTCTGTGCCCTACAAAGAGTGGGGGAAAGAAATTTGCTTCCTGTCTTATAGAATAATAAGAGAAGGAACGGATCCATTTTTGGCTACGTATCCCTAGTACCTAGCATGTTGTCTGGAATGTCTGTCCTTTGGTTATTTTTCAGTCATTTTTTATTCTCCATGACCTCATTTGGGGTTTTCTTGACATAGATATGGAAGTGGTTTGCCATTTCCTTCTGCTCATTTTACAGATGAGTAAACTGAGGCCAACAGGGTGAAGTGACTTGCCTGGGATCACACAGCTAGTAAGTGTCTGAGACTGGATTTGAATTAAGGAAAATGAGTGTTCCTGATTCCAAACCCGTCGCTCCATCCACCATCCCACCTAGCTGCACCAGACCTGGGACATAATAGGTACTTAATAAATGCATACAGATTAACTGCCTCAGCAAGGCCTGCCTCCAGGATCAGTGGCTATTACTAGTCAGCATCTCTTATTGGCACTTATCACTGTTGATTTGAATAGTTCTTAATTCAGAGACTCCTTCTTACCATTGATAATGACATTAAAAGCTGGCATTTAGATGGTACTTTTTCAGATTTGCTTTTTCTACATTATTTTATTTGATTTTCACAACAACACTGTGAGGTATAAACTATTATTAATCTCCATTTTAGAGAAGAGGAAACCAAGGCCCACGTGTTTGTCAAGAATCATACAGGTAAATGGCTGAGGTTGGATTTGAACTCAGGGCTTCTTAACTCTGAACCTAGTTCTCTGTCCATTATATCATAATGTCTTAATTATTCTTTGCAAGAGAGGGCTGACAACCAGACCATCTTCTGGGCATTGGATGCATCATTGTCACAGCCAGAGAAGCAGTCCATAGATACAGAATTACAGATTCTCACTGCGGGAAGAAGACTCAGAATCCACCTTGTCCAAATCATTCCTGAATTAGAATTCCCTCTGTAATATCCCCCCTCAAGTGGCTTCCAGCCTCTGCCTGCTGACCTGTCTCCTCAGGAAGCCCACTTGACTGTGGGATGGTTCCAATTATCAGCAAGTCTTGTTCCCTCTTTTAAACATCGAGCCTAATTCTGTCTCTTTGTAACATCCACACATTCAACACCTCCATAAAAAATTGCCCCTGAGGCTCCAGCGTTCTGTCAATCAGGTAGCAAATCTCATTCCCAGCTCTTTGCAATGCTTAGAAACAGAATGATATGGATGGCACAGAGATCAACTGATAACTTTGAAATGATTGAGTCCTTTCTCTCCCTCCTCCTTCTTCCCCCCAACCCTCATTGGGGAACTAGAAAATGTCAGCACTGTGCGGAAAATAATCAAATGAAACAGGCTCCATGCATTGCTATGGGAAGTCATTTCTCCCCCATTAAGCTGGCACGTGCTCCCAGCTGACATCGCTGAGATGCCTGTTAGCATTGCTTAAATCTCCAAAGAGAACTCGGGCTTCGTCATTCATCATCCAGATCCTTGATGTCACAATATGTCCAATTGATGGGAAGACTTTGGGAACAAAGCCCTCTCCTCTACTTATCTGGATGGGCGCATTCATTTTTTTTCCTTCAGTATGCATTAATCAAGTGCCTACTGTGTACCAGGTCCCATGCTTAGTTCTGCAGATTCAAAGCCCAAAGAAAACCTTTTCTGACCTCAAGAAGTTTACATTCTAGGAGGATGGTAGAGAACAGCACCTGCATAGAAAAGTAAATACAAAAATATATACAAGTGATTTCAGGGTAGACAAGGAAAATTATAATGTGGAAGGTGGCCCAAGAACTTTGCCTTGATGGGAGGTAGAAATCCCAAAGGGTAGAAGAGAGGAGAAATATCATTCCATGAAGAGGAGACAGTAGTCCTTGTACGGGGCCACTGCAAGAGAGCATTTGGGCCAGAAATGCAAATATATGCTAAGGAGTCATGGAAAGTCAATCTGGAAAAGGTGGATCATGGGATCATAAGTTAGAGTTGCAAGGAACCTCAGAGACCATCTTGATGAACCTCTTACTTTTACAGCTGAAGAAATTGGCACTCAAAGGAGGTCCAGTGATTTGCCCCGGATGGATGGATTTTTAAAGGAAAGACAGGGGCCCTAACATTTTATCCTTTAGGTTAATGGGGAGCCAAAGAAGTTTATTGAGCAAGGGAATGAAGTGGTTAGCCCTTTGGTTTTAAAAAGATCTCTGTGTCAGTTGTGTAGAAAATGAAATGGTAGAGGGTTGAGGGAGGGAAACCATTAGTAAGCTTACAAGTGGTCATCTGGCCAGCCTTGGAAGACATCCCTCTCAGGCAATTATTTCCACAATATCAGCTGATTTGTGTAGAGTACTTATGGTACTCTATTTGTGTGCATTGCAATAGAAGTGAGGGTGACCTGACCAAGGGAGGCTGACCCTGTGAGGGAAGAAAGTGGAGTAGAGATGGGTTATAGAGTTATACTGGACAAACAAGGATTCATGTATAAGAGGTTCAGTAGCTAGACTGAAGTCAGGAAGATCTGAGTTAAAATCTTCCCAGTCTCATGATGTTGGACAAAAAAAAAAAAAAGAAATCACCATCTGCCTCAGTTTCCTCATCTGTAAAATGTAGATAATAATAGCACCTACCTTACAAGGTTTCTGTGAGTATCAAGTGAGCTACCACATCTTTGCAAACTTGAGAGTCCTATCGACTCAATGATGGCTATTATTAATCAACAAATCAGGCAGTGGGCACACCTATATTCAGCCCTTCGAGCAAGTGCTCACCCACACTTATACTTTGCCATTGCAAATGCCTCAAGCAGAACTGAAATGAGGAAGGAGACTCAAAAGGACCACTTTGCTTCTGCACATGATGACAGAGATAATGAGTCAGGCCACCTGATGTTTGCTGCTACTTTCGCCCAAGGCTATCACCTAATTAATGTGAATCACCATTCGAATAAGAGGTACATTTTTCTTCTGGGGGAAAAACACAACACATACATCTGTGCTGCAGTTCATGTACACACACACACACACACACACACACACAGCGGAGGTGGTCCTGTCTGTGTGCTAATTAGAGCGAGTTTTGTCAGGCAGCAAAAAGCCACAGTGATCTTGGTTTCTAGGCAACAGTTATTAGGGAGACTTAACTTCATTGAAAAACTAATATTGGCATATCAGCATCCCACCTTCCTCATTAGTGAGCTGGATATGACTCTCTTGGCCTTTTCTCCTTTCCCTGACCCCCTCCCTCTTTAGTTTTTCACCATCATTGGACCTCGGGGCAAAGTGAATTGCAAGTAAAAGAGAAGACACTGATGCCCAGCCCACTCATCACCTCAGATGGGACCAATGGATCAATCAGCATTTATTAAGGTCCTATTATGTGCCTGGTTTGGGACACAAAGGCAAGACTTGAAATAGCCTGCCCTCTGAGGAAATAATGTGTATGAGCATAAGCAGATGCAAAGTATTAGCAGCGGGGTGGGTGGATGAGGTCAAGAAGGGAGGAAATGATTGGGCTGTGCTTTGATGGGACGTTGGGGAGGGGTCCAGGGAGAGACAGAGATAAGAGAGACAGAGTCAGAGAGACATATGGAGACAGAGACCGAAACATGGACACACACACGCACACACACACCTGATGTCACAACCTGTCCATAACCTAGGGGGGCAACCGTAGAGTGGAAACTCCCTGAAGGCAGGACTGGTTCTTATTTTTTTGTCATTGCGTAGTGCCTGGTACTTAGTAGGTGCCTCATAAATTTTTGTTGAATTGAATTGAGTGAGTGACACTCAACTGCCTTTAAGGTCCTGAGAGGAACAAGCAGAAGAGATGATCCCAAAGGGGCCACTGGAGGTCCCTGTCTCTATCTCTCCATCTATCTTTCTATCTTTCTGTCTATCATCTATCTATCTATCTATCTATCTATCTATCTATCTATCTATCTATCTATCTATCCATCTCTCTCCATCATCTATCCATCCATCCAACATTCTAACTCATCTTTCTCTCCCTATCCATCCATCCATCCATCCATCCATCCATCCATCCATTTATCTATCATTTATCTCATTGCTTTCTCTCCTTCTTTCTCCACTTATCTATTTCTATCTCTCATCTATCTATCTATCTATCTATCTATCTATCTATCTATCTATCCATCTCTCCATCATCTATCCATCCATCCAACATTCTAACTCATCTTTCTCTCCCTATCCATCTATCCATCCATCCATTTATCTATCATTTATCTCATCACTTTCTCTCCTCCTTTCTCCACTTATCTATCATCTATTCATCCATCCACCTATCATTCTAACTCATCTCTCTCTCCCAATCCATCTGTCCATTTGTCCATCTACCATTCTCTCTCATCTTTTTCTCTCCCTCTCTCCATTTATCTATCATCTATTCAGTCATTCATCTATTCTATTTCATCTCACCCTCCCTCCCTCCCTCTTGCCCTATTATCTATTCATTCATTCATCTATCATTCTCTCATCTTTCTCTGTCTTCTCCTTCTCTCCATTCATCCATCCATACATACATTCATCTACCTATCTTTCTTTCTATCTATCCTTCCTCCATCATTCTATCACTCTTTTCTCCCTTTTTCTCTCTTACACTCCCTTGCTCTCTTTCTCTCCCCATTCATCTACCATCTCTGCCTGTCTCTCTTATCTGCCTAGCTATCATCTCTCTGTCTCTGTTACACAATAGTCTGAGACATTCTAGAAGCTTCCTTTGGCCCATTTCAGTCCCAAGATTAACCAGTTTGGTATATTTTTAAAACACAAAAATACCACACAGCCCATCAACCCTTCCCTTTTCCTTTTTAATGACTAAATGGAAAGGGAGTAACTTGCTTTTCATGCATGTGTCAGTCCAGACATGACAAATGCATTAGCACCATGAGAGCCTTTTCAGAGTGGCTCTCTCTTCAGGAGGTTTAAAGGAAGTGAAGCGGAGTTGGGGCGGGGGCAGAGAAAAAAAGGACCATGCTTCTCATTTCATACACAAAAATAGAGCATGGAATCAGGTGAAAGCCCAGCTTGGCAGCTGTTTGATGTGTTTTGCTGCACTGTTCTATTGGATGGATGTGATGTGGGGAGACATATGGGCCCCACTTCCTGGCAGCCTGGGATTTGTAAGTGCTCTGGGGTGACTCTTTTATTTTTACTTTTCCAAACAGAACAATTTATGCAAAGGAAAATGTGAGCCAGGCAAAGAAGAAGAAATGCCTTCTCTTCCCTTCTAAGTTTGCAACCCAAAAGCTGTCCTTTCTTGACTGTCCCTGGGAGACAGAGATATCTGACATGCTCTTGGTGGCTCTGGACAGGGAAAACTGTGGCAAGTCCCTCCACATCTCCCTGTCTTTTTCATGTTACTTGTCCTCTTCTACTACCATTGACCCGCTGTGCCCTCTCTTGCCTACACATACCCTGAGGCCCTTTGGGAAGCCCAGTCCCCTAGAAAAAGCCAAATCTCTGTCTTTAAGAATATTTACCTTAATTCAGATAGGACCAGTTATATGTGGAAAAGATAAAGGTCTTATCTTTTCTACGTATTTCCCTCTGGGGCAGCTAGGAGGCACAGTGGGTAGAGTACTTGGCCTGGAGTCAGAAGGACCTGATTTCAAATCCCGCGGCAGACACTTCCAAACTATGTGACTCTGGGCAAGTCACTTAACTCTGTCTGCCTCAGTTTCCTCATCTATAAAATGAGCTGAAGAAAAAAATATCTTTGCCAAGACGACTCCAAATGGGGGTCAGGAAGAGTCTGACATGACCAATCCACAAAACAAGAAGATACTTCCCTCCACCTTCCCTCCTGGAGAGCTAGAAAGCCTTGGCCCAGACTCTCCCCTGGGGATGAAATGTTCTTCCTCCACTCTCTTAGCATCTCAAGCTTCACTGCAGGCTCTGCTCAGGTGCCACCTGCCCTGGATACCTTTCCTGGCCTGGCCTGTGTTTGCTGTTACATCTTTGCCACCCAGAACATAGCAGGTGTTTCAGAAATGCTTGTTGATCGATTGAGGAAAGAATGTAAAGTCCTTGAGGACAGGGACTTTCATTCTTGCCTTGGCATTCCCAGCACCCAACTCGGTACCTGGCATGCAGTAAGGAATCTATAAATGCTTGATTGAGTCGTCGAGGCAGGGAGCTGGAGCTGGCCCCATGGAGAGCGTGCTGGGCCTGTTGGTGATTTCGAATCTAGGTTCAGACACTTACTGATTGTGTGACTGTGTGGCAAATCAATGAACCTCTCTGTGTCTCTGTTTCCTCAGCTGTAAAGACGGGATAACTATAGTACCTGTCTCCCAGGGTGATTGTGAGGATTGAATGAAATAACATGGATAGAGTCAAATGTTTTGTTGCTGTTCAGTCACTTTTCACACAAAGTCTGACTCTTATAAAAAACACTTCCCTTCTCTGCCTCAGTTTCTTCATCTGTAAAATGACGGAGTTAGGCTCAACATTGCTAATATTGCTTCCAGATCTAAACCTATGACACTACGAGTTATTGTTGTGGCTGTGTTTGTTCTTCATTCTCCAAGAGGACCATGACATCCAGATGATGACATGACTTGCAGTTGACTTTGATTTGAGTGAGGGAGGGCTGTGCAAGGTCACCAGCCTCACTTTCTCCTCCACAGCCATCTGGGTCCAGGGGCCAGACATTCATCAGGAGGACTAGAGATGGCCCAGGTTGAAATGGGAGATCCTGGCCCTTTTAGACTAAGGTCTTTTCAGGTTCTCCCATTGGGTGAGGTTAATACCCATTCAGGCCTCTTTAAGAAGTGAGTCAAAGGATGGTCCATTTAATTAAAAAAAATCAAACTGGGAGGGGAAGACCCTAACAGTTGCTGGTCAAAAGAGAAATAGATACTTTCACTCTGAGCCAGGAGGGTCCCAAAATATGCATTAAGTGGTGCTTGGGCAGGGACCTATTGTGGTCCAATCTATGAGCAGCACAGTGAAATGGGTTTAAGGCTTGGTCTTTGAGAGAAGGGGGGGCAGAGAGAGAGAGAGAGAAAGAGAGAGAGAGAGAGAGAGAGAGAGAGAGAGAGAGAGAGAGAGAGAGAGAGAGAGAGAGAGACAGAGAGAGAGAGGAAGGAAGGAAGGAAGGAAGGAAGGAAGGAAGGAAGGAAGGAAGGAAGGAAGGAAGGAAAGAAGTCAGTCCCTACTTGAAGACTTGCCACAGAGAGGCAAAGAGACAGAGATTATACTCCTCTTATGCTATTAGTGTCTTACCTCAGTGAAAAGGAATTCTGTAACCAATCATACTGATTTTGCCAATCACAACTTGTTCCTCTCACTGACAAAGTCCTGTTCTTTGTTCTGTGCTCCCCAAAACTACAAAAGAGAGACTTGTTTCCCTTACTTGGGATCTTACATTGCAGAGGAAGCTGTTTCCCAGTCCAGAACGTTTTGACCATGGGAGGAGAAGATTTCAGTTTTGCATTTGAAGATTCTAGTTCAGGTCAAACCCCTGAAAGGAAATTGTCTTTTGGGGAAGGAGAGTGTTTCTACTGGTGGATTTAATGATGGACAGCTTTCTCTACTATTTGGGGTAAAGAAATATTCTATCTAACCAGGGTTATAGTTTCCATCAGAAAGAAGGAAAGTACATGTGTGTGTGTATGTATGTGTGTGTGTATGTCTGTGTGTATGTCTGTGTGTGTGTGTATGTCTGTGTGTATGTCTGTGTGTGTGTGTATGTCTGTGTGTGTGTGTATGTCTGTGTCTGTGTGTGTGTGTGTGTGTGTGTAGGGCGAAGGTTAGAAATTATATGTCTTAAAATGAGTAAAATGTTCTCTAAGTGGAGGATAAAGTCTTCATGTAAAACATGTGGTTACATCCATTACTATAATACATTATTCAACAACCCTGATAGGAACAAATTTAGAATTAATTGGCATTCAGCATGATGCTGTCTCTGTATGGCTTTCACTTGGCAAGTAGACATCCTGATGTGTTGAGTCAGGGTTGTTATGCTTGTCCTTCATTTTTGAAGAAGATCATGACATCAGAGAAATGAGGACATTACTTGCACTTGACTTTGTTTGGAGTGAGGAAGGGTTATGCAAGGTTACCAGCCTCACTTTCTCTTCCTGAACCATCTGGATCCAGTGACCAGATGTTCATCGGGATGACTGGAGACAGTCCAGGATGCAATGGAGAACACTACCATCTCTGAAGAGCTGACTCTGGGAATTGCCCAAAGGGCAATGGAAGTGTGTGTGGTGTGTGATGGTTGTATCACATCTCAAAAGAAGAAATTACAAAATTCCATTACAAAGAATGATATCATCAGACAAATGATGACAGAGAAATACAGGCTAGTGATGGCGGGGTGATGGCCCCAGAGATGCTCAGAGAGTTAGAGAATGAGCCCCTAGTGGGGAGGGTGGGAGTTTGTAGGAAGCTATGAATAAGTGCTTCCCAGAATGAGGCAGGCCTAGGGGCTGTCTTCATAGTGAATGCCCTTATTGATGAGATTATAGATCTTTCTGTAGATCCGAGACAGAGATGGGATCTCAAAACTTATCAGTCAACAACCAATGAATACTTTCCTTGTTGTTTGGTAGTATCTGACTCTCTGTGACCCCATTTGATGTTTTCTTGGCAAAGATACTGGAGTGGTTTTCCCATTTCCTTCTCTAGCTCACTTTATAGATGAGGAAACTGAGACAAATAGGGTTAAGTGACTCACCATAGAGTCACACAGCTAGGAAATGTCTGAGACTAGATTTGAACTCATGAAGATGAGTTTTCTTGACTCCCAGCCCAGGGCTCTATGCATTATGGTGCCACCTAGTGGTGTCTACCAGACCCTTAGTCACTGTCATTTGACCTACTAATGCAATCTCCATGCCCTTAATCCTGCCGTCAGGCCTATGGCTAACCCCTCAGGAGTTCTGGGCCTTTCCATTTGTTGTGCAGCCAAAATCTCCTCTGTGTGTGTTGTCTTTCCCAATTAAATTATTTGATAGCAGGGACTGTCTCACTTTTTCTTTTTGTATTTCAATATTTTGCAACAAATATTTGTTCATTCATTCAAAGGACTATAAATCCAAAGGTGGGAGGGACCTTAGAAGGCATTCTAGTCCAAATTCACTCATTTTACAGATAAGGAAACTGAGGCACAGAAAAGTGAAATGACTTGCCCAAGAAGACATAGGTGACAAAGGCAGGATTTGAACCCATGTCCCCCAATCCATCAACCTTTCCATACAACCAGATTAGCTCACTAGAGCTATTAGTCTAACTACATATCAATTCGTCAACAAATCAGCCTCTTTAGGAAAACGGGACTTTGCCCCAGTAAAAGAGCCAGGCTGCTCCTCCAGGATATTAGGGTCTTCTTTGTAAGCGCTGCAAAGCCTCTGACCTTTTGGAGTTCATAGATTTGGAGTCAGAAAGCCTGTAGAACTCACTTGACCCAAGCACCTCATTTTACAGGGGCAAAGCCAAAGAGAGATGGAGTGTTTGTAGGTGTCAGATCTGGGACTCAAACTCATGTCCCTTTAGCCTCAAATCAAGTAATCTTCTCATTCCTTTGTGATGCCTCCCCTATTGTAGCAGAATGACATTTCTCCCTGTCTTTAGAGCACTTGCACAGAATTTAAAGCTGGAAGATGCCTTAGAGATCATCCAGTTCAACACTTTCCTTTTACAGAAGAAGAAACTGAGGTACAGACAAGGAGAAGTGACTTCCCCAGGGTCATATAGCCAGGAAGTAACAAAACCAAATTTTGAACCAAGATCTGCACAAATTTTTACCAAACCACAAACTCCAGTGCACCCACTTCTCCCTGAACACCCACCACCCCCTCAGTTCTGACATCCCCTGTTCTAAGGTCCTTCCCAGTTCTGATATTCCCTGTTCTGGGGCCCCCCTTCCCAGTCTGACCCCTTCTCTGCCCCAGCTCTGACATTCCTTGTTCTAAATCCTCTTCCAGCTCAGAGAGAAAATTACATGAAGCAGGCAGTGATACATGGAAATCAGAGAAGAAAACCTGCCCCTAGAACTGTAGCTAACCAGAGGTATCAGAGATTCAGAGGAAACCCTGCGAAACAGAAAAAAATCCTCTCGGCCTCAGAGATAATAAAAATGAAATTAACTTTTGTGATGATGCTACTACCCTACAGCGACGACTTGGTCTTTGGGTCTGGAGCCTCGCTCCATAAATTCCAACTAAGGACAAAAAGCCAAATGTTTGCGTTGATGGTGCATGCTGGGGAATTGTTAATATCCACTCTGGATAGGGAATCCCAAGGTTTTCCATCAAGGCTTACATCTCACTAACTGTGTCGGCTCTTGGCCTGTCTCACACTCAAGGACCTTGCAGTCAATAGCATCGAATGACTAAACAAATCAGAACTGGATTTTTGGACTTGGAGAGGAGAATGAGGGCTGAGTATGGAAGGGGAGAGATTCTGGGCTATATGGAGGGCTGTGATTGTGGGGGAAGAGACTGAGAGGGAAGAGATTGACCTTGAATCACAGTAGCACTGAGCTGAGATTCAAGGCCTTACCAAGGACAGCATGGTGAAAGGGAACATTTCCTAGGCTGGGAATGTGGGGATGTGGGTTTTATTCTTAGTTCTACTACTGACTCCTTGTGTGATCATGAGCAATCCCTGCCTCACTCTGGGGCCTGGTGTCCTTCTGTACAAAATGTGGGATAGTATGTGTGTGTGTGTGTGTGTGTGTGTGTGTGTGTGTGTGTGTGACTATATGATCTAAGACCATTTACTAGCTCTGGCTAAGATAGATCATGGCATCTCTTGCATTGTTGTTTATCTTTTGTGTCTTGTTTCACTCATTCATTCGTTCAACAAACATTTATTACCCAACCAACCAATAAGCAGCTGCTATATACCAGACATTGTACTGGGATTACTAAGACAGAAGTGAAAGAGTTTCTGCTCTCCAGAAGCTTCATGTCCAACCAGAGGAGATAAAACATCCATCGATGAGGATATACAAAATATATACATGACAAACCAAGGGAATTTGGTGGTGGTGGGAATTCTAGTAGCTGAGAGGACCTAGTCACAGATTGTTACTTGGGCAGAACTTTGAAGGAAATGAGATTCTAAGAGAGGGAGGTGAAAATGGGAGTGAACTCTAGGCATGGGAGCTGTCTGGGCCAATGAGAAAAGACAGGAAATAGAGTGTTATGTGGGAAGAAAAGAGAGAAGGTTGGCTGGATCCTCAAGTATGAGAAAGGTTGGGGGAAGGTTCTAGAGAGCTTTACAAATCAAATAGAAACATTTATCTCTAATCTTAGAGGAAATAGGGAGCCACTGGGGTTTATTGAATAGGAGTGTGACATTACATTTTAGGAAAATCCCTACTATGTGTTAGGTATTGTTCGTTATGCCAAGGATACTAAGAGAAAAAAAAAACAAGACAATGCCTTCCCTTCTAGGAACTTACAATCTGCTAGCTGTATGAGTTTTTTTTTTTTAAATTTATTTATTTATTTAACTTTTTACATTCATTTTCACAAAATTTTGGGTTCCAAATTTTCTCCCCATTTATCCCCTGCCCCCACCCCAATACATCAAGCATTCTAATTTTCCCTATCACCAATCTGCCCTCTCTTCTATCATCCCTCCCTTCTCTTGTCCCCATCTTCTCTTTTGTCCTGTAGGGTCAGATGACTTTCTATTCCCCATTAACTGTATTTCTTATTTCCTAGTAGCAACAACAATACTCAACAGTTGTTCCTAAAACTTTGAGTTCCAAATTCTCCCCATCCCTCCCTCCCCACCCACTCCCTTTGGGAAGGCAGGCAATTCAATATAGGCCATATCTGTGTAGTTTTGCAAATGACTTTGATAATAGTCGTGTTGTGTAAGACTAACTGTATTCCCCTCCATCCTATTCTGCCCTCCATTGTTTCTATTCTGTCTTTTGATTCTGTCCCTCCCCAAGAGTGTTGACCTCAAATTGCTCCCTTCTTCCATTGCCCTCCCTTCCATCATCCCTCCCTCCCTGCTTATCTCCTTCTTCCCCATTTTTCTGTACTGTAAGATAGGTTTTCATACCAAAATGAGTGTGTATTTCACTCCTTCCTTTAGTCGAATGTGATGAGGGTAAACTTCATGTTTTTTTCTCAGCTCTCCTCTTTTTCCCTCCACTAAAAAGTCTTCTGCTTGCCTATTGAATGAGATATAATTTACCCCATTCCATTTCACCCTCTCTCCTCCCACTACATTTCTCTCTCACCATTTACCTTAATTTCTTTTAAGATATGGTCCCATCCTATTCAATTCACTCTGTGCTCTTTGTTTCTGTATGTGCGTGCATATGTGCATGTGTGTGTGCGTGCACATGTGTATGTGTGTGTGTGTATGTATGTGTGTGTGTGGTCCCACCAACTACCGAGATACTGAAACGTTTTAAGAGTTACAAATATTGTCTTTCCATGTAGGAATGTAAACAGTTCACCTTTGGTAAGTCCCTTATGACTTCTCTTTGCTGTTTACTATTTCATGCTTCTTCTCAATCTTGTGTTTGAAAGTCAAATTTTCTTTTCAGCTCTGGTCTTTTCATCAAGAATGCTTGAAAGTCCTCTGTTTCATTGAAAGACCATATTTTCCCCTGAAGTCTTATACTCAGTTTTGCTGGGTAGGTGATTCTTGGTTTGAGTCCTAGTTCCTTTGACTTCTGGAATATCCTATTCCACGCCCTTCGATCCCTTAATGTAGAAGCTGCTAGATCTTGTGTTATCCTGATTTTATTTCCACAATACTGGAATTGTTTCTTTCTAGCTGCTTGCAATATTTTCTCCTTGACCTGGGAACTCTGGAATTTGGCCACAATGTTCCTAGGAGTTTCTCTTTTTGGATCTCTTTCAGGAGGTGATCGATGGATTCCTTCAATACTTATTTTGCCCTCTGGTTCTAGAATTTCAGGGCAGTTTTCCTTGATAATTTCATGGAAGATGATGTCTAGGCTCTTTTTCTGATCATGGCTTTCAGGTAGTCCTATAATTTTTAAATTGTCTCTCCTGGATCTATTTTCCAGGTCAGTTGTTTTTCCCATGAGATATTTCACATTCTCTTCCATTTTTTTCATTCTTTCGGTTTTGTTTTGTGATTTCTTGGTTTCTCAGAAAGTCATTAGACTTCATCTGTTCCATTCTAATCTTGAGAGAACTATTCTCTTCAGTGAGCTTTTGAACCTCTTTTTCCATTTGGCTAATTTTGCTTTTGAAAGCATTCTTCTCCTCATTGGCTTTTTGAACCTCTTTTACCAATTGAGTGAGCCTATTTTTTAAGGTGTTATTTTTTGTTCAGCATTTTTTTGGGTCTCCTTTACCAAGGTATTGACCCATTTTTCATGCTTTTCTTGCATCTCTCTCATTTCTCTTCCCAGTTTTTCCTCCACCTGTCTAACCTGATTTTCAAAATCCTTTTTGAGCTCTTCCATGGCGTGAGCCCACCGGACATCCACCTCAGATGTCTGGGATAGAGAGACCCTGACCTCCACGTCTTTCTCCGATGGCAGGCATTGTACTTTGTCATCAGAAATGAAGGGGGGAAGGAACATCTCTTCCCCAATAAAGTAGCTCTCTATGGTCTTATTCTGCTTCCTTTTTCTGGGCATTTTCCCAGCCAGTTACCTGACTTCTGAGATTCCTCTCCATCCCTGCCTAGATCCACCCAGCTAGTGCTTGGGGTCTGAGATTCAAATGCTGCTTCCCAGTCTCAGGGCTATCCGTGGCAGGAGCCGCTGCTATTCAATGTGAGCTTAAGTTCTGGTCCTCAGGTGGGGGCAGTGCTGCCTCCCAGGCTCAGTTCCCTCAGGGGCTTTATGCAGAGACCTTCAGTGATGGAGCAGGTGGGGGCAGGGCCACCTCGCAGGCTCAGCTCCCTCAGGGGCTTTATGCAGAGACCTGAACTTCTGCCTGCTGCTCGGGGAGTCCCAGGCCGCTGCTGCCTCTGTGCCTGCCTCTGCCTGTGCCGCTGTCTCTGCCTCTGCCGCTGCCTCCTGAGGGGGCCCAAGTCAGGGAGACACCCCGCTCCCCTCTCGGCCAGCCTAGACATCTCTCTCACTGACCTGTATTGTCTGTGGGTGGAGGGACCTTCCCGGCTGCCGGAGGTTCCGTCCCTGAAGCCTGCTCAGATCTGCTCCTCTGGGGCCACGGCCAGGGCAGCGCTGGGGTGGGCTCCGCTTTCCGTGGCGCGACAGACCCCTGGGGACCGCTCTCCAGGGCTCTCTGTAATGGAAATCTCTTCTACTGTGTTTCTGTGTTCCTTGCAGTGATCCAGAATTTGTGGAAAGTTCTTCTTACAGGAAATTTATGGGCTGTGGATTCGGAGCTAGCATATGTGAGTCTTTCTACTCCGCCATCTTGGCTCCTCCCCCAAGACTCAGGTTTTTGAGTTCAAATCTGGCCTCAGACACTTAATGGCTGTGTGACCCTTGACAAGTCATTTCACCCTGCTTGCCTCAGTTTCCTCAACTGTAAAATGATCTGGAGAAGGAAATGGCAAACTACTCCACTGTCTTTGCCGAGTAAAGCCAAAATGGCATCACAAAGAGTTGAATATGACTAAATGACAACAGTATTTCTTTTGAACCTCACAGCACATGAACTAGCATATAGTGGGTATTAAATGTTGGCTTCAGCAATGCCTTAGAGTGAGCTACATCAGTCCTCTCCTGGATCTGTCTTCTTACTTGGTAGCTGTCTTGCTTCCATTCTAGCTGTCGACCAAATGTTGCTTGGAAGTGAGGTCTATGCAACTTGTAAACATCCTCTTAGTCTGCACCCTGCTGGGGTCTGACAGGGGTAATTTGTCTCTATTTTTTTGCAGCCGCCTGTAACTAAACCCTGCCATGGCTAAATCATGTCTTTAGGTCCAATGTCTTGCTGTTTCCTTGCAAGACTGTTTATTTAACAAACCCCAAATATAATCAAACAAAAGCATGGAAGAAGCTTTGAAGAAAAGGTGTCATGGGCTGTAGAGTTAGCCTCATATGGTTATTTCAGCCCCCAACATGGCCTCTCTCCCTCTTGACCCCAGGTTGTACCCCACCAATGTTCATGTCAGCATAGGTGGGGTGATTACAGCAAGTGTTATCTAGATTGTTTAGCATAATAGAACATCTGGAAAAACATTTGAAGAGGGATGCCATTAGGGCTGATCTTTTTCAGCATTGTGTGAAATTGGCCATGAAAACAGGGAGGGATGCTATTTTTGAGTTGGAAGGACAGTTGAAGTACTCCATCAATCCAGGAAATAGTTGACATGTGTAAACAGGGAGGCGATGGCAGATTTTTTTTTTAAGGAAATCTCATCCAAGTTAATAACATACCTTGTCTGAAGCCAAGAGACACATCTCAATGTCCTTCCCATGGTTTCCATGTTTTTCAAAAGGGTTGTTACCCTTAAGCTCAGTTGAAAATGCCACAGCCCCTCAGAAGCTTTACCTGCTCTATATTTTGGATCTGGTTTGCTCCCTAATTGGGCAGTCCTCTGTTTCCTCAGGAGCTCACCACATTGGCACTGGACTTACCTTGGACACTATTCTGGGCTCTCTAAACTCCTGAACTCAAGAGATCCACCAACTGTAACCTCCCCCAGGAACAGGGCTTATAGGTCATCCCAGTCCTAAAAACCCTGCACCTGATTCTATCTTCCTGCCAAGATACCATCCTAAATCTCTCTTCCAATTATAGACAGACCTCTAGGAAAAAAATGCTACTGTAGTCACCTCTTAGTCTCTCAACTCACATACTTCTCAACCCCTTGTGGTCTAGGCATCTGTTCTAATCACTCAGCTGCAACTTCTCTCTCCAAGGTTATCAAGGATTGAGCAGCTGCTACATGTCCCCACCCTCTAAGGTAATAGTATAAAAAATAGTGTAAAAATGTACATTCCTTGACAGGGTTAGGGTGAGGAACCTGCCTCCTCAAGGCCACAGGTAGACCTCTAGGTCCTCAAGTGCAGTTATTTGACTGAATCCACCCAAATTTGTTCTTTGAAGTGGCTTTGAGGCCACAGGAAAAACCAAGATAAATATTTTAACAACATTTTCTCCCCATGGCACAAATATTTTTTGCCATATGAATGGAAAACAAACCTGGTTTTGTTCATTTTCACAGAGTGAATATAAATTGCTAGAAAAATCTATTCTTGGCCAAATTGAATGTTACAGATGAGGAAACTGAGACAGATAGGGTTAAGTGACTTGCTCAGGGTCATCACTCATTGGTGTCAAAGGCTGAATTTGAACTTATATCTTCTTGACTCTAGGTCTAGCACTCTCTCCATTGAGTCACCTAGCCAGGCATTGTACTTCACAAGTATTATCTCCTTTAGTGATGTGCGGAGGTCACTGAAATCCTGAACTATTTTCCCTTTTCTATTTTCCTTTTCTTTATTTCCTTCTTTCTTTCCTTTTTTACTTCCTTACTCCTTCCCTCTCTCCTTCTTTCCCTTCCTTCCTTCCTTCCTTCCTTCCTTCCTTCCTTCCTTCCTTCCTTCCTTCCTTCCTTCCTTCCTTCCTTCCTTCCTTCCTTCCTTCCTTCCTTCCTTCCTTCCTTCCTTCCTTCCTTTTCTACTTCCTAGCTACCCATGCTCTATCTTGTGCCTCTGTAGTTGATTTTTAGAGAAGGAAGTGGCAGATCACTCTAGTATCTTTGTCACGAAAACCCCAAATGTGGTCACAAAGAGCTGGACATGACTGAACAGCAGCAAATTACTGTTATTATAGTACCAATCAAATACGGATCTTATAAAAGACCATAAATTCAGAGCTGAAAGGAATCTCAGAGGTCATCTGGTTAAGCCCACTGATTTTACAGATGAGGAAACTGAGGCCTAGGGAGCTTGAAGGACTTGTTAAGGTCACACAGGTAGCAGATATCAGAGATGGGATTTGAACCCAGGCAAGCACAGGGAAATGTTAGAGAGAGAAGAGATCTGTGGCAGAGGTCTTCCAATTTAAGTCCCCTCATTTTTCTGGACTATTATTGTCCGTAGATGTTGTTCTCTTATCTTTACAGAAAATCAGGATAACATTTGCCCTTCCCCAATCCAGAGATGGATTGTTTATTTTTATTTTTTTTTATTTTTGGTCTTCACTACTTTTCAGATATCACTGACAATGATGGGGCAATCACGACTCCTAGATTTTTTCAGGACCTTGAGATGGCAGCTAGGTGATACTCTGAGTAAAACAATGAACTTGAATGTAGGAATATCTGCATTCAAATCCTGTCTCAGGTAATTTACTAGTTATGTGACACTGGGCAAGCAAGTCACTTAACCTCTCTCAGACTCAGTTTCCTCATGTGTAAAAGGAAGCTAATAATAGTGATTATCTCCCAGGGATCTTATGAGCATATAGACAGATATCTGTAAAGCATTTTTCAAATTTTTAATAATAATAATTTATGTAGTTCATAGAATCAGCAGCTAGGTGGTGCCATAGAGCATAGAGCACCAGGCCTGAAGTCAGGAAGATACATCTTACTGAGTTCAAATTTAGCCTGTAACATTTATTAGCTATGTTACCCTGGGAAAGTCACTTCACCCTGTTAGCCTCAGTTTCCTCATCTATAAAATGGGCTGGAGAAACCACTCCAGTATCTTTGCCAAGAAAGCTCCAGATGGGGTCACAATGAGTTGGACACAACAAACAATAATTCCTAGGATTATAGACATAGCCCTTGAAGAGACCTTAAAAGTCATTAAGTATAACCTCCTCAGCCTAGAATGGTTAAGTGACTAGCCCCAGGTTACTTACTAAGGCAGTTAGGGGTTCTCTTCCTACCTCCCTCTTTGTGGTGGATATCAACTCTATCAGCCATTTTCATTTTGTCCTTCCTAATCCAAAAATAATTCTCTTTGGCAGAAAAACAGCCAAACATCACGGACAACCTCCCAAAATAATGTGGGCAGCGGCACTTTATCTACAGCTCATCATCATCATCACCATCATCATCACCACCACCACCACCACCACCATCACCATCATCATCATCATCATCATCTTCATCATCACCACCATCATCATCACCATCATCATCACCATCATCATCACCACCACCACCACCACCACCATCACCATCATCATCATCATCTTCATCATCACCACCATCATCATCATCATCATCATCACCATCATCATCACCACCATCATCTCCATTATTTGTCTCCCTTCCATGTTCCACCTCTTTCCCTTGTGTTGCAAAACCAATCTTTTTAGTCTCCTTAGATTTCTCTGACATCCTTGACTCATTCTGGTCATGCTATGACTTTTGATTCATCTTCTGTTACCTCTTATTGCTTCCATCTTCAGTTCATGTCTTCTAAAAATATATGTAAGATTTTGGCTTTAGGGAAAAGCTAACATATCTCCTTCCTTTCAGTGAGGGCTTGGGGGATACAGAATGTTGCATATACTGTCAGATATGGTCATCATGTTGGTTAGTTTTGCTTAAAAGTGTTTTTTTAATTACAAGGGAAAGCTAGTTGAGTTTTTGGTGGAGAGGGTAAGTCTGGCCATGACTAATGTAAAAATGAAAAGCATGAATAAAACATTAATTTTTAGAAAATTAGAAATAAATGTCATTTTGATGAATCAGTTGATTTAAATACATCCATCCAGTGTTCACCATCTGACAAGACACTGTCCCTGCCCTCAAGGCACATAGATACCACCACCCTGAGCTCTCTTACCGGCTATGTAGGAGGTCTCTCTTGAGATTCGTGATTTCCTTCTCCATATACCTAAAGCTCTGCCCAGGTGACGGACCACCCTAAGAGGAAACCATTAGAAAGAATAAGAAAAAAATGGCATCCATGTAAGTTTATCAGTTGGATCCAGATTGTAACTGTCTTTAGATTCTAGGCTTAAAACAGTGTAAAGGACCAGAATCCTTTGTTACGCTATTCATAGATTTTTGCTTCATACCTTCCCCAAATCTATCCAAATGTTAATTAGTTTCTACACCAAGGGTCCCCATTGGGTTGATTGAATTTCATGTAGATTTCAAAGTCTTATCTCATCAATTACATAGCTCCATTCACTTGAAAATATATATGGGATCAGAGGAAGAGCCAGAAGGGACCTTAGAAGCCATCAAGTCCAATGCCTTTATTTACAGATGAGGAAAGTGAGATCCAGATATAGGAAATTACTTGACCAAGGTCACACAGAAAGTATCAGAGGAAAGGATTTGAACCCAGGTATAAGGAGAGTGTTAATAATGTCCCTTAGAGATCATCTAGACCAATCTCCTTCATTTGGTGGATGGGTAAAATGAGGCTAGAGGAGATAAATTACTTGCCCAAGGTCAAAAGATCTGGCTTATGCTCTCTCTGCTAAGTAATGCTATTTGTCCCTCTGCTACATGGGCAAGCTGCCTGCTGCCTACTGGGAGGGAGTTGGGTATAATGGGTAAATGGAGGTAGTTTTGGTGAAATGAATAGATCAGAGGAACTCTTCTGCCTACTACCTGCATGGCCTTGATTGACTCACTTGGCTTCTTGGCCTCAGTTTCATTACCTTTAGAGATGAGAGGGTTGGACAAGCATTTGTTAAGAACTTAATTCTGTGTCAGACTCTGTGTTAAGCACCAGGGATTCAAAGACAAACACAAACAAGTGAAACTCCAAGGAACTGATTTCATATCAGGGAAGACATGATGTACATGATATAGAAACATATTAAAAATAAGTGCATAAAATATGTAGTTAGTCAACAAGCAATGAAATAAAAATTTATTAAGCACTTACTATGCACCATGTACTGTGCTGGGATATAAGAACAAGCAGAAGGCCCTCAAGGAGATCATAATCCATTAATAAACATTTATTAAGTACTCGCTTTGTGCTAGGCATTTTGTTGAGTGCTAGGGATACAGGAAAAGGCAAAAAAAAAACCCCAACCACCCAACCATCTCTGCCCTCAAGGTACTATAGTCTAAAAATGGCAGAGACATACAAAACATATATAGTCTTGTATATGTATGTATATATATATATATATTATATATACATATGCATGTATATGTATATAGATGGATTCAATTGTAGATGAGAGGTCCTGGGGGAGGTATGTGTGTGTGTATGTGTGTGCGTACTGCAGAAAGTAAGATTTGAATTGAGCCTTGAAGGAAACCAGGGAAGTAGAGGCAGAAGTGAGCAGGGAGAGAATTCTAAGCATGGGAACAATTAGTGAAAATACAATCAGGAGATGGGGAGTTGTTCTTGAGTAGCAGCAAGGATGCCAGTGTCACTGGATTGGAAAGTATGTGAAGGTGAGTAAAATATAAGAAGATTGGAATGGTGGGAAGGGGAAAGGTTGTCAAGGACTTTACATGCTAAATAGAGGAGTTTTGATCCTGGAGGTAATAAGGAGCCACTGTGGTTTATTGAGTCAGGGAGGGAAGGACATAGTCAGAAATGACTTTGGGGTAAATCAGCTTGGTAGTTGAGTGGAGGATAGATTAGAGTGAAAATAAATTTCAGACTGGAAGGCCAATTAGGAAGCTATTGACTCAATCCATGTGAGAAGTGATTAAAGCTTGATCTACTAGGATCTATATGGAATTGTGAAGGTTGCAATGATAAGATTTTATAATAGACTGGATGTGTGTGGTGTAAGTGCAGAGGAGGAATCAAGGAAGACACACACAGAGGTTTCCTAGGTGAGGAAGGATGATATCCTCAACAGAAATTGCAAAGTTCTGAAGAGGAGAGGATTTGGGAGGTAAAGGAATGAATTCTGCTTTGGAAACACTAAGTTTGAGATGCCAAAGGGGGAATCCAATTTGAGGTGTCTAAAGGCAATTAATGATATGGGAGTAGAGTTCAAGAGGGAGACTAAGGCTCTAGTTGGCGACTCTATGGAGATGAGAGCTGGTGAGATCATCAAGGGGGAGAACATTGAGGGAGAAGAGGAAAGACTCCATAACAGAAACTTGGGAGCCACCCTCAGTGAGCAGGCATGACCCATTGGAAGATTCAGAAAAGGAGATCAATAGTTAGACAAGTAGGGTGAGAACTAGGAGAGGGTAAAACTTAAGAGAAGAGTGACTTGAGAAGAGAGTGATTTGCAGTATCAAAAGTTGCTGAGAGGTTATTAAGAATGAGCATTGAGAAAAGACTTGGCAATTAAGAGCTCATTGGTAAGTTTGGGGAGTGCCATTTCAATTGAATGATGATGTTCATTGAATGATGTACACAATAAACTGGGAGAGGGCAATGACCTGTGATTCATTGGTACAGGGAATTTCCAGGTGAGGAAACTCCCTCTATCGAAGCAGGTGGTCCACCTTCTCTGCAACTCAAGAGTTTCAATTAAGAGTTTTAGAGACTTTCCTAGAGCACTGAGATGTTAAATTCCTTGCCCTAGGTCACACTATTCTGTATCAGTGGTAGGACTTGAACCTACATTTTCCTGGCTTCCAGGCTAGCTAGCTCTCTCAATTACATCATGCAGAATAATTGTAGATGATTTCTAAAATGCTTTCAGGCTTTAAGTTTGTGACCCTATGTTCCTATGAATCTGCACTCAAAATGTGTTTCTGACACTTCCTGACTGTGTTGTCAGGAGCAAGTCACTTAACCTCTCCGTGCCTCAGTTCCCTCCTTTGTAAAATGGGATAATAATACCTACTCTATTTACTTCACAGGATTGTTGTGAAACCCAAGCCAGACCATGTAGGTGAAACACTTTGTAAACCATAAGGGATTACAGAAATGGCATGGCATAGCATGATGAAGAGAGAGAAAGAGAGAGAGACAGAGAGAGAGAGGTGGAGGGGGTGAGATGGGAGGGTCTTCAAGGCCTGACTCTGGTGCCAGCTGCTGTGTGACCCTGGACAAATCACTTAACTTCTCAGAGCTCTAAGCAACCCTTTAAGAATGTAAGTTGCCAGGAGAACATCATATGCAATAACAGTAACATTGTGTGATGGTCAACAAGATAGACTTAACCCTTCTCAGCAATACAATGATCCATGACAATTCCAAAAGACTCATCATGGAAAATGCTATCCACATCCAAAGAAAGAACTATGGAGTCTGAAAGCAGATCAAAGCAGACTATTTTCACTTTTTTTTGTTTTTTCTTTCTTGTGGGATTTTCCCTTTTGTTCTAATTCTTCTTTCACAACATGATTAATGTAGAAATAGAGTTAACACGATTGTACATGTATAGCCTTTATCAGATTGCTTGTCTGCTTGGGGAGGGGGGAGAGAAGGAAGGGAGAAAAATTTGAACTCAAAATCTTATAAAAAATCAGTGTGAAAACTATCTTTACATGTAATTGGAAAAAATACTATTAAATGGAAAAAGCAAAAAACAAGCAAAAAAAGGAAATCCTAAGCAATAAAGAATTATAGAATGATTAGAACATTAAAAAAAATGTAAGTTGCAGGAGAGCAGTTTGCTTTGGGAGCAGGAGTTTCTCCACTGAGAATTCCCCACAATAATGGATTCTCAATCCTGGCCCCTCCTACCTTTCCCTCCCCCAAGAAAAAATGTCTTGCAAATGTCCCTGTTATTCTGCTGCAATCTCTCAGTTCACCCTGGGGCATTTCCAGTGGGGTAGGGAACATGGCTGGCCGGGCACACACTCCTGCTCTGCTTAGGGGCTTCACTGTCCATGCTCCTCCTCACCTGTATCAGAGCAGATTTCCTGATGGTGATGTTCACTTATTGGACTGGCAGAGATCAATGAGGCTATCTTTTGATAATAAAAGGAATGTTTTTCAGTCTCATATTTTCAGGTATCATTCTCTAGATTTTCCTTCCTCTAAACTAATTCCTCTATAATGAGACTTAACTGGATTTTTTTTTAATAAAGAGAAATGCCAAGGATTAAGTGTTTATGAATGCTCATTAGTAGAAAGTAGCATAGAGAAAGCCACTATTCAAAACGGGGAGGGCTGGTGAGATGCTCCTGAGAGCTATGAGCTACAAGTCTGGGGAGATCCAAACTTGGATCTCCTGTGGCCATATTGATTTGCAAGGAGGTGTTAGGGCTATGAGACACTGTCTATACTGTCAGTCTTAGTTGAAGGCAGCTAGGTGACATGGTAGAGAGTGCTACTAGAGATGCTAGAGATGCTAGATCAGGAAGACAAGTTCAAATCCAGCCTCAGATACTTACTAGCTAAATGACTTAACCTTCCTGGGCCTCATTTTCCTCACCTGTAAAATGAAGGGGTCAGAATCAAAGGTCTCTAAGGTCCTTTTCAGCTTTTAATCTAGGATTCAGAGTGTTGGTTAGTTATACCAAATTGTCTTCCTGTCCCTCCTCCCTGTCTTTTTTATCTTTTATTAAACGTTATTCTTTAATGGGTGGAGATGAATGGGTGAGGGAGGGATTGGAACATAGGTGGAGACGAAGGTGAAGCAAAACCAAAAGATTTCAATAAAATTGATATAGTTTTTTAAAAAGGCAAAATATTAATTCATGTTTTTAAAGTGAGAGGGTCATATGTACTACTTTAGGGCTTTTGAACGGAAAATGAAAGTGAGGCCCCAAGAGCTGAAGGTTGGCTGCTTCCTACCCTTTTCCAAGCTGGGTTACTAAGATAATAACTGCCAGTTACCACCACTTTGAGGCTGGCAGAGAACCCTCAACGGGACCATGCAGCAATTGTGTGAGGAAGGAAGTGCAGGCGTCTGGGACCAGATGAAAGAACAAAGCATGGTTAGCCCAGAAAAGAAAAGAATCAAGGAGGATCAGGATCATGGTTTCCTCCTGGATGTCTTCAAGTACTGGAAAACCTGGCTCAAGGAAGAGGAACTAGCTGGGTTCTGCTGGCTCCAGAGGGAAGAGCAAGAAGCTATCTGTAAATAGGGAAACTTTAGGCTGGTTGGCAGGAAAACCTGCAGAGAAAGGGGAGCTGTCCAGGACTGGAAAGTGCTGATTTGAGACTTAGCCATTGGAGGGCCTTCAAGTGCAGGAGACCTTAGGAGGAGTATCCTCATGGAAAAATTTCAATATAGCTATGGGATACAGGGGAGAGAGTGCTGGGCCTGGAGTCAGGAAGATCTGAGTTTGAATCTGATTTCTGACATATACTACCTATGTGACCCTGGGCAAGTCACTTCACCTTTCTGTGCCTCAGTTTCTTCAACTGTCAAATGGAGAAAATAATAGTGCTACCTCTCAGATTTGTTATGAAGATCAAGTGAGATATTTGTAAAATGTTTATAATAGTGCCTGGAATTTATTAAAAGTCCTCTTTCTGTCCTTCTAGTTCTAAATCTATGATTCTTTACTATCATGGTAGAAGATGAAAAGAGGAAGATTTAAGCTTGACTTAAGGAATATCTTAGCATAAGGTAGCACAGACTACTTCTGGGGGAGAGGCAGTGCCGTCTCCCTGGAAATCTTCAAGTGGAGACAGGATGACCTGTCATCAGGTAAATCGTATAGAGGATGTTGGTTCAGGTCTTCGTTGGACTTAGATGACTCTTCTGACTTGGAGATCCTGTAATTTCTAAGAGCTCATTCAACCTCCCCAGTCCTCAATTTCCTCATCTTCAAATGTTGACCTAGATAATGCCTAAAGGTCCCTTCCAGCTCCAAATATTTTGACTTTCTCTGGAAACTCACAGAATCATGACAAACTCCCAAGCTTTGCTATATTCTGGCAATTGGCAATATTTAATAATGTGATTTAAAGATATTCCCTGCCCATTAATGGTCTCATGGGGTGGAGCCCATTAAGGGAAGTTTGATTAGGGGAAGCTTGTTTTGTGGGAAGGTCCACACCTTTTGTTAATTGTTAATGAGGTACTGGGTAATGAGGGTTGTGAAGCCCTCTGGCTCTGAAAAGTGTATGTACACTTTGAGGTGAGGTTTTACTTTGAGACTCTTTGGAAGAAGGTTCATGTACCAGATGAGACTCTAGGTAGCCATTAAGCATCGCCCCCAGCTTTGAAAATCCAGATGTTGGTGTTTCTCTCTCTCTGGTATCTATATATATATGTAATGGTCAGATATTGACCTAAGAATTATGTATGTAATGATCTGTCTGTTGATCTGTGATGCATGTATTGCTTATGGTCAGACAGTTAGAAGCCCTGTCTGTTGGTCTTTATTTCTCTGCTTGTGTTTTCTCTGTTGGTGAATGTAATTAATGAAGCTTGTTGACCCCTCAAAAATTGCTTTCCTTTTAGAAAAACAGATCTAAGAACCTGTGCTAGCAGGCCATCCTAGATGTGTCAGGGTGCTTGCTGCTACATGTATGTGGCAGTTCCGTGTTACAAATGGATTTGTACTGATCATCTTTGGTCTTAGAGCAAACATTCAAGGAACTGGGAATTAGTACTTCCATGGTTTCATGGAGGATGAATGACAACACAATGGGGTAAGTTCTTTAGGAACATGTCTGCAATTCACAAGATAGGGATCCTATCCTATCTTATCCTAAGCACAGCACACTGGAATGTTGGGGTCTAGAATCAGGAAGACTTAGATTCAAATCTTATTTTTAAAATTTCTAGAGTTTATTTACTAAGATATATATGTATGATCTGCACCTGTGAAGGAAGTTCTCTTACCTGTGCAATCACAGATCCCTTGACATGTTCATTGTCTCTGTGCCTACAATGCTAACTCCCTTTTCTATGGCTCTTTGTGGCATGACAAAACCCTCTTCCTCATAACAACTCTGTGAAGTAGCTTGTACAAGCATTATCCTACCCATTCTCATGGATGAGGAAATGGAGGGGTGAAATTACTTACCAAGAGAATCATATAGCTAGGAAATGCTAGAGGTAGAACTTAAAACCCAGAGCTTTTTTTTTTTTTTTTTTACTAATTCCTAAATGGATAGCTAGATGGATGGATAGTTAGATACAGGAATGGATGGATGGATAGAGAGATAACTAGCTAGTAGGATGGATAGGTAGGTAGATGGCTGGATGGGAGAGGGGAGAGAGTGGGAGAGAGAGAGAACATGCAAGAGGGAGAAACTTTATTGAGTACAGCTTGGTGGTTCAATGGTTAGAGTAGTGAACTTGGAGTCAGAAAGATCTGACTTTAAATCCAGTCTCAGATACTTGAGTAAGTCAGTTTGCCTCAGTTTCCTCAATTATAAAATGGGAATAAGAACAGCACCTATCCCCTCTCTCATAGGGTTTTAATAAAAATTAAATGAGATAATATTTGTTAAACATTTAGAACAGTGCCTGGCCCATAGTACAGACTATCTAAATGCTAACTTGTTGTTCGGTAGTTTTCTAACTCTTTGTGATCCTATTTGGGGTTTTCTTGGCAAAGATTATGGAATGCTCTGTCATGGGCTAAATGATTTGCCCAGGATCACTCAGTAAGTGTCTGAGGCTGCATTTGAACTCAGAAAGATGAGTCTTCCTGACTCCAGGCCCAGCTGCCTTCCATGGTAGCCACTTTATTATGATCAGCACTATTATGTGCCAAGAGTTGTCCTGAGAGCTTGAATAATCATAATGAAAATGATGGTCTAACACCACTGATGAGCCCAAATGAGGTACTTCTCATCTGAGCACTTTAAGAACAGTATTTGATAGTTATGTGCTTGAAAAAAATGGCAGAGCATTTCTCCCAAATGGACTGAACATGTACTCTGCCTGGCAGTCCTCCAAGATGTCTGGTCTTAGAGTGGCATCTGACGCTTTCTGAGGGTTAGGTTCCATGGATTACCTGGGGCTGGGGGTGTCACACAACCAGTAAGGGTCAGAAGAAGGCTTTGAACTCACTGATTTAAGGTCCTATTCTTTATGTTACGATGCCCTTCTGCAGTTACCACATATTTCATGTGACTATTGTTAACTCTTTCCAATTTACATAGACGAGGAGGTAAAACTCAAGGCAGTGCTGCTTTAAAAAAACATTTAAGTGACCATAAAATTAACTTTAAAATAGGACATACTGCCTCATTTTATTCTCATAGATTGAATCCGGGAAAACGCAAAGCTCCAGATGCTTTCTCCTCTTAATCTGTTCCTTACTTTCTGGAACCAGAAATTCCTTCCTGCTTTTACCCCCCGCCCCCCTTTTGTGTGTCATCTTCTCTTATTAGAGAATGTGAGTTCTTAGGGGACAGGGGCTATCTTTCTTTTGGCTTATACTTGTATCCCCAGTACTTAGCACATAGCAGGTACTTAATAAATAATTGTTGCTTGATGCCTTGCCTAGAAACAAGAGAGGTAGTTTCTTTAACACTAAACTGTAGAACGGGCTTGAGATAAAATTGGGACGTTAGTGAGGCTTGCCTTCCTAGTCTACACCTGTATGTCAGAATTTGCGTTCATAAAGTGCTTTGATTTTAGTTTTTGGCTGTGATTCCACAAGTAAAGGGAATTGCTCATGAAGAGACTTTCTCTACCAAAGCAGATGGGCATCTATTCTGCCAATGAGTTTGAGAGAGATTCCTGGGAACTCAAGTGATGTACCCAAGGTCACAAAGCCAATCTGTCAGAGGTGAAACTCAAACCCAGGTCTTCCTGACTCCAAGATCAACTTTCTATCCATGACCTTAACCCTAACCATAAATGCCATTCTCTCTGCTTTTGATATACCTTCTAATTTTTTTTCCTATAAGCAACCCTCTCAGGTGCATCGGATCATACATTTAGAGCTGAAATGAACCTTAGAGGTCATAGTCATAGAGTCCAACTCCCTCATTTCACACATGAGGAAACTGAGGCAGACAGGTTAAGTGACTTGCTCAGGGTCACACAACTAGTAAATGTCTGAGGCCATATTTGAACCCATCTTCCTGACTCCAGGTCTTGCACTCTAACCACTGGGATATCTAGCTTTTTCTAAATATCTGAAGGTCTGTTACCTGAAAGAGGGATTAATCCTATTCTACTTAGCCCCAGAGGGCAAAACCAAGTGCAATATATGGTAGTTATAAAGAAGAAAATTTCAGCTTGATGTTAGGAAGAGTTTCCTAGTGATGGGAGATGTCTAACTGTACAAGGGGCTGCCTTGGAAGCAGTGAGCTCTCTGTCCAAGGTAGGTAACCAGCTAGACTAGGTTGGATATGTCATATAGGGGACTCTTGCTCAAGTAGGAGTTGAGCTAGATGGTGTCTGAGATCCCTTTCTGTGCTGAAATTCAGGATTCTGTGAATACATTAGTGGGTTCTAGTGACAAAATGGGTTAGCCCTCCCAGGTGTCACGCTTACTTTATTTTTTTTTCAATTCAGTTCACTTCAATTCAATTAACTCAGTACAATCCCATATCTGTCATGTACTACCTGTGTGACCTTATAAAAATCATTTAACATTTCTGAGCTTCAGTCCTTCATAATGAAAATAAAGGAGATGAACTCAATAGTCCCCAAGGATCTTCCAGGGCTGAATCCAATGACCTTATTTATACATCTTCCTGGAAGAACAGAACTCACACTAGCTCTGAGTCCTGGGGTAGGGGCATTCTCCCCAAATGGAGCACAACCCTTAGAAACTGACATGTCACATTGTGAAGAATGGATCTGCTTCAGGGGCTCAATGGAAGGCAGGTTTCAATGAATCCTTCAGCCCTGACATAGTCCCATGAACAGATTTATGGATTTCAATAAAAGACCCCAAATAAATGCTTCTTTGGCCTACCTTTGTAATTTTGTTAGCCTTTGATTTTTCTACATCCTTTGGACTTGTACGGGAACTTTCATTCTTGGTATCCTGGAAAGAAAAGAAGACACATAAACAACTGTGTTGGCCATGGCTAGCAGACCATGAGTCAGAGAAAGGGTTTTGAAATTGATTAAATCCATTCAGTTCAACACGACTCAACTCAGTCCAGTAAGTACTTAACTGAGCATTTCCTACATCAGTGTTGGTCCCAGCTTTAGGTGTTGGGCAGTCAAAGATGAAAATGAATGTTTCTGCCCTCAAAGTATATCCATTCCACCCAGGAGATACAATATGTATATAGATAAATAAATACAAAGTAATTTTAGGAGGTTTAAATACTGAGGACCTAGGGGGTCAAAAAAAGGCCCAGTGTTTTGAAGAAAGTTAAAGATTCTGGAAGGTGGAGAGGGAGGAGCCAAGATGGTGGAGTAGAAAGACTCATGTATGCTAGCTCCGAACTCACAGCCCAGAAATTTTCTGTAAAAAGAACTCCTCACAAATTCTGGAGCAGAGCAAGCCATGCAGAAACACAGTGGTAGAGATTTCTGCTCCAGAGAGCCCTGGAAAGCCGTCCCTGGGGGTCCGTCACACTCCAGATGTGGATCCCACCCCTGCGCTGCCCTGGCCATGCGGCTCCAGAGGAGCAGATCTGAGCAGGCTTCAGGGATGGAATCTCCGGTGGCCCCGAAGGTCCCTCCACCCACAGGTGCAACAGGTCAGTGAGAGAGACATCTGGGCAGGCCTAGAGAGGAGCAGGGTGTCTCCGTGGCCCAGGCCCCCTTGGGAAGCAGCGGCAGAGGCAGCAGCAGAGGCAGAGGTGGCCAGGAGCTCCCAGAGCAGACAGTAGCTCAGGGCCATTACTGAAGATCTCTGCATAAACCCTCTGAGGGAACTGAGCCTGGGAGGTGGCCCTGCACCCACCTGAGCACCAGAACTTAAGCTCACATTAAATAGCAGCCCTGCCTGCCACTGAAAGCCCTGAGGCTGGGCTTTCAAAGAGCATTTGAATCTCAGACCCCAAGCACTAGCTGGGTGGATCTAGGCGGAGGTGGAGAGGAATCTCAGAAGTCAAGTAACTGGCTGGGAAAATGCCCAGAAAAGGGAATAAAAATAAGACCATAGAAAGCTATTTTCTTGGGGGACAGATGTTCCCTCCTTTCAATTCTGATGATGATGAACAATTCTTACCATCAGGGAAAGATGTGGAGGTCGGGGCCTCTGTATCCCAGACATCTGAGGTGGATGTCCGGTGGGCTCAGGCCATGGAAGAGCTCAAAAAGGATTTTGAAAATCAGGTTAGACAGGTGGAGGAAAAACTGGGAAGAGAAATGAGAGAGATGCAAGAAAAGCATGAAAAACGGGTCAATACCTTGGTAAAGGAGACCCAAAAAAATGCTGAAGAAAATAAGACCTTGAAAAATAGGCTCACTCAACTGGCAAAAGAGGTTCAAAAAGCCAATGAGGAGAAGAATGCTTTCAAAAGCAGAATTAGCCAAATGGAAAAAGAGGTTCAAAAGCTCACTGAAGAGAATAGTTCTCTCAAGATTAGAATGGAACAGATGGAGCCTAATGACTTTCTGAGAAACCAAGAAATCACAAAACAAAGCCAAAAGAATGAAAAAATGGAAGAGAATGTGAAATATCTCATGGGAAAACAACTGACCTGGAAAATAGATCCAGAAGAAACAATTTAAAAATTATGGGACTACCTGAAAGCCATGATCAGAAAAAGAGCCTAGACATCATCTTCCATGAAATTATCAAGGAAAACTTCCCTGATATTCTAGAACCAGAGGGCAAAATAAGTATTGAAGGAATCCATCGATCACCGCCTGAAAGAGATCCAAAAAGAGACACTCCTAGGAACATTGTGGCCAAATTCCAGAGTTCCCAGGTCAAGGAGAAAATATTGCAAGCAACTAGAAAGAAACAATTCCAGTATTGTGGAAATAAAATCAGGATAACACAAGATCTATCAGCTTCTACATTTAGGGATCGAAGGGTGTGGAATAGGATATTCCAGAAGTCAAAGGAACTAGGACTCAAACCAAGAATCACCTACCCAGCAAAACTGAGTATAAGACTTCAGGGGAAAATATGGTCTTTCAATGAAACAGAGGATTTTCAAGCATTCTTGATGAAAAGACCAGAGCTGAAAAGAAAATTTGACTTTCAAACACAAGATTGAGAAGAAGCATGAAAAAGTAAACAACAAAGGGAAGTCATAAGGGACTTACCAAAGGTGAACTGTTTACATTCCTACATGGAAAGACAATATTTGTAACTCTTAAAACTTTTCAGTATCTGGGTAGTTGGTGGGACCACACACACACACACACACACACACACACATGCACACACACATGTACACATGTGCACACACATACAGAGACAGCACAGAGTGAATTGAATAGGATGGGACCATATCTTAAAAGAAATTAAGGAAAATGGTGAGAGAGAAATGTAGTGGGAGGAGAGAGGGTGAAATGGAATGGGGTAAATTATATCTCATTCAATAGGCAAGCAGGAGACTTTTTAGTGGAGGGAAAAAGAGGAGAGCTGAGAGAAAAACATGAAGTTTACCCTCATCACATTCGACTAAAGGAAGGAGTAAAATGCACACTCATTTTGGTATGAAAACCTATCTCACAATACAGGAAAGTGGGGGAGAAGGAGATAAGCAGGGTGGGGGGGATGATGGAAGGGAGAAGGGAGCAATTTGAAGTCAACACTCAGGGAGGGACAGGATCAAAAGACAGAATAGAATCAATGGGGGGCAGGATAGGATGGAGGGAAATACAATTAGTCTTATACAACACGACTATTATCAAAGTCATTTGCAAAACTACACAGATATGGCTTATATTGAATTGCCTGCCTTCCGAAAGGGAGTGGGTGGGGAGGGAGGGATGGGGAGAATTTGGAACTCAAAGTTTTAGAAACAACTATCGAGTATTGTGGTTGCTACTAGGAAATAAGAAATACAGTCAATGGGGAATAGAAAGTCATCTGGCTCTACAGGACAAAAGAGAAGATGGGGACAAGAGAAGGGAGGGATGATAGAAGAGAGGGCAGATTGGTGATGGGAAAATTAGAATGCTCGGTGTATTGGGGTGGGGGTGGGGGACAAATGGGGAGAAAATTTGGAACCCAAAATTATGTGAAAATGAATGTAAAAAGTTAAATAAATAAATTTGTATTTATATAAAAAAGAGATTCTGGAAGGTGGATATGAAGATAGAGAACATTCCAGATATAGGAGAAGGCTTATGCAAATGCACAGAGATGGAAGATGGAATGCTATAGATGGGTAATAGCTAGCAATACAAAATAAGGTTAGAAAGGTCAGTGGCAGCTAGATTGAGGAGGGCTCTCCATGTCAGGTTTAGGATTTTGTATTTTATGGTAGAATTAATTGTTGTTCTAGGTCAGATGTGTCTGACTTCATGACTCCATTTGAAATTTTCTTGGTAGAGATAGTAGAGTGGTTTGCCATTTCCTTCTCCAGCTCATTTGACAGATGAGGAAACAAAGGGTGAAGTAACTTGTCTAGGGTCACATAGATAGTAAGAGTCTAAGGTTGGATATGAACTCAGTTCTTTCTGACTCCAGGTCTAGTCCTCTAACCACTTAGCCACCTAGCTATTCCTACAAGGAGCCAATGAAGTCATTCTTTCTTACTTGAGTCAGAAGACCTCAAATCCAACTTTCTGCAGGAGCCCCACTCTTGTCTCCCCAACTGGTATCTTTTCCCTGAGATATCTTCTGCTAGTATTTTCTCTAGTACCTCCCCCACACCATTTAGAACATCTATAGTTTGTATGTACTTGTTTGTACATTATTTCCCCAATTAGACTGTGAGCTCCTTGCCTTTTGCCTTTCTTTGTGTGTCCAGTGCTTGGCACAGTTCCTGGCACACAATAGGTACTTAATGCTTTCTGTATTGACTTATAGATGTAGGATAGCAAGAAACGTCTGTTGGTCCTGAGGAAACATCAGGAGAACACAGGTTTCTCATGATTATCCATTGATTTAATTTCAACTCCAATTACCCTGTGGAAAGCACTTGATCTCTTTGAACCTCAGTTACTCTATCGGTAAAATGGGCACAGTACAGGTATAACCCACCTCACAGGCAGAAGGTAAGGGAAGGTTTTGAGGACAGTACTTCACAGATCTTGAAGTACCATAAGATATTTTTATTGAAGGATGGGCGAAAAGTCAATAGTTAGAAGAGAAGGAGGATAGGAGATCCCCCTTAACTTAGGTAGACAATGGATTAACAGCTGATAATGATGGGTTACCAAAACATAAATTCGCATTTGAGGATTTTCCTGAAATTGTTGCACATTGAACATTTGCATGTGTAAGTTAAAAAAAAAGATCTAATATATTCCAACGAAGTTCTTGCTGTAGCCCAGAATTTCTGTTTTTTTAAGAAATATTTCTGGTTCAGTCTTTTTTTTTTAACCCAATAATACCCATCTTTATATTCTCTAGCTTTCCTTCCCCTCCCTTCTTTTTTGTCTCTTCTCTGAAATCCCTCTTCAGTCCCCACCTCACCACCTGAATCCTTTTTCTAGACTCTAAGTTTCCAGTTTCCCAGCTCCTTGGGGTCTGTCTCCCTGACTTCATCCTCAGGACTGGGAAGGTCAGACTCAGACTCACCTAAGCAACTTTGCCTTTCCTCTCCCTTCCACATAAAAGTCCTGAGCTACTCCGAAACGGGAGCTGCCGTGATGACCTCCTTCTTTTCCCAAGAAACTACCTTCAAACTACAGGCACCTTAAAGTCCCAGCAAGTGTTGGCTGTAAAGGATGAGCTGTCATAGACTCCCCTTTTCTTGCACTGTGTCTGGTCTTACTGGTACTTACTAAATGCTTGTTATACACAGCAACTGTGATATGGTCAATGGCAAGAACCAACACTCCACAACCTTGAAACTGATCATAGTGCTCCTATAATGACCAAGCCTGATCCTGAAAAGAGATAAGAAAAATGTACCTCCCTTTCTTCATTGCAGAGGTGGGGGACTATGGGTGTAGAATAGTACAGTTACCGTCAGAACCAACTGACATAGTTTAATTAATTTCTCCCTTTTAAAAAATTGTTTCAAGATTAGGGTAGGGGAAGGAATATATTCAGAAATGAAGATGTGATAAATTTTATTTTTGAATAAATACAAAAGCATAAAACACCTAAACTTCCCATTATACTTGAATGATAAATGAACGAATATGCATTTACTGTGTGTCAGAAACTAGGCTAAGCTACAAATGACATCATGGTGACGCCATTTTGATTCTCTTCAAAGATGAAGGACAGCAATTATCCATGCAAGTTCCAAAGAGTTAAAGGAAGGCCCCTGGTGTATTGGGGGTAACACCCACCCAGATACACCTGTACTTTCGCATGGTGAACGTATGAAAAGAAATACAAAAGTCACATAGGAGAGGCAGAAATAGAAAGAATTTTATATACATCAATGGAGGATGCAAATGACACCCATAGCCTAGGACCTGACCCTACCTTCTAAGGACTCTGGGGTCACACAAACTAGGTCCAGTCCTGGTAACCTGATCCCAAAGCAGATCACCATCTCCACAGTTCATTATCTCCACTCAAGTGTAAAACTCCAGGGAAATATGAATAAACCTTAGCTACAGCTCATGTGTAGGGCTCCTCAAAATGGGTAACATGTTCCCAACTTCCACATAGATTCATAATGGGTATCAGGTTTGAGTTGAGATATCAGCCCTTATTTCAGCCACCATAGAAAATAGATAACATCCAAAGGACTCACAAGTATTTTTGGACACTTGCATGGATACCAACAGAGTATAGGATCTGCTGGCTATTCCTTTCCTTCTTTCTTTTCCTTTCTTCCCCTTTCTTCCTTTTCTCCCTCCCCCTTTTTCTTCCTTCTTCCCCCCCTTACCCCTCTCTTCCTTCAGTTTTCCTCTCTCCCTCCTCCTTTTCTGTTTTTCTCTGTCCCTCTACCTTCCCCCTCTTTCTCTCCCCCTCCCTCCACCTCTCTCATTATAATACTGGCCCATTTCCCCCGCACTGTCATACATTTCTTCACTGATGTCCTTTGCATTGCTTCTACTGCACAACTCCCTATTTGTGATGTTTTCAAGGCCAAGCAGCTAAATCTTTATTAAATTCCATTTTGTAAATGGAAAAACAATGACCTGGTTGACAGATGAGAATTTGTCAGTGGCAACCAGTGGCATTGTAGCTTTCTGTAGATTTTTTCCTAGTAGTTTATATAAAAACCCTCCATCTCATCCTTTGATACTTAAAAAAATTGGGGGCACTTTCTAGAATAAAATTAATATGGAAATTAATTCCCACTGGATGTATTCAGACTGATACAAACATCAGGGGAGCAGCTGGGACCCTTCATTGAGTGCTGTGTTGCTCAATCTGAGAATGCAGAACACTTGGAAGGAGTTCATAGAAGACCAGCAAAAATGATTAGACAATTTTAGACATATTGTGTGGGGATGGAAGACAGCTTAACTATTCAGTACTGCTGGGAGGCAGACAGGGAGGGAGGGAAGGAAGGGGCAGTACATGCAAAGAGTGTACAGATAAATTATGGGGATGAGCCAAGGTGGGGAGAAATACAGATAACAGTAGCAAAAGTTGTTTTTCTGAGACTCTGATTCTAAAGCACTTTGGGTATATCACCTTGTTCATTCTCATTGGAGTTTACCATAGGTTAAGTGGGACCTCAGATGATATCTAGTTCTATATACACTCAAGTTATAAAAACCCATCTACATTATCCCCACAGCAAAAGGTCATACAGTTCTAGCATCAAGACTTCCAGAGATGAGGAACTCACTACTGATACGAAGTATTCATTCTCAGCCTCATGGATTTAGAACTGGAAGGGATCTTAGATGTTACTTAGTTCAACTCAGTCATTCTACAGTTGAGGCAACTGAGACCCAGAGATGTTAAGTGATGTACCCAAGGTCACTCAGGTAGATAGTGGCAAAGCTGTGATCCAACCTGGGTCCTCTGATTACAAATCCTATGTACTTTTTAATAATAATAACTCACATTTATATAGTGTTTTAAGGTATGCAAAGAGTTCTGTATATATTACTCTCATTTGATTCTCACAACAACCCTGGGAGATAAGTGGGATTAGGTATCATTCCCATTTTACAGATGAGGAAATTGAAGCAGACAGCAGTTAAATCACTTGCCCAGGATCAAACTGCTAGTAAGTGTCTAAGGCTGGATTTGAACTCAGGTTTTCCTGACTTCAGAGCCAAAGTGGCATCCATCTAGCTGTCTGGTATGTGCCAAATACCATGCAAGACACCATAGATACAAAGACAAAAGAGAAAACAGTCCGTCTCCTGGGAAATTACCTGTAGTCATCAGTCAACAAACATTTATTAAGTACCACTATATACCACACATCATTCTAAGTAACGGGAATGCAAAGGCAGAAACAAAACAATCAATGCTTTCAAGAAGTTTAAACTCTATTGAAGACCCTCCTTCCCACTTCTCCTCATCCCCACCTCCAAATTACCTTGTATTTACTTTGGATATTAGTTTGTATTTATAGAGACATTCTCTCCCCCAGTAGGATGAAAGCACTTTGAGGGCAAAGATTGTTTCATTTTTGGTTTTGCATCCCTCATGCTTAGTCCATGGTAAGCTCTTAATTAAAGCTTATTGACTGATGGATTAATTGAAGATGGCACCCACTAGTTGGGGACCACTATAATTTTTAGAAACATTCTTCTTATGTTGAGCTGGAGTCAATCCCTGTCTGGGCAATTTCTGCTCTAGTCTGTGGTGGCACTCTAGCCAATGCATTTTCTTAGGCACTGGACTCTTGAGAAGATGTGGAAATGTGGGGCTGAGAACCGCAGGCTCAGTCTTCATAAAGGAGTTGTTGAAGCTTTTGGACAGTGCATTGTCCTTGTTGGTGGTACTGGACTCAATGACCTCTAAGGTCTCTTCTAGCACTTTGTATCTTCACCTTTCCTCTCTGGGAGTTAAACTGGCTGTAGAGGAGGAAACATTTGGGAACTAAATAGAAATGAGGGGTAAATCCAAACACAGGAGTTATGAATTATTGTCAAACTATCCTTACCCCTAGATTTTAGAAGGAAACCTGGTAAGGAACTAGGAGAGGAGGGGGGGCCACATGTGGTTATTAAAGCTCTTAGCTCATTTGGACCATCACCTGGTGGCACAGTCAGGTATAGCACTAGCTGTATTTACCAAGTTTTACTGCCCCTCTGTGCAGGCAAGGCTTGGGGGCTGGGGTCTGTGTAACACTGAAATCTTCCTTCCTGTAAGTTCCAACCAATCCACCCTAGGTATGTCCTCTGGAATGAATGAAACAAATGTTGTCCACATGACAGCCCTTGAAATGATGTATGATTGCTATCATGTGTGTGCCTTGCTAAGGTGTTTCTTCTCCAGGATAAATGGCCTGAGTTATTCCAAATGATTCATTCATTCATTCTTTTTTTCTTTCAAAAAGCATTTCTTAGGCCCCTGATATGGACAAGGTACTGTGTTATTTTAGTGGACATACAAAGACCAAATGAAAAACATCCCCTGTACTCAAGGATTCGACTAGCATATATTTGATGTTCATTCATGCAGTCATGTCTAATGCTTCTTGAGCCCATGACCTATAGCATCCTCCACTATCTGCAAAAGTCTGTTCAAGCTCACATTCATTGCTTCCATGACACTATCTAGCCATCTCATCCTCTGCCATCTTCCTGTCTCCTTTTGATGAAGGAATGAATGAATGAAAAAATATTTCTTAGGTAAATACTATAAACCAAACAAGTAAATACAAGATAATTTGAGGAGAAAGCACCAACAACCAGGGGGATAAGGAAAGGGTGGTTGAAAACGATTATACTTGAAATGAGTCTTGAAGATTTACTTTTTTCTTGAAGAACTTGAAGATGAACCTAAAGATTCTTGAAGGCTAAGGTGAGGAAGGAGTACATCCACGTGGGGGATGGCTTGTACAAAGGTATGATGATGGGAAAATAGAATGCCCAGCTCACAGAGGAGTTAAGTTGGTCAATTTGTCAGAAACATAGAATACATGAAAGTTGGGTGATGTGAAATGAATCTGGAAGAGGAGGCTACACCCAGGCTGTTAAGGGCTTGCAAGGTCAAATTAAAGCATGTATGTTTTTTCCTGGGGGTAATAGGGAGTCACTAAAGCTTTGTGATCAGAGGAGTGACCTGCTCCAATGCTTCAAGGGGATTATCATATGCCATGGTTTCTGGTTCCTTTTCCATCATACACTATTATCTTCATTTTACAGATGATCCCCAGAGGGGTCATAAAACCAATGGAGCCTGGGCTTTCACCCAGATTTTAAAAGTCCTAATGTGGTGCTCTTTCCACACTGTTCCCCACTACTGGGCAAGGGCTAGAGTGGATAGTTATAATAGATCTGACACCTCTGACTTCAAAGGTAAGCCACTCCCTTTGCTATTTGAGTAGTAACAGGCCAGAATGAAGTATATGTTTAGGAATGGATCTGTTTCTTAGAAATTTGAAAATCCTAGCTGTAAACAAATAGAAAAACAAGAGGTATAAGATAGTTTTTCAGTTGCAGATGACATCATGCTGATTGCAATGAGCCCAAGAATACTATATTGCCTCCTCAAAAAAATACATGAAGGATGAAAAGATACTGGCTTAACAATCCACACAAGAAAAGCCAAGTGGATGAAGAATATTGCTTGGTTTACCATATACTGTTGATATTAGACAAACCAATGAGTTTGTTAATACATATAACTCAGAAACATACAGTAGGTGGATGACAACCTGCACCCAGAAGAGAGAAATAGAAAGAGAGTGGGTTGGATCATATTTGAGAAACTGTGAAGGGCTTTTGATAACCAGAAGCTTCTCTCTGATACTAAAATCCTTACAATGACAATATTCTTCCAGTGCTGGCATATGGCTGTGAATCATGGAGCATCATAATCTCTAAGAAATCAAAGTCAAGGGTGAAATAAAGGACAAGGCATATTGTGTGCACTTCTGAGTGTTACAGAAATCCCTCAGTCAATAAACATTTATTAAGTGACTATTGTGTATATGCCAGCTACTGTGATAAGCATATAAAGAAAGATAAAAACATGGCCTCTGTCCATGTCCATATGCATACAAACAGAAGACAGAATGAATATATAAATGCTAGGTAGTTTGGGTGGGGAGGCACTAGGAAAGGAGGGTGGTGTTTCTATACAGAATCAATTAATCAGCATGTATTTATTAAGCGCCTACAATGAGCTGTACTAGGAGCTAGTGATGCAGCTAGTGATTACTGCCCAAGAGTTTGGCAGTAATGAATTGGTTTTGAAAGAAGTTGCTAAATCTAAGGCATGGGGATGACAAGGCAGTGCATTCCAGTAATCCATTCCAGTAATTCCAGAAAGACAGCCAGTCCAAAGGCACAATGAGGAGCAGCTAGAAGACTGAGAGTGTGTGCAGTAATGTTGGGGAAGGGAGGTTGGGGCTAGGTTGTGAGGCTCTTTAAATAGTAAATAGAGGGGTCTGTATTTGATACCCAGTGTTCATGGGGCACCACTGGAGCTTTTGGAGTAGGGGAGGGAGCAGAGAAAAGTGATAGGGGCAGGTGTGAACTTATGAAAATCATTTCGTCAGCTATGACGACCAGCTTTCCCCAACACTAAACACCTTACAATGCAAATATTCTTCCAGAGTTGGCATGAGGCTGTGAATCTTGGCACACCACAACCTCTGAGGAATCAAGGTCAAAGGTGAAATAAAAGAAAAGATTACTGTAGTCAAGTGATAAAAACTTGAACTAGAATGGTGGTCTTTTGAGTGGAGAAAAGAGGACAAATGCAAGAGATGTAACAGTAGAAACAGCAGGTTTAGGCAGCAAATGGAACATGCGCAGGGATGATGGAGAGTTAGGAGCCAAGGATGATGATTCTGTGAACCTGGGAGGCTTGGAAGTAGTCAAGAGAAATACTGGAGTTTCCAAGGCAAGTTAACATAGGCAAGATGGGCAGGTAGAAATCTCAAAATTTGGCAGCTGATAGGAACTGGGGATTCATGGAGTTAGGAGTCAGAGATGATATTGAGGGTGTGAACCTTGGAGACTCCAAGGGTGGTTTGTACATTCAATAAGAAATGATGATGTTTGGAAAAGGGAATAAAAATGAAGTTAGGGACTAGGAAAATGCATCCAGGTATACACGCAGGTGGGGTATAAGATGGAGTCTTTGGGTGAGTCAGGTATCCCTGATGCTCGATACTCTGTGACTTTTTCTTAACGGTGAGAGGGCAGGAATTAGTTATGCCTTATCTTTCCTCATAAAAGAACAAGCTTGCTACTTCTGGACCTGGGCACCAGTCATGACTTACTGTAAAGAGCTGCCTGAAATTTCAGCTTAGAGAAAGAAAACACCCTTTGCGCTTCAGCTGACATAATGCACTGGGAGGGAGGCTGAGTTGTTTCCTGATGCCAGTGAGAAATGGTGCCATGTGTCTCCATTTTCATGTCCTCAGGATGCTGGCTGTGGCATCCTAGAACAGGTGAGAGACTTAGAGGGCAGCCTTTCTCCTGGCAAAGGGGCCTCTCCCGGCTCAGGCGTGGGTTGTTCTGGCTGGAATGTGGGCAAACATCTTAGCAGGTGTCAGAAAGCATCTGCCAGTCTCTCTAGAGGGTTTCTGCCTGGAGACCACAACTGGGGTACGGCCAGCTCAGCCCAGACAGACAGACCCTTTGCTCTGGCCAGATGAACCAGAGGGAAGGTGTAGCTCCTAACATCTCATGAAGGAGAAACACTTTCCAGTTCAGCTGCTTTGGACTGCCTTCGAGCTGGCAATTTGGAGAAGGAAAGCTCACTATCTCATTACCACTGTCCTCAGCGAGGAAACAAATAAAACTTGTTGGTGAAAATCTGTGTCTTTGGAAAAACCTGCTGATTACAACTTCGCTTGCAAGACTAAATAGATTTTTGCTTCAAAACAGCTCCATGATACTTAGAGGGCTCCAGCGTGAAGTAAGATTGATGTCAGATAAACAGCATGGTGCGGAATAAGTCTGCAGACGTTAGTCGTTTATTTTCAGGCAGTCGCTCCAGGGTTTCTCACAAGTCCCCAACACAAAATTCTCAGTTTCAACATCTTAGCTAAGCTTCTGCAGAGGTGTTTCTGTGTAGGGGTCTGAAGCCAAAAGAACCGTGCAGGTAGTGTGGAGGGTGGTGGGAGGGGGGCCGTAATGGCTGCTGCATCAGAGGACCCATTGCCTATGGTTCTGAAGGCCTTGGGAACCTGGCAAGGAGACAGCAAGGCCTCCCCTCTGCCCCATTTCTGGTGCCAGTGTCCTCTCAGATGCTGGCTGCCTAAAGTATACAATATCTATAAATATCACTGCTCCAGGGGCCATGTGATGGCCACTCATCTAGTGGAATGGTTGAAATGTCACAGTGGATAGAGGGTAGGGCTTGGAGTCAGGAAGATTTATCTTTCTGAATTCAAATCTGACCTCAGACACTAGCTGTGTGACCTTACACAAGTCACTTCACTCCGTTTGCCTCAGTTTCCTCATCTGTGAAAGTGAGTTGGAGAAGGAAATGGCAAACCAATCCAGGATCTCTGTCAAGGAAACTCCAAATGGGGTCATGGAGAGTCAGTCACAAAGGAAAGATAACTGAACAACCAAAAACCTCAGGATTGTGGTGAGGTCCAAATGAGTTAACATTTGTAAATCACATATGCCTAGAACACAGTAGATGCTATTTATGTATTTATTTCCCTTCCCCTTTTAAATAAAATGTGTTCAAAACTCTATATAAATGAATTATTTGGGACAGAGATATTTGTCCTGCGATGGCCATGGCCATGTCCCTGCTGTGCCAACCCTAACACTCTTCCTTTTATGGATCTTTACTTCAAACTAGAGAGGAGGATGGGGAAGGCCCTCAATATTTTTTCTCTGCCACATGGACAAGGGATTAGTTTTCCTTTGCTTGGCCCCAGAAGGGAGAACCAGAGACAACAGGTAGAAGTTAAAGTGAAACAGATTTAAGTTTGATGTCAGGAAACATTTCTGTCCATTAGAACTGCCCAGTAAATAGCTGGAATGGACTACTGGTAATGAGCTACCCATCACTAGAGGTCTTTAAGCAGACATTAGATGACCAGTTGTCAAGGATGTTGTGGAGAGGGCTTCTTGTTCTGGTCTGGATTGGACAAGATGGTGTTGGAGATTCTGAGACTTTTGTCAAGGTCAAAGCCTGGACTTAATAAGCTTACTTGCTGCTTGGCTGAGAAAGAACAAAGGATCTGTGATGGCCAGCAGCTGGAACTATTTGCTGCAAACCATTAATTATCAAAAAGACTAATTAAGGGGAATAACGGTCAAACTGCTTGGTGAACACAAGACTATCCAAGACAATATGTAGAGAATCAGTGGCTTCATTGTTTAGGGCAAGGAGGGGCCTGGATGGATCAGAAGCCCACATATCAGAGCAAGATCTGATGTGGGAAGGGTTCCCAGAAGCTCTCTGGGTCAAACTACTCATTTTACAGAGGAAAATGAAACGCATGGAGGGCAAATGACTTGCACATGGTCACAAAGGTAATGATAATCAGTCACAGTCAGTCAATTCATAAGCATTTATTAAGTACCTTCTGTGTGACTCTGGGCAAGTTACTTGCTTTTCTTTGCCTCAGTTTCCTCCTCTGTCAAATGAGCTGGAGAAGGAAATGGAAAACCACTCCAATATCTTTGCCAAGAAAACCTCAAATGGGATCATGAAAAATCAGACAAGAATGAAATAGGTAAACAATATAAATGTTGTTAGTGTTAACTAGGATATATCAACCAACCAACATTTATTAAGCACCCACTCTATGCCAGGCACCATGCTAGGCACTAAGGATACAAGGACAAAAAAGAAATCCCTCTTGTCCTCAAGGACCTAACATTCTATCAAACTGAGGCATTAAAAGAACTCCTGTAAGGGAAAAATGACCTATTGTTTCTGAAGATTTTATAGCCACTTATCTGTATATATGTTTATTTTCTCCAGCACAATGTCAGCATCTTGGCCTGACGTTTTTCTCCAATAGAGTTGCCCACACACAACAAGCACTTAATATGTGACTTGTTTTTGAACTATTGGTTGACTCAAAAAAGAATAGGATTGTTCCCTTTTTCTTCATTTATTCAATCCACATTTATTAAACACTTGCTATGTTCCAGGCACTGTACTAAGCGTGGAGAATACAAAAGGAGACAAAGACAGTTTTCCTGCCTCAAGGAGCTTATAGTCTAATGATAACTGACTGCTATCTATTATAGAAATTCTAGGGCTATGTTATCTTAACTACCTATTTATGGATCACTGGGCTTTTCCAAGTCCCAAATTATACATTATAAATTGACAAGAAGTAAGATCCAAGGTAAGACTGAGTTCATTAATGGAAGGGAACCCTGCCATTTTATAGGAAAGAATACTGAGTCCCAAAGAAGGAAAGAATCTTGGTTTCCTGACCCACTAGGGAAATATTTGCTTTACTACGCTTTGGTTGGGAAACGTTGCCAAATATTCTCATGAGAAGAATTAAGTCCCCATACCTAGCCTATGATGACCAATAGCCTCTGAGAAGGGTGTGATACTCAGCAATTCCGGCAGGTGGAGCTGAATGCCCTCTCCTGCTTCAGGCCTAGGGCTGGATGTTCATTCTGGGAGACTGATGGATTTGACTGGAATGAAGGTGGGATGGTTGCCTGAATCCCAAAGTGTCCATCAGCTGTATGATTGAGCCAGAGCAAATGAACCGTTGGCTCAGTTTTTTTTAAAAAGAGCAACAGAAAACCAAGGCAACACACACAAATCCAATATGTTCAATAAATGAATCTAGCCAGGTTTCTGACAATATTTGGGCCGAGGGGCCCAGGCTATTTTTGGCTGCTGGTTAAAAATCAGAATGCTGGGTGGGGATCCTGGTCAGAATCCTGATCTCACTTTTGGGAAAGAGCTTTAAGGGTGGCGCTACGTGCTGTTGAGCCAAAGTTATAGTCCCCTTGGGGACTAGGCTTTTCTTCATTTGGAATCTTTATTGGTGAATCATGTAGGATGGGTCTGTATGGATAGTTTGTAATTAATATTGTTAAAATATCTTGCATTTAAATGTATATATGTATATACTATATATGTGTGTGTGTATATATATATATATACATATATACTAGTATATAGTCTAGTATAGTGTCTAGAACAGTATAAAGATATAATATATAAAGATATAGTATAAAGATATAAATATAAAGATATAGTATAAAGTATAAAGATATAAATCCTAATATATATACCTATATGGTATATAATATTGTATGTGTGTTTGTCCATTGCTGAAGAAGACCATGCCATCAGAGAAATGATGTCATGACTTGCACTTGACTTGGTTTTGAGTGAGGGAGGGCTGTGCAGGTCACCAGCCTCACTTCTCCTCCAGAGCCATCTGAATCCAGTGACCAGATATTCATCAGGATGACTGGAGATGACCCAGGATGAGGCAGTTGGGGTTAAGTGACTTGCCCAAGATCACACAGCTAGTGAGTGTCAAGGTGAGATTTGAACTCAGGTCCTCCTGACTCCTGCACTGGTGCTCTATCCACTGTACCACCTAGCTGCCCCATAGTATTGTATAGTAATACAGAAAAGGATAGGATAGTTATGGAATAAGGTCTAGAACAGTATAAATTATAGCATAAATATAGTATATGATACGTAGTATTATGTAGATAATAGAGAAAAGGATAGGATAGTATAGCTATGGTATAGTGTCTAGAACAGTATAAATTATAGTATAAATATAGCATAGTATACAGTATAAATATAGTATTTGTATAGATGGTATAGAAATGTATAATATAGTATAGTTATGGTATAATATCTAGAATAGTATAGTCTGGCTTATGCTTTAGGAAAATCCTTTTAGTGGCTAAATGACAGGATTAGGTGGGAAAAGAATTGAGGCAGACAAATCCAGGTCTTGGCAACAGAGTGGATATGGAAGGTGAGAAACAGTGAGAAATCAAGGATGTCTTCTAGACTGGGAGGCTGAGGAATTGGGAGGAGGGGAGAACACATTGGATTGTGCTGAGATCATCCATTCAGCTTCCTCTTTAAGGACTAGTTATGGGATTAACAGAATTTTACCAGTTGGTTGGAGAAACCTATTGGCCTGACCTGCCCCTTCTGGAAGAGGGTCATTAATTACTCTACTTGAGTTGGCAGTTCTGGGCAGATGAAGTTCCTGTATTTTGACACATGCTTCCTAACTTAGCATATCATAGAATTCTCACGCCACGGGGTAAATGGGCAGACGTCATGTGCTGCACAGAGCCATTGGGCAATTACCTTCAGAAATATTCAATTCCAACTAAGGTGCAGTCCAAAACTGAACATTTCCTCTCTTATCTTAGCTGGACCTGTCTCTGAGTCAGGACTGCAGAGGCATGAATTTGATAGGAACGAGAAAATCCAGGGAATGTGACAAAACAGAGAAATGAATTCCTGTGAGAGTCTCTTTCATCTGCAAGCCTGGTGCTCTATACACCAATGGGATAAGGCTCTGAGGCCACTTATGGAAATAGAGAAATGAAACTCACAAAGGCAGTCTAGTCTCTAGCCCTTTTCTGGAAATAAGGCATTGGGGTAAACATAAGGCAAACATCTACTAAGCGGGTTCTGGAAAAGTTTTGGGGCATCTAAACGCAAAGAGGATAGCAACCTTACTCTGGCAGTAGGCAAATGGTCACCAGCTTCATCTCTCCTGTTCTAATGTGGCTAAATTCTTTCTTTGGGCTTCTGGAAGCTTCAAGACTAGATGCTCAGTCAAGGCACCAGCTGCTAGTGGTATGACTGGAGAGGAAAGGAATTCGCTGTCCAAACAAGCCAGGAGTGAGGTGTTGTGTTGTGGGTGCCCTGTGGGGTGGGCATTGGGGAAGGGAAAGAAGAAAATGTTCTGCTCAGCTAACTGAGCAACCTTCTGTATCAAGGACATTCTAACAAAAGAGCGAAACCATGTCAAGATTTGTCAAAAAGGCATTTTGGCTCAAAGGCAGCCTCACACAGGAGAGAGGAAGAGGAAGCAACAGCAGGTGAGAGCGCAGGCCTATGGCAGCAGCTACTTAGTGCAGAAGCAACAAATAGCTTCCAAAGTTAGTCAGTCAGTCAGTCGACAAACGTTTATTAGGCATTTATAAAAACTCTCGTGTGTTAGGTACTCTGCTAAATGCTGTGAGAAGTGAGGTGGGAAATGAGGAGGAGAGGAAAAGAGAAAACTCTCAGGCAATGGTCTCCAGTTTTTCAGGGAAGATTGGAGAGACCCTGAGGAGCTCCCACCTAGCTCATGGTACACTTTGAGCCTAGGGCAGCTTCAGCAGTGAGTGAGGATAGGGTGGGGAGAGAGAGCTATTGCTAGGTCATTTCTTAGGTTTTTGTAGGTGAAATGAGAATGGCGGCTTTAACTTCAGCTCACTGACCACATATTCACATCTCTTAAATTTCATATGTGTGTATGTGTATCTATACACACAAATATAATGAATGTATATAATGTATATGTTATACATTATTATATATCATACATATTATATCATATATAACATCTATTATACATAATATACATATAATAATAGTATACAAACATATTTTAAATATACAAATATAATTTACACATGATATATAAATTTAAATATATAATTATATATGTATATGTGTATAAATATATTTGTATAATACACAATTCTAAACATAATATATGAGATAGATTACTATTATATCAATATATAAATCATTTATAATGTAAGTTATATGAATAAATGTTATATCATTATAACATAATTCATATATATAAATTATATATAAAGTTTGTTGTATAGCATATATATATATATACAAAGAATCTATAAAGTATATACATAACAACTTATAGGATGTTGTAGTGATGTTTTATAGCATGTGAACCTCTCATAGGGTGGAGATATTTTGAAATTAGGACATAGAAGAATCACTACAGGAGTCATGAGATAGTGGTTTAAACGCTGGCTGTGTTATTGACTACTTCTATGGTGCAGGTAAATGGACTTTTGTTTATCTATGTATCTACGTGTCTATCTATGTATCTATCTATCATCTATCTATCTATCTATCTATCTATCTATCTATCTATCTATCTATCTATCTATCTGTCTGTCTGTCTATCCATCTATCCATCCATTCAATTATGGCTGCTGCTCACAGAGGAGACTCCCTTTCTCTCTCTATTACCTTTCCCCATGCCTGGAACACCCTTCCCTCCTTCCAAGCAAGGGTTTGATGATCCCTGGTTAGGCATGTTGTGGAGAGGATTCCTTTATAGACAACAGGTCCTCCTATTGAGGCCTTCCTGGCCCAACTCTGATTCTGTGAATTGGGCTGGATACTCAAAAAATGACCTCTTTTCATAGCTAATAGGTATGCCTGAGGCTGGAAGGATTAAGAAAGTGACATGCAAACCTCAAGAAGCTTTCAAAATTTTACAAAATTCTTTGTGAGGACTTGCATCATGGTGGAAAGAGCATTGGGTTTGGAGTTCAAGTCTCAGCTCTGATTCTGACACTAGCTGGCTGACCCTCTGTACAACACCGTCCCTTCTCTTGGAGAGGAATATAACAAACCTTATGTTTATAGAGGATGTTATGATATATCATCTTAGTTCTTACAAAAGCTCTGTGAAGTAGGGCTATTTTCATCCCCTCCTTTGCAGATAAGGAAATTAAGTCTAAGCACTGGTAGGTCACAGAGCTTATAAGTGTCTTTGACTGGAATTTGAACTCAAGGACAACATTCTATCCACTGTCTCCCTTAGCTGAATGTTCCAGTAGTTGGCTGAGTCATGCAGTAGATAAAATGCTGGAATTAGATTCAGGAAGACCAGAGTTCAAGTCCTGCGTAAGATACTTAGTAGCTGTGTGGCTCTGGGCACATCACTTAACCTCTGTTTGCCTCAGTTTTCTGAGGGGATTATAATGCATCTACCTCCCAGCTGTTGTGAGGGTTCAATTAGATAATCTATATTAGTGATTCTTTACTTAAGTTGCATGGATTTTAACTATTTCAATATAATCGGTTTCCTATGTGTTATATTTTACACGTTTTAAAACATTCTGAGCAGGGGTCCACAGGTTTCACCAGAGGGGCTCATGACTTCTGAAAAAGATTAAATACCCCACACACTGCTCGTATTAAAATTTCATATCTAAGGCAGGATTTGAACTCAGGTTTTCCTGATTTCAACCCCACAGTTATCTACTACACAATGATTGTCAAGAAAATGCCCTGCAAATTTGCCAGCTCTGCAGCCATGGCACCTGTTTCTCCCTCTCAGGGACTACAAGCCTCCTTAATTCTGTGTCTGCCAACACATCAGAGCCCTCTGACTCCCTTGGGGGTTCCGTGCTTGCTGACCCCAGCACTTTCAGAGTAAAAAGCCCAGGTCCACCAAGAACTCCAGCAGGGTCTGGCCTCTGCCGCTGTTGGCGCTGGGATGGCTTCCAGCCTTCCACCTGCATGTGATATCTCTATTTACACTTCACAGACTTTGCTTTGCTTTTCTATTTGCTGATTTCATTTACACTATGCTTAGGCAACCTGCCAAGGCCTTTTAGGATACACTCCCCACCGTGTTTCTCGGTGTATGCCCATGGATAATATTTTTCTCTTGATTTATGCTCTCAGTGCCTTCCTCCCCGCTGGAGCTCGGTTGGCACATCTGCTGGGGCCCAGCCATACTTAAGTATAGCATTCTCAGATACGGCACCCTAGATGTATAATAGCATGTAGAGCATCCACATACAATCCTCCATCCCTCCCCAAATCAAAATGCCATGGATGAAGAGCTGATATTCTAGAGGGTTTTACAATTCATGTTTTCACCTGTTATTATTTGTGTAACATTGGGAAAGTCATGGTTTCTCTACAGGACTCAATTGTCCTATGTGTCAGGCAGCTGGCGGTGTAGTGGATAGAGTTTCAGGCATGGAGTTAGAAAGACTTGAGTTTAAATCCAGCCTCAGACATTTACTAGCTGTGTGACCTTGGGTAAGTCATCTAAATTTTGTTTGCCTCAGTTTCTTCAACTGAAAAACAGAGATAACCATGTCACCTAAGTTCCGAGTTGTTGTGAGGAACAAATGAGATATTTACAAAAAAAATAAATGCGGCACAATGCCTGTCACATAGTGGGCATTAACCCCCATGAGGAGTTGGTGTAGACGATCTGTAATGTCCCCAGAACCCTGACATCCCCTGTTCTAAGGCCCTCTGACACTCTGCCTACAGAGACTTCCTTCAATACCCAGGTCACAGATTCAGAGAATCTCAGGACCAGCAAGGACCTCAGAAGTCTATCTAAGCTCAACTTTCCCTGGACAAGAATCCTCCCCCTCCCCCACCCCACTCCCACCCATACCTCCCAGACAAATGGTCACGCAGACTTTGCTGACAGAGAGCTCACCTCCACATAATCGTACTTTATGGACAGCTTTAAGGATGAAGACATTTTCCTCCCTGACATCAATTCTAAATTTGTTTTCTAGCAAATTCTACCGGTTGTTCCTAATGCCGCCTTCTGCAGTCAATCAGAATAAGCCCAACGGTCTCCTCCAGGGTGGCCTTTCCAGGGCTTGGCACCAGCTACCATGATGCTCTAAGCCTTCTCTCTAGTCTAAGCACTTACAGCTTCTTCACCCACCCTCTAAGAGCATGGTCCCAAGGCCACTTTCATTGCCCACCCAGGTGCTTAAACTGGCCAGAGAGGGCAGATTGTTATATCTTCACTTTGAGAATTTACAATTTTGGCAAACACAAATTTGAGCTTAATTCATTGTTTTGTTGATTGCTAAACTTAAGAGAGTGAAGGAAAAATGTTAATGCAGAACAAATGTGTGTGATGTGCATAATTTTTTTTTTGAGGGGAGAGCTGGTTGTTAAACATTTGTTGAAACAAATGTCTATTTTTGGAGGAAGAGAAATGAAGTAAATGATAGTGAAAAAACCTGAATTTTATTTTATTTTTTACTTTGAGTGGGTAAACAAAGTCAAGTGTGGCTCTGCAGGCTATTCGGAGCTAAGTGAGGATGAGCACTTCAGCTTTTCCCCTCCACCTGGATTTCCTTAATGGTTGAGCATGGATACTCTCTCTCTCTCTGATGCCTGCATGGGGCAGAATGATTTCCTTTATGACTGAGGAATACGGCATCCTCCCATTTTATAGAGAAGGAAACTGATGCGGGGTGGGGGTGGGGATTAATGATTGTCAGCATGGAAGTTTCTTTCACAGCAGCAGATTTAGGCTGGGAAAACTTCTTAAAAATAAGAGCTATCTGAAAGTGGAATGGGCCTCCTCCGGAGGGAGCAGCTTAGAGATCACCCCCTTGTGGGGCTTCAAGAAGATGCTGGATGAGCAGGTGTCAGAAATGATGTAGTGAGGATTCCCTCCTTCTCTTTATCCCTTCTTCCCTCCTTTCCTCTCTCCTTTTTTGCCTTCCTTCCCTCCTCCTCCTCTTCCTCTTCCTTCCTTCCTTCCTTCCTTCCTTCCTTCCTTCCTTCTTTCCTTCCTTCCTTCCTTCCTTCCGTCCTTCCTTCCTTCCTTCCTTCCTTCCTTCCTTCCTTCCTTCCGTCCTTTCTTCCTTCCTTCCTTCCTTCCTGCAGACTGGGACTTAAAACTAGAGCAGAGTTCTGACCAAAAATATAAAGAGTTGTGTTTGGAGGAGAGGGACTTTCCCCTCAAGTTTGTCTCTGGTGCAGAAAGTGAAGCATTCCCAAATCTCTGAAAGCCCTGCTAAGGAGATGATGAAATCTTGATACACAGTCAAACGCTCCACCCCTGAGCTATAACCCCTGCCCTTTTTTGAGTACACCAAGTTATATAGGCCAAAATCTGTTATAATGAATTCCATTATAGTCAAAATCTTCATGCAGTGAGAAATGTTTCCAAACCTACTCAATAACTACTTTATTTTGAGGTGTATTATATACAACTGAGTGCATACAATGAAATAATGTGGCTATCCCCTTGATATTTATTATATCTAAAAATTAGAAAATGAGATGTTGATAATTCCAAAGACTATTTAATATTGTGTTGTTGACAGACATCTTTGTGTTGAATATAGAATTCAGTGGGAGGAGGAAGGGAGAGGAGAAGAAAGAGGAATAGGAGGAAAGGAAGCCCCTTGCCAGGACAGAATCCATTGAGGGGAGAAGCAGCAAATACACAGAAGCCACAAAGACCAGGCTCATTTCAGAGTCCAAACAAAATGAATTTTTTGGGAGGAAAAATCGCAATCTTGGAGCTGAATTTCCAGCCTCAGGAAACCCAAAGAAATGTAATTGGGCAAAAATAATCTCTTTAATTACTTCCAATCAAATCAATAAAACCTGGAGATGCAATGGCATGGTCCCCACCACTGAGCTTGTGGGAACTCGGTGAAGCCTTGGCTTCTGGGAAAACAAGAGGATGCAAATGTGGCTGTTAGAAATATACAACAGCTCAACAGCTTCTAGCTTGATGGCAATAATTGAATTTCGTTATTTTTCCTCAAATGAAAGACTGATGTAGAATAGCTCCTATGAAAATAGTATTTACAAAATGATTTCCTTGTGAAGGGAGGCTTAATCAATCAGTGAATCAATGAACAAGTGTTTATTAAGCATCTAGGAGGTCTACTTACAGATCCTAAGGAGAGGTAAGTTCAAATAGTATCATTCCCACTTTCTAGATGAAGAAATAGATCAGCAAAGGGAAGTCACTTAATAGGATCATAGGTGGAGAGATGTCAAGTATCATTAATCCTGCTTTTCCTTTTCTGGATCAGATTTCCTCTAGAGTTCTGGACGCCATAGTTTAGAAAGGACAGAGATTAGCTGGAGATCATTCAGAAAAGGGCAACTGGAATGGAAATGGTCCTTGAGTCCATGCAAGTGAGAATTAATTGAAGGAAATAGGGGGGTGTTTATCTGAAAGGAGAAGATTCAGGGTAGGGGTATTCAGTTCTGTCTTCAAGTATTGGAAAAGTGATCATGGAGAAGAGATTCAGATTTGCCTGCTTGGCCCCAGAAGGTATAGAACTATGAGGCAAGATTTGAATGCAAGGATTTCTACTCCAAGCCAACATCACTCTCTACCATTCTACAATTCTGCACGAATTGTTCAGGATGCCCTCCATGCTTGGAATGCACTTCTACCTCACTTTTCCCATAACCCTAGTTTAGACTCTCAATCAGACTTCTAACTGGTCTGCTTACCTAAGTCTCATCTTCTATTTAGCTGTGCAAAGGGATTTTTCTAAAATAAAGATCTGACTGCATCCCTCCCCTGCTCATGCAGCTTCCTTGACTCCCTATCTCCTCTAGAGTCAATTAGAAAATCCTCTATCTGGTGTTCATAGTCCTTCATCATGTGACCCCTTATTCCCTTTCTGGTCTTACTCCTTACTCCTCTCTTCAAATCCGTGATCCAGTGAAACTGGCTTCTGTGAAGATTCTTACGTATGGCAGATATTCTTGATTCCAAACCTAGTACACTCTCCACTTTGCCATGGTCAATGTGACTTTGCACTGACTGTGCCTATGCCTAAGATGCTCTGGTCCCTCATTTCTGCCTTACAGCTTCTTTGGCTTCCTTCAAGACTTGGATCAATATCCACCTTTCTTCAGAGAAGTTGTCACATAATAAATACTTAATAAATGCTGATTGATTGACTAATGCCAAGCTGTTAAGAAAGCACTCTAGAAATATCGGCTGCTAGACCATGGCATTATAACTTGCATTGATATTATCTATTTTTTAAAAGTCCATGTTCAGCATTTATTAGTAGCATGGTCCTGGGTAAATTATCTTTCTGCATCTCAATTTGCTCATCTATAAAATGGGCCAATAGCACTAATGGTATCTAAATCAAGGAATCTCAGAAATGAAGAGGATCTCAACAGCTTCCTAAGTCAATCAGTCCATGCCTGAATAAGAATCTTGTGCACAATGTACCCCAAAGTGGTCAAATAGTACCTCCCCTGGGATCCAGTAGAGAATTGCTCTAATTGAAACTACCCCTCCACAACTTTCCAAGTCTTCTCTTTTGAAGACTTTTTGGCCATCTTTGTTGTTGGGCATTTGGTCATGTCTGACTCTTTGTGACACCATTTGGAAATTTCTTGGCAAAGTAACGGAGTGGTTTGCCACTTCCTTCTCTTTAGCTCATTTTGAAGATGATAAAACTGAGGCAAACAGGGTTAAGTGACATTCCTAGGCTAGTAAGTGTCTGAGGTTCCATTTGAGGTCAGGAAGATGAGTGGGTCTTCCTGACTCCAGACCTGGCACCCTATGCACTATGGCACCCCCTAGCTGCACAAGACTTTTGGGATACTTGTCCATTTTATTATCTTGGGAGCTCCTGGAGGACAAGTATTTTTTTCATCATTGTAACTTTGTTGAGTAGCACAGTACCTGACCTTCAGTAGGTGTTTAATAAATGTTTGTGAATGGAAAAAAGTGAAAAATTACAAATATGAAAGAATGAAACCTCCTGGCAGGTCTCTTGACCTCGTTTCTTCCCATTCTAGTCCATCCTCCACTTACATTGATTAATAATTAATCAATTAAAGTGTAGGTCAAGCCATGTCACCTCCTTTACTTAATAAACTTCACTGGCTCCCTATCTCTTCCAGGATTCAATATTAAATCCTCTGTTTGGCCTCTTACCTTTCTAGTGTTCTTGCACCTTGTTTACCTTTGTCTTCTAAATGATCCAGTGACCCTGGCCTCCTTGTTGCTCCTCAAACAAGACACACTCCCAATTCCAAGCATTTTCTTTGCCCTCCATGCATGAAATGCTGTCCCTCTTCCCCTTGGCTTCCTGGTCTTCTTGGCTTCCTTCAAGTCCCAGATGCCAATAATTCCACTGTCTATGAGAGGCATTTCCTGATCCCCCATTATGTTTATACCTTCCTTCTCTCCATAAATTTTTATCTTGTTTATACACATGACTCCTCCCTCAGATGGCTCCCTCCTTGAGGGAAGGGACAAGACTTTTTGATTCTTGTTTTGGCCTTTTCCTGGCACACAGTAGGTACTAAATAAATGCTTGTCAACTTGACTTGTTGACTACAAAGACGAAGGAATGAAGAAAAAATAAAAATGAAGGCCAGCACCCAAACCAAATGACAGAAAAAAGGAAATGACAGGCTTCTTGGCACGGTTCCCTGACACAACAGCTTGCCCAGTGTGTTCCTTAAAAAAGGAAAGAAGTTGGCTGGGTTTTCTGAGGGACTGCCTTCCAGATAAGTCAAATCTTAAAAGGTCCCTTGATCTCCCCAGACATAGAGGCCTCTTTGGAGCAGAAAGAAGGGCAAGGCAGGGTGGAGTCTTGGTTAATTAAGTTGGGCCCCAGAGAGCTCACTTGGAAGCGGGGTGCCCAGCTGGCTCTGATGAGTATAGCTCAGCGGAGACTGGGCCGATGCCTCAGGCAGGGCAGTCTCTCTCCGGATGAGGAACTGAGGGCTGTGCTTCTGTTCCTAAAGGGATTTCTCCTTTGTAAAGAGGGTAGACCAGATGACCCCAGGGATGCTTCCACCTTTGATCGTCTATATTCTGAAACCCCTGAAAGCTCTGCGGGCTGCTGTGGGCATCATGGACAGAGATGTGGAGGCAGGAAGACCCCAGTTCAAAACTTCCTTCACACATTTACTATTAGTATGACCCTGGGCAAAGTCATGAATCTACCTCAGGTTCTCTTCCTTTCTTAAACTGCAAAATAGGGATGATAATAGAAACTACTCACTTAAAGGAAAGTGCTTTGTGAAACTTAAAGCTCCCTATATATCATTATAACAACAATTAGGTAAAATAACCGAATTCTAATTCCTACCTGGGTGACTTTGGAGATCACTTTTTTCATGTCTAAGATTAGGGGACTTGATAAGATAACCTTAAAGGTCTTCTCTTATGCCCTCCTAGCCCTGACATCCCCTGTTCTAAGGTCCCTCCCAGCCCTGACTTAGGCCTCTCCCAGTCCTGACTTTCTATGATCCCATATTGGCCAATAATTCTGTCCCTTCTCATCTTTCAACATCCCTGAACTTCTCTCAGAATAGCTCCCATACCCCCATCCTCTAGATCTTTTCTGATTCCCCTGAGTGCTCAGAGCTCTCTCCTACCAACCCTGGTTCATGATTTGCATTTCCTTTTACATTCATAGACTATATGCATGTGTATGGTGGAATGTAGGCTCCTGGAGGACCCAGAGGTTGTGTTTTTGTATTTGTATTTACAGCTTTTTTGGTGGCTAGGGGGCACCACAGCTCACAGAGCACCAGCCCTGGAGTCAGGAAGACTCATCTTCCTAAGTTCAAATCTAGCCTCAGACATTTACTAGTTGTGCGACCCTGTGCAAGTCACTTACCTCTATTTACCTCAGTTTCCTCTTTTGTAAAATGAGCTGGAGAAGGAAATGGCAATCCACTCTAATATCTCTGCTAAGAAAAGCCTAAATACAGTCATAGGTCGTCAGACACAATCAGAACAAATGAATATTTTGTATATAGTAGATGCTTAAATAAATAGTTGTCAAGTTGAATTGCATTGACTTCCCCCTTTCAATAGCATTTGGGGAAATCTGAATCAACCCAATGATATTTTCAGCTCTTTACTGGCTTCTACCTCCAACTTGACCTTGAACCTCTAACTTGACCTTGATAAAACCACACCCTTGAAAGAATTCTGAATTGACATGATTCTTTCATACATTACAGCTTACCAAAGCTAGGGCTGGAAGGGGCTCCAGATACCATATAGTCCAACACTCTCATTTTACAGGGGGGGAAACTGAGACTTGGGAAGATTGAGTGAAATGTCCAAGGTCACATGTAGATAGTGTCAAAGGTTTAAGCCAGAATCTCTAACTCTAGAGCCAGCCCTCTTGTAATTTATTGCCTCCCAGGAGACTTAGTGTTCATCTAGTCTAGCCTTCCTCAATTTATAGAAGGGGAAACTGAGGCTCAGATGAGGAAGTGACTTACCCAAGTTTTCTCAGCTCGTTAAGGGGCAGGGGCTGTACTCACACTTGGGCCTTTGGTCTCCTAACCTTGGGCCTTTCCCAGTGTACAATGTTGACTTTGAAGGGCATCTTCCTCTCTCTTCCATCATTCTCCATGTGATGCGCTACCAGGATCTTATTCGTTAAATGTGTTTGTTCATTGTGTTTGTCTGCTTTTAAGCCATGAGTGTTTCAGAAGTCATTACTGCAGCCACATTTTAAAAACACTCTCTGCTTAATGCAGACACAAATCTGCAGTGGTGCAGGCACTTTACTGCTACCCAAACATTCATTTTTTTCCTTTGCCTGGAATGTAGAGGCAGAGTGGGGCTGGGGAAATAAATAACACTTAGGGATAGTGAAAGCTGAACTGGGGTGTTGATATAGGGAGAGCAAAGTATGAAGGATAAGGTCGAGAGCTCTGGGGAGAGGATATGAGGGCCTGGGGAGCAGGAGCACAGAGGCTGGGAGGTCAGTCGGGCTCAGAGCCTCTGCTTTTGCGGGTTCCTCTGGCCCCTGTTTCATGCCTCTGGGACAGGCAGAAATGTCCCACTGGAGTGGGGAGTGATGAATGGTGAGCCCCATCAGCTTCTCTGAGCTGTCTCCATTGACCCTTGCCCTGCCCTCTGGGGCAGAGGATTGTAAAGCACTCTCTGGTCTGACATTCCCTCTTCTAAGGCCCCTCCCAGCCCTGATATCCTCAGTTCTGAGACCTCTCCCAGCTCTGACATTTCCTCTTTTAAGTATCCTACCATCTTTGGTATTCCCTATTTTAAGACTCTTCTCAGCTCTAATATTTCAAACATTTGATCATACCTTTCATGCCCACCCAGTTGTCTTCCCTTGACTAAAGTCTGACTTAAGAACAAGATCACTCCTCAGAGAAAATATTAAAAAAAAAGCACTTCCCTCCTTTATTTGTAGAGGTGGGGAGCTGTGGGTATGAAAAACTGCATACACTATCACAGCTTGCTATATTTTAGTGGTTTCACTAGACTGTATTTCTCTATCTTTCATTTTTTTAAGAAATTATTAAAAGAGATGGCTCTGTATGCACTTGAGGGGGATTGATACATTCCAGAATGAAGGTCATGTAAAAAAAGATATTAATAAAAATGATTTTTGGAAAAATATCTTTGGTTCAACCAATCCTCATGTGATGTGGGCTCTTCTGAAATATGGCTGAAATTTGTTTGTGTTTTCCCCATCAAGTGATAACTTAAAATATATTTTGTGTCCTATGCTTCATCTTTGTAATATTCCAAATCACATTTTAACGAATGCACATGATTGGGTTTGTACAACGAGCGACTTAACGACCCATGAAACGAGCGATGTGCAGCTGTCGACCCATGATGTCATTATGGCACCTGTACCCTGTACCTCGCAATGAGGCACAAGGCCCTGATGTGCGAGGAGAGAGTTGCATTTTTTAATTTTCAAAAAATAAAAAAAAGGTTTCCTTCGTTTTATTGATGCTATTTATTTTTTTATGTCATTCTCATTTTATTAAGACTCAATGCAAATGCTCCACACACCATAACACTTTCTCTAATCTACCTAGCCAAAATGGATCGCTCCTTGTCCTGTCTCTTGGCCCCTCTGTGACCTCTAGACCATAGCTAAGTGGGGCAGTATCTAGGGGACTGGGCTTGCAGTCAGGAAGACCTGAATTCAAATCTGGCCTCAGACACTTAGGAACTCAGTTATTTTGAGTTGATCACTTCATGTCTGCTTCAGTTTCCTCAGTTATAAAAGGGGTGTAAAAACATAGCATTTAGGGTTAGGGTTGGATTTTGTACACAATACGCATGATACACATGTATGATATATGTAAATGTCTGATTGTATGTATGCATAGAAACATGTGATATATCTGTTCACATTCATATATGCGATAGATGTGTGTATATGATGTATATACAATGTGTGTATACATATATACAATTATATGATGTGTATATGATGTGTATACATATATACAATTATATGATTTATATATGTGTGTATATACATATCACATATTGTATATACATGTATATGTGTGTCATATGTGCTATATGTGTATACATGCATATAATTACATGATGCATATATGATATATGCAGACACATACTATTATATGATGTATACATGATATGCATGTCTACACATTTAGAGAACATATAGGATATGTGTGTACATATACACAATTCTATGGTGTATATATGACATATGTGCATATATATACATATGAACAAACACACACATGTGTATATGTACTTAGCCCAGTGCTGGGCACATAGTAGGTGTTGAATAACTTCCCTTCCCTTCCTTTTCCTTATCCCCATTTACTTATCACATTCTAACCTGTAAGGGAGGGAATGGTTTCTACATTTCATCCCTCTTATTGACTCCAAACTCTTTGAGGCAGGGTCTCTCTCATTTTTCATTTTTATATCATCACTAATTTAGTTAAGCATTTATTATGTGCCTACTGTGTGCTAAGCACTGTATTGGGGTACAAAGACAGATGCAAAAGCCACCCCTCATGACCAAGGAGAGCATTTCATTATGAGAAACACCATCAGGTGTTTCTTGAAAAGGAAGGAACTTCTGTTCATTCAGAGGAGATGTGCACACACACGCACACACACACACACACACACACATACACATGTATACCTAAGGTATAATCAAATTAAATATAAGATTATTTTTCAAGGGGAGGCATTGGCAGCTCGAGTCAGGAAAGACTTCATTTAGATGGTGACATCTGAGGTGGCCAATGTCTGAAATAACATTTCTATACAATTGTAGGTGGGACAAAGGGATTGACCTTGTGGGCGGGCCTAAGGTCCTGATACCCACTTGTCTCTGAACTGGGCACCGGAGATTAAAAGATTTACAGGCAAGTTTAGTCACAGAATATCAGACATAGAGAGAACCTGAGATTTCATGGAGGCCAAACTCTTTGTTTTACGAAGGAAGGAACTGAGGGCCACAGGGAAAATGTCTTGCCTAGGGTGATGTAGCAAAAAGAGGCAGAGTTGGGAGCCAGAGACTTAAACAAAAAACTCAGGACTCTTTCTACCATATCTTGGAAACTACTAAAACCATCTAGAAAGAGTTTTATACATACATACATATGTTATTTAAAAATATTTAATTTATAGGATTTATACGTAATTTCTATGTATTGTAAGAAAGGATCTTAGTGGTCACTTAAGCCAGTTTTATTTTGTTGATGAAGAAACTGAAGTTCAGAGAGTACAAGACTTTTCTAAAGCCATACAAGTGGTAGTAGCAATAGTAGTAGTAGTAGCAGTAGTAGTAGTAGTAGTAGCAGTAATAGCAGTGGTGGTGGTGGTGGTAGTAGTATAGAGGTGGTGCTGGTTGTAATAGTGGTGGTAGTAGTAGCAGTAGCAGTAGCAGTAGTTATAGCACTAGTAGTAGCAGTAGTCATGGTGGTGGTAGTGTTAGTAGTAGTAAATTAGCTAACATTTATATTATAATTTAAGGTTTGTAAAGCACATTTTTTACAAATGTTATTTTACTTAATCCTTATAATAACCCTAAGAAGCAAGAACTATTAGTATCCCCATTTTACAGATGAGGAAACTGAGGTTGAGAGACATTAAGGGCCTTGCCCAAGGTCACACAGATAATTTTAAAAGTCGCTAACATTATTATGGCACTTTTAAGGCATGCATGTAGCACACTTTATGTATACTTTTTCATCTGATATACACTACAGTCCTGGGAGGTAGGGGTTATTTTTTTATCCTTTTTTTTTTTTTTTTTTACAGATGAGGAAACCAAGGCTCTGAAAAGCTAAGTGATTCACACACCAAGGTGATGCAGACAGCAAGTTACGGAGTCAGGTTTCGAACTCAGATCTTCCTACCCTAAATCTTTCTGCTGTATGGTGTACAAATAAAACATTTTTAAAGTTTAGCTTTTGGCTTTGCTAAGGAGTTGAAAATATCTGTGGAAACACTTGGATAGGGATCCTTTTATTGGTGTGCCTTAAATTAGACCCAGTTTAGCACCTTAATATCCATGTTATATTAAAAATCTTAATGATCCAGGCTAATTGGCGACACCAGTGTATAAGAACCTGACTCCTTAGGAAGTGCCAGTGAGTACTTTTAGGAGGAGGAGGGGCAGACAGGAATGGCTCACTTCTGGGAGGTCCAAGGCTGGGAGACAGGGAGGCTGACTTAAGCTGGACAACTCCCTGAAGGTTCAGGTTATTTCTTCTCATGGGATACTCTGGATAATGGCGGCTGCTGGCCAATGCAGGGAGAGACTCACAGGTTTAAAGCTGGGAAGGACCTTATGGAGCATCATCCAGGCTAATTGTCCTCATTTTTAGAGAAGGACCTCAGTAACTTAGCCCAGAGAGTCATGCAGCAAGTGCAAAGCCAAGATTGGAATCCTGGACTCAGAACTCCAGTACTCTCTCTGCTAGAGAGTCTCCCCCTTATAAGATTGCCATCCATCTACTCTCTATGCTTATTTATTTACAGGTTGTTTTCCCAATTAGAACAGAAATATCTCGAGGGTGTAGTCTCTTTCCTTCTTTCATTAGACTGTGAGTTCCCTGACAGCAGGGACTATTTTTTTTTTTTGCCCCTTCTGTATCTCCTTAGTGCTTAGATATATAACAGATTAATAAAAGTTGATGACTGACTGATTACTAGGTCATGCCTGATGAGGGTTTAGCCAACCTTTCCTTGAAGACCCTCACTGAAGGGGAGGCCTCCTGAGGCCTTTATTCTACTTTTAAATAGTCTTAATTATGAGGAGGCAGCTAGATGGCACAGTGTTTAGAGTGGCAGCCATGGAGTCAGGAGGACTTGAGTTAAGACATTCGCTGTGTGACCCTGAATGAGTCATTTCACCAAGTTTGCCTCAGTTTCCTCATCTGTAAAATAAGCTGGAGAAGGAAATGGCAAACCACTCTAGCTTCTTTGCCAAGAAAATCCCAAATGGGGACATGGAGAGTTGGACACAATTGAAAAGACTCGACAACAAATTGTTAAGAGTCTTCCAGGCTAAATTTAACTTTTTGTAGCTCCCTCTCTTCTTTCTTCCCCCTTGCACTACTGATTCATTTAGTTCTTTCATAGGACCACTCTTAAAATACTTGAAAGCTGTCAGAATTCCTTCCCTCTTTCCCTAGAGGCAGTCAGGTTGTGCAGTGGATAAAACACTTGGCCTTGAATAAGGAAGACCTGGATTTAAATCTGGCTTAGGATCCATTCTTGCTGTGTGACCTTGGCCATGCTTATCCAAATGCCCTTCCTAAAATGAAGGACCCAGAACTGATTGCAGATGAGGCTGACATGGGGCAGGAAGACTTGGGTGGGAATTCTGCTTCATATTTTACCCACTAGCTGTGGGAGCCTGGGCAAACAAGTCAACACTCCTCAACTTGATTTCCTTCTCTGGTAGCATCTACTCACTGGGTTGTAGTAAGGATCAAACGAGATGGTATACAAAGCATACTTGAAACCAATCATAATTATTACTGCTATTATTTTTATACTTAATCTTTCTTAATGTAACATCATTAAGTTACATGTAATGTAACTTAATCTAACTTTGTGGTGAGGTCCAGAACACCATATTCTGGAGGAAAAGTTCATTCAGTATTGGAAACCTTTGTAGAAACTGATCTTTGTCGTCCCCCACTCAGGTCTATTCTTTTTCTCTCAACTGAGGCCACTGGTTTGACCTTTTAAGGGAGACTGGCTCCTGGACACTCTCTGAGAGAGTTATGACAGAGCTGTTGGCAGCGGCCAAGTGTGTCCTAGATCTTGGGGATATAAGAAGATGGGGATACAAATGTTTGCACTTCCTAGTCTTGCAGGGTGTTGTGAGAAAGCACGTGGGAATTGGAAAGAATTATCTAAATAGGAATCATTGCATGTAACTGTACATGCACACATTTGTTCATATTCATTTTTGCTGGGACCTGTGACTTTATCAGTGTGAAGTCAGTTGGTTAACAAATCAAGTCAACAAACACTTTAAGGTGCCTACTATGTGCCAGACACTCTGCTGGGGAGGGGACATAATGAAAAGTAAAAGCATGCAGACAAAACAGATAAGAGAGAAATTGGATAAATCTCAACAGGTGACACACTGGATGGAACACTGGAAGGAGGAAAGACTTGAGTTCATATTCAGCTTCAGACACTTACTAGCTGTGTGGCCCTGGGCAGGTCAATTCTCTCTCTCTGCCTCAGTTTCCTCATCTGTAAAACAGGGATAATAGCAGCACTGTCTTCCCAGAGTGGTTGTAAAATAATACTTATAAAATGCTTTATAAACTTTAAAATGCTATATAAATGTTGTCATCATTGTCCAACAGGGTTGCTACCCTCAGGGGGCATTTGGAAATTCCTACACTGATGTAGCAATTCCTCTGTAACTTAAGAGTTTGAGAGAATTGTCTGGGAGAGTGAGAAGGAGTCACTTGTCCAGAGTAACCCAAACAGCATGTGTCACAGGTGGGACTTTAATCCAGCTCATCCTGAATTCTGTAACCCCAAGTGGTGCTTCCTTTCATATATGTATTGTATCTTTATAAAAGAGAGAATTGAATTACTCTGATGAGATGTAATTGTGTGAAATGCTGACTTTGAAAGGGGCATTTTCTCTCTTTCTACTGTTAGAGAAAAATGAAGTGGTAAAATGTCCCTGTGACTGATTCCCACCTGTCTGGCTGAATCAATGTAATGCTGGTGAGCTTTGTGCAAAGACCCAGAAACCAAGCCTTGCCTCTTAGTGGATGGGCCTGGCTGAGGATGGTGGGAATTCTTTCAAGGTTTAATTTCTCATTTGCTCTGGATTATTGGGGGTTTTTTATTGCTGCCCAGCAACATGCCAGCGACATGCCCGTTAGATGTGAACAACAGAGACACCCAGAAAAATCTCTGATGTGGGGGTTCAAAGGGATTGATTCCCCAGAAATCCACCCCTAAGCTTCCTTGACTGACTTGACCTTGGGATGAAGCCTCTGCCAACGGCTGAGAACTCTCCTGACTTTGACACAGCTGTTTCATGGAGAATTCAGCTCCCTGGACTGTAATGAGCAATTTGTCTCCCAGCCTTGATCCAATGTCAGTTTCGCTGACACAGACTCCAAGTATTAATTTCTTAGTGCGTTGTCTCACATTTCAGCAAAGGGGAAAAATGAAGCAGGATGTACGAGACACCAAAAGCCATCTGCCTGCTACTTCTATTAGGCTGAAAGTGATGGGGATCTCTCCATTGAATGATGAGACCTTAGTTGGGCTTGTTTTTCTTAGGCCCAGGGAAGCGGAACCCTAAGTAATGAAGCAACCCTTTTCCTGTAGTCTGGTGTCTGAAGCCTTTCTCTCATCAGTCTTCCCTTCACACTCTCTTGGTTTCATCCCCTTAAAACCACCTGGCAGCAAGGTGTTGAAGAAACCTGGGAAGCCAGAGCATTTTTCAATGGCTGGTAGAAGGCTCGGCAGTTCCATCGACATACCTTCCCACATGGCCCATGTTGCTTAACCTGTGCTCTGTATGGCTGAGCTCAAGGAATGCCAACAGAGACACAGAGCTCTCATCTAGACACAAAGGGTTCCTTAGATAGACATGATACAGAGATACAGCATATTGGAGCTCATCCCATCCAACCCTCTCATTTTAAAAAAAAATTATTTATTTATTTTTAGTTCTCAACATTTACTTCCATAAGTTTTAAATTTTCTCTGCCTCCTTCCCCTTTCCCCTTCCCAAGATGGTGTACAATCCAATATAGGCTGTACATATATGTTCTTATTAAATATATTTTCACCTTAGTCATGTTGTATAGAAGAATCAAAATGAATGGAAGGAACCATGAGAAAGAAAAAATAAAAGTAAACAAAAAAAAACCCTGAGCATATAGTATGCTTTGATTTGCATTTAGGTTCCATACGTCTTTCTCTGGATATGGACAGCATTTTCCATCATGGGTCTTTTGGAGTAGTCTTAGATCCTTGCATTGCTGAGAAGAGTCAAGTCTATCAAAGTTAGTCATTTCACAATGTGGTTGTTGCTGTGTACAGTTTTCCCCTGGTTCTGCTCACTTTGCTCAGCATTGGTTCATGTAAGTCTTTCCAGGTTTTTCTGAAATCTGCCTGCTCATCATTTCTTACAGCACCATAGTACTCCATTACACTCATATACCACAACTTGTTCAGCCATTCTCCAACTGATGGGCATCTCCTCAGTTTTCAATTCTTGGCCACCACAAAAAGAGCTGCTACAAATATTTTTGCACATGTGAGTCCATTCTCCATTTTTATGATCTTTTTGGGATGCAGTCCTAGAAATGGCTGGGTTAAAGAGTATGCACATTTTTATAGCCCTTTGCTCTCCAGAATGGTTGGATCAACTCACAACTCCACCAACAATGAATTAGTGTTCTAATATTCCCATATCTTCTCCAGCATTTATCATTTTGTCATCATGTTAGTCAACCTTATAGGTGTCATGTGGTACCCAAGAGTTGTTTTGATGTGCATTTCTCTAATCAAAGCGATTTAGGGCATTTTTTTCACATGAATATAGATACTTTTAATTTCTTCCTTTGAAAACTGTCTGTTCATATCCTTTGACCATTTATCAATTGAGGAATGACTTAACCCTCTCATTTTTAACAGAGGAGATAACTGAGGCTCAAAGAGGACAAATGACTTCTCCAGGGTCATAAATTGGTTTGTAGTAGAGATGCTACTACAAATCAGGTTATCTGTGTTCCATTGTAGACTCCTTTTTACTCTAGCATTCTCCCTCCTAGAAGTCTCACTTTTGTGTGTATAGAAGTAGGATGAGGTAGGATGATTAGGGATGGGTATAGGCTTTATTTTTACTTATGAACTATAAAAAAGCCAAGAGCAGATCCTATGATGCAAGAAGATGGGATCTCAGGTCACTTGAATGTTTTTCTTCTTTTGGTGCATGTTATGAGCAATCTGGTAAAAAAAAAAAAGCACATGGACCTCTTTCTTGAAATACCAGCAATTGGGGAGGAGATGGAAAAGCTTCATGTGGTGGTGGTTGGACTGTGTTTTGAAGGAAGAGAGGGATCCTGTGAGATAGGAATGCATTCAGTCATGGAGGACCAGTGCAAAGGCACTGGAGTGTCACATGTGAGAAACAGATAAAAAGGAAGATGAGAAAGGATAGATATGGTCTAAACTTTTGGAAAGAGTATCAATAAAGTAGACACTGGTTCTGGAGTCGGGACCTGGATTCAGATCCCACCTTTGATGGTTACTGCCCTGTGACCTCAGACAAAGCCTTCAACATTTATGGGCCTCAGTTTCCTTATATGTGAAATGAGATGATTTGACAAGGGGACTCTTGAGACCTCACTTAGCTCTAACCCTGGGAGGTCTTGAACCAACTTAGATTTATGTTCATTTGTTTTAGAGGCAGTTAATTGATATAGTGGGATAGATGCTTGACTGACTTCTATTTTTATATACAAACCCCAAGGATGGGTCTGATTCTGTCAATAGTCACAAAAGATTTCCTGTGTGGCATCATCAGATGATGCCATGAATAATAAGCGCAGGACTTGGAGATAGAAGATCTGAGTTCAAATCCTGCCTCAGACACTTACTTGTGTGACCATGGGCAAGTCTCTTTACCACTCAGCCTCAGTTTTCTTATCTGTAAAATGATTATAGTAATAGTACTTTACAGAATTTTTGTGAGGATCAAATGAGATAGTATATAGCAGTATGCAAATGTTAGTTATTAATGTTTATTATCATCAACATCCTGAGATTAATGGTGTTTTGTCTGGAGGAGATAAGAGAGAGAAGACTTGATAGCATATCTTAAGGTCTGTCATACAGGAAAAAAAGCAGACGGGAGGAGGAGTTTGGCTTCAGAGGCTTATTTGCCCTCTCCCTCTTTCTTTCTGTCTCTTTAGTGCTAGCTGCAAGGATCCAACTCTCTTCTCAACATATAGAATAATTCTCAGCAATTAGAACTGTCCAACAAGGGAATAAATGGATAGCTTTGGGAGATGGTGAGTCCCTATTAATGGAGGTCCTCAAGGAGAGCCTGGATGAAAACTTATCCAATGGGAGATCAGAGAAAGTATTTCTGCTTCAGGTAGGGGACTGGTTGGACTTGTTATCTGTCCTTTGCTTTTGAAAAGGACCAATGATATCACAGGGTGATGCCTTGACTTACATATGAATTGGATCTTAGTGAGGCTAGATGAATTCTAGGGACCACTGTGGCATTTCTATGACTGTCATTTGTAATTCTAGTGATAGAATCCAGCACAGCACCAAGGACAGCATCATTGTCCTCACTAAGCACAGTAGTTTGCTGATGATAAATGAGACCAGCTCAGAATATAGATGTGGGCAATCCTTGCCAGTTCCAAAGCCACTAAACAGTTAAAATTTCCTCAGTGGTAGTATGGAAAATATTAGCACAGGATAACTCTTGTGAGTGTCTCGGAGGAAAAAAGCAATTCTGCTCTATCATACACAGCATTGAGAAATTGGTACATGCAGCTGAGGGTTTACTTTCATCCAGATGCACTATTTTTAGTTTCTTTGCAAAGATTTGGTCTGCATACCTACTGTTCTCCATGTTGTGGGAATTTGACTGCTCCTTTGAAATACCTGTCTAGGATAGGGAGAGACTGGCCAGAATGGGATGAAAACTGCCTGATGAAGGCTGTTTAAAAAAATGACCTTGCTGTGTTTCCTGGGCCTGGCAGGGGTTGCTGCCCCGAATGGCATGGCTAGGGACTGAGTCCTTAGACTTCCTCTCAGTCAGGTAATTATAGAATTTGCTAAATCTCCTCCCCAGGTCCTGGCTCCCTGCATCACAGTCCTAATTTCTGCAGAGGCCCTGGGCTAAGGTCTGGCCAAGTGTGGCTGGCAGGTGCTGATGAGTTTTTCTATGATGTTGCCCATATCACCCCTTGCTGAATTCATCCAAAGAAGTCCATTTCAACATTGTGCTCCCAGTGTTAAAAGGAGATTCATTCTGGGTAAATTTACCCATGCCCTACACTATAATCACTATTTGTCCCCTTACTTCATGGAAGAAAGGTTAAGAGGCTGTATCCCAAGATTCACAAGTATGGCTTGTGCAGAGAACAAATACTGAATTCAGAACTCTGCAATAATTTAGAGGATAACACAAATCTATAAAACCCAATCACCAATGCCACTTCTTTTCAGAATTCTCTGTCATTACTGTCTGTGCCTATCCTTCCATTGACCAAGATTTGCTACCTTGATTTCATCCTGGACTCTTCAATCTCTCTCATGCCATATATCTGATCTGTTACCAGATCTTTCTTTTTCTACCATACACCTCATCTCTTGGATTTGACCCTTTCTCTCCACTCCAACTGCTATCACCCTCATTCAGATACTCTTTATCTCTCTCCCCTAGACTATTGCAATAGCATCCCATTTGGTCTCCCGGCTTAAAGCCTCTCCCCCTTCTAATTCATCATCCACTCAACTGTGAAAGTAATTTTCCTAAAGAGCATGTCTGGTCATATCACCTCCATTCAAAAACTTCAGCAGTTCCCTAATCACCTCTAGAACAAAATATAAATCTTTCCTAATCTTCCCAGCTGCTAGTGCCTGTCCTTCCCCTTCCCCGTTACTTTGTATCTATTTTGTTTCTATTTTATGGATACATATATACACATTTGTTTCCCTACATAGAATGTAAGTTTCTTGAAGGCAGGGATTGTTTCACTTTTGTCTTTTCATTCCCTCCCCCTAAGCATTGCCTGGTACATCACAAGTACTTAATAACTGCTAAGAAGTCCTCCTTAACAAAAATGGTCAAAGGATGCGACCAAACAGTTCCTCAAAATATTTCAAAACATCCACTCTTCATTCTCTCTTATCCACCATATATAATCATTCAACAAATCTGGCTGTTTCTTTCCCCTCAATGCCTCTTTTGTTTCTGCCTCTTTGGCTACCCACACAGTCACCACCCTTTCGGGGCCCCTGCCATCTCTCTTATGGACTTTTTCAATAGCTTCGTAACTGGTCTTCCTGCCTCAAGCTCCCATCCATCCTCCACAAACTACAAAGCAATTTCCCTAAAGCCAGAGGGTTCTGTGACCATATTATCTTCCTACTCACTAAACTCTAGCACTTCGTATTTCTTTCAGGATCAAATACAACTTAATTTTGACATGTACAACCCTTTGCAATGAGGCTGCAGCTTAATTTTCTGTCTGTATCCTATGTCACTCTCCTTGCTGTTTTCAGACACAAGACAACATTTTTCCATTTCTTCATAACTTTATCTGGGCCTCTCCTCAGGCTGGGAGTGAACTCCCCCTGATCTCCCATCTCTCTGAAATTCTTCTTTTTCCTTTAGAATCTCACATCTCAAATACTACATTTTATATGAAGCCTTAGCTGTGTCTCCCTAATCCCTTCCCCCAAGCTGTGAGTATCCCCCCAATCACTTTTTATCTAGTCTGTACATATTTTGAAAATATCTATTATATATACAGGTTGTCTCCCTTGAGAAATTACAGTCTCCTTGAGGGTAGGTCCTGCTTCATTTTTTTCCTTGTATCTCCAGTGCCTAAGACATGGTAGGCATTTAAATGCATGTTGGTGGGTGAAACAATATGAGCACTCCAAATCACTATACAGAAAAAGATGAAGGAAAACAACTCTGAGGGTTTGCTGCACACCCAGAAAATTGACAAAAAAATGACAAAGGATGGGAAATTGTCAATGTTGGAGGGACTCTGGAGTGATAGACACTCAAATACATGGAACAACGAATTAATCAGTCATTCTGGAAAAGAATTTAGAAGCATGTAATAAGATTACAAAGTGGTCAAAGACTCCAATGTCAGGCATCTATCCCAAGATAGAAATGACCTCCATAGAATCTCTCTCTCTCTCTCTCACTCTCTCTCTCTCCTCTCTCACTCTCTCTCTCTCCTCTCTCACTCTCTCTCTGTCTCCCCTCTCTCTCTTCACTCTGTCTCTTCTCTCTCCTCTTTCTCCCTCCTCTGTCTTTGTCTCCTTTGTCTCTGTCTGTCTCTCTACCTGTCTCTCTGTCCCTCTCTCTGTATGTGTATGTATGTGTGTATCTATCTATCTATATCTATCTATCTATCTATCTATCTATCTATCTATCTATCTATCTATCTATCCATCCATCCATCTCTATCTATCTATCTATCTATCTATCTATCTATCTATCTATCTATCTATCTTATGTCTCAGCACTTTTGGTAGCAACAAAAAAATCAACAAAGTGGGCACCAGTCATACTGGGGAATGACTGAATGAACATGGTGTATATTAATGTAACAGAATATTATTTCATCATAGGAAATAAAGAGATCAGTATAGTAGAAAGGATGACGCCTCTGGAACTAGGGTTCTTGGGTTCAGATCTCATGCCTGAAGCTTACTACCTACTACCTGTGTGACTTAGGACAAATCACTTAACCTTCCCTGGGCTTCAGTTTCCTCACGTTAAAATGAAGTGATATGAGAGGGGGAAAAGGTTGGATTCTATGACTTCTGAGATCCCTCTCAGCTCCAGAGCTATGATTCTAGGAATTCAGAGAAATACAGGAAAAGTTTCATGAAATGATACAGAATAAGGTACATAGAACAAGGAAGACAATCTACACAATGGTAATAATAATGTATATAAAAGGAACGAAATGGAGCTGCAAATGGTTAAGCTATTAATGACCAATTTTAGCCTCAGAGAAGAGATGATGCAATGAACCTCCCCATTCTCCTGCTGGAGAAGTGGGGGTCTATGGGTATAGAATGGCACATACAGTACACAGCTTTTGTGTTTGGTTGGTTTTGCTTAAATTTTTCCCCACTAGCAGGGAAGGGGATTAAGACATACAATATGTATGATCTTCATATGAAATAAAAAAAGCACCAAACGCACCTTAAAATGATACCAGGAGACTAATTCTTTCTAATAGCATCTCCTTTCCCTACAACACTTCAAACTTTACAAAGTACTTTCCTCAAAACAGTCTCGTGAGAGAGATGTAATCAAAAAGTGATGCTCAGAGAACTTATGACTTGCCCTTTGCTGCATAGTGATAAAAATGATATATGTGGAATTCAACCCCAGAGCCTCTGACTCCAAGTTCAGGGCTCATTCTACTTGGAAGTGAAATGGCCCAGGCAGGACCTTGCACCTTTGTGTCAGGCTTTAAGAACCAATGAACTCCTTAGCAATGTTACAGTAAGGGGCATGAGTTGGAAAGACAACACCAGTGGTGTCAAACTCAAAGAGAAATCCTTTTGGAGACATACTGACTGAAAAAAACCACAAATTCACATTATCTATATTATGTTGTATTACTTGATAACAAACTATGGTAATTGACTAAATCAGAGAAAATCAAAGTCAGATTCTCCTATTCTAACTCTGGGTTTTCTATTGGCTCCTATGTACCATGATTTAGCTCTTTGCCCGACACATTTTCCTTTGAGAGGCAATATCCTCAAGTGGGTTAGACTTGGAGACAAGGAGGTCTTGGGTTCAGTGACTCCTTTTTAGGTACTTACTGTGTGATCATGGGCAAGTTACTTAACCTCTCTGTATCTCAATTTCCTTGTGTTTAAAATGAAAGACTTAAACTAAGGCCCCTTTCAGTTCTAAATCTGTGATCCCTCCTAGAGATAAAATGTCATGACCCTCCTGTCATAAATCTCTTTTAGTGTGCTTCATCGCTTTCCATTGAATTGTCTTATTTGAGACATATAATGGTATGAAGATGCCTCTAGAATTTGGGAGTCAGAGAACCATAAAGCTACAAGGGACCTCAGAGGCTATTTAGTACAACATAATTTTATAGATGGGGAAACTGAGGCCAAGAGAGGTTAATTGATTTGTTTGAGGTCACACAGATATCAGAACTGAATTTTTCTCCCCATCCCTTGTTTGCAGTATGAACCTCTCTCCATCTCCATTCCTCTGCCTTAGTAGATATTAGCAGATACATGGGGTATTGATCTTGGTGGCGATTTATCTGTGAGGTCCCCAGGACTTCTGGTAAAGTCTTAACCTAGTTTTAGGGTGATAAACAGTAGATTTGGCTACTGAGTCAGTCACCTCTGGCCACATCAACTACTATTCAGTGCTGAGCATTGTACTTGACACACAGTTGGTGCTTAATAAATCCTAGTTGACCTGATCAGTTGAAGGAAACCTGCTGCTTCAATGTCCTCTTATCCATCTCTTTCTATTCAAACCAAAGCATGGATTGGCTTGTCCATCATGGTTCACTGGGTAGGGACAGGAACTGGAGTCTGCAATTTCACTGGTTTAAGGAACTTTTTAGATGAGGAAATTTCCTCTATCAATTCATCTTCTCTTCAACTTAATAGTCTTAGTCTTAATTGCCTATAGCAGAGGCATCAAAAACACAGCCTCCGTGAAGTCTGAACCAGATTAAAATATCAAGTGGAAATGTAAGGAAAAATAAATAAAATAAAACGCAACATAGATAATGTTAATTTGTGGTTTTCTAAATCAGTAGACCTCCACAGGGGTTTCTATTTGAGTTTGAAGCCACTGGTCTAGAGCACTGAGATCATCACATAGACACCATGCCTCAGAGTTGGACCTGAACCCAGGCTATCTGGATTTGAGATCAGCTCTCTATCCTCTATACCATGTCAGACTCACTGGGGACCAAAAAAGGGGTCTACACTTCTTAATGCTTTTTCCTGTACCTCTGAATGAAAACCGAAATACCGATTGGCTTGCCCATGAGAATGAAGCAATGGGCTATGTTCACCTTTTCCTGTGCCTCTTAACTCTAACCCAGATATTGGTTGGCTTCTTCAGCAGGTGAAGACAGGGGATGTACATCCCTCTCTTTAAATCTATTCATTCAAACCCAATTACTGACTGGTTCGTCCATCAGGGGAAGACAAGGGGACATTTTCTGTCCACAATGAGTGAGTGTCTTAATTCAGGTTTATTGAATACATGCCCATTATCCTGCTTAATTCAAGCTTATTGAATTACTAGAAAGAAAAGGGGGACAGTAAAATCTGAAGGACAATAGGGAAAGAAAACCATCAGGTCAGCCTGGAGTGCGACTTCACGTTTCCCATGAATACAAAACCATGAACATTCCATTTCAGCCAGGCAGCAGTAAGAGGGTTCCTCTCTTTCTCCCCCTCCCTTATTTATTTTTGTTAAAGCTGCTTTGGTTTCTTCTCATTATTCATGAAATGCTTAAGGCAAATGTGTCGAATGCACAAATATGAAATTGTAGAGGGGAAGGTGGGGGAGGAGAGAGGGACCCAATTCAGCAGTTCTCTGTTCCTCTGAGAAATCTGACCTTTTCATCAGATTAACGGGTTGCTCCTTGAGCAGGAGGATTGGTAAGAGGGAAGGTATTTTTAGTCAACCACAGTCAAGTTAATGAGGCAGCTCTTTCTGTCCTACTGTACATTGGAAGCTTCGAAAGAGGGCACAGCATCCAAATGGTGACTTGGACTTTAGACATATGGGAAAAAAATCAGCTTAAGGGGTTTTTCTGCGTTTTGTTGTGATGATGATTTTTTTTTTTGCATTATGGATGCATACAAGTAATGCATTAAATTTTAATGTCGCTCCAGCCTATTTTCTTTTGCCTTATTGGTGCTTTCTATTCTATTTAAAATACTATTTCCTTCTGATGCAGTGACAACTTGAGACCACAGAAGTATGCTTTCCTCCTATTTAATTTATCAAAGCAATTTTAGGTTTTGGTCTTCACTGTGGAAAGGAGCAAGAAAGGAAGGATAGATGGGTAACTGGAGTGCTCTACTGATGGTATCTTTGAAATGTTAAGAGAAAATGAGGAGGGCTGCCAGCCTGTTGGGTGGACTCCTTGGGGAGAACAAATGAGAGGATATAGGTAAGAGAGTGGGAAAGCTTAGGTGGGCTGCAATCTGCAACACTAGAGTAAATGTCCATACTGAGCATCTGAAAGTATGATAATAGTTACTTACATTTTAGGGAAGACAGCGATAATCTGAAAGTCAAGGCAAATCAAGTATTAAGCCATAGTGGAAGACACTGTGCAAAGTGCTGGGGATACAAAGAAAAACAAAAGACAGTCCTGGCCTCAAGGAACTCATCGTCTCATGAGGAGACAACATGCAGACAACTGGGGACAAACAAGATTTTTGTTGTTCAATAATGTCTAACTCTTCACGATCCCATTTAGGGTTTTCTTGGCAAAGGTACTAGAGTGGTTTGCCATTTTCTCCTCTGGCTCATTTTACAGATGAGGAAATTGGGGTACACAGAGTGAAGTGACTTGCCCAGGGTCACCCAGCAATTAAATGTCTGAGGCCAGATTTGAACTCAGGAAAATGAATCTTCTGGACTCTAAATCCAGGACTCAATCAACTGCGCTACCTGGTGGTCCAACAAACAAGATGGATACAGGATAAATTAAGGCTAGTTTCAAAGAGAAGGCACTAAGATTAAGGAGAACTAGGAAAGGATTCTTACAGAAAGGGGCACTTTAGTTGAGACATGAAGGAAGTAAGAGGATCCAAGAGGTGGAGATGAGGAGGGAGAGCACTCTGGACCTGGGGAACAGTCAATGAAAATGCTGTAGGAATGGATTCAGGAGATGGGAGTGTATCATTCAAGGAACAGCAAGGAGGCCAATTGTTACTGGATTGCAGAATATATGGAGAAGAATAAGGTGTAAGAAGACTTGAAAGGTAGGAAAGGACTAGGTTATGAAAGGCTTTGAAAGTAAAACAGGATTTGGTATGTGATCCTGGAGATAGTAGGGAACCACTGGAGTTTATTTATTGGTGGTGGTAGTAGTGATGGCAGTGTATGATAGTTAGATTTGGACTTTAAGAAGATCCATTTGATAGCTAAATGGGAGATAAAGAAGAGTAGGGAGACACTTGAGGTGGGGAGACCAACCAGCAGACTATTGCAATAGTCCAGGAAGGAGGTAACGAAAGCTTGCACCTGACTGGTGGTAGTATCCGAGGAAGGATGTAAATGAAGGTAATAGGACAGCACAGCTGATTGCTTGTGGGTATTGGGAACGTGAGGAGTCAAGGATCACACCTAGGTTCCAAGTCTGGGCAGCTGGAAAGATGGTGATCTCCTATACAGTAATGGAGAAGTTAGATAATGAGCTCCATTTTAGATATGTTGAGTTTAAGATGTCTACGGGACATTAGTTTTGCAATGTCCAATGGGCAGTTGGAGATGGGAGGATAGAGGTTAGGGATGGACAAATAAATCTTAGAATTATCCGCATGAATGAAGAGAAGAGGGCAACAAGAATGGTGAGGTCCCTCCTAATTATGCCACACAAAGAAACTTCATTGCCTAAAGCAATTGGGAATATATAACTGGACAAGACTTGGGTGAAGGATGGCTGTGATTGCTGGCTTCAAAAACTCAAAGGATTGTCAAGGAGAACAAGAGATAAGTTTTGTTCTGCTTGGCTCTGGGAATGATGGGTGGAAACTTCAAAAACTCTGTTCAGGTTTGATAGAAAGATATATTCGTCAACAATTAGAGCCACTCCAAGACAATGTACTGCTATAGTGTTTTCTCCTTCACTGTTGAGGGTCCTTACACCCCGAGTCCCTAAAAAGCAATGTAGTACCATGGTTAGAGTGTTGGACTTTGGGTCAAGAAGACCTGAACTTAAATTGTGATTGTGACAGTGTGCTATCTCACACATAGAGCATGCTGTGTGACCATGGACAAATCACTCAACCTCTCTGAGTCTCAACCGTGTTTGTAAAAAAAGAAAAGAATAGATAACACCTGTGGTCCCTACTTTACAGGCCTGTTTTGACATGAAACTTTAGAACAAATGTCAGAGTAGTAGGATGGTAGGACTTTAGCATCTAACATATCAGGACCAAGATAGTCCTAAAATTATAAATACTGTCATAGCTGGGAGGGTCTTTAGGAAGAAATTCACACACACACACACACTCATTATCTATCTATCTATCTATCTATCTATCTATCTATCTATCTATCTATCTATCTATCTATCTATCTATCTATCTATCTATCTATCTATATCTCTGTCCATCTATCCATCCATTCATCTTTCTCTCTAGCTATTCATCTACCTACATATTCATTCACTTCTGTGTGTCAATTCTCTCACTCTCTGCCTGTCTCTATCTTTCTTTCTCTCCTACTCCTCCAAATCTTAAATCACTAAAGGAAAGTCTATCTAAGGAAAATATTCCTAACAATGGTGTCTATCAGAAGAAGAGTGGCCTGTCTCTGAGGAACAAGTCTTTAACCAAAGAATGGAAGTCCACTTGTTGAGTATATTTGAGAAGGACCTCCTGATTCAGGCATAGATTGGACTAGATGGCCACTGAAGTCCCTACCAGCTTTGAAATTCCGTGATTATGTAAATGTCCCCAACCTGACACCAGCAAGTAATTTGTATTCCATTCCCATCACTTCTTGGCTTAAGCTGTAGTTACTAAAGACCTTTATTTCAGCCATTTCCATAAAGGTCACTTGCACTTCTAGGGGTTGATTGTTTTTTGTCCTTCATTCCCAAAGAGGACCATGCCATCAGGAAGATGATGTCATGGCATACAAGAGAATTGGATTCAAGTGAGGGAGGGCTGTGCAGAGTCACCAGCCTCACTTTCTCCTCAGGAGCCATCTGGGTTCAGTGAGCACATATAGATCAGAATGACTGGAGATGGCTCCTCTAGGGGTTGGACAGCAAGGACCATGAGGGAGATGTTCAAGTTTCTCATATCCATCTTGCTCACAATGCCAACTTTTAATGGGCTTCTTTGGAAAAAGCACTTATTAAATTTTTTTTAGCAATCTACTGGCAGACTATGATATTTTACAAATTTGCTACAAGGAGTCACCTTTACAAAATATTCCGTTCTTGCCTCCCATGATATTCCATTCCTAAATCGAGGGGAGCAAAGCAATCCATTATTATGACAAGCCCTGCTATGACCACACAAGTACAACCTGCAGCAATGCTACCAACAAGCAGCCCAACCCTTGGAAAGTTCACTTGGGACCCTAATAACAATGTCGTCTGACACTGGATATACTTTCCCCAATTCATTGTGGAAGCTACAAGTTAGAATCCCATTGGGACTTCAAGAATGAATTCTATTGTTTTACAATGAATAGGTGGCATGTACTTGACTTTGGCTCTGGTGAAGCATTAGGAGTGCTTAGCAGTCATCTATCCCAGGCAATGTAGGAGAGCACAATGAGCCTTTGTCTTGGAGGTGGATGGAGGAAGAGAAGTTGGAATTGAGTTGGATTCTGGGATGCTGATAGCGAGCACAATGAGCTTCTAAAGAAGTAGAGAATCAGAGAATCCAAAACCGGAAGAAACCTTAAGTAGTCTGTCTCATTGCTAGAAGAGGAAACAGACCCAGACAGGGGGACATGATTTGAGTAAGGCTACACAAATATTCGTAGGATTATGGTTATTGATCCAGTTGGAAGATGTGAATTCTAGCCCTAGGGCTGCTACTGGGACCTTAGGCAGGTAATTTAGAGCTCAGTTTCCCTACCTATAAAATAAAGGGTTGTGCTAGCAGGTCTTTAAAGGCCCTCTCAGCTCTGAGAATCTGTGGATAGCCTTAGGGCTATCCTGGTCCTGACATCCCAGGAGGTAAGTTTCTCCTCTCTATTCAGACATTTGTTCTAAAATGCTTCTCGGCTCTGACATTTTATGTTCTTTATGGTCTATGTTCTATATGTTCTCTGTTCTATATTCTATGTTATTTTATGTTCTAATATGCTATCTATTTCAGTTCTGACATTCTTTGCCTTAAGAAATAAAATGTGGGTTTGTATGTAACCCATTTACCAGTCCTCTCTTCCTCCCAATACTGGGTTTATATAGGCTGGGTCCAATATTACAGATGACCCTAAAAGATTCATGTTCTCTCTTTGGCTACAGCCATATTTTACACTGAGAAGTCTTTAAACTAAACCTAACCTAACCCAGTCTAAACCCAGTCTCCAGGTTGTCACAAATGTGGATAAGACTCAAGTACTCAAGATAGCAGATACATATCAGGCAGAGGACAGGCTTTAATTAAAGGAAGAGAATAAGTATTTATTAAGCATCTACTGTGTATTTTAGGACTGTGCTTAGCACTTTACAAAATATTTCAGAAAATCTGAAAGGTGACAAGGATTTACAGAAGTCCATAAATGCACATAGAAAATTGATTAAGCTATCAGAGTAGGTCCCTCAGAAGACAAAGGAAATAGGGATTGTCATTAGAAATGTCATTATCTTGGTATTCTGGCAAAATCTCTCTCTCCCACAGGATTCTATATAGACTCTTTAAGAATAGTGGTACCATCATCTTTGGCGCCTCCTAGGGGACCATCCCCTTCCCATTGAACCTACGCTGTTTGAATCACTTCTAGTGAATTGATTCAATCCTTTACTCCTGGTGTCACAGATTTGGTCCCTTTATAGTACACCTCCTGCCTGATGGTCACATGGTGATCCTCTTGTTTCTCCAAGAGACACCCTGCTCAAGAAGTTCCATCTCTTGAACTCCAAAAAATAACCCCAAGCCAGGTATTGCCTAATAATCCTCCCTTTTCAGATTGGAAAACTGTTCTCTGGGATTACCCTGCCTAGGAGTTCTCCTAGGAATAATAAATGGTATGGCCCCACTTGGACCATGTGGTCAAGAACGTAGAGCCTCTATGTCTTTTTGGGGGAAGAAAGGAGGAGATACATTATTCTCCTCCTCTTCCTCTGGCTCCATTGCCCTTAGAGTCCTAAAGAAAAACGTTAAAGAATGGAACAAAAGGTCAGCTGACTCTCTGTTACAGGTCAGCTCAGAGAAGAAATCCTTCCAACAAGACACCAGTCTTGCAAGAATCTCAGTTAAGCAAGTTATCTTGGGAGCATTAACGGAAACCAGGGTAATCTAGAAATAAGTGGTCTACTTGTCTTTGGGAAGCTTTGGTTTTTGAAACTTAATCAGCAATTGTCTTCTGACTTTTTAATAAGGTTCTAAGCTTCCTGTTCTATGGGAAGAGGGAAATGAATATTCCATATGAAGGCTCCCCTCTGGGAAAGCTCATTACATTGATCAGAGAACTCATCAATCCAGTCCCTATTAAAAGTAAAAAGAGTTCTGGATGTGGAGCTCAGAGACCTGGATTCAAATCATGCCCCTGACACTGACTACAGATCTGTGACGATGGAAGGGTCACTTTATGTTTATTTTTCTGATCCATAAAAGAAGAGTAATTATATTTGTCACCTCTATGTAACATGGTTGCTGTGAATAAGGTGTTCACTTGTCAATCTCAAATTGTTAGAGAAATATCAGTTTTTGTTTTCACATTTTACATTCCTTGCTTCTAAAGTTCTTTTAGCTCTGACATGTTCTTTTCTCTGATTCTGAAGCCTTTTCTAACTCTAGGCTACCCTAAGATACCACTCACTAACTATGAGATCTCCCAGACCCAAACACCCCTTCCCTGGCCAATAATTCCTTTTGTATTTATCCTTCATTGCCGAAGAATACAATGCCATCAGAGAAATGATGACATGACTTGCACTTGACTTTGTTTTGAGTGAGGGAGGGCTGTGCAGGTCACCAGCCTCACTTCTCCTCCAGATCCATCTGAATCCAGTGACCAGATATTCATCGGGATGACTGGAGATGACCCCAGATGAGGCAATTGGGGTTAAGTGACTTGCCCAAGGTCACACAGCTAGTGAGTTTCAAGTGTCTGAGGTGAGATGTGAACTCAGGTCCTCCTGACTCCTGCACTGGTACTCTATCCACTGCACCTCCTAGCTACCCCTAACAATTCCTTGTATATGTTGTGAAAATAAGCTCTGTGAACTCAGGACCTGCCTTCCTATGTTCTTGAATCTCCAGTACTTAACATGTTGCTTCACACATATAGGTATTTCAAACATTTTTTTACTCATTCATTCTAACATACTGTCTCCAAAGAGTCTTCCAACACTGACGTTTCTTGTTCTAAGGTCACTTCTAAATCCAACATTACAAGTTAGAAAGTTCTTTATAGTTCTGACATTCTCTGTTCTAAGATCCTTCTTGATGAGATTCTCAGTCCATGTTCTAGAGTCCTTAATACGTCTATACTAGGGCCCTTTCTAGTTCTGACATTTTATAGTATAATATCTCTCCCATTTCTGACATTCTCTGTTTTAAAGTCCCCATTGTCTCTGACATTCTGGGTCTCAAGCTCCTTCCCCACTCTGATGGTCTATGCAAGACACAACGCAGGCATTAGAGTCAGAATACCTGAGTTGAAATTCTGCCTCTGACACCTACCCATATATGTGACTGTGAGCAAGACCCTAAGTCTCCTTATACCTCAGTTTCGTTATCAGTAAAATGAAGAGCTTGGGTTAGATGGTCTTTGAGGTTCCTTTCAACTTTAAATATAGGATCCCATTAGTGCCCCTCAAGACTTGAGTCCTTTGTTTCAGGAACCCATCCCCTTATTAGTTAACCAGTGGAAGGAAGGAAACATACTTCTATTAATGCTCTTTGCTAAGTGCTTTACAAATATCCTATTTAATCCTCACAACCCGGGGAGGTAGGTGCTTTTATTATCCCCATTTTATAGTTGAACAAACTGAGGCAGACAGAAGTGACTTGCCCACAGTCACACAGTTAGTAAGTGTCTGAGGTCAGATTTGAACTTATTTCCTCCTGATTCAAGGCTTGGTGCTCTAACCACTTGTACTATCTGGCTCTATCTACAGCTAGATCTCTGAGGTCAATGGTAGCTTTGGACCAAGGACCCCAAGATTCATAATATCTTTGTAGGAAGTAACAACATTTCTAACCCCACAGAACCAGAAACCCTGTTCTGAGAAGGCTGCTTCTCAGTAGATGTCTTTTAACTTCATTCCTTTCCCCAGGGTGAGGCAGGAAGGGAGGGAGATGAACCTCCCTGGAGATGAATCTCAGTGACTTCAGTGTGGTAAAGAATTTTCTGATACACATGGAAAGTGCCTTCCTCTCCAAATATGGCACCATCTCTATCTTGGATCCACTGCCTCGATGGGCTGACTGCTGGAAAAGCTTTGATTCCTCAGACTCAGCCCCATATAAGGCTATGCTTGTGTAATTTTCCTTTCCCTGTAAAAACCTGGCACAGTGCTCTCTCTCTCTCTCTCTCTCTCTCTCTCTCTCTCTCTCTCTCTCTCTCTCTCTCTCTCTCTCTCTCTCCCCCCCTTCTCTGTTTCTCTCTCTCCTTCCTCTCTCTGTGTCTCTGTCTCTCCTCTTCCCTTTCCTGTCTCTGTCTCTGTCTCATCTGTTTCTCTCTGTATCTCCCTCCCTCCTCTCTCTGTGTCTCTTTCTCTTCCTCCTCTGCCATTCTCATCCCCATCTCTGTCTTCTCTCTCTGTCTCTCTGTCTCCCCACTCCCTCCTGGATCTCTCTCTCTTTCTTGTCTTTCTGTTTCTCTCCATTTCTATCTCTGCCTTTCTCTCCCTCTTCTGTCTCTCTCTCCTCTCTCTCTGTCTCCCCATCCCCTTCTCTTCCTGTTTCTCTCCTTCCCTCCTCTCTCACTCTCCTCCCCATCTCTGTCTTTTCTGTAGCCCCCCTTATCTCTTTCTCTCCCTCCTCTCTGTCTTTCTTCCCTGCCTTTCTTTCTCTGTCTATATCCCTCCCTCTCTTCTCTCTCCTTCTGTCTCTCTGTCTGCCTCCCCCTTTCTCTGTCTTTGTCTGTCTCATTGCTTGATCTAGTTATCAGCAGAGACCATGAAGTATGCTTGGATGATCAGAGGTTTAACCTCCACTGTTGCTTTCATCTGTCACTGAGGAGAAAGGGTATATTCTTTCTGGGGAGTTAATTAGAAAAGGAAAAAAAGGAACTTGCAAAGTGATCAGGTTAACATTGATACTCAAAGATAATTACCACAGTTTAAGGTTTGTTTGTGCAAAATGAAAAAAGAGAATGAGGCAGGGGTTAGCTAAGATCTGGTGATGCAGAAAATGAAAGGAAAAAAACCATACCAAACCCACCAACCAACCAACCAACCTAGCCTTTGTTAATTAAGTGAGGGAAGTCTCCATGGAAACCCTAGTTGGGCATTCTCATGGACTTACTTCAACTACATGGAAATCTGCATTGGAAGCAATGCAGAGAGAAGGAACATTTTGAACATTTCTTGATATAAACCAAGCCAAGTTTCTCCGTAGTAGCCACTGATTAACACTTTTCTTTATGTAGCTGGCACTGAGATTGTTTCTTGTGACTCTCTGCAGTCTTGAGATGTGTACTGGGGCCAAGTCATTTCACATGAATAGGGAAAGAAATACAGCTGCCTCATCTCCAAGCAAGTCAGGAGAAAGCAGGATTAACCGGTGGAAGGAGGAAGTCATTGACTGGAATGAGAATGTTTGAATGGAGAGGTATCTCAGGTCTCTAGTCTCACCAAAGACTTTCACTTATGCCATGATCTCACATTTCCCTTTGTCACAGTCATGATACTACAGATATTACCTGGTCAACTGTACTGTGCATCTGCCTTTGACCAACTTGTCCCAGCCTGCGCTATCCCCACTGATGCTCTGCCAGTTTAGCCTTCCATTAACACTGTTGATTCATATCCTGAGCACGCTACCTTGGGAAAAATCACTTCAGTTTCCTTGGCCTCATTTCTCTCATCTATATAAGGAAGAAGCTGAATTTGATGAGTTCTGAGGTCCCTTCCATTTCCAAATCTATGGTTCTATGAATAGGAGCTGGTTTATCTTAAGGGAAAAAAAATGAAGGGGCATCATGATAGATGATTTCAAATGCTTGAAGATCTATCTGGAAGAGGATTAGGTTTATTTTTGTGGTTCCAAAGGGCAGAACTCAGACAAATAGGTAGAAATTAGAAAGACTTTACAGCATCATAGAGTTACAGAATACAAAAATAGGAAGGGATGAGAGCCACGAGTCTAACTCACAAGTGAAAGAACTCCTTACTATAACATGCCCATTAAGTGGTCCATCCGATCTCTCCTGAAAGACCTCCAAGGAGAGCGAACCCACCACCCCACAGGCAGGGATAGCTCCCATTTTCCTGGCTTCAGTCTGAAATTGCCACAGTCACAACTTCTACCCATAACTACTGGTTCTGCCCTTTGTGAATTCTAATTTCTGTTTTCCATAAAGTCCTTTCAAATACTTGAAAAACAGCTATAATTTCCCCTTTTGAATATTACCTCCTTCAGGCTAAACATGCCCAGTTCTCTTAGTTGATCCTCATCCAACATGGACTCAAGGTCATTCACCATTCTGGTCATCCTTCACTGGACACCCTCTAGTTTATCAATGTCTTTACAAAGACCAGGCTACTCCAATGAGTGGAGTCAGATATCAAGGGGTTGAGAAATGAGGAAGAGGAGACACATGGAATTTGGTGATAAAAGGGAGGGGAGATATAGGACAATAGCCTGAGAGGATGTTATGGTCAAATGAGAGTTTTTTAAGGATGACCCAGGGAAAGAGTCAGTGAACAGGGAGACACAGAAATTCTGTGTGTGTGTGTGAGAGAGAGACAGAGACAGAGACAGTCACAGAGACAGAGAGACAGAGTAAGAGAGAAAGATAGAGACAGAGACAGAAACGAAGAGAAAGATAGAGAGTTTGAATGGGAAAGCTCCTGAAGGGAAAGGGATAGTGGTATCAGGTTGAAGAGTCATCTTTGACGATGAGAAAGGCCATCTCTCTTCAGAGACAGGAGTGAAGAAGGGGATGCACAAAGAATATGAAAGGGATATCTCTTGTTGACCATCAAAGTGAACATATATGTAACAGAACTGCTTATTTCCCGTATAAAACTGGCCCTTCTCTTCAGTCTTTCTGAGCTCTTTGTGCAACATCATCATCTTACAGTAACTCTTAGTCTCCGAATCATCTTTCTTTTGCTTCAGGGGTTAGCTCAAGGGCTGAGTACATGGTTAATGATCTACCCTCCGTTTTCTACATGCTATACTTGTCTGCTTCAATGAGATATCCCCACCATCCCCCAATAAAATTGAAATGTAAGTTCCTGTTTCATTTTTGTCTTTGTAGCTCACTGTTTTCATCTCCAGTCCAGCAGCCTGGCATATAAATGGTTGGTATTTTTAAAATGTTAGTTGTATTGAATAGATCTAAGTCCAACTGAGGGATTCCTCAACGAGAGAGGAAGAAACTTCAGCTGGATGCTGCTAGGTGGTGCCATAGTGCATAGAATACTTGGGTCTGAAGTCAGGAAGACTCATCTTCCTGAGTTCAAATCTGGCCTCAGTCACTAGCTGTGTGCTCCTGGGTATGTTACTTAACCAGATTTGCCTCAGTTTCCTCATCTGTAAAATAAGCTGGAGAAGGAAATGGCAAACCACTTCTGTATCTTCACCAAGGAAACCCCAAATAGGGTCATGACTGAAATGACTGAACAAACCTCAGCTAAGAGGTGAGGAGGATTCAACCAGAGAGTAAAAAGAAAAGGCAGAGCAAGGATGAGAATTCAAGTCTCAAGGGACTGATCATAGGACTAACAGAAGGGTCCTTTGAAAAAAAGTACCTCAGCCTCCTCATGTACAGAGGAAGAAACTATGATTGAGAGCAGGGAAGGGACTTGCCTAAGGTCACATGGATGGTGAATGACAAAGACAGCACTGGAAGCTACTTGGGGAAAGAAATCAAGTCAGGAAAACTGGAGTTCAAATCCTTCCTTAGACACTAGAAATGGGACACCGGACCAGTCTAGCTCAGTGTCCTCAGCTGTAAAATGGGTCTACCTACCTTAGGGCGTTGTGATACTCAAATAAGATAGCATATATAAAGTACTTTGCGAACCTTAGGGTGCTATATAAATGTTTGTGGTGGTGTTTTTGTCATTGTGAATATGTTCTAAGACCTCTCCCAGCTCTAACATTCCCTGTTTTAAGGCCCTCTCAGTCCTGACATCCTCTGTTCTAAGGCCCCTCCCACCTCTAACATTTTCAATTCTTTTCTGTTATAACAATACATAGGAAGGTTTTCTTGTCTTTATTGTGAAGCCCGGGGGTCCTGACCAGGGGGCTTTAGGCCCTTCTCCCTGCGCTCAGCTCCCCAGAGCCCCACCCTCCAAATGGTCTTCTCTTCTGAGGTCTACCACCAGACTGGAAGTGTGTTCAGCAGCAAAGAGCTGAATGACATCAGAAGGCCTCAGTGTGAGCACTGGTTTTTACTGTGTGACTTTAGACAAGTCAGTTTATTTCTCTGGTACCCCCCTTGTCCTCATCTATAAAATGGGGGCATGGCATTAGATGACCTATGAGGTTCCTTCCAGCACCTACAAACTACAAATTTAATCCTTATCCCATTCCCTTTTCATTTTTAAGGCCAGCTCTGGCCCCTTGATGGGTGACTTTTATCTCCTAATTTTATTTCCAGTTGGATTCCTTCCTATTTTTCCCCCATCAAAGTGAGTCTTCTTCCTGAAATTCTGATCACATCGCCTTGTTAATAACACATCTTTCTATATAAAAAGCAGCTGGTTCTGTGCAGACACCAAATAAGCAATCTCTCTCTGCTTGCTGTTTCTTTGTTCAGGAAGCCACTTTGGCTCACTAGCTTTTGAGGAGATGGAGTTAATTGGCAATTCCATTTATCATGCTTTGGTTAACTGATATATCCGCTTACCCTTTATTTTGTAAATTCCCTTTGGTATTTATCTGATCTTCTTCTCTCCAAGCTCCTACTGCTAGACACAGAATCCTTGGTATTTGAGGAAGGAGTGGGAAAGGATGATGCTTGGCCAGGGTAGGGAGGGGACTCCAAAGCTGGGACTGGGGAAGGGAATAAGCTTTTATATACTGCTTACTGTGTGCCTGGCACCATGCTAAATGCTTTTACAAGTGGTATCTCCTTTGATACTCGTAACAACTCTGGGAGATAGCTGTTGTTATTATCTTGTTATTTTATTTCACTTTTGTGGAAACTGAGGCAGACAGAGGTCAAGTGACTTGCCTGGGGTCACATAGCTAGTGAGTGAGTGAGGCCAGAGCTGAACTTGGCTCTTTCTGACTCCAGCACACTATCCAAGTGCTGACTCTATGCCATTTTTGTCTTCTGCTCGAATATCTCCAGACCAGCTCTCGCTAGCACTGAGGGCCACCCCATCTACAGTGCCTAGAATGCAAAGTCCTATCAATTCTTCACTTAGTGCCACAGAATCACAGAAATTGACAGTTGGAAGGGACTTCAAAGGACATCAGGTCTAATTCAGACATGAAAGGATTCCTTACTATAGCATACTTGACAAATGAGAGGTTGAATTTGGGGAGGAGAAATTTAATTCACCATTCTATAACTTTCTAATGAGAATGCAACAGAATGATAGAATATAGAAACTGAGTCAGAAATGGACTTAAATTCAACTGGTCCAATGCCTTCATTTTACAGAGGAGGAAATTGAGTCCTCATTAGATAATCAAAGAATTTGGGAGTTGGAAAAAAGAATGAATTAAGGAAATATAGCAGGGGCAGCTGGGGGTGCCACAGTGGATGGCACAGTGGTGCCACTGGGCTTGCAATCAGGAAGACTCATCTTCTGAGTTTAAATCTGGCCTCAGACACTCACTAGGTTGGTGACCTTGGGCAAGTCACTTAACCCTGTTTGCTTGTTTCCTCATCTGTAAAATGAGCTGAAGAAGGAAATGGCAAACGATTTCAATTCCTCTGCCAAGAAAACCCAAATATAGTGTCACAGAGAGTTAGACATGACTGAAATGACTCATCAACAGTAACAAAAATGCAATACCATTACATTCTAAGCACTGCCCTTGGGGATACAAATACAAAAGGTAGACAAGTCCTTCCCTCAATAAAATTAATTCTAAGAGGAGAAAACAACCACATGTAGGAGAGTGGCTGCCAGGGAGGGGAGTGTCGGTCTAAGGATTCACAAGGATGGTGAATTACTCCTGAGGAAAATTGATTGGCTTCCCCTTTCTGAAAAAATGGTACTATGTTTGACTATCATGCCCAGAGCAAGAGCTAGAAAGGACCTCCCCAAGGGAAGAGGATGTGTGAGTTCGTAGCAGTTGTCAAATGGTCTGGGTGGTTAATTGGATGGGATATGAAGGAGAAACATGGTCTAGAAGGGGTGGGGAACCTGTCACCTCGAGGTCCTCAAGTGTGGCTTTTCTGGATTCAGTCAAAGGACTGCATTTGAGGACCTAGAGGGTCACATGTGACCTTGAGGCCACAGGTTCTCCATCTTGGGTCTGGGGCCAGCTAGATATACTTTCTCTCTTGAGATACACACACACATTTTATAAATATATATATATATATATGTATATATATATATATATATATATATATATATATACACACACACACACACACACCTATGTGTACCTATACAATTGATGAGTTCACAGATGTACTAACAATCAACATCCAATAATCATTTAGTGAGTGACTTTAGGTGCCAGGAGATTTCACAGGATGATCAAGGAGGTAGGTAGAGGCTGGGTTCAGGTCTGAGCTTCCTTCCACAACATCTGGATATATTATAAAGCAAAGGTTGGATGGTCACCATCCAGTTATGTTGCTGAGATGGTTCTGGGTCAGGCATGGGTTGGCCTTGAGTCCTATGGGCTCCCTGTGAATGCTGACATTCTGACATTCAGTGTGTGGCTCTTGACTCTGAACTGTCCTAATATATAAAATGGGGATCTCCCATCCCTCCAGGACTGGTTTAATGGGAGAGTTTGACTGAGAGTTCCTGGTGGAGGTGAATGGATTTTCAGAGATGTTCAGAAAGATGCTTCCTTAGTTCCAAACAAGTGAAACCTCAGAAACTTTTGATTCATAGTGTAAAGTCTTATCAAATCCATAACTGTAACTGTGTGAACTTCAACACCGTTGCTTATTGTCTGAGAAACATGCTCAGTTTCTTTTCTCTTTTCAGTCCAAACCACTACCTGGGCATTGCCTGTGATCAATCTTCTCAAGCAGCTTATTTACCTAAGGGCCTCCATTACAGACCAGCCTCTCATTACAGGAGCTGGGCAGACAGGTCCATTAATGATGCCACAAATTCTGGGGAATTGGATTGTTTCACCGTCTGTCCACAAAGGGCATCTTCCTTTCATAGAAAAGTCACTGAGGTGATCTTGAGATTTTACAAATGAATTTGTCACAGTAATTATAGAAGGAGGAAAGGAAGCAATGGGAACATACTGACGAATGACACCCCCCCCCCCAACAAATCAGACAAAGGCCTTTCCCAGCTTGTCACTCTTGTTGGAAGTAAAAAGCCTGTCTGGGAAATGACATTTTTTTTTCCAACTTCTTATGAATCTGGGTTAACTGCTTGGTGAATATCTGACCTCTAACCACCTGCCCCCATGATTTTCCCATTTCAAACACCCTGATGCCCTAAATCAAATCAAGCTATTTCACATGTGAGAGGTTGACCTGTTCCTTAAGAGAAAGAAAATAATGAGGGCTGCCTCTCTTTCAAGTCAGTTTTTCAAAGGAGCATGGACTGAGAATAAAATCAACTTGATTGGGGCTGGGGCCTGGGGAGGGGGAGTACAGGGCCAAAATCTGGAGGGTCTGGAACTAGGGGGCTGACACACTTGGCCGAATTCTTCCTCCAATGCTTCCCTAAATTTCCCAAGAAGTCACAGGATCACAGGGTAGAGGAATTTCAGAGTTGAGAGGGAACTCAGAAGCCATGGGGTCCAACTGAGACCTTAAAAGAATGTCTACTGAACAAGTCCAGAAAGTGCTCATAAAAACTCTGCTCAAAGACATCCAGTGAGGAGAAAACCAGAGGTGTGATGGAACCAGCTCCTACTAGTTACATTTTCTGTAGGAACATTTGTACTTCAGAAATCAGAAGATCCTAAATCTCAGGGATTGATGTATTGCTTTGTTGATTATCTAAGACTGAGAAAATGATGGAGAGGAAGAATCCACTAGGAGACTGAGTGTGGCAGATTTCCAGTCCAGGACAGTCTGAAAGGTCAGTGGGAAAGAACTGTTGTACTAGGCTGGGGAAGTGCAGAGCCCATGGGCTGCACCAGCACAGACTTGGCCATAGTGGCTATAGTGGACCAGGAATGGCCCCAGGTGGTCTGAGTCACTTCAGCAGTGCCAGTTCCCAAACCTCTCAGCACATGATGGGAGTCAGGCAGAGCTCAGTGAGAGAGAAGCATGGGTCTGTGGCAATAACAGCGGCTGTTCCTGGGCTATCAGGCTACAGACTAAATGTTTGAAGTTCTTCGGAGCCAAGATAGTGGAGTAAACTGTAAGTGCTCTCACCCTTTCTTGCTGGCCTTGAAAAACCTAGAGAATATTGCCCCAGGAAATTTCAGGAATAGTTCAGCCAGCAGAAGGGGTTCAGCATTCTTTTAGCTTGGGAGGCTGGGGAGATTGATGGGAAGGGTCTCTCCTGCTGTGGCTGAAGGGGACCAGTACAGGACTGGAGGTGTCCCAGCAAGCTCCACCTCAGCAGACCAGCAGGAGATCCTGAGCCTCAGCGGGGTGGAGCTAGTGAGTGCCAACACTAAGACTCCAGGTGTGTCTTAGGACAGCCAGGGGAATTGGCCAGACACCAGTGTGGATGGGGATCCACCAGCTGTTGAACCTGCACATGCTCTAGCACAGCCCTAGGGGAAGAGGAGAATTCCAGTAGCCAGACCACCTATCCCCCACACCTTACTTAAGGAACTTCAGGGTAGCCTTGAGGAATCTCAGATAGATTACACCTGGACTTGGCCTTGGCACACACCAGTCAGTTCAGCACCAGATAAGTTGCAGCATTATTATATAGCTTGTAATTGAAATAACCAGAGGCCACATCATATAAAGCCAGTAACCAGACACCTATCTCCCAGTAGAAGAAATAGGGGACAGAGCCCCTTGTGATTCACTTTAAAAGCCAGGAAAGAAGGAAATCACCATGAGCAAAAAGCAAATTAGAAAAGCAAATACCATAGAATCTTATTATGGGGACAGGAAAGATCAAAATATGAATTCAGAAGAGGACAGCATTGATATTATACTCACATCTGAAACCTCACAAAGGAATGTGAACTGGTCTCAAGTTCACAGAGCATTCTTGGAAGAGCTCAAGAAGGATTTTAAAGGCCAAATTAGAGAGGAAGAAGAAAAAATGACCAATGGTTTAAAAGAATACAATCAGCTCCTTAAAAAGAAAAATTGGCCAAATGTATAAGGAGGTATAAAATCTAACTGGAGAAAATAACTCCTTAAGAGGAAGAATTGGACAATTGAAAAAGGAAGTACAAAAGCTAACTATAGAAAACAATTTGTTAAAAATTAGAATTGGCCAAGATGATGGATTAACAGTACAGACTTTCTAGAGTGCTCCTGTCACACCCAGCCAAATACCAAAAAATGACTCTAAACAAATTCTGGAGCTACAGAACTCACAGAATGATGGAGTAAAGCAAATCTCCAACCCAAGACAGCCTGGAAGTTTGCCGGGAAGTGTTTGTTGTGTCATACTGGGAGCAGAGTGCAGTCCAGTGTGGGCCACATGGGTCACAAGTTCACAGAGGGGACCTGAGTGGGCCTTGTGGGGGACTGAATCTCTCACACCTGTGGTGGTTTCCAGACTTCATGACTCCAAAATGCAAAGCTTAAATTGGAAGGCCAATGTAAAAAGCTTATGGGACCAGTGCAGGAGAGTAGAATGGTCGAGCCCCAGCCCCCAGGGCAGCAGAAGGGAGGGAGGGGGGTGGAAGAACCAGTGGCAGTCAAAGCAGCAGTAGGGGAAGAGGCAGCTATTATTTTTGGAGTCCTAGGGCCAGAGATTGTGGGGGGGAATTGAGTGGCTGACAGTACACCACCCCCACTGGAAGCAGAGAATTACCTTGACAAAGAGCTCAAAAGTCAAGTAAATGGCTGGGGAAATGAGCAAAAACTGGAAAAGGCATCAGACTATAAAATCTTAGTTTGGTGACAAGGAAGAGCAAAGCATGCAAACAGAAGAAAACAAAGTCAAAGCACCTCTATCCAAAGCCTCCAAGAAAAATATAAATTGGTCTCAAGCCATGGAACAGCTCAAAAAGGATTCTGAAAATCAAGTTAAGATAAGTAGAGCAAAAATTTGGAAGAGAAATGAGAATAATGCAAGAAAATCATGAAAAATGAGTCAACTGCTTGCTAAAAGAGATCCCAAAAATGCTGAAGAAAATGACACTTTAAAAAAAGATACTAACCCAAATAGCAAAAGGGAACCAAAAAGTCAAATAGGAGAAGAATGCCTTAAAAAGTAGAATTGACCAGATGGAAAAGGAGATCCAAAAGCTCACTGAAGAAAATAATTCCTTAAAGATTAGAATAGAGCAGGTAGAAACAAATGACCTTATGAAAAATCAAGAAATTATAAAACAAAACCAAAGGAATGAAAAAAATAGCAGACAATGCAAAATATCTCATTAGAAAAAAAAAACTGACCTGGAAAATAAATCCAGGAGACAAAATTTAAAAATTATTGGACCCCCTGAGAGGCTTAATCAAAAATAGAGCTTAGAAATCATCTTTTATGAAATTATCAAGGAAAACTGCCCTGATATTCTAGAACCAGAGGGTAAAATATATATTAAAAGAATCTACTGACCACCTCCTGAAAGAGATCCAAAAACAAACTCCTGGGAATATTGTAGCCAAATTCCAGAGTTCCCAGGTAAAAGAGAAAATATTGCAAGCAGTCAGAAAGAAACAATTTGAGTATTGTGGAAGTACAACAGGATAACCCAAGATCTAGCAGCTTCTACATTAATGGATCAAAGGACTTGGAATATGATATTCCAGAAGTCAAAGGAGCTAGGATTAAAACCAAGAATCACCTATCCAGCAAAACTGAGTATAATACTTAAAGGGGGAAATGGTCACTCAACGAAATAGAGGACTTCCAAATATTCTTGATGAAAAGACCAGAACTGAATAGAAAATTTGACTTTCAAACACAAGACTCAAGGGAAACATGAAAAGGTAAACAGGAAAGAGAAATCATAAGGGATTTGCTAAAGTTGAACTGTTTATATTTCTACATGGAAAGATAATATTTGTAACTCTTGAGACTTTTCTCAGTATTTGGGTAGTTGGAGGGATTATATACATATAAGACAGAGGGCACAGAGTGAACTGAATAGGAAGGGATGATATCTAAAAAAATAAAATTAAGAGATGAAAGAGGAATATATTGGAAGGAGAAAGGGAGAAATGGAATGGGGCAAATTATCTCTCATAAAAGAGGCAAGAAAAAGTTGTTTCAATGGAGGGGAAAAGGAGGGAGGTGAGAGGGGAAAAGTGAAGTTTACTCTCATCACATTTGGCTTAAGGAGGGAATAACATGCACACTCCATTTGGTATGAAAGTCTATCTTATATTACAGGAAAGTAGGGGAGAAAGGGATAAGTGGGGTATGTGTGGGAGGGCAAAAGAGAGGAGGGGGTAATAGAAGCAAACCCTTTTGGGGAGTGACAAGGTCAAAAGAGAGAATAGAATAAATGGGAGTCAGGATAGGATAGAAGGAAATATAGTTAGTCTTTCACAACATGACTTTTATGGAAGTCTTTTGCTTAACTACATATGTATAACCTATATTGAATTGCTTGCTTTCTTGGTGAGGATGGGTGAGGAGGGCAGAAGGGAGAGGAATTGGAACTCAAAAGTTTTAAAAAATGAATGTTAAAAATTGTTTTTACATGCAACTAGGAAATAAGATATACAAGTAATGGGGTATAGAAATCTATCTTGCCCTACAAGAAAATAGAGGAGATGGGGATAAGGGAAGGGACAGGCTTGATTAAAGGGAACTCAGATTGAGGTAAAAGGTAATCAGAATGCATAGTGTCTTAGGGTGGGGGGGGGACATATGGGGAGAAAATTTGGAACTCAAAATCTTGTGGAAATGAATGTTTAAATCTAAAAAGAAATATATTTATAAAAATTAGAACTGGGCAAGTAGAAGCTAATGACTCTATGAGGCATCAAGAATTAGTCAAGCAAAATCTAAAAAATGAAAAAATAAGAGAAAACATAAAATATCTCATTGGAAAAACAACTGACATAACTTAGAAGAATTATTGGTCTACCACAAAGCCATGATTAAAAAAAGAGCCTGGAGAGTATCTTCCAAGAAATTATCAAAGAAAACTGCCCTGAGGTCCTAGATCCAGAGGGCAAAATAGTCATAGAAAGAATCCACCAATCATCCTAAAAAAGAGATTTCAAATTGAAAATGCCAAGGAATATTGTTGCCAAATTTCAGAATTATCAGGTCAAGAAGAAAATATTGCAAGCAATCAGAAAGAAAATTTAAATATCAAGGCACTACAGTCAGGATCACACAGGACCTTGCAGCTTCCACATTAAAAGTTCAGAGGAATTGGAATATGATATTCTGTAAGGTAAAGGAGCTTGGACTACGACCAAGGATCAATTTCTTTGCAAAGCAGAGCATAATCTTTCAGGTGAGGAGATGGATATTCAACAAAACAAGGGATTTCCAGACTTTCCTGATAAAAAGGCAAGAGCTCAGTAGAAAATATAATCTTCAAATACAAGACTCAAGAGAGGCATAAAAAGGTAAACATGAAAAAAAAAGAAAAAGCAACTTGTTATTTAATATTGGCAAACTATTTACATCCCTATATGGAAGGATGATGCTTGTTAATCTTGAGAATTGTATATTTATTATGACATTTAAAAGAGATATACATAGATAGAGGGTGTGGGTATAAATTAACTGATGTGATGAAAAAAGAACAAATTAAGGGGTGTGAAGGGAGAAGAGGAAAGGAAGAGGGAAAAAATGGTAAATTATATCACACGAAGAGGCACAAAAGCATATTATAGTAGAGGGAAAGAAGGGAGGGAGATGAGCATTGTTTGAGCTTTACTCTCATTGGATTTGGTTCAAGAAGGAAATAATATACTCAGTTAAGTATAGAAATCAACAATGCACTCTGATGTCTATAGATTGCACACCAATAGGTCCCTGATCAAACTCCACTTAATGACTGTGTTTTTTTTCTGGACCCTCCTGGCTTCAGAGTGATTATCAATAGTAACTGTTGCTCTTTCCCTCCTGGTTTGATTTACTAATTTTTTTTTTTATTTTGTTCATTAAAGGGGCCATTACCTAATTGCTTCTTAGAGAGGCTTATTCACTGAATGACCTAACCTCACTCTAAGTGAGTACCTGAATAAGACAAAGCCTCCCATTGCATCCTGGGCCTTCTCCAGTCGTTCTGATGAATATCTTGTGATTGGATCCAGATAACTCAGGAGGGGAAAGTGAGGCTTGTGACCTTGCACAGCCCTCCTTCACTCAAAACACAGTCAAGTGCAAGTCATGTCATCATTTCTCTGATGTCATGGTCTACTTTGAAAATGAAAGATGTTACACAAACTTGCCCCACAGGAAGTAGGAGGGAAAAGCAGAAAGGAAAAGGTGGGGTTGGTTAGAAGGGAGGGAAGAAGTATTAAGTGAAAAGTGAAAGAAAAGAGTCAGGGCCTGATAGAAGGGAGGGAAGATTGAGGGAGGGGGTGATCAAAAGTAAAACTCTTTTCAGGAGGGCAAGGGAGAAATAAAAGCATAAATGAGAGAGGGGGAATAGGATGGAGATAGACACAGGTAGTAATCACAACTGTGAATGTGAGTGGGATGAACTCTCCCATAAAATGGAAGTGGATGGCAGAATGGATTAAAAACCATAATTCTACAATATGCTGTTTACAGGAAACATATCTGAAACAGGGGGATACACACAGGGTAAGGGTAAAAGGCTGGGGTAGAATATATAATGCTTCATCTGAAGTAAAAAAAAGAACAGGGGTAGCAAATCTCAGAAAAAGCAAAAGCAAAAATAGATCTAATCATAAGATTTAAGGAAGGAAATTATATCCTGCTAAAAGGAACCATAGAAAATGAAGTAATATCATTACTAAACCTATATGCACCAAGTGGTATAATCTAAATTCTTAGAGGAGAAGTTAAGGGAGTTAGAGGAAGAAACAGATAGCAAAACTCAACCTCCGCTTCCCCCTCCCCCTCTTTGAACTTGATAAATCTAGCTTCAAAATAAATAAGAAAGAAGTTAAGCTGGTGAATAGAATTCTGGAAAAGGTAGATATGGTAGACCTCTGGAGAAAACTAAAGGTGATAGAAAGAAATATACCTTTTTCTCAGAGGTACCTGGCATATACACAAAAACTGACCATGTACTAGGGCATAAAAAACTTCACAGTCTAATGCAGAAAGGGAGAAATAGTCAATGCATCCTTTTCAGATCATGATGCAATAAAAATTATATGTAATAAATGGCCATGGAAAGATACACCAAAAATTAATTTAGAAACCAAATAATCTAATCCTAAAGAATGAGTGGGTCAAACAACAAATCATAGAAATAATCGATCACTTCATTCAAGAGAATAACAATAATGAGACAACTTACCAAAACTTAGGGGATGCTGCAAGAACAGTTCTTAGGGGAAGTTTTATATCTCTGATGTTTACATGAATAAGATAGAGAAAGAGGAGATCAATGAATTGGGCATGCAACTGAAAAATCTAGAAAAAGAACAAATTGAAAATCCCCAATAAAAATCAAATTAGAAATATTGAAAATCGAAGGAGAGATTAATAAAAGTGAAATTAAAACTATTGAGCTAATAAATAAAACTCAGAGCTGGTTTTATGAAAAAAAAGCCCAATAAAATTGATAAACCTTTAGCCAATTTGATTAAAAAAAAGAAAATCAAATTTCCAATATCAAAAATAAAAAGAGTGAATTCACCTTAAATGAAAAGGAAATTAAAACAATAATTAGAAATTATTTTGCCTAATTGTATGCCCACAAATTTGACAATCTTAGTGAAATGGATGAATAGTTACAAAATATAAACTGCCCAGATTAACAGAAGAGGAAGTAAAATAATTAAATAACCTCATCTCAGAAAAAAAATTGAACAAGTCGTCAATGAACTCCCTAGGAAAAAATGTCCAGGACCAGATGGATTTACAAGTGAATTCTACCAAACATTTAAAGAACAGTTAATTCCAGTACTATATCAACTATTTGGGAAAGTTGGCGAAGAAGTCCTACCAAATTCTTTTTATGGTACAAATATGGTGCGGATATCTAAACTGGGAAGAGCCAAAACAGAAAAAGAAAATTATTGACCAATTTCCCTAATGAATGTAGATGCAAAAATTTTAAATAAGATATTAGCAAAAAGATTACAGTAATTTATCATGAGAATAGTACACTTTGATCAGGTAAGATTTATACCAGGAACGCACAACTCATTCAGTCTTAGGAAAACCATCAGCATAATTGATCACATCAACAACAAAGCTAACAGAAACCATATGATTATTTCAATAGATGCAGAAAAAGATTTTGATCAAATACAACACCCATTCCTATTGAAAACATTGGAGAGCATAGGAATAAATGGAGCCTTCCTTAAAATAATAAGTATTATCTACCTAACACCATCAACAAGCATTATATGCAATAGGAATAAGCTAGATGCATTTCCAATAAGATCAGGGGTGAAACAAGGCTGTCCATATCACCACTGTTATTCAATATGGTACTAGAAATATTAGCTTTAGAAATAAGAGAAGAAAAAGAAATTGAAGGAATTAGAATAGGCAAAGAAGAAACTAAGTTATCACTTTTTGCAGACAATATGATGATATACTTAAGAGAATCCTAGAGAATCAAGTAAAAAAAAAACTACTTGAAATAATAAACAGCTTTAGCAAAGTTGCAGGAAACAAAATAAACCCACATAATCATCTGCATTTCTATATATTACTAACAAAGGTCAACAGCAAGAAATAGGAAGAGAAATTCCATTTAAAGTTACTGCAGACACTATGAAATATTTGGGAATCTACCTGCCAAAACAAACCTAGGGACTATACAAACAAAATTACAAAACACTTTTCACACAAAGTCAGGTGCATCCTGAGTGCAATAAGAGAATGTTGGTTTCTGAGACTAGAAATGATTACTGCCTTCCGCCCTGGTCAGACAACAATCTCAAGCATTACATTCAGTTCAGGTTAAGGAAGCCATTGATAAACTGGAGACTGTCCAGAGGAAGGTGATTAGAATGGGAAAGGGTCTTGATAGCATTCCATCAGATCAATAGATGGAAATGAGTGTTTAGATTGAAGCATAAGGAGATACTTGAAGCAGAATATCAAGAAGAAAGATCATCATCATCTTCATCATATTAGTAGGCTATTATAGTAGCAGTGATTTGCCATTCCCTTCTCCAGCTCATTTTACAGATGAGAAAACTGAGACAAAGGGTGAAATGACTTGCCATAACCAGTATGTATCTGAGGCTTGATTTGAACTCACTAGAGTACATAAAAGGCCCTGAACAAATAGTTATTGAATGACTGACCAGAATGGGTTAAGAAAAGAACCCACTTAGGAAAATTCATGTGGAAGATGCTATAGTAGTGTCTTCCTACCTCTATCCTTTGTTCTACAATCTCTGCCTTTATAAATGTATATGGTACTTTCAAGAAGCCTCCAGGCTTTTTTTTTCTAGGTACAGGACCTAAAGGAAATCTTCTTTACAATCAGTTTTGCCAGAATGCAGCTGGGACCCTTAAAAAAGATGGTAGACTCTCCTTCACTGGTCGTCTTCTATCAAGAAATTGGATAACTGCTTCTTGGTTGCATGATAGAGAAAGGAGTACAGGTATTAAGCAGAGAAGTTTAGACCTTAATGAGTAGGTAATAGGCAGCTCCTGATGGATATTCAGAGAGGGTGGGATGTAAGTGGAGTTGTTTATATGAAAACTTAGCCTGGGAAATGTATTTGAAAGGTTGCTGATCTAGGCTGAACTCTTTGGAAGGACTGTGTAAGTCTATTCATTAGGGCTATAAGGCAAAAGAAAAAGGGGACAGGACAGCAGAGGATGAGATGGATAGATAGGATCCTGGAAACAATGAGGATGAACTTGGGAGAGATACTGGAGGATAGAAGGACCTGACATGTTATGGTCCAGGGGGTCACAAAGAGTCAGACATTAGTGAATAATAAACAACTCCAGTGATGGGGTGGGGGTTCCAGCTTCCTTTGGATGGATTCCTCCAAAGTTACTGTACTCGCTAGCTTGATAAGTCCCAGTGTATCCAGAAATTCACATACAGCTTAGGTGTAAGAAGTGTTTATATAAAATCTGACAGAAACCAATTAAACCTTTGTTGGGTTGAATCAACCCACATATATATTTTTTACTTCTAGAGAGTTTTCTGACAGCTAAATTCAGAATTGTAAGCACCAGTAACGGGATCCCTTCCATCATGAGATGGTAGCATTCTCTGTTCCAAATTCTTGTTTTCAAATCAAACTGTTAAAAATTGTTCCCCCCCCCCAGCCTCAATATTGATTGTAAAAGCTTTTCTACCTCAATAAGAAGTTATTTGATCTACGGTTAGTTTTGATGGGTTGAATATGCTCTAGGTCTTGCATCTCCCAAGCAATATTTAAATAATGATGATGATGATGATAATTATAATGACAGGTATATAGTGCTTTACATACATTGCCTTTTATGAAAACCTCACAACCATATTGGGAGGTAAAATCTACAGGTAATATAATACCCATTTTACAGAAGTGAGAGAAATAAGAGACTCAGAGAATGACTTTTTGGGGGCAGAAAGCTAATAAGTGAGAGAGGTGAGATTTGAACCCATATCTTTATAATCCGAGTTCTTCATTGTCTCCTTTATATCAAGTTACCTCTTTCTGAGGTACCTTGAGATTACCTGAATTTTACAATATTAGGAAGGTTACAGGCGTAGAGAGTTGGGACACTGGATGAATCCAGTAATGCTTCCAAATAACCTGAGACTCGTTTTATCTCCCTGGCAAGAATGGGCCTGAGCTGGACCCCTGACATGATTACAGGGTTAGGTTATGTCAATGACACAAAAAATGATTAAATTATGGTTTTGAGTTTGGATTTTTTTTCAAGAACCAGGTGGCACCTTAGAGAAAATCTGGCCTGATGCCTCCATTTGATAGAGGAACCAACTCAGTGATGGCTGCCCAAGGTCACAGAACAAATTAGTGAAATCAGAAAGAACAACTGACCTTTTGTATCTACAAGTTTCTAGGTCACAGGATTTAGAGCTGGAGGGGATTAGCATTGATCCAAGTCAACCTCATTTTACAGATGAGAAAGCCAAGGCAAATAAAGGTTAAGTGACTGCCTTGTTCAAGGCCTCTTAATCACAACCTTACCACTCCCTCATTCTTCAATCCCTTAAGAGCTCCCACTTGAGAGCCCCTAGGACTCTAGAGAAAAGTGTTCTCTCCAAGGTTACCAGTGATCTTCTAATGGCTAAATTTACTGATCTTTTCTCAGTTCTCAACTTTTTTTTTTAACCTTTCAACATGGCTCCCACTTCCCTTTTTGGTTTTTCTTAGGTCATCACTTTTAGTCCTTCCATTGGAAAATTGAACTTTGCTTTAGCAACTAGTCTGGGCTTTGACAGGCCACCTTTGGTCCTATCTTCCTTGGTCCCAGGCCTCAGCAGCACTGACATCTCCAGCCATGCTACTCCATGAGAGCTATGCTTTCCAACACTTCTAGTTCTCCTTTGTATGTCATCTTCTTCCATTATCCACATTATGACAGTTCAGATAAAATTGACAAGGAGGCTGTATGCTGACCTTGAACTCATTTGAAATCAGATCTAGTCATGTCTCTTACTAGTTACATGACCTTAAGTTGGTCAATGCATTACTGTGGATCTCAGCTTCAGAGCCTGTGAAATGAGGATGTCTGACTAGGTGGTCTCTAGATCTATATGCTCATGATTCTACAACTTCAGCTGCCTTTCCATACTAAGATTCCATTAGGAAAAGCCGGTGCTACTTCTGTGCATCCTTATTTGTAGGATGAGTTAGTGGGGTCAGATCTAAGCTCTTCCTTCCTGTACTCTGATTCCAGAGGATGAAGGAGTAGAATGTTTGGTTTCAGAAGGGTATATGTACAAAGGGACTTATTTTCTTTCTGTCTTCCTTCCTTTCTTCTTTCTTTCTCTTTCCCTTCCTTCCCTCCCTTCCTTCTTTTCCTTCCTTTCCCTCTCTCCTTTCTTTCTTGCTTTCTTCTTTCTTTCTCCATTTCCTTCCTTCCTCCCTCCCTCCATCCCGCTCCCTCTCCCTCTTCCTCTCCCTCTCCCTCTCTCTCTCTCTCTCTCTCTCTCTCTCTCTCTCTCTCTCTCTCTCTCTCTCTCTCTCTCCTTTCTGATATATATTAAAAAATCTTGAGGCGGAAAGAAAACACACCATTTTTAGCTGCGGGCAACCCACATTCAAATGTGACTGTCCACAGATGAGGGCATTTGCATTTCTGGAGTGCCTGCTGAAATATGCAAATCAATAAGCTTTTCTGGGAAAGAAATATGTGGACTTAAAACAGCCTCAGAGAAAGAGTCGCCTGGTCCTTGGAGTCCTATTGCTAAATAATGTCCATATATGTAGATGAGCTTTCCTAAGGATTTTCTAATGAGACACACGTTTCTAAGAAATGCATGGGTTTGATCCAGGGTCAAAACCTTGGATAAGCTCTGCTAGATACAGTCTGTGAGAAGGCAAACTCAGCTAATGAGGAGTGAGGTTTGGTGAAAGAGGAAGAATGAAGAAAGATGCCACGTGGTGAAGGCATGGCAATCCTAAGGAGGTACATTGAGCCAGATAAAATGTTAAAACGTCAGAATGTGGGGAGCATTTTTCAGGAGCCCTTCTCCAAAATCTCTAACATTTACCCCTGGAGTGCTTCCCTTGAATTCAAATGAACCCATCAGTCAATCACCAAACGTTTACTAACTCATTATGTGGCAGGCACTATGCACTTCATTGTTACAGAGAACTCCCAGGGGAGGAAACTCCTTCTACCAGTGCAGGTTGGTACCTTCTCTGCAGCCTATAGTCCTAGAGAGTTACCTGGGGCACTGAGAGACTTGATGACTTGTTCAGGAGCACACAGCTAGTATGTATCAGAGGCAAGATCTGAACCCAGAAGTTCACAGCTCTTTAGTTCAATCTCTAGCCACTACACAATAGCATTCTCTTTCTCCCTCCCTCTCTCCCTCCTTCCCTCTCTCCCTCTTTGTCTCTTTCCCTCTCTCTGCCTCTCCCTCCTCTCTGCTCTCTCTCTCTTTCCTCCTTTCCCCCCTCTCCCTCCTCTCTCCCCAGCCTGGTTCCCTCTCTCCTCTCTGTCTCTTCTCTCCCCCTCATCTATCTCTCTTTGATGTTTATATGTATCTATGTCTATATTTGCATATGTATATAGATATAGATAAAGTTATTTGTCCTTCATTTTCAAAGATGACCAATGACATCACAATATTGGAGTAAAATACTGAGTGATGGATGATCCTGCTTTGTACATGAACTGGATTTCAGTGAGGCAGAGCTGCACAAAGTCATTAGCCTCACTCCTTCTTCCAGAGTCACTGAAGTCTTGTGGCAGGACAAAAAAAATTGATCTGGGATGCACTGAATGACCTTGGCATCTTTGATGTCTGACCCAGCTCCAAGTGCTCCACGGCACCTGCTTCAGCTGTCTTCAAGACCCTTGGAACAAATTGTTCTCATCCCCCTACTCTGCCTGGGATAGTAGGAGAAGTCTTTACTTGCTTGGGGCAGACATCTCTCTAACTCACTGATGGGTTTGAGGCTTGCTGACCTCAGCTTGATTTAGCCTGTCTGCCAAGGTGGTTTTATTGGGGTGCCGCCACTCCCCATACTACAGCTTCTTGGAACCACAGGTTAGAGTTGGATGAAGGTAAACATCAAAAGTGGATGGGCAGCCCTGAAAAGGACTCAGCAGTCATTGCACCAGAGGTACTGGTCCTCCATGGATACCCCATACCCTCCTCTACGTGTATAAATAGTTAAAATAGTTTTTATATAATTACATATGGGATTTCATGTATAATTATATTCAAAGCAGTTATACAAAGTAATCTGGAGATGGTGAGAACAGGAAATCACTAGCAGGTGGGGCAGGGAAAAGCCAGAAAAACGGAGAGATGTATATTTGAAAGACGTGTGTATAAAAGCCTTCTACTCATACCACTAGTCACGTCATATCCAGCAAACAAGCAACAAGCCTTTATTTAGCCTGTGTTCTGTGCCAGGCATTGTGCTAAACTCTGGAGATATGGTGACAAAAAAAGGAAGCAGTTCCTACTCTCACAGGTGAAGATCTGAAGAAGAAACTCTGAATGTCTCACCTGGAGGGGACTAGACAGGTGACATATGGTAGCTGTATTCAATCAAGTATCTGAAGGGTTGTTAACTTAAGGGGCGTTAGATCTGTATTGTGTAGTACCAGAGACACTTTTCCTCTTGGAGACAGCTAGAAGGTATGGTGGATAAAGTTCAGGACATGGATTTAGAAAGAGCTGAGTTCAGTTCCTAACTTAGATACTTATTAGCTGTGTAAGCCTGTGCCAGTTACTTAGAGGCAGCTAGACAGGGCGCTGACCAGAGTGCTGGGCCTCGGTCAGGAAGATATGAGTTCAAATCTGGACTCTGACACTTAATTGCTACGTGAACTTCACTTGTCACCTCACCTCTGTTTGCCTCAGTTTCCTCATCTGTAAAAAGGGGAATAATTATAGTACCTACCTTCTAGGATTAATATGAGGATCAAATGCAAAAACATATATAAAGTGCTAATTCTTAAAGAGCTATATGAACAGTAGCTGTTAATATTATAATAATAACAAAAAGCAGTGGTTTTGAGTGACCAGTTAAAGCTAATATCATATAGAGCTTTCTAAGAATGAGAGTTTTCCCAATGCAATGCAGGCTGCCTTTGGAGGCAGGGGGTCCCCTCACTGCAGGTCTTTCAACAAAGAAAAGTCACTTGCCAGGCATGTTGTAGAGGGGACTTATGCTGGATTTGGGGTTGGATTAGATGGAGCCTGAGGTCTTTTTCCAGTTCTAAAAGAACTTTGTGATTTTTTGGCAGAAAGAGAACTGGGTAGCAAGCCCTGAGAGGCTGTTTTTCTTTGCATCAGCAGTGTCTAGAACAGCATGGTACATATAGTAGGTGTTTAGCCAATACTTAGTGTTTAGGCTGTTTTCAGTCTGGTCCCAGCTCACTATATCACAAGTCTGGCAGTGAAAAAACCAGGAATATGAGGCATTTAGAAACATGCAAAGAATTGTATAGACAGATGCATAGTGAACTCAGCAAAACCCAAAGAATGATACATGCAAAGACTAGAAGGCAAATGGAAATGGAATGGAATTGAATGGAAGCCAAACTCTGAGAAAGCGACAAGTCTCCGAAGGTCCCTGAGAAAAGGGAATGAAATAGACCTTCCCCTTCATGGCAGAGAGATGGGAGCCTAGCAGGAAGAAATAGTGTCTGCAATATCCAATGAAGATATTATATTCAATATTGTTGCTTAGGGTTCGGTCATGGAGGGGAGGTATTAAAATAATTGTGATGTAAGGACAAAAGGCATCAAAAACATATTAATTTTTATTTCAATTTAAAGATCAAATGAGGAAACAGACTAGATCATAGTTTGTCTGAAAATGATCTGGGGGCTTTAGTGGACTTCAAGTTCAATGTGAATCCACAGTGTCATACAGTAAGGAAGAAATCTAATATGGTAACAGTCTGCATTCAGAAAGGCATATTGTCCAGGACTAGGGAGGTGACCATCTTGATCTACTCAGTACTGATCAGATTGCATATGGAGGGTTCAGTTTGGGACCTCATGTTTTAGGAAGAAGCTGGTGAGGATGCAGAGGAAGGCAACCAGGATGATGAAAAGTCCTGATTCCATGCCACATGTATGGTGTGGAAAGGATTGGGGATACATAACTCAGGAAAAAAAGATTCAAGGGGTACACAGCAGCTATCTTTAAATATTTAAAGGTCTAGATTGAGAGAAAGAGAAGGATTCATCTTGTTCTGCTTGACCCCTTTGGGTATAATCAGGAAAAATAATGGGTAGAAGTGGCCACCAATGAGGTCAGTCCAGGCTTGATGCAAAGAAAAACTGTCTGAACGAGCTGTCCCTAAATTGCAGTGGGCTGAAATTTCCAGTGGAATCTGGAAGGTAGTGAACCACTCATCACTGTAGACATTCAAAAAGGACCTGGAATGCCCATTTGTCAAGCATGCTATAGAATTAATTCTTGGTCAAATATGAGTTGAACTCAATGGCCTCTGAGGTCCCAGATGCTAAAATCCTGTGATTCCTCTGGAGATAATGTTTATAAACTAACGCCACAGGGTTATCAACATCATAATGGTATCTGTTGATTGAATGAGTGAAAAATAAATTTTAAAATCATTTATTAAGCAATTACTATGTACTAAGCACCAGAGATACAGATATAAAAATGCAGTCAGTCTCTGCCCACCCCCCAAAAACTTCTATTCTGATAGGGGGAGACAACACATAACCAGGAGAATGGTGGCCATGGATGGGGTATTTTGATTTGGACTCAATATGCAGAATGAAATATATATTTGTGGTCATGGTCAATGTGGTCATTTGTATTGCTTGGCTCTGCATATCTGTTATAAGAGTTTCATTTTTCTTTTCTTTTTTCCAGTGTGGAGGAGGAAGATTGGGAAAGACAAAAAATTATTATTAGGTGACAAAAAGTAAAATTTAATAAAAAAGAAAAGAATGTCCAGGGATGGCGAATGGAGTCATCCACACCCTTTCCAGTATCAATGACAGTATCGATTTGATTATGAATTCAGAGATGAGGTCAGGGAAGTGAAGGGTATGGCAAAATGGCAAGGCATCTTGTTGCTAGATGATTATAGAAACTCAGGAATCAAAGTCCTCCAGATTCTCAATGGTTACAACATTTAAATACCAACACTTGTCAAGAGTATCATTTTAATGTAATATTACTCACTTTGAAATTCTAGAAAAAGGCAGCCAAAAGGGTAACAGTTAAACATCTCTTTCAGTTAAAATCACTCTCTATATTCCCAACCCCACCCCCAACAAGTCCTTGAAAAGCACTTCCTGAGTTCAATTAGCTCTCGGCAGCCATGCTCATTACCGTTACTTATTAGCAGATCCCATTGGACACTAATCAAACTGATTCTCCTGTTCTGTGGAACCCCTTCTCACTATATAGGAAGCGAGGTCTGTCAGCAGAGCCTAAGCCTTAAGTGAATTTGACAATGGAGTTCTATATAAATAAAGTACAGAGATGACAAGGTCTGAATTTAGGGAAGGCAGCAGCCAGGCTGAATAATCCAAGCTTTTGTAGTCATCGTTCAGTTGTTTCAGCCACGCCCAACTCTCTGTGATCTTATTTGGCAGAGAGTGGTTTGGCATTTCCTTCCCCAGCTCATTTTACAGATGAGGAAACTGAGGCAAACAGGATGAAGTGACTTATTCAGGGTTACACAGCTAGTAAGTATCTGAGGCCAGATTTGAGCTCACTAAGATGAGTCTTCCTGACTTCAGGGTCTGATACTCAATCCACCACACCACCTAGATGCCCAAACTCCTTCCTAACCGAATGTGTTATTGTCCTTTATTGCCAAAGAAGACCATGCCATCAGAGAAAGAATGACATGACTTGCACTTGACTTTGTTTTGAGTGAGGGAAGGCTGTGCAGGTCACCAGCCTCACTTCTCCTCCAGAGTCATCTGAATCCAGTGACCAGATATTCATCAGGATGACTGGAGATGACCCAGGATGAGGCAATTGGGGTTAAGTGACTTGCCCAAGGTCACACAGCTAGTGAGTGTCAAGTATCTGAGGTGAGATTTGAACTCCTCCTGACTCCTGCACTGGTGCTTTATCCACTTCACCACCTATATGTCCAAAGGTTTCCACTGTACTCCTTTCTAACCAAATACACCCTTCCAGAACCCTCAACCAAAGCCAAGACAACAAGTCAACCAACCAAGAAAAAAACAAAACCAAGGCATCCTCTTTCTCAAAATATTAGGTTTTATTGGAAGAGCTAAAGGATTTGGATTCTGTTACTGACTGTTTCTCATTAGCTGTATGATACTGATCAAGTATGACCTACTTCTCTGGGTCTCAGTTCTATTATCTCTAAAATGAATAGATGAGTGATGATGGTGACTGAGACCCCTTCTAGCTCACATCTTTGATTCTATGACCTCCGTTCTCCAGTTGGCTTTCCCCAGCAAAGACAAAGAGGGGTCCAGGTGTTATGGAATGAGCCTAAGAGATGGAAAGCTTTTATTCTAATACTCCCCAGTTGGATGAGCTCAGGCAAGTGTCTCTCCTTTCTAGACCCCAATTTCCTCATGGGGTTTGACTAGATGGCTTTTGCCCTTCCAGGACAGAAGTTCAATGACTACTTTCTACGTCTACATCATAACGTCAATTATTCCTCAGTCAGTTTGCAAATCCTCAAACACTACAAAAGTGAGTTGAATTTTATTACTGTTTGTATTTTTCTCTTTTTTTATGTTGGCCACCACCTATCTTTGTGCTCTGACTACTTATCTTTCCAAGCTGATCACACATTTCTCCCTCTCATGCATTTCAAGTTTCAGCCAAATGCACCTTTTGGCTGTTTCTACTAACTTCTGCCTCCATGCCATTGTCTAGACTGGAAGGCCTGCCCTCTTCATCTCCCCTTTATGGAAGCCCTAATTCCTTCCAAAGACTTCCTTAGCTCAAATGCCAGCTCCTTCAGGATGCCATTCTGAGTCCCCCTCCCCAAAGGTTAGGGTTCTCCCTACTCCAGAAAGGATTTTCAGTTTCTTCTGTATATGTTCCACACATATGCTACATAGCTATATTGTCATGCTGCTAGACTTTGATGACTTTGAAAAAGAGAGTGAGGCTAATGCCTTTGTGCAGCCCTGCCTCACTTAAATCCAATTCATGCACAAGTCAAGATGTCACCTCATGATGTTATTGGTACTCTAGGAAAATGAAGGATGAGTAACAGCATTTATTTACACAGCAGCACTTATAAACATTTGTTTCATTTCTTTCCACTTGTCAGTAAATGAGCATTTATTAAGCATCTGCTATGTGCCAGGCACTGAAGATACAAAAACTGACAAAGGACAATACCTACCCTCAAGGAGCTTACAATCAAATGGGGGAGATAATGTGAAAAAAAAATCCAGGTCCAAACAATATACACACAGAATAAAATGGAAATAACCAAGGGAAGAAGGCACTGGCAATAAAGGGTATGAGGAAAGACTTCCTGTAGAAGGTAGGATTTTACTGAAGACTTTACAGGGATGAGAAGGATGTAAGTTCCATGAAGGCAGGAATGGCATCATTTCTTCTCTGCTTTATCTCCAATGCTTAACACAGAGCCTGACAAGATAGTCAATGAATAAATGCTTACTGAAATGAATTGAATTGGTTCATAACAACATCATTTTAAAGGAATTGCTGGCAGAGTGAATATAGTGTTGCATTTGGGTCACAAGACTTGATTTCAAATCAATTCAACCAGAATTTATTAAGCTGATTTCTATCTAGGCATTCTGTTAGTCGCTGGTGATACAGACACAAAAATGACATAGTTCCTGTCCTCAAGGAGTTTACTTTGTCCTGGTAGGAAGTATCATCTATGCAAACAAAATATAAAATTATAAATTTTCAATCATAAATTTATATTTATAAATTATGTATTTATAATTATAAATTATAAACAAAATTATATACAAATATATGCATATAATGCATACACATATTAATTGTGGGGGAGGAGTATTGACAACTGGGGGATCATGAAAGGCAACTTGTAAGAGGAAAACTTGGAGTAAGACTTCAGGAGATCTAGGGGTTCCAAGAGTCAGATGAGGTAGAAGAACATTCCAGGAGTGCAAAAGGCATGGAGATGGAACACCAATGGATGTAATGACAGGCTGAAGCCAGATTAGAAAGGGCTGCAAAGTACCTAAGGGTTCAACTCTTGCCTTTGACACTGTGATCACTTTCCCTCTCTAAGCCTCAGTGACCTCAACTGAAAAATCTGGGGGTTGGACAAGATGCCTTGAGTCCCCTTCCTCAATATATCACAATAGTGCCATTATGATTGACAATTTTTTCAGTTGCAGCATATAGGTTAATATTGTACAACTTTTTTCTTTCTCCCTCTCATTTTTATTATAGTGTAGGGTACTCTGGGAAGAAGTGAGAAAGGGATATGATGGGGAATACAGTGATGTAAAAACAAAGATATCAACATTTTAATTCAACAAAAGAAGGCTTTCAAATACAAACAAAAAGACTCAGAAGTTGAAGCTCAGGTGGGGGGGGGCGTTCATGAATGCTCTTTTCCTCATACGAATCACCACTGACATTGCCATGATGAACAATATGAAAATAAAATACTGCCCTGATGGGTCCTTGTGTTGTAAATCTCAAATGGTAGCCAGAGCAGTCTTCACCCTAATCAGTGGTCCAATCAAGTGGGAGGGGTCTTGGTGATTAGAGAGAGGCAAGGGTAATCAGGAGCCAATCTGGACTCCATCCATTCCACTGAGCTGTGAGTCATTGTGTGACCTGTGGTCAGTCCTTTAGCTGATCCTGCTTCAATTCTTTCCATTTATAGGAGGGGGCTAATCATTTAAAATTAGTCATGAAAAATTTACCCTCGTGGGAATCAAGCCTATTTACACTCTCATTATCCACCATTCATAACTTTCTATAAAATCAGAGAAAACCAACTGTTGTCACTCATTCCACAGGCTTCACTTATGGGCTTCCTGAGCCCACAGCACCCTATATCTATTGAGAGAATGGTAGGATACAAAGGAACCTAAATTGCTGTTCCCTAAAGTACTTTGCACATAGTAGGTAATTCATACTCATAATTGCTAGGAAGTGAGATGGTCCCCCAGGTGAATAGGAGAAAATTGTGAAAATTCTCTTCATGACCTCTAAACTTTTTCCTGAAATATGGTTCCTTATATTTGTAAGACCATGTTATAGTAATTCACTTATTTTAAGCCCGAGGCAATATAATGATTTCCAGCTCCTCTGAAATTTTAAGGAGTTTATATTAGACAGAGGAACGCAATCACAATCTCCAAGAACTCTCACTTAAGGAAATTCCTAACACTGAGGCAGAGGTTTGGCTTTCCTCCTTAATTTACATTTCTATCTGTTTCTAGTTCACCACTGGTTCTTTGTAACTGAGGCAAAATTCAGGATGCTCAAAAAGATTGGGTAGAGAAGCATCAGAGAATGTTTTAGTGCCTATTGATAGATGGGCACTGGGAAAGGAATCTGGGGCAAGAGCCAGATTACTCCTGGGAAAGTCCTTCAGTCTCTAAGTCATGGTGAGACTTCTTCTCTAAGATATTTATAGGGTTAATGGATGGCCTTCCTCAACATTACCCTTCTCTGTCACCACTAGGGTCTACTTTCTCTTTCCTCCTTTTCTGGTTGTCCCTGGACTCCCAGTTCTGTCTGGGGCTCAACTTTGTATGTCCCCACTTATTCCTCTCTGTTGTCAAACTCCCAAGATCCATCAGACACTGGAATATCCCAGTTTTTGAGCTAGTTTTCTCTTTTAGAGACAACCCACATCAAATGACTGTTTCCTTAGACACCATCAACATTCTTCCTTTGGGGGTTAGTTCAGCTCATCCAAGGACTTTTCACATTTGATTGATTGATATATCTGTCTAATAAATATATCAGGGTGTGACTTCTCACTTTTACTGGGGGTCTGGTAATCAATGCACGCTTCCTCCTTTTCCATTCTCACATCAATTTTCTTCACAGGGTGCATGGTCATGAATTATAGAACACTATAATTACTGAAGAGCTGAAAATGGACATCATTGCCAAATCCACCATCCTTCACAGGATCTTACAATCTCTTGAGTTAAAAGAGACCTACATTATAAACAACTGATCAATGATATCTGTGAAAGACATGGCAAATGGTGATCTATCTTTCTCTGGAAGACTTTGAACCAATTAGCTTCCAAATCAGCCCCTTCCACTTTTGGGGAAGCTCTAATTGTTAAGGGAGCTTATCCTGACTTGAAGCTTAAATCTACTTCTCTGTTAATTCTCTTTTAGCCCTGTCCTTCAGGCAAAGCAGATCAAATTCCCTATTCATCGTTAAAATTAGTTGAATATTAGACCCAACTATCATCCCCCCTACCCACACACTTTACCATTTTTTTTCTCCCAGGAAAACATGCCCAGTTCCTCCAACTTATCCTTCACATAGGCATAAACTGAGGCTTTTCACCTTCCTGGCTGCTATCCTCTGGGTGCTGTCCAAATTGCCAATGTCTTTTTTAAAATGTGATGTTCCAAATGGAACGATAGTCCAGATATGTGACAGTAGTACTCTCAGGTTCCTAGACCTGAAGCAGCTAGGTGGGACAGCAGAGTATCGAACTGGGAGTCAAGAAGACTTGAATTCAAATCCCGCCTCAGACCCTTACTAGCTGTGGCCTGGGCAAAACTGATCTCTTTGAGGCAGTGTCACTACACCTAACAACCCCTTCTTCTCCACATTCTGGCATCCAGTGACTCTAGCCTCCTTGCTGTTCCTACAACAAGACACTCCCCACTCCAGGCAAATTTCCTAGCTGTCCTCTATCTTTGTATTGCTCTCCATTCTCTTCTCTTTCTCCTGACTTTTCTGTCTGCCTTCAGGTCCCAGCTAAAATCCTACCTTCTACATGAAGCCTTTCCCCAATTTCCCTTGAAACCCATGGCTTCTCTTTTCATTATGCCCAATATATATGACTTGTTCATACACAATTATTTACATACTTTCTCCACTATTTGATTTTGCAGTCCTTGAGGGCAGAGAATGTCTTTTGGATTTCTTTATATCCCAAGTGCTTAGCGCAGTATCTGACACATAATAGGCACTTAATGTTTACTGACTGATATCTGTAAAATGAAGAGTATTGGTCTCAGTGTTCTCCTAACTCTAAATCTATGATTTTATGACAAAACATCTCAATTAATTGAACTTTATAATAGCTTTTTTTTTTACTATGATTCACCGTGTCTAGCTTTCATTAAAATACCTTTTCCAGGAAAAAAACAAAAACAAAACCTTTCACCTCTCAAGATGGTTGAGCCATCTTGTATTTGCTGAATTGATTTTTTTTAGTCTGAGCGTAACACCTTGTATTTATACCTGTTAAATTTCATCTTATTAGATATGGCCCAATATTTTAGCTCATTGAAGTCTTTTTGAATTCTGACTCTCTTATCCAATGTGGTAGCGATCCTCCTTGGCTTTATGCCATTTCCAGATTAGGTAAGCATGTCCATCTGTGCCTTTATCCAAATCATTACTAGAAATGTTAAATAGCACAGGAATCCAAGGATCACTCCACTCTTCCTCAGCTGAGGGTGAACTAGTAAGGACTCTTCTATGGGCTTGGCCATTTAGCCAATTCCAAATATACCCAGAATTAGCTACCCCAGATTTCTTCATCTTCTCCACAAGGATAATTCAAGAGATTTTATTAAATGCTTTATAAAAATTCAAGCGAACCATATCTATAACATTCCCTTACCTTCCCTCCTTCCCCAACATCTACCTGTTAAAACAACCTTGTTAAAAGGATATGAGGTGAGTCTGGCATGATGTAAGCTTGCTAAAAGGCATGCTGGCTTTTGTGAATACCTCTTCCTTTTCCAAGTCTTTGATAATCGATTAATCACCAAGCAATTACAGATGCCTTTAGCCAGCCATTCTAGAATTTTGCCAGGAATCTAAGTCAAGCTCACTGGCTTGACAATTCACAGATTTTCCTTTTCCTTTTTGAAAATCTTAACAATGTTTGCCCTTCTCCATGCCTATAGTACTTCTATTCTCCATAATTTTTCAGATAGTATTGGCTGTGGTTGAACCTGCCTGTTGGTTTCTGTAAAATGAGCTGGAGAGGGAAATGACAAACCACTCCAACATCTCTGCCAAAAAATAAATAAATAAATGGGGTCACGAAAAGTTGGACATGACTGGAAAATGACTGAACAGCAGTAACAGCCCAGTATACTTTCCCTTTGGGTCAGAGGTAATTTGAACTCATTCAAAGTATTTAGGAGTTCTCTTCAATCGGTCAACTAATTAAGAAACATTCATTAAGTGCTTATATTTGTGGCCAAGCAGTGTGGACAGAAAGATAAGTGAGTCAGTCACCTTTCATATCTTTCAAATTTAGGCATACTGCTTATTCAGAGATATGCATTTTATCAGATTAAAATTGTATAAATTAAATTGGAAAAGCTGACAAAAAAACCCAGGAATATTCGTTAAGATTGGCATACATAGGCATTGTTGGTGGAGCTATGCATTCATCTAACCGTTCATGAAAAATAATAGGAATTGTGCAAAGAAAGTGGTTAAAATGTCTAGATCTCTTACCACAGGGATACTGCTTCTGGGTATATTTCTCCAGGAGGTCAGTTATAAAAAAGTCCCAAATGCACAGAAATGTTTACAGTGACACTTTTTGTTTGAGCAAAGACCTGGAAGCAAAGTTAATGCTCATAGTTTGGAAAGTGACTAAACAAGCTACAGTAGACGAATGTAATGAAATATAATTCCCCTTGTAAGAAACACTGAATGTAAGTACAGAATATGGAGGGAATTCTATGAACTGATGCAGAACAAAATAAATAGAACCAGAAAACCAATATATACAATGATTACAACAATGTAAAAGGAAAGAATTATAACAAAACAACAGAAACCAAATGCTGTGGGGTTATAATGACCAACTGAGGTCCCAAAGTAGAGATATGGGAAAACACTTCATTCCTATCTTTGTAGAGGGGTTGGGGAATGAGAATGAATTTCTACACATATTATCCAAAAAAGTTTTTTAATTGGGTATTATCCAGGCTGGAAATGCAGGAGCTTACTCACAATCCAATCCTCCTATTAAGTGCTGGGGGAGTTTTCCACCTTCTTCATTCTCAACCTGGGCTGGTTTGCTCCTGTCCTTTCCTCCCTCACTCCATCTCAGGGGCTTAAGGTGGCTAAACACTCCAAAATGTGAGTTCCACCAGCCTCAGCCTCCTTAGCAAGTTGGGATTATAGGTAGGAACTACTCTTGCCTGGCCAGATTTGGTTGATGTGTTGGTTTTATTGAATTTGTTTTTCTGTTTATATGTGTGTGTATGTATATGTATTATACATATGTATATATATATATATATTCCATTGTTATAAGGGATTGCCTTCTGGGAGTGGGGGATTGAGCAACATTGGGAAGTGTATGACATGTAAAAAACAAAAGACATCAATAACATTTTAAAAATTATGTTCATTTATAAAAAAGTCATAAGAAAAAATTTCTTCCATCACCATTATTGTTGTACCCTATGATGCTTTCTACCTTACATGTTTCTGGCTCTGGATCTAGATAGTATTAAATCTGACATGCCCAAACATACTCCGAGTGTGTTATCCTTTAAAGATTGTCTCTTTCCATTCTGTGGCTTTATGACATCATCAATCTAACAAATAAATATCTACTGTTTCCAGTCTAGCATATTGCCTGGCACATAGTAGCTGGTTCATAAATGTATATTGATTGATAGAGCTTAGCGTTCTGCCACTAGACGTGATAGTCATGTAGTTCTTCCTAATAAAAGGGGATTCTCCTTTGTCCCATTCATTGGCACAAAGCTTTGCTTTCCATCCCAAAGGTGAGACAGTCTTTTAGTGCCTAGGACTTCTGTGAAGTGTTGAGGGAAGAAGGAGTGACTGTGAATATACAAAATATCCCAAAATGCTCTTGTTTGCAGAGCTGGGCAATGATGTTAATACTCAGAAGAGATAGATAAAGGAACATTTGTAACCACAATATACAGGGCCAGTGAGTTTTAAAATCTTTCTGGTGTACTTCCACTTTGTAAGACTGGGAGCATTCAGTTACCTTTAAGTCAACTTTCCTCTAGTGTTATAATGAGACAAGACAAGGGGCTCTGGCTACTTGGAAGAGCAGAGTGGCCAGCTGGGAAAGAGTTGCCTTGACCCTTAAATGAGTCAGCAAGAGGGGAAGAATGAAACACAAAAATGGAATATATTCACATATGTCTTTCTTTCTCTGTGTCTCTTTACCTCTCTCTCTCTCTCTCTCTCTCTCTCTCTCTCTCTCTCTCACACACACACACACACACACACACATATGGACACACACAGGATAATGATGACCTGCCATAAAATTCAAATCCAATGTTTCTATTCAATCAAACCCAATATTAACCTTTGCAAATGATATATGTTAATCATCAGAAGACCTACATAAAAGAAGTCCCTTGACCTCTGAGGTTCCTTGCTGCTCTAGATTTATGAGCCTATACACTTTATATAATCAGGTAGTGTGTTTTTCTTTCCCTGTTCAAATATCATCAATATCATCCATGATTCCACTCTTCAAAGATCTCAGATTCCCTCAGCATGGATGGTGTTCTACCACCCCCTGTACCCCATTATGCCTTAGGTAACAGTCTTTGATTACAGCTTCATTGGATCACAGAACTGGAAAGGACTTCAGCACCTGAGTCATCCAATCAGTAGCTGAGCAAAAATTCCCCTTTATGACATATCCTACATGAGGTCATCTAGCCAACCTCCAGCCCAATCTCTTTTTGGACAGCTCCAATGGTTAAGTTTTCTTTATACTGTGACCTGCCTCTTTGTAACTTTGTAATTTCTGCCCACTATTCCTACTCATGCCCTCATCTGTAGCCAAACTAACAGGTTGCATTCAGGCTCAGATGGTCCTTTATATACTTGAAGATAACTATCAAATAGTCCCTCCTCTGGGCCTTGTTCAACATAACAATATCGTGACAACAATATGGCACCAATAATTGGATGTGGTACCCTAGATGTGGCATGACCAGGGCAGAGGACAAAGAGAAGACACCTTACTAGCCTGTGCACTACTCTCCTTTTAGTGAGGCGTAACACTGTATTAGCTATCATACTGTTGACTCCTAGTTGAATCTGCAGTCCACTAAAATGCCCAGATCTTTTTCACAAGACTTGCCAAAGACTTTATGTCTTTGAGATCTGTTGTGGCCAAAAATGGAATCACTTTGTGTGGCCACATTGTTGATGAACCTTGTGGTGTAATGGAAAGAGTGATAGGTTTGCAATAAAAGATTTGTGGATTCCAGTTTTGCTTATGACATTACCTGAGTGACCTCAGGCAAGTCATTTAATCTCTTTGGGCCTCAGTCGCTTCATCAGTAAAATCTATGATCCTATTATCCAATAATGAAGGGGTCTGCCTGCCAAATCTCTGCTGATTGGACCTGTCATGAGTATCATCTCCACTTGGGAATCAAGGTCCCTTCCATATTGGAATCAGACTTCAGTGGGGTTTTCTATCATAAGATGAAAGTCTGATGATTTTTTTGCCTCTTATTTAAAATACAATGGAATGAAATACTATACAGGAGTCATGGGGCAAGCGCATCAGTGTCTACAGCCCTGAGAGAGTGACCCCAAGTCAAATGTCTGGGTGAACTTCAAGTGGGGCTCTAAATCAGGTCAATCAGCAACAGTAACTGATATGCATTTATTAAGCACTTACTATGTGCTAAGACACCTTGCTGAGAAATGGGAAGACAAATACATACAAAAAGAAGGGAACCATTCCTGAGTAATGAGTCCCTTGTCTAGACCCTACAACACAGTGTTCATCCCTAGCCCAAACCCTTTCACATGTCTTTTCCACTGCCTATCCCAGCAAATCTGAAGAGATCACAGGGATTGAAGATGTGAGTTGAAAGGGACTTAGAACTCATTTAGTACAACCCCATCATTTTTGAGGCTCAGAGAGCTGAGGTGACTTGTCCCAGGTAACAGATAATAAATGGCAGATCCAGGATATGAACCCAAGTCCTCTTCTAAATCTAACACTCTTTACCCAGGCATTAAGGAAAAGGAAAAGATGGTCACTGTTTTTCTAACACAGAGATTACACCCAAGCTGGGTACCCTAGCTTCCTCTGTGCAGTGGATTTCTGGAAATAATTTCTTCCATGGCAAACCTACAATTTATCTTAATTTTTCTGATGTTCGACTGTGTCGCTGCTGATTCATTCCATCATCTCAGAATTATTGGCTAATATGATGGCCTGGCGCACTGTTCCGGCTGGCGACTTCTTCTTCAGACGAAACCAACCATTTATATCTATGGGGATGTGTCTTTACAATTTAATTACATGACTTTCCTCTTCCCTCTCCTCTCAGTCTTACCCTCCTTGGCTAGTCTATTCAAACAACAATTTACATTACATTTTGTGTCCCCCTTAAAAATATGGTCAAGAGAGGAGACACCTACCTGAGACAGCTGCCCGGAGCCCTGATAAGGCTTAAGAGCCTCGCTGGGATGAATATCAAAGCTCTTGTTGACCGGCATCTTAATACTTGTTCAGGGTCGAAGCCCTGAGGTCCTCTGGGGCCAGGGGCCAGCCAGTGGCTGGGGGAAAGTCTGGGGGAAGGGGGAGGAGGAAAGGGGGGGAAGGATAACCCAGTTTCTCTGCTCTCTCTCTCTTTTAGTTCACAGTCTCTGGAACCTCAAACCAGTTGGTAACCAGTGGGGAGTATGAGAAATAGGTATAGAGAAATATATATCGTATGTAGATATATACATGTGATATATGTATATATGTAAATAAAGTTGAAGGAAAGTAATTAGAAATGTCTTATAGGAAAATAACAAAGGATTCCTGCTCTGTCTTCTCAAGGGATTTGTGTTTTTCTCTCATTTACAAAGAAAAGTAAAAGAGAAAGTGAGGGAAAGGTTAGAGATAAAAAGGAAAGGAAACGAAAATGGGGGTTGGTAGCTAAATAAAATCTCCCTTGATCTGAGAGTTTCCCAAGTCCCAGCTTGGGTAGACAAGTGAGGCCCGTGGATCACTACCCGTTAGGATGAACTCCCTCCCCGAAACTGGACTTTCGGGACTTGTCTCCCCCCAAACTTTCCTCTTTCCCTCAGGGAACCACGCAGCTTGATTGCAGAGGCCGCGGCTTCAGCCAGAGTGAACCTCGGTTGCTCCGGGCAACAGAGACGCCATCTGGGGCTTTCTCATTGGCCAGTGGGGCGGGGGCGATGCTGGCCACGCAGCAGGGCGTGGGGGCGTGGGGGTGGAGGGGTCCATTAGAGGACGGGGGAGGGCCAGGACGTTCTGCTTGACTGCAGAGATCTGTCTGTTCTTTCCGAGGCAGCCAAGGTGGGCATTGCTGCCTCTACCTCTCTGTCCACAGAGAAAGAGCTATTTACAGGATTCTAGACTCAGAGCTGAAAGGGAGCCCAGAGGCCATGAGTCCTATCTCCTCATTTTACAGAGAAAGAAACTGAGGCAAAGTCACCCGGGGAGTGAGAGGAGGTGTCTGACCAAGGTTAAAATCCCTTCTAAAACACCCAATCCAAGTGATCTCATTCAACCTCTACTTGAATAAAAATATCTCATTTGTATGTATATGTATGAGTGTGTGTGTTTGCATACATACATACATACATATACACACATATCACTTCAAGGTTTGCGAAGCGCTTTATGTTGCTATCTCACGTGTGGGAGAATCCTGTGACGAAGACAAATGCTATTATTATCCCTATTGTCAGAGTGAGAAAACAAGATTCAAAGAAGGTAGGGGACTTTGTCCGGGATCACACACCTGATAAAACTCTGAGGCAGGATTTGTAATCAGGACTTCCTGAATTCAAGTTCAGAAACACCAGCAGCTAGCTATACCACAGTGTAGATATCCAGGGATGGAAAGGTCTCCACTTCTGGACAGCTCTGATATTCAGAAAGTTTACCTTCCGTCCGGCTCCAAATTGTCATTCCTTAGGTTTCATCCTTTACTACTGGTTCTGGTCTTCAGAGTCAAGCAGAACAAATCTAATGTGGACCCATGTTACTGTCCTAAAATCAAATTCATATCATCATGTAGACAACTGAATTATATTTAACACGCAGTCTTGGACTGGGAGTCCGGAGACCTGACTTAGATACTAAAGCACTGAGTGATCTTGGGCAAATCACTTTCCTTCTCTGAGGCCAGGATGTTCATCCACATAATCCTGTTTACCACATAGATTTTTGAGCCTCCTTATTGTTTCCCCTAGAAGACTCTCCATCTCTTGACCAGATATTTTCTCTGGCTGTCCTAGAATGCCTGGAACTCTGACCCTCCTTTGTCTCCCGGCTTCCCTGGCTTCCTCCAAGTCCTGGCTAAAGATTCAGCTTCTACAGGAAGCCTTGCGCCATTTCCTTTAATGCTAGTGTCTTTTCCTCTCAGATTATCTGCAATTTATCATGCCTATATCTTGTTTGTCTGCAATCGTTTCCATGTTGTTTTCCCCATTAGACTGGAAAAGAGCTGGGACTTCTTTGTTTTTCTCTGTATTCCTGGCATGTAGTTGGTGCTTAATAAATGCTTGTTGACTGAGACTGTTATGATAATGTAAAATGCTTTCTAACCATCTAGGCACGTGTGTAGTCTAGTATCAATTCTAAGGCACGAACCGATTATTTAGGCAGTAGTGGGGCAGTGGATAGAATGTTTGACCAAGAGTCAAGAAGCCCTGAGTTCAAATTTGACCTCAAGCACTTACTGGTTGTGTGACCCTGGTAAGTCACTTATTCTCTGCTTCAGTTTCCTCATCTGTAAAGTGAAAATAATAAGATACTTTGCTCATATATAGTGCTTATAAAGTGCTATATAAATCTTATATAGTGTTTATAAATATTTTCTGTATATATATATATATATACATACATATGTGTGTTTCTGTATGTACTATTTCAGAGTTTCCATAATACTTATTACTGGGGGGAAGGGGAGAGTGAATTTAGACATCGTTCTCATTTTACAGAGGAGAAAACTGAGGCATAGGGAAAAGATGTTACTTGCCCAAAGGCATTCATTGATTTAGTGCCAGGGTTAAGATTAGAATTCCAGCCTCTTGACTCCTAGCCTCAATATTAGAACTCGAAAATCCTAGTTTATTTGTGTAAAGTATGAAGCTTGGGAACTGGAAATACAAACTCCCTCCTTCTTTTCTTTTCCATTTGCTTAAATAAAGCATCAGAAGGAATTAAAAATAAACCTATCAAGTTGAAAAATATTTCTGGAATATGTTGGACACCAGCTGGGATAGCTAAAGAGAGATTTAGAAATCTGGTAAACACAACCAATTCAGTCAATGGTACATATGTTCAGCATTAAAAACCTATCGGAAAGACATTATTTTCACAAGTCCCATAATATGCTTTTCCGTGTGGCATCTTGAACCCAAAGATTTCTGTCTGGAGGATTTTACAGAAATGCCAGTTTGGGCTTTACAAATTACAGGGCCCTGGGCAAGGCTCAAACTTGGGGTTCCCTTGATATCAGCTAGTTGGCAGTCTCTAGATGAATCCGTGCCAGTAATAAATACCATTGGATAATGGGCATTTTTACTACCTAAAAGGATTAAGAGGTGTAAAAGGATTAAAGGCTGAATCCTGCTGTGTACACCCTGGAGGTCGTAGGCTCTGAGGACACCAAGTCCTCCCCCCCCCCCAGTCTGCCTGAGGGATGACAGTGATAATCACAACTTACAGGGAGACTTGCTTCCAAGACTTTCATATCCATTATCTAAAGCTAATAGCAATAATAATAGTAAATAATGTTAGTGAGCAGCATTTATATACCACTTTAAAGTTTGCCAAGTGCTTTACAAATATTATCTCATTTGATCTGAGGTGGAGCAGTGGATAGAGCACTGGAATTGGGATCAGGAAGACTCACATTCATGAGTTCAAATTCAACCTCAGGCACTTCCTAGCTGTGTGACTCTGAGCAAATCACTTAACTGTTTGCCTCAGTTTCTTCACCTGTAACAAATGGCAAACCACTCCAATATCTTCTCCAAGAAAGCCCTAAATGGGGTCATGAAGAGTTGCACATGAGTTAAAATCCTACAGAATCCTAGAAAGTAGACACTATTATTATCTCTGTTTTACAGACAAAGAAATGAAGGCTGAAAGGAGTAAGTGGCCTTTACAAGGTTATGTAACTAACAAGTAGCTAAGATAGGATTTGAACTCAGAAAGTCCCGAGTGCAGGCCTAGTACTCTACTATTTTTGCTAGGTGCCCATAACTACTAACACATAGTAGACACTTAAAATACTCATTGACTGACTGACAAATTCAGTAAGCACATGTTAAATACCTACACATATAATATGCTTATATGTGTATACATACATAATGTGCTTATATATACATATATAATATGCTTATATATGTATACTATTATATATAACAGACACATATATGTAACATATATATACATCAGTATATGTACACACACATACACACACTCACACATTTATAATCATTTACTATCATTTTAAGGGTCAGAGGCTGAACTAATCAATCAGAAGAACTTGGATGGAACAGCGTCTTTGCTCTCTTAATCAAACTCAGAGAATACCTCTTCCTATGTCAACAAAGCCAGATGGGACTGACTTAAGAGAATTTTCCTCTGTTTATGGCTATTAAGAATGAGACCCTTAAGCAGACACTACCTTGAATAATGGAAATTTTTTCTTATCTTAATTTTTTTTGGCACATACTATGTTATGGCATATTAATGATAAAGAAAACACAGATATCCTGGGTCATAAGAATTGACACTTTTTTAACTCTTATTGTATTTATCACCTATTCAATTAAGAAAATTCCTTCCTTATAATATAGTTAAGCATATATGGAGATGAAAAATTTGAGTGACATAGACACCCTGAGCTGGGATTGTTCTAAAATATACTTAAGCTTGGTCATTCTTTTATCAGATAGCCAGAAATTATGTTTGAATTCCATGAAGCATGTGTCTGCTAGCTTTAAGGGAATTAATAATATGAATTTACATATGACCTAGCCTGTGTACCTCCTTTAACCAAACTTTCAGGTCTACAGTACATGTTTATATGTACATATATGTATATGTGTATATCTAGCTAGGTATCTTTATATCTCTTTAAATATCATCCATTTACCTTTCTACCTATCTATTCATCTGGCTTCCATCTATTTATCTGTCTCTCTTTCTCTCCACCCACCCATCCACCCACCCACCCATCCATCTAATCTATCTATTGACTTATCATTTCCGTAAGAATGTAATCCCTGAGAATAAGGAGTGTTCCGCCATTTGCATTTGTGGCACCCACTGCTTGGCACACAGTAGGTGATTCATTTGATTCGCTTGGTTAATTGCATGCACCTTGCTAGGCACTGGAGTTAAAAATATAAAGTGAAATCTTCCCTCAAGCAGATTCTATTCCGTTATCTCATTTTACATTCTTACTGGTTCTGTGGGATAAAGTGAGCGGAGATAATTTACCAAAACAGAACGAATTCTCTTCCCCTCTCTGCTTCCCTGGCTATTCCCTATGCCTGGAATGCACTCCTTCCTCATCTTCTTGAAGATAGAGACTTTCATTTTTATCTTTCTAACCCTGTTGTCTGGTACAGTCCCTGGAACATAGTAGGTACCTACTAAATATTTTCCCAATTAAATTGTTTAATTCTTATTTTGTAGATAAGGAAAAGGTGTAAAGAGGCTGTGACTTACCTGAGGCCAGTAAGTGCTGTGAGCAGATAAGAAAGTGGAGGCACCAAGTTCCTTCTGGTTACCTCTTGCTGCCACAGAGCAGAAGAAGTCGTAGGGTTCAGAATGGATTAATCCTTTGAGATCATCTAATCTAAACTTCTAATTTTGTATAACTGGAAGGTGAGGTATGGAGAGGAGGGAGTGCCTCACCCAAGGGCACTCGGCTAGTGTGGAATCAAGTTGGGTCTAGAAGCCAGGTCTCATGACTCCAAGGCAAAGTTTTCTTTAAAAATTCATCTCTCAGGTCTGGAAATCTTTCAATCCCCTTTGACCAATAGGAGTCACATGTCGAACATCTCCATTTATCTATAAAGAGAAAGCAATGATTAATTCAGCCTTTCTCCCTTTGAGCTCAAATCTATTTTTATTTTTGCTGTAATTGTTAGGCTACATGTACTGTTAGAAAGAGCCTACTTTCCCAGTTATTGACTTTATCTTGCCTGCTTAGAGATGATCCTGTAAATGGAGTTTTTTTCTTTTTGGTTTAGACTTGTGAGTTTCTTGATGTGGGACCTCCCAGTATGAGAGATCCTTCCCAAAGTAGCACCTTTGTAACTTAGAGTCTTAGGGGGTTGCTGGGGGTGAGGGGTACTGGGGAGAGGTGAGTGATTTGAACTCAGATTTTCTTGATTTAGGGAGTCACTTGGCATTGGAATAAGATTTGGGGCAGAGTTGACCAGGGTGGTACAGTATTTGGAGGATAATATGTGACCCTGGGCCAGTCACTTAACCTCTACTGGCCTCAGTACTTTCATTTATAAAATGGGAATAATAGCACCTTACCTCCCAGGGTTCTTGCAAGGATCAAATAAAATAATAATTATAAAGTGCTTGGAACAATGTCTGACACACTCTGTGTAGTTGAAGTCAAGATCTTTCCAGCAGTGATGTATGTCTGTGAGAGCTGAACTATAAGGAAAGCTAAGAGCTGTAGAATTGACACTTGAATTGTGGTTCTGGAGAAGACTTTTGAGAATTCCTTGGACATCAAGGAGATCAAATCAGTCAATAGTTAAAGAAATTAATTCAGGCTATTCACTGGAAGGTCAAATACTGAAACTGAAGTTTAAATATTTTGGCCACATGTTGAGAAGATGGGACTCATTGGAAAAGAGCCTGATGTTGGGAAATATTGAAGGTAAATGGAAAAGGGGGCAGCAGAAGATGAGATGGATAGAGAGTGTCATGGAAGCAATGAACATGAACTTGGAAAGACTTTGAGAGGTAGTGCAGGATGGAAGAGCCTGGCATGCTATGATCCATGGGGCCACAAAGAGTTAGAGCAACAGGTGCAATATACATGTTGGTTATTATTATCATCATTGGCAGTATGGCATAGGGGATAGAGATATGGTCTGTGCCATATACTGGCTGTGTGACTCTGGCCAAGTTATTTTACTTCTTACTGTATCAGACAACTCTCTAAAATTATAAGTTGCTATATCAGTAAGCACCCTAACATACACAGGGGCCCTGCTATCACAGGTTCTTAGACCTGCATTCATAAAAGGAAAGTAACTTTCAAGGGGTTAACAAACACTTTAATCAAGCATATGTATCATTCCTTTAACCAATCACATATATCATTCACCTAGTTGGGGGAGGGAGGGTCAGCACCCTGAACTTTAAAGAAAATACATAGAAATCAAAGATCAACAGACATAGCTTCCTCTGCCTGAATTCAACAGACAGTTGGACCCCAACTGTTTGTCTAGTTACCAGAGAGGGAAGTGCTGACATCTGAGTTTTCAAAGGGGGGTGGGGCTCCTTAGTGGCTTCCCAGAGTCTTCCTCTGGCACTCAAACCTTCTTACAAAAACCAAGCCCCAAAGTAAACTCATCCTCAGAGTATTTATATACTTTTTAGAGCCAGAGGGCATAGCCCTTTGAGTCAGTGCCTCAACAGAAAAACAAAAGGTGCTTGGGACTCTCCTAAAAAACAACTTCCCTAATCAAGCTTCCCACAATGAGCAGGCCCATCCAAGGGTGGGAAAGATCTTTAATCACATTATTCAGTCAGAGGCACTTTTAGTAAAACAAAAACAGCAAAATATCCTAATTTGATTGCCATCACAGTTGCGTACCAGGTACCAACTTATGTTGATAATGATGATGATGATGATGAGCATTTATATACTATTTGCTATGTGCCAGGCTAAGTCTGAGTAACAGCTACTCAGCCAGTTTGTCTGTGATGTAAACAAGTAAAGAAGGATGATGCAAAAAAATTCTGGAAACAATAGTAGGGAACCAGATGTAATATCTTCAACTGTGGAATAGTAACACCAGATTAAAAATGTGCTGATCAAAGGAGATACTGGGTGTAGTTTCTCTACATTCTACTCATTTTCTTCTGGGAAAATCTTACCTGTGGTGGACCATCATCGAGCACCCATGGTATAATGACAGTGGCTTTGGGGTCAGGACCTGGGTTTGAATGCCTTTTTGGTTATTTACTAGTTATGTGAATTTGAGTAAGTCATTTAAACTCAAGCCTGAGTTTATTCACCTAAAAAATGGGGAGAATAGTACCTACCTGACCAGGTGTTTGTAAGAGTTAAGTAGGAAAATATAGGATGTAAAGCACTTTGCAAAACTTAAAACAATATGTCATCACCACCACCACTGGCGGCAACAACCTTCAGCTTAATTTCCACTCTGATTCTTGGATCACTTCCATCCCCTGTTAAATGAAATTAGAGAAAATCATGCATCTGGGTCCACAAATGTATGTTACATAATCTCAACTGGAGGACCTTACTGGAACAAAGTTGTTCTTTTACATCTCTCTAACTGACTTCACTATCCCGCTCACATTGTCTCTTTCAAACGTTTCAGACCTCCTCAGACCTCCCATGGCTTCTCCTACCCCGCTCTCTCAGCTGAGAACTTTACCTCCTATTTCAATGAAAACAGCTGAGGCCCTTCACTGAGAGGTCCTTTTCTCCCCCGTCATCTTGTATCACTCAGATGTTGCCTGCCACAATCTCCTTCATTCCTATTTCACATGAAGAGATGTCCCTTTTCCTTGCCAAAGTTAATCCCTCCCTATGCTCAAGTAACCCTATTTCGCCCCATCTTCTCCAGCAGATTACTTCCTATATCATTCCTACTGTCTCCGTCTCTCCCTGTCCATTGACTGCTTCCCTACGGTCTTCAGACAGGTCCCATCCTTACAAAACCCTCATTAGATCCCTGCATCCTTTGGAGCTGTGATTTTGCATCTCTCCTCCTTTTTGTGGCTAAACTTGAGAAGGTCATCTACAATTGATTCCTCCACGTCCTTTCCTCTCACTCTCTTCTTAATTCTTTGCAGTCTGGTTTCTGACCTCATTGTGCAACTCAAACTACTTTTTCCAGAGTCACTAACAATCCCTTAATTGCCAGGTCTAATGGTTTATTTGGTCAGCCCTCACCCTTTTTGATCAATCTGCAGCCTTTGACACTGTTTTTCACTCTCTTCTCCTTCTTCCTAGGTTGTCATGACATCATTCTCTCCTCTTTCATCTCCTACTAGTCTGACTGCTCCTTATTCACCTTGTCCTGTGTCCTTATTCAAATTGTACCCCATAAAACCGAGAGACCCTCAAGGCTCTGGGTCTCCTTCTCTTCTCCCTCTAAACTATTTCATTTGGCAGTCTCATCAGCCCCCATGGTTTCAATTATCATCTCAATGTAGATGACTCTCAGTTGCCTGACCTCTCTCCTAACCCCCATTCTCACATCTCCAACTACTTACCAGGCATCTCAAATTGGATGTCCTGGTTTGAGTAGACATCTTTATTCATCAAGTAAAAAATTGAACTAATTATCTTACCTCTCAAGTCTTCTCCCTATTACTACTGAGAGAACACCATCCTCACATTGTCCCAGGCTGACAATCTGGGTACCATCTTCGATTTCTCATTCTCTTCATGCCCCACTCTATATCCAAACTCTTACCAAGTCCCATAATTTCAACCTTTATAACATCTCTCCCATATGCTCCTTTCTCTCCTCTGACACTATCACCCCCTTGGTACAGGCCTTTATCACCTTATATCCAGACTACTATCTCATGTATCTCCCTATGACAGTCCATCCATCATTAAACCATCAAAGTGACCTTCCTAAAATGATCAGAGTGTATCATACCCCTTCCCAATTGGATAAATTTCAGTGTTTCCCTATTACCTTCAGGATCAAATAAAAAAAAAAACATTCCATTTGACTTTTAAAACTTCTCATAATTTAACCCTTTCCTAATATGAGCAGCTAGGTGGTGCAGTGGATAGAGTACCAGTGCAGGAGTCAGGAGGATCTGAGTTCAAATCTCACCTCAGACACGATGCTCACTAGCAAACTTGGGCAAGTTACTTAACCCCAATTGCCTCATCCTGGGTCATCTCCAGTCATCCTGATGAGTATCTGGTCACTGGATTCAGATGGCTCTGGAGGAGAAGTAAGGCTGGTGATCTGTACAGCCCTTCCTCACTCAAAGCAAAGTCAAGTGCAAGTCATGTCATCATTTCTCTGATGGCATGGTCTTCTTTGGCAACAAAGGATGAACACACATCTGTCCATCCCCTTCCCCAACATATTCTTTGATCCAGTGACACTGGCTTCCTTGTTGTCCCTCAAACAATACCTTTATCTTTTGACTCATGGCATTTTTTTGTCCCTCATACCCAGAATTAAATCTCTTCTCAACTGCATCTCTTGGTTTTCCTGGCTTCCTTCAAGTCCTAAGACAACATCTCCTCCAGGAAGCCTCTCCTGATCCCCTTTAAAGCTAATGCCTTCCCTTGGTTGACTCTCCCCAATTGATCCTGTCTACAGCTTATGTGTACATAGTTTGTCTGCTTGTTGTCTTCCCATTAGACTGGGAGCTTCATGAAGGTAGGGTCTCTTTTTTGTGTTTCTTTGTATTTCCAGAATTTTGTACAATGCCTAGAATATAGTAGGTGCCTAATGAATGCTTATTGAGTCCTACTCAATCCTCACAATAACTCTTGGAAGTAGGTGTTTTTATTATCCTTATTTTACAGATGGGGAAACAGAGGCAGAGTGTAAAGGGACTTGCCTACAGTCATATTCATAATTTCAATCAATTCTCACCTTAACCCTTAGATACTCCAGGTATTTTTATTCCCATTTCGCAGATGAGGAAAAAGGGTTAGAGATGGAAGGTCATAGAGCCTAGAAGTGTCAAGATTTGAACTCAGGTGTTTTAAGTTCCGAAACTTCTCACCAGATTATGCTTCCTCTCTGTATGTAGTGTATCTATCCATCATTTTGTCCCTTAGCTATTTAATGTGCAAGGACAGAACTGTAATGAAGGAGTGATAGGGCACTGACATTTAGAGGGTTTCAATCGTTTTCAATTACACTCTCATTTCTAACTAAAAAATAGTTGATCTTAGTGTCATATCTGCAAGGAAATGTATAGGGATTAGATTCATGAACTGATTGGTATAGGGGACTCCCAGGTGGGGAAATTCCTTTTATCAATGCAAGTAATCACCTTTTTCTTGCAACTCAGAGTCTAGAGAGTTGCCTAGAGCAAAATTAGAAAAATTAATGACTTACCCAGGATCACACTGTCAATGTATGTGAGAGATAGATTTGAACTCAGGTCATGCTGACTCTGAGAACAGATCTTTATCCACAATGATGCACTGCATCCCACCGGCTCTTATTCCTCCCTTGGTGAACTGACCTTTGTATTCCATCTCCTTACTTCTATGTCTTTGGGGTAGAGAACATAATTGGAATGCACCCCTCACTCACCTTTGCCTTCCTTCAAGACTCAACTCCTATGTGTAGCCTTTCCCATAGAAAAAGATGTGAGTTCCCCAGGCCCACCTTGCTCTTTTTCTCTCCATCTTGCACTATATGAGGGTATCTGTCTTACCACCACAGGGTAGCATTCCAGGGTCTTCCTCCATCCAAACTAAATTGTAATTGTACTCTAACTCTCTCATGCTAGACCATTATTTAAGGAGAATTCTCAGAATGCTCACATCACTCACAGCTTGATTCACTTGCCCAACTTCTCCATCTCCTCAACAGCAGCCTGACTTCTCATCCTTTTCCTGGCTTCCTGCTATATGTAATTTTCCCAATTAGAAATAGAAGGTCGTTTAGGAACTTTCCCCAGATCTTTGGATCCCCAGATCTTAGCCCAGTGCCTGGCACATAGTAACTGCTTATAAATACTGTCTTTCTATCAGTCTGTCTATCTATCTGTCTGTCTGTCTATCTAATCTCTCTCTCTAATTACCTATCCCATCTATCTAATTACCTATCTACCTGTCTGCCTGTCTACCTATCCATCCCATCTATCCATCTATCTATGTATCTATCTGCCTATCACTCTCTATCTAATTATCTATCCCATCTATTTGTCTATGTATCTATCTATGTATCTATCTATCTTCTCTCTTTCTTTCTTTGTTGGGGAGAAGGTGCCAATCTCCATGAGGAGAGGGTACCCTATTCAGTGAATCAGGTCCAGGTGCAATACCCTCTGGAAGTGTATGCCTCCCACAATTCAGCAGTCAGTCCTGGACATGATGGGCATCTCCTATGTCACTGTAAGTCCCAATCTAAGGGCAAAGGTTCTCTAGTTTCTGCTGACATAGACTGCCTGGCACAGCACTTGACTGTAACCTTTGTTTCAATATCAGTTAATCACAGTTAGATAAGTTCCCCATGAGCACAAGCAGTGTTTCTCTCCTCTAAATCCAGAGAGATTATGACAAAGTCTTTAATAATTCAGAGCCTGCCAAGACTGGAAGGAACCTTAAGATCATTTATTCCATCCCAGGCAACTTACAGTGGACAGAAATAAAGTGGAGAGGGCTGAAAAGACAGTCAGTGATTAGCAGAGCGAAGGCTCCAGCCTAGGCCTTCGAGGCTCCTCTGTAACGAGTGTTTTCCCTGTACATCACATTGTGCGCTAATTTGACTCAAGTCAGCAAACAATTCAGCTCATACTATGTGCCAGACACTAGATCAGGCCATGCAAAGACAAAGACTAGAACAAAAGATTGAAATTCTCTTTTTGTCAGTGGCAATATACTTCAGTGGATTCACATTATCCATGGTCAGTCTACTTTTCTGCATCAGTTTGCTAGTATAGAAAGGAAAGAGGAGAATAAGCATTGATATAATGTCCAGTATGTGCCAGACATGGCTCTGAGTGCTTTAACAACATTAGCTTATTTAAGCCTCACAATAACCCCATGAGGTAGGTGCTATTATTGACGCTGTTTTACAAGTGAGTAAACTGAGGCAAAAAGAAGTTTATTCACTTGCCCTGGGTAACACAGTTAGTAAATATCTGAAGGCTTTCCTGAGTCCTCTATTCACAGTACTACCAGCTGCATCAACGTGTAGACGTACCATTCTGGTTGCGAGTATGGTAGTGAGAGATAGCAAGGTTTATGATAGAGAGATATCTTAAAGACCATTCCAGTTCAATTCAAAAGCATTTGCTAAGTACCTACTATGTGGCAGGCATTGTGCTAGGTGCTAAAGATACTGACAAAAAGAGAAAAAAATGATTACCCTTAAGAAACTTACTTTCTATCCCATGGATTCTAATAGATGTGACATGATAATTTGAGTGAAAGGGGATAGAATGATTAAGTGGAAAGAATTCTGGATTTGGAGCCAGGAGGAGATCTATCACTTCCTTAGCACCCATGTAAAACCTCAGTTAAGTTAAGTTATTTTTCTCATACCAGGACTCAGTTTCCTCATTTGTAAAAGGTAAGTGTTGGATTCAGTGACCTCTGAGATCCTTTCAAGTTCTACATCTGCAAATGATATTTCTCACTAACAGCTAAGAGGGGTCAGAAAAGGCTTCCCATAGCAGTGGACCCCTGAAGGAAACTAGTTATTATTCTAAGAGGTAGAGGAGAGAGTGGATTTCAGGCATGGTGGCACAGGGAGTCCTAGTTAGGGAAAACAGCAACTATACTAGTTTAGTTTGGAATAATCATCTGTGAAGTGGATTTATATGACAGAAACCTGGAAAGACAGAGTCAAATTGTGAAAGGTTTTGAATGCCAAGTAAAAGAGTTTTTATTTTATCCAATTTATCAGTCACTCAATTGACAAGCATTGATTAGAGTCTCCTAGGTCTCAGACACTATGCTAGATACTGGAGATACAGAAATGAAAATAAAGCGTTCTCTGACCTCAAGGAGCTCACATATTATCAAGTAATAGTGTTTTTTTAATTTTTAAGTCCAGGGAAGGCAAGTTGTCTAACTCCCAACCAAGCACTGAACTGGTTGCAATGGTAGGATCCAAATACAAGTTGTCTTGTCTTCTAGGCCAGGATTCTATTTCCTATACTCTAATTTTCCTTTCTAGAATAAGCAAAACTGAATAGCACATCCCTCCAGCCCCTTACAAGATATCAGGCTTTCCCTGTTCCTCTCATTTGAAGACTTCTGTTAACCTACTGCACATGCAAATGCACTATTTCCTCCCTGCAGTCAGAGAAAATGTCCCATTCTTTTTAGAGAAAATGGAACGGAGACTTTTTCCTTTTCGGAGCACACCACGGACAGCAGCCTCTTTCCCCAGAAAGCCTAGAATTATGGCTAAAACTGCTTGACAAGATCAGTATCCGTTACAAAGACAAGGTTGAAATTTCTATGTCCATGTTTATCCAGCCCCAAAATGCATTTCTTCCGCATCAATTCATTGTCAACTCACACTGTCGGGGCCATTCTGAAAAAGACAGGTAGGAATTTATTTCTCTGCGATTGTTCTCTTTTTTTTCCTCTTCCTTTCTCATATTTCCCCCCTATAATTTCTCTCCCAACTTACAATTCAACTTACTATTTGGGTGGCAATTTTTAGAGCTCTTGCAAATTATGCTTTTATCTTCTCCCCTGGCATCATCATTGAGAAAGTGTGGCCACTTTGCTGCCATTTTTCAATTTCATGGCATCATTTCACTCATGAAAACTATCCCCCTCCCCTGGATATTTCTGTTTTGTCCTTTTATGTCTATTTTTTGATCCCTCAAGGGCAGCTTCAGGAAGGCACAATCTCTTCTCTGCCATCAGGGATCCAGTAGTTTGGTGGGAACTGTCTTCATCTCTACTCCCTATTCTTTGCACCCCGGGGATTCTCCCTCCACCATATATTATCCACTTTCTCTCAAATAAATGCCTTAGAAGATGACATTCAGGAGGCATTGTGCAATACCCACTTTTATCAGGCATCATCCACAAGGGTGGGGGAGATGTACTGATACATAATAGCAAAGCAAGGAATTGGCATATTTGCCCCTTCCCACTCCCCCGCTCCCTACTTCTTGAGGTTCTCTTTCTTTTCTTTTTCACCTCTTAAGATTTGTTTTCAGATCCCACTAATTTTTGGATGGAGTGGGCACTTTAGAGCTGAAAGAGGCTTTAGGGAGGATCCAAGACTCACCTCCTCATTTTACAAGTTCAGGGCTCAGTCTTGGATATTGCATCACCTAATGATGCCACACAGGAATTGTCTTGTGATTAGAGGAAGAAATCAGATCTATCCTTGAAGCTTATACACCCATATTTATAAATCTATCCATCTATTCATCAGTCTATCTATATACCTATCCATCTATCTATCTGTCAGTCAAGTATCTAGTAGTGAGGATGACTAGTTCAACCATAAAGAATGAAGAATTTCAGTTTGAGGATTCTAGTTGGAATCCAGGCTCTGAGAAGGAATTATTTAGAGGAGGAAGGAGGGAGAAGAAGAGACTTTCTCTCTCCCTCCTCTACCACCCTTCCACCACTTTTCCCCACCCCTCTCCACTGACCATGTCATCAGAAAGCCTAAACTTGTAGTAGACAGAGAGTCTGAATCAGTAAGAAGCAACACTCACACCTGGAGAGACAGTGACCCTTCATGGAGAGAGAAATGCTGACTATGTATGAGTTCTACAAAGCACAATCCTAGGAGCCCAAAGAAAAGGCTACATGTTTAAGAGTAACTTCATGAAAACTCCAGGGGAAAAAGGGCTTGTATTAACCAGAAGGTGTGCAGTGCCCCTTTGTCATGTGTGATCTCCACTGATATTGTGTTCGTGTCCACTTTCCTTTGTGTGATTCATCTGCCTTCTGGAATGGTGAAAGCACTGTATTCCTTTCAAACTAGTTAAAGCCTTCTTCACACTTCATTTTAGTTATCTGGGATTTCTATGATTACATTAATTTGGCATAGTGGTGAAGCCCCAACCTTACATAGGTTAAAAAAAATGGAGGCACTTAAAGAGGAAATGATTTACCAAAGATTGCAAATATTGGAAGTGGGTCAAAGAGAGATAAAAGGCTTCATGGTATAGCAGTGTGTAGAGCACTGGACTTGAAATTAGACAGACATGGGCTCAAATCCCACTTCAAACACTTACTATGTGATCCTGGGCAAGTCACTTAAACTTCTGCGCACCTCTGTTTTCTCATATGTAAAATGAAAGGATGGAACCTAATGACCTTAAATATCTATTAGGAATAGGCATAGAGACTAGATTTTACCTATGATTTCAGTAGGAGGAAATCCCAGATGAGGAAAGTCCCTTTAGCAATACAGATGATCAACTTGTCTTCTCTGAAATTTGTCTTAGAGAGCTACCTAGATCACTGAAAAGTTAAGTGACTTACTCAGGGTCATACAGCTAGGAAGAATCTTGAGGCTGGATTTGAAGTCAGCTTTTCTATGCCCAGTGCTCTATCCACTGAGACTCTTAGCTTCCTCTAAAGACTCTTTGACAAGGGAGATAGGGATCTTTTCTTTGTACTTCTATACTGAATCGAATATTAACTCATTCAGATCAAGGTCTGTCACTTTTTGTCTTGTATGCTCACTTTGAAGCACAAAGCCTGGCACTAAAAAGGTATTTAAATATTTGTTAAATTGAATCTTCAAGGTCCTCTTCATGTACCCTTTCCTACCAGAAGTTTTTCTTGATTCACTTAATACAATGCCTGGTACACAACAGGCATTTAATAAATGTTTATTAATTGAATTTGTATGATCCTGGTCCAATGTTCACATGTGTACTCAGCTATTTCCATGCTGTATTTTCCCTAATAGCCCTGGGGGACCATTTACACTTAGCATACTGCTTAGCATGTAGAAGGTACTCAATAAGTATCTTGATTGAGATTTTATTTAATTTGATTCATTAGCCTCATGAGATAGGAAATAGAAGGAATGTACTAAAAAGAACATTAGATTTGGAATCAAAAGACCCAGAGTTCAGATCTCATCTTTGCTATAAATTAGTGGCCTTGGACAAGTCACCTAACTGCTTTGAACCTCATTTGTCTTCTGTAAATTAAAGGGGTCAGATAAAATGTTCTGTGGGAGGCCCCCCTCCTCCCAGCTTTGGATCTTGAGGACCTATTTTATTTTATTTTAAGTTTTCAACATTCATTTCCATAAAATTTTTAGTTCCAAATTTTCTCCCCATCTCTCCCCTCCTCCCAACCCAAAATACTGAGCATTGTAATTATGCCTACCACCAATTTGCCCTCCCTTCTAACATCTCTCCCTTCCCTTGTCCACATCTTCTCTTTTGTCCTGTAGGCAAGATAAATTTTTATACCCCATTATCTGTATTTCTTATTTCCCAGTTGTATGCAAGAACAATACTCAACAGTTGTTCCTAAAACTTTGAGGTCCAACTTCTTTTCCTTCCTTCCTCCCCACCCATCCCCATTGGGAAGGCACACAATTCAATATAGGCTATATATATGGAGTTTTGCAAATGACTTCCATATAGTCATGTTGTGTAAGACTAACTATATTTCCCTCCATCCTATCCCACCCCCCATTTCTTCTATTCTCTCTTCTGATCCTGTCCCTCCCCAAGAGTGTTGACTTCAAATTGCTCCTTCCTCCCACTGCCCTCCCTTCCATCATCCCCCCCCACCCTGCTTATCCCCTTCTCCCCCACTTTCCTGTATTGTAAAATAGGTTTTCATACCAAAATAAGTGTGCATTTTATTCCTTCCTTGAGTCAAATGATGACAGTAAGTTTCATGTTTTCCCTCTCACCTCCCCCCTTTTCCCCTCCATTGAAAAGTCCTTTTCTTGCCTCTTTTATGATATATATGAGATAATTTGCTCCATTCCATTTCTCCCTTTCTCCTCCCAATATGTTTCTCTCTCACCCCTTAATTTCATTTTTTAAGATATGATCTCTTCCTATTCAACTCACCCTGTACACTCTCTCTCTCTGTATATGTGTGTGTGTGTGTTTGTGTATGTGTGTGATCCCACAAAGTACTCAGATACTGAAAAAGGTTTCAAGAGTTACAAATATTGTCTTTCCCTGTAGGAATGTAAACAGTTCAACTTTAGTAAGTTGCTTATGATTTCTCTTTCCTGTTTACCTTTTCATGCTTCTCAATTCTTATGTTTGAAAGTCAAATTTTCTTTTTAGCTCTGGTCTTTTCATCAAAAATGCTTGAAAGTTCTCTATTTCATTGAAAGATCATTTTCCCCCTGAAGTATTATACTCAGTTTTGTTGGGTAAGTGATTCTTGGTTTTAATCCCATTTCCTTTGATTTCTGGAATATCATATTCCAAGCCTTTTGATCCCTTAATGTAGAAGCTGCTAGATCTTGTGTTATCCTGATTGTATTTCCACAATACTCAAATTGTTTCTTTCTAGCTGCTTATTTTCTCCTTGACCTGGTAACTCTGGAATTTGGCTACAATGTTCCTAGGAGTTTCTCTTTTTGGATCTCTTTCAAGAGGTGTTTGGTGGATTCTTTCAATATTTATTTTGCCCCTTGGTTCTAGAATATCAGGGCAGTTTTCCTTGATAATTTCGTGAAAGATGATATCTAGGCTCTTTTTTTGGTCATGGTTTTCAGGTAGCCCCATAATTTTTAAATTGTCTCTTCTGGATCTATATTCCAGGTCAGTTGTTTTTACAATGAGATATTTCACATTATCTTCCATTTTTTTCATTCTTTTGGTTTTGTTTTGTGATTTCTTGGTTTCTCATAAAGCATTAGCCTCCATCAGTTCCATTCTAATTTTTAAAGAACTATTTTCTTCACTGAGTTTTTGAACCTCCTTTTCCATTTGGCTAATTCTGCTTTTTAAAGCATTCTTTTCCTTATTGGCTTTTTGAACCTCTTTTGCCAATTGAGTTAGCCTATTTTTAAAGGTACTATTTGCTTCAGAATTTTTTTTTTTGGGTCTCCTTTAGCATGCTGTTGATTTGCTTTTCATGATTTCTTGTGTCTCTCTCATTTTTCTTCCCAATTTTTCCTCCACCTCTCTTACTTGATTTTCAAAATCCTTTTTGAGTTCTTCCATGGCCTGAGACCATTGAATATTTATTTTGGATGTTTGGGATACAAAAGCCTTGACTTTTATGTCTTTCCCTGATGATAAGCATTGTTATTCCTCATCTGAAGGGATGGAAGAAGATATCTGTTCACCAAGAAAATAACTTTCTATAGTCTTATTTTTTCCCTTTTTTGGGCATTTTCCCAACCAGTTACTTGACTTTTGGGTCCTTTGTCAAGAGTAGGGTATACTCTGGGGATCTGTAAGATCTCAATTCCTCCAAGGTGGCACAGTCAAGCGTGTATGCTGGTCTCGGAGCAACAAGAATCTTTTGTGCTCAGAATCTATGAGTAGTTTCCTCTCCACAGCCACCTGACTTCCAGTTCTACCAAGCCAGCACTGGGGGCTGAGATTCAGATAAGCTGCTCAATTTCCCCAGGGGTTTTATGATCCAACAATAGATGTGGGCTGCTCTGGGAGTTTCTGCAGCCCTATGCAGCCTCTGACACTGCTGCCGCCTGAGGCTGGAGCTATGGGAAGAACCTGCTCCTTTCTTGACCAGCTGAAAAAACCCTCTCACTGACATTTGGTGCCTGTGGGTTGATGGATCTGCAAACCTTCACTACTGCCACTGGGGATTCCACCACTGAGTCCTGCTCTAGTTCTCCTCCCAACACCATGCCACATGGCCAAGGCTGGGCTGGACTCTGATCTGTGTCCAATGCAACAGATGTTTCCTGTCAGCCTTTCAGGTCACGCTGGGCTGGAAATCTCCTTGACTCCACTGCTCTGTGGCCTCTGCTGCTCTAAAATTTGTTGAGTCTTTCTTCTCAGGTATTTTATGGGCTATGGGGGAAGAGCTAGTATATGTGCGTCTTTCTATTCTGCCATCTTGGTTCTGCTTCACCCATTTTGTAGATGATAAAGATAGCCTTCATTCAAAAAATTACATCTAAAATGTTATAGGTAAGAAGTATTCTAATTGGCATGTGTATGAGCTTCATCTCATACTAAATTCATATTCCCTCATAACAGACCACAGGATGGTTTTGTCCTAGTCTAGCTTCCAGGAAGAGAACAATATGCTAGATTTGGAACATATCCTGGAGATGATCTAGATCAGCCTCTGCATTTTATACATGAGGAAACTGAGGCCTGTGGAGAGGAAGTGACTTGTCTAAGGTAACATAGCTTGTAAGGACAAGAAGAATCCCATTCTCTTATCTCCAGTGCTCCTTCCATGGTGACAGTCCTTTATGAACTTTTAATAGATAATATGAATTGAGAACTATTAGCATCAGAGGGAAGGTCTACTATCTTTAGAACAAAGAAACTAGAATGTCAGATCTAGGAGGGGCCTTAGAACAGGGGATGTCAGAGCTGGGAGGGGGCTTAGAGCAGGCATGTCAGAACTGGGGGATGGGGGTGGAATTTGGAACATTAAATGTCAGAGCTGGGAGGGACCTTGGAACAGAGAAGGTAGAATATCAAAACTGCCCCCCTCCCTCAAGGCTCCACCCTGGGTAACTACTCAGGCTGCTTCTTCCTAGTTCTACCCTTAAGTCATGCCAGCCTTGTTCTAGCAGGGGAATGAAAGACTGTGCTTTTAAATGACTTCATTATCTTAACCTGTACTTGAAGCAAGAGCTCTAAGGTGGTATTTTTTATCTGGTAGAGAACAGAAAGGCAAAGGAGATGAAAGTTTGTCAACAAATAATTTCCACTGTCGGAACGCTCATGTTCATGTAATCATAGGAAAAGGACAGAGGTTCTCCAGCAACAAAGATCAGTAAATTAAAATTCTCCAGAGAGTTGGGGAGGGCTGGAAGATATAGCCTTGTTTAAGTTCTGGGGTAGATAAATCTTCCCCCTCCCCACCTTGTTGTTATCCAAACTCTTGGCTCCATTCTAATTAAAGGGGTAGGGTACAGAGAAATGAATGATTTGCTTAATTGCCTCTGCTGTGGGCGACATGCTACATGAAGAAAGAGGCATAAACAGGGGACTTTGCTCTGCCCTGGAAAACGATGATAAAAACCCAGGCAGGTGGTGACAGAGTAGAATAAGGGGGAAGAAGTCAACATCATTAGTGTAATTAGTGAATTGGGTTGAACACCCATAGGGGCTATTGCTAACTAAGCACCTTATTGGATCCAGAGAACAGCCAGGAAGCTGTCAGATGTCAGAGCCGAGAGGGACCTTAGAACATAGAATATCAGAGCTGGGGAGATTCTTTAGAACACACATGGTAGAAGGTCAAATCTTGAAGGGACTTGCGAGAACATTTAATTGAACCACTCTGGTACATGGGACAGATAGGCCTGAGTATTATAGGACAGTACAAATATATTCTCCTTCTTGATGAATGCCTATAAATCCAATCCATACTGGAAGAAAGGGAAGAAGGAAGAAACAAATGAAAAGAAAGGAAATAAATATTTATTTTACATGTTTAGGGATTTGGGGGAGGAGACTGAGGTAGACAGATATGAGGTGACTTGCCCAGGGTCACACAGCTAGTAAATTATTTAAATTAAGTGTTTATTAAGCACCTTTGGCTATTGTTTTTGTTCAGTCACGTCTGATTTATTGTTGGTGGGATTTTCTTGGCAAAGATACTGGAGTGGTTTGCCATTTCCTTCTTCACTCATTTTATAGATGAGGAAACTGAGGCAAACAGGGTGACATGAATTTCCCAGGGTCACCCAGCTAGTAAGTGTCTGAGGTCAGATTTGAACACAGATCTTCCTGACTCCAGTGCTCTATCCATTAAACCCTCAACGAACACTCCCCTACACTCCATTTAGAGACCTCTAAGGAGGAATCCCTCTACATCCCTCTGCATTCCACTTTTGGACAGCTCTTATTATTATGACAGTTTTCCAGACATGAGCCTAAATTGTCATTTCTGTTCAGCCATTTGGGATTAAGCAGAGCAAGTCTAATCTATTTTCCATGTCTCAGTCCTTTACATTTTTGAAGCTGGTTCTTTTGACTCCCATCATATCTCTTTTTCTTCTGTCTAAATAGAGCATATGCTCTGGAGCTGCTATCCCAACGGCCCCTCTTACTGATGAATCAGGTTCCCAGATCAAGGTTACTGGGTCTCCTCAGGGCTCTAAGGTCAACAGTCAAAATTGAGGGGGTGGTAGTATCTTTTCTAGTGTTTTTAGCAGTCAAGCCCCTATACGTATGCTTCCTACTATAACTCCATTGAATATCAATTTCTCAACCAGGTTCACTAACTGATAGAAAGAGATATTTAGTAAAATGATATAAAATAAGCAGATTTGGTACAAAAATGTTGCCCCTTCCCTCCACTCCCCCTAAAAAAGGAGACTATCTCTCCTCTAGGATATAAAAAGTCCAGGGGAAAGTGGGTTCAAGCTTAAGGAGTGTTCTCCATGTGGCCAAGGGGTAACTCAAAACTTTTTGAAGTGCTTCTGCTGAAGTTCTCAAGCTGTTCTCTTTAGGTAAGCTGTAGCTTTTCTGGTGGGCTTTTGGTAGAGACATAAATATGTCCACAGTTGTCTGCTATTCAAGGAGGCTATTAGGACACCAATGGAAAGATGGAAATTTCTCCCATTGATAGTGGAGTTGGAAATGGGAAAAGGGGAAGCCAAGAGCAAGGCTAAGGCCAAAAGTGTCCTCCCCTCAACCCACCCTACCTGTGATAGGTAACTGCTTCTCAGAAAGTTCAACTAGAATCCTTTTCTCCTCATTCACCACTCAATGGAATCCTTGTCTCAGTTTTGAACTGATCCATTATTTTATGGAAGACAAATGGAGCATAAAAAATTTTCTCAGCCAATGTGAACTCTCTTCCTGGGCATTTCACTCCTATTCATTAAATGACTTATCAGAGACATCAAAATCAGTTGGGGTTTTTTCCTATTTACTTGACTTGCCTTTGCCTCATATGATTCACCTCTGCTTAAGATAGGAGATAGTTTTATCACTTTAGGTGAGATGGAATGATTGGACTGATTTAATCACTTGATCTCACCTTTACATAAATATTTCTAGTCCTCCTTCTGATCTTCAGAAGGCATGAGCAAAATGCTAGATGGGGAGTCTAGAAGACCTTAGTTCAAATCCTATTTCAGACACTCATTAACTCTGTGACAGAGGGCAAGTCATTTGTATTTTTCCAAACCTCATTATTAACATTGAATATTAACATTGAACTTGGTTGTCTCCAAGTTTTCTTCCCCTGATTGACCTAAATCCATGCTCCTATAAGGTTTGGAATGGAGACTTTTCACTTTTTTACTTTAGACACTTCAGATTTCCAATATCCTTTCTTACCCAAACAGTGCATAATATATTCTCCAGACTTGGCCTGACCCTGGAAAACCAATGAACCCAACTTGTTTTTTCATTTAAAATTTTATTCCCCCCATTACATGTAAAAACAATTTTAACATTCCTTTTTTTCAAATTTTGAGTTCCAAATTCTTTCCCTTCCTCTTTGCCCTCCTCCTGCCACACTGAGAAGGCAAGTTATTTGACATAGGTTATACATGTGCAGCTATGCAAAACATTTCCATGTGAATCATACCGTGAAAGAGAACAGACAAAACCCCCAAGAAAAATAAAGTACAGAAAAAATATGCATTGATCTACATTCAGACTCCATCAAGTCTTTCTCTAGAGATGGATTGCATTTTTCATCATAAATCCTTCAGAATTGTCTTGTATCATTGTTGCTGAGAATAGCTAAGTTATTCGCAGTTGATTGTCATATGATGTTACTGTTACTGTATACAATTGAACTCAAAGTGTTAATTCCTATCCTACCATGGGGATCACCCATGGCATATCTCTAGCCTATTCTGTACCCCAACTGAAAGAGCATAGCCACCCAACCTGCCCCCATTTCCTAGAGCAGATTTCTACGTGAAAGGGCATCTATTCACATCTCCTTCACAACGCCGCATATAGATGAAGGGATGTTGTCTTCTTTGTACAGATAGAGTATAAAGCATGGCCAAAAATGGGAAAGGAATCAAAACAGATTGTGTCTAATTTCTCACTGTTCCAAGCAAGAAATTACCTTTATATGAGAACTGATATGGATTTCAAGAGGCTTGCTAATGCATTATCTCATAAAGTCTTTTATTTGGTTTGGGTTAGGTTCTTTCTGCTAGATCTTTTCCCCTCAAAACGGCAACCAGAATGACTTCAGCTGATGGAACTGGGGGCATTTAGCCAGGGATAGAAGTTAGGGGGAGAGGAGTAGGAGGAGGGGATTGACCACTGTCTTTAAATATGTGAAGCCCTGTCATGTGGAAAATGAAACTCATCATTATTAATAATAATAGCTACTCTTTATATATTATTGTTAATAATATACATATATGATTGCATAGATTATCATTGGATCCTCTGGGGAGTAAATGTTGTTATAGTTCCCATTTTACAGTTAAGGAAATAGAGGCAGACAGAGCTTTAATGACTTACCCAAGGTAACATGGCTGATAAATATTTGAGACCACATTTGAACTCAGAACTTCTTGGCTCCAGACCTAGGACTCTATCCACTGTACTATTTGGCTGCCTCTTGAACTTGAACTTCCAGTCCGCAGATCTTTGTAAGTATATTGTGGAGAGTTGTGGGTGAGGGTTCCTGGGGGAACCAGGAAATTCTGCAGAGTTGGAATGGGGTTGGGGGGGGTGGGATGAGACAGACCAGTGGGCAGGAGGGCACAGTTGTGGGAATCGGAAGCTTGTTTTTTAATTCAGGTTTGGAAGAACATAAGGTCTTGCTTGGCCATTGAGAGTTACCAAAGCAAGGGGAATCTCCAAGGTCAGCTAGGGCACAAGGTCTGAAAATAAAGAGCACACACAAGTTGGTGTTTGCTTTTAAATGCATTTAACAGGTTTTTCTGCGCTTTCACCCTGGGGACACATAAAGGTCAAATTGGGCTCACAGTAAAGAATCTTTTTATGGTCATCATGAATGCTTGCGGGTTCACCTATAAAAAGGAGATGAAGCCATGAACAAAATAATTAAATAAATATAAAGTAAGTCTGCCCTCCAGGGGGAGGTCTGAGCTGTTGAGAGCATGGAATGAAGGCAGCCAAGGTTACCGGTTTTACTCCTATTTTTCCCTGGCTACTGACTGTGCCTTTCACTTGGCTAGACAGGAAAAAGATATGTCTCTGATTATAGGCTGCATCATCCCAGGGGGAGGGGAAGGTCAGAGAAGTCACAGAATCACAGAGTTGAGAGAGATCTCGGTGACCATCAAGTTCAACCCATGCCCCCAAAGAATCCCCACTACAATATATCTGGAAGGCATCTTCCCAGCCTTTGCTTGAAGTGAAGGGAAACCCACTGACTCCCCAGGAAGCACATTCCACTTTTCAGACAACCCTGACTCCTGATCAACACCAACAACCCTAGACTCCAAGTCTAAATTCATCTCTTTGTAACTTCCACCTAATCTATATCCTGTTCCCCCAATGGAATGGAAGAGCTCAGATGGTTCACCGGTAGAATGAATATAAGCTCCTTGAAGGCAGGAAAGGTTTCCATCGTGTGTGTGTGTGTGTGTGTGTGTGCGCGCGCGCGTGTGTGCTAAGCATACTGCATGGCATTTGGTAGGTGCTTAATCAAATACTTGTCAATTGAATAGTTGATAGTAAGTGTGTTCACTTAGCATTAGAGAAGTAGTAGGTTCATAACTCAATTCTCTACTTACTTATCTTTGGGAGAGGTGATCATTCTTTTGTGGGTTTTTTTTGAAAATCATTTTGGCATGGTGAATAATTTTCTGGACTATGATTCAGAAAGCTCAGAGTTCAAATCCTGCCTCAGGCAGTTTCTAGCCGTATGATCCTGGGCAAATTACTCTACCTCTCTAAGCCTCAGTTTCCCCATTTGTAAAATGAGGAGGTTGGATTCCATGCCTCTGAGGTCCCTCTATGATCTTGGGATTCCAGGTTCTGTCATATGGAAGAGGAAGTTGACATTTTTTGATTAACTCTAGAACTTGGAGCAGCCTTGTCAAGAACCTGACTGACCACTGTCCATATGTCTAGGAGAAAGGTTAGGTAACAAGCATTTATTGCTCTTTTACTGCATGCCAGGCACCGTGCTAAGCCCTGAGGATACTGGCTGCAAGGAGGTTACATTCTAATAGGGGGAAGACAAGCCACAACAGGAACTGAAAAGGGGCAAGGAATAAAGGGAACTATGGGGCAGTGTGATGGCAAAGTCATAAGAAGAGGTATAGCCAGAAGGGGCACGAAGCATGATTCCCTGGGCCAGTCCCCAAAGTGAAGGCCTCCAAAGAAACGCATCAGAGAAGCCTATTGCATGGTGAAATGGCTCCAATCTTTTGTGCAAACCTGAACAGATTTTTTTTTTAAATTTTGTCCTTTTGAGCTTCAGTTTTCCCATCTATAAAATAGGGGTAATAACATCTCTTCTAACAAGGTTGTGAGAAAACGAATGAATACAAAGGTAATAAATGTTTATTAACCTCCTGTTATATGCTAGATATTATACTAAATGTTGGAGATAACAAAAATATTTTTTCCTCTCTCCCTCCCTCCCTCCTTCCCTCCTTCCCTCCCTCCTTTCCTTCCCTCCCTCCTTTCCTTCCTTCCTTCCTTCCTTCCTTCCTTCCTTCCTTCCTTCCTTCCTTCCTTCCTTCCTTCCTTCCTTCCTCCCTCCCTCCTTTCCTTCCTTCCTTCCTTCCTTCCTTCCTTCCTTCCTTCCTTCCTTCCTTCCTTCCTTCCTTCCTCCCTCCCTCCTTTCCTTCCTTCCTTCCTTCCTTCCTTCCTTCCTTCCTTCCTTCCTCCCTCCCTCCTTTCCTTCCTTCCTTCCTTCCTTCCTTCCTTCCTTCCTTCCTTCCTTCCTTCCTTCCTTCCTCCCTCCCTCCTTTCCTTCCTTCCTTCCTTCCTTCCTTCCTTCCTTCCTTCCTTCCTTCCTTCCTTCCTTCCTTCCTTCCTCCCTCCCTCCTTTCCTTCCTTCCTTCCTTCCTTCCTTCCTTCCTTCCTTCCTTCCTTCCTTCCTTCCTTCCTTCCTTCCTCCTCCTTTTTTTCCTTCCCTCTCTGTCTCTCTCTCTATATACATGTATGTATATATGTGTATGTGTATATCTATCTATTTAGTGTTGTTCATGCTTCCATATACGTGAAACCAGGTGGGATCAGACAACTCATTCATTGCCCTGAAGTTGGATCTGTAAGACCCTAAACATTTGTTTTACATCTTTTTTGCTCTGTCTCTCTGACCTGTCTGTCTGTCTGTTTATATTTATTAGGGTCTTACTAGGTGGTATAGTGGATAGAGTTCTGAGTCTGTACTTAGGAAGATTTGAGTTCAAATCTGACCTCAGACATTTACTAGCTGTATGGCCGTTGGCAAGTCACTTAACCTAGTTTGCCTCAGTTTCCTTATTTGTAAAATAAACTAGAGAAAGAAATGGCAGCCAGTCTAGTATCTTTGTCAAGAAAACCCTAAATAGGGTCACAAAGAGTCAGGCATGCCTGAAACAACCAAACCATAACATGAACCAAGGATTGTATAAAGGACTGGAGATACAAAACTATTATTGTTAACAGCAACAATAATAAATGCTAGTATTTATACAACACTTCAAGGTTTGGAAAACATTCTATGAATATGTTATTTGGTCATCACAATAATCCTGGGATGTAGGTGACGTTATCATTCCCATTTTCCAGTTGAGCAAACTGAGGGCAGACAAGAGGTTAACTAACTTGTCCAGGGTCACACAGCTAGGAAGTGTCTGGGGCTGGTTTTGAAGTCAGGGCTCCTGACTCCAAGTCCATCCATCCATCCATCCATCCATCCATCCATCCATCCATCCATCCAATAGGTATATACGTACATGTATACAAACAATACAATGTGTGTAGATGTATGTATATGTTTCACATATGCCTTATATGATACATTTAACTATAAATTAATGTAGTTATAGCTATATGTATACTAATCTATATCTTTATCATTATCTCTATTGCTCCAATATTTCGTACAGTATCAGGCACATGGTAAAATGCTAAAACAAACAAACATGCACATGTATAAAAATGTGGGTTTATGTATGCATATACGTGTACATATGTGTTGTTGCTGAGTTATTTCAGTCATGCCTGACTTCATGAGCCTAGTTGGAGTTTTCTTGGTGAAATAGTGGAGTGGTTTTCTATTTCCTTCTCTAGCTCATTTTACATATGAGGAAACTGAGGCAAACAGGGTAAATAACTTGCCCAGGATCACATAGCTAATAAACATCTGAGGCCAGATTTGAACTGAGGAAGATGATTCCCTAATCCAAGCCTAGTGCTCTATCCACTATGTCACCAAGCGGCATATATATGTATCTACATCTACATCTCTATCTATACAATACACATATATGTATATATACACATACAGATACAGATATGTGCATATACATATATATGTATATATATACACACACGTATATACATATACACATATATACACATACACACAGACACACAGAGGCAGGTAGCCACATATCTCAAGCATTCTAAAGATCTGTCTTCAGTTGGATCCCACTAACTGTTAACGCTTCAGTCCACTCAGTTATCATACAAGTTCATGACTCAGAAACTTTAGAAGGTGAATTTGATACACTGATGTAATAAGCAGCTGATGTTGCTATAGCAACCAGCCTAGGAAAGAGCTGGGGTGTATGGGACAATCTCCCTTTAGGGACTTCAGGCTTCACTGACTCCTGGAAGTTCCTTTCTGCCCCAAGATTCTATGACTGGTGATCATGATGCCTCCCTGCTGCTGAGTCCTTCTGAGGCATTTTGTCAGGGACTCGGGTAAAGACACAGACAGCATGCATATATCAAATCTGCCAATGACACAGGACTGAAAGGGATAAGTATCAGACTGGGAGAGTCAGGGTCCAAGAAGAACTTGACAGGGTTGAGCGCTAGACTGAAGATAGTATAGGGAGAGATATCATCACACATAAGTTCAAAGCAGCCACTTCATAAGAAAGGTAGTACGGACAGTGGAAAGGGCCCTGGATTTGGAGCTGGCAGCTTGTGTGTGTGTGTGTGTGTGTGTGCATGCACATGTATGATTAAATCCTGGCTTTGCTATTTACCAACTACATACCTAGGAAAATTGACTTCCCCTGTCTAGGTCTCCCTTTCCTCATGTGTGAAATACAGGGATTGAAGCAGACGACCTCTGAGGGACCATTTAGCTCTAATTTCCCGATCCTTTGACCATGAAGATGAACTAGAAGAAGACACAGCTAGACTAGATCTTTTAAAAAGAGCTAGGAGTGGAGAAAGGTAACTTGCAAGCTCAGTATTAATCAACATAGGAATACAACAGTCAGAACAAGTGATCTTAGACTCAACTTAGAAAGATAAAATATGTAGCTGGCTCGTCACTAGGTACTTCAGTAAATTTAAGAATAAGGAAGTGATAATCCCACCATTCACAGATCCATTTTGAGTATTTGAATTTACATATTCCTACATATATGCACCTTGTCTTCTTCGTTAGATTATAATCTCCTTGAGGACAGGAATGGATTTGCTTCTGCCATTGTATCCTTAGCACCTACCACAGTGCTTATAACATAAGAAGTATTTAGAAGATAATGGTTGGGTGACTGGTGGAATTCTAGGGGTTTTCCAGGTGTAGCATGCCAGGAGTCTAGGATTCAATGAGAACACATGATTTGGCATCATCCAGGAGTCACAAAGTCACATAAGGGAGGAAGGATGGAAGGATGGAAGGGAGCTCAGAAAGCATCTATTCCAATCCAAACTGGAGAATAACCCTCCTCCCCTCCCCCACAGCCTCTTGAACTGAGCACTGAGTGGCCATGGACTAGGTACTTGAAGACTCCTATTGAGGGTGATCCCGCTCCCTGTGAGGCAGCCCAGTCCATTTTTGGACAGCTCCCCATATTAAGAAATGTATATTTCTTTACAGCAGATAGGTGGCACAGTGGATAGAATGCTGGACCTGGAGACAGGAAAACTCATCTCTGTTGAGTTCAAATCCAGCCTCACACACTTAATAGCTATATGATCCTGGGTATTTTACTCATTTCAGTTTCCTCATCTGTAAAATGGGCTGGAGAGGGAAATGAGAAACCAGTCCATTATATTTACTAAGAAAACCCCAAATAAGTTCATGAGAGTTGGACTTTAACTCAGTAACAAAATTTCTTTATATTTTCTACATCAATGAACTTATACACACATAGACACAAATCTGATAATGATGACCCCAGGGATGAACACAGAAGCATTGGTGTAGTATATATAATAGAAAGAGCCTTGGAAGTGGGATACCTGGGGCAGCATGGGGGACATGTACTAGATAAAGAGCTGACCCTACAGCCAGGAAGACCTGAGTTCTTATTCTGCAGCTAATCCATACTGATAGTGACCCCCTGGATAAGTCCTTCATCCTTTCAATGATGACTCTATTAGCTGAAGAAAAGACACTCATCTGCATTGGTGGAAGGAATTCCCGCAGTGGAAGTTCTTATACCAGTGAAATCAAAGGTCCAGTTTCTATCCTTAGATTTCATTCCTGGCTCTGAAATGAGGTGTATGACCATAGCAAGTCACTTCTTCCTGAGTTTCAGTTGTCTCACCTGTAAAATGGGAATAGCTACTCCAGCACTACTCCACCTCACAAACCTGTCATCTAGTGCACAGTATAGATTCATGAATTGGTCATCCCAGTCAAAGATAGAAGATTCAGCCTTTACAAGTGGTACGAAGTGCTTGGCTCCATGTAGTAGTATAGGGGGAACTACATAGTGGAAGTAGCCTGGATATAGAGTCAGAGAAGCCAGGTTCAAATCCCAGCTCTGCTCTTTTTTAACTGTGTGACCTTAGGCAAATCACTTTATCACTCAGTGCCTCAATTTCCCCAACTATAAAATGAGGAACTCATTTTAACTCAACCTCAAAGGTACCTTCCTCTTCTTCATCTAGGAAACTATGGTCTTTAAGATTTCTTTCAACTCTAAATCCTGTGATTCTATAGAAAGGAACAAAACTTAGAATCAGGACACTTGGGACTGAAACCATTGACTCTGCCATTTACTAACTGTGTAACCTGGGTTTTAGTTTCTGTAAACTGAGATATATAAATAATATGTGCAGCACCTCTCACAGAGCTGTTGTGAGGAAGGAACTCTATAAACTGGGTGTGCTGCAGAAATGTGAGCTTTAATTCTTGCTATTCTTATTGTATTGCACAGATCCTCCTCCCCTCCCCCCTCCCCCCCACATCATGCAAAGCCTAGGTGGGGACAGTCTCTTCCCAGGGCAAATTCCAATGCTTTCATTTCCTGGAACGAATGATTTTAGTTGTGCCAACATTGTGTTTCTTTTGAAAGTGAGAAAAGAAGAATAAGACTATTACAATTTGATAAGTAATATAATTATAAACCCTAGCCTGATCCATGCTGCCTCTACTTGAGGGACATCAGAACATGGAGATGGCTCTAATATGGCAATCAAGTCCCTCTCTATGGGCTCTTTGTAATGGATTCTAAATGCCCTCTTTACACCACAGTGTCCTTGGAAAGAATACTGGAAGAGCTGGATTTGAGCCACAGCTTGGCCATTAATTTATGTGATTCTGAGTAAGTCTTTTCTAACTTCTGATCTTCATTTGTAAAATAGGAAAGGGAGGGGTTGGTCCCATCAGTTGGTGAATGGCTAAACAAATTGTGGTACATGAATGTAATGGAATATTACCATGTTATAAGAGACATTGAGCATGATGGATTCAGAGAAGCATGGGAAGACTTACATGTACTGATGAAAAGAGAAGTAAACAGACCCAGGAAAGCAATATATACAACAGTGTGAATGGAAAGGGTAACTGCTTCAAAATAATACAAAATGTAGGTTGCAAAATTACAAAGAACAAGACTGACCTCAAAAGAAGGACATGGGAAAACACTTCCTTTCCTTCCTCCACCCCCATCTTACTCTTTTGCAGAGGTAGGAGGGGGGATCTACAAGTATGGGTCATTGCATATATTATCAGATATTTTGAATATATTGATGTTCGCTGATCTCTTTTTTTTCCTCTAAAAAGTTTTTGTTGTGTGGGCTCACTTACTTTTGAATGGGGTCAAGTCAAGTCATCCAGAATTTTTTGTGCTTATTATATTCCAGGAACTATATAAGTACTGTGGATATAAATAAAATCAAAAAAATAGTTCTTATCTCCATGAAACTCCAATTCTAATGGGGGAGACAGCAGGCAAAAAATTTTGTACATGCAAGATATATACAAGGTAAATTACAGACAATCTCAAGAGGAAGGATCTATGGGAAGGGTAGGAAGAGACAACTCAGAAAGGTCTCTTGTAGGACATGAGATTGGAGTTGAGCCTTGAAGAAAGTCAATGAGGCTGAGATGTTGAAGGAGAGCATTCCAGGAGTAGGGGACAGAAGGTGAAAAGGCATTGTTTTTTGGGAAATGGGGTAGAGGAAAGATAAAGAAGGAAATGGTGGCTATGTAAAAAAAAAAAAAAAACAAACAACTTCATTTTACAGGTGAGGTAAATTGAGGCCAAGCTGAGTAAGTTGACTCACAAAAGGTCAAGAGTGGAGAACTTGTAGCCTTAAGGCCACATATGGCCTTCTAGGTTCTTAAATATGGCCTTCTGACTGACTCCAACTTCCATCATTCGTAAAATTTGGTGTCAATCAAAAGACCACACTTAAGGATTCAGAAGGCTACACGTAACCTTAAGGTTCCCCACCCCTGCCCGAGATCATACAGGTAGCAAGTGACAGAGGGGGAATTCAAACCCAAGTTCTCTACCTCTGTATCCAGTATTGTTTCCACTGTCCTACTGTGCCTCAAAAGACCCAGTCAGTGTTAACATTCTTTGTTTCTGGCTCCTTCCAGGCATTCCAAACATTTAATATTTTAAGGACTCTTCTATGTATTACTGTCTGATCTGTAAGGGTCTGTCTAACCTCTGGTATTCTATATTATAAGGATTCTTTTTGCTTTGAGGCTTTGTATTCTTTAGTCCAGAATAGGAGACTGCAGCTCCCTTGGTGGATGGTCCTGGGCCATCCAGATATGTTTGGCCATCTAATAAAACATCAAGGTTACTATACTGGGTTAGATCATTTGACTCTGCCTCTGACAGGGATGCCAAGGGATGTGTCTTGGGAGGCATGGCTGACGTCAACATAAATCTCAACATTTAGGGATATTGACTAATCAATCAATCAGTCAGCAAGCAGTTATTAAGTATTTCCTACATACCAGGCTCTAGAGATATGAAGACAAACATGAAACAATTCTTTGGCCTCAAGGCTACTGGGAGAAACGCCTTGCTCCTCAATATTCTATCCCACAATTCACTACAGATTTGTCCCCTTTTAGAAACCTTGTTGGAGCCTATTTCTTCCTCTAACTTCCTAATAGAATATACATCCCCTGAGGTCAGACTCTGTTTGATTTTTGTCTAGTATAGTAGCTGACACAGAGTAGGTGCCTATTAAATGTAGGTTGATGCAATAAGTTTACCTCTCTGATTGGAGGATGAAGAATACTCTATTTCCTTCCCTGTCCAAGTCTCCACCCATTCACTCCTAGTCTCCAAAGTGACTATTGATTTTCCATCCTCTTATCCCCTCAACTTCCCTCAACCCCTGCCTTCTGCATCCATGAAACCATGTAACAATCCAGTCATTAGTTTTCTTGTATGGGCATTTACAAAAGACTTACAGGAAAGCAATAGTTTTATGCGGATGCAGAAGCACTGGCCATATGACCATCGTCATGTTCCTCTTTCTACCTTTGAACTGGTAATATGCTACATGTTTATGACTCATATAACTCATATTGTATGTAACTCACATTTCTATGGCTCTTTAAGGATTACAAAGTGCGTTTTCTCATAAAAGTCCTACCAGGTAGGTATTACAAATATTATATTACCATCATTTTCAAAAGACCTTTTCCTGATTCCCTCAGTTCTTACTGTTCTCTCCCTGCAAAACTTTGACTGAAATTACTTTGTATTTTGTATTTTACCCTCTTTGAGGCCTTCATTCATATCGGTGGGCCAGGGCCCTAGAGAGAAGGATTTCAGAGCAACCCTTAGAGGTTGTGAATTCTGACATGAACTCTTAACATCTGAACCCCCACCAATGTCTGTTAACAGTTAGTCATCCAGAATTCAACTAGATTTTAGAAAAGACAATTACTAAGCAGGTATAGTAACATAAAACGTATAAGTAACATATAGTAACATATTCCTCCCCAACAGGATGCTCAATCTTTCTTTGCACCCACAAGGTCCCTTGGCTTAAACCTAAAGTATAAATGACAGTGAAGAAAATGTGTGGTAAGAGTATCTCCTTATTCCTAAGAGTTCCATGATCTCTTCTTGACATCTTCATAAAATTCCCCTTATGTACAATTTTATCGTTGTCTTTCTAGAGTTCATACCCAGCATTTTTTATCAGTCACGCACTAGAAGGCTCCATCATTTTGGGGTGACTGGCTTTGAAGAGGTTTCTTTTGCCATTGTCTACCATGGACTCTAGTTGCAGGTTCTCCATTGAGATGTCTGAATCTCTAAACTGCCAAGGTTGCTGCTGAGACACATTGATGTTGAAGTGGCTCTATATAACATCTATGGGTATTGAAACCAGTTTCAGGGACTTTGCTAATAATGGCATTCAGCTTTGCCTGTGGATGGAATATGTTGGGATTGGGCACTCCCATCAAAAAACATTCATTTACCTAAATCAAGAAAGAAAAAAACACAAAAGGTACTGAGATACTATGTCTTTATAATCACATAGCAACCACATGGTAGAGAGAGCACAGCTATCCTTCTGCCTTCTTCCTCCCTTCTCCCTGGTAGCTCTAACTATCCCTTCCTCCATACAGCCTCGGAGGAAAAAGATGAGGTTGTTGGGTCAGCCCTTTTGTATGCTCACTCAGTTCTGCCTCGCACCTACCTAGTCATCAATTTTTCCAGTTCCACAGTCAAGAAGATATTTTGTCATCATAGCAGTTAACCATTAATGACTGATCCTAGGCTAACTAAAGTTTTTTTGCAGTTGAGTTAGAAATAGGATAGTGTACTTTCCAGGGAAGTACACATCGATAATGAGGTTGATGCATACATTTCCAGAGCTAACTCAGTGTTTGGGAGGCTCTGAAGGAATGGGAGAGAAAGGGTATTAGGCTGACTACCAAACTGAAGGTCTACAGAGCTGTTGTGCTGACCTCATTGTTGTATGCCTATGAAACATGGACAATCTACCAGCGCCATGACAGGAAACTGAATCTCTTCCATTTCAACTGTCTTAGGAAGATTCTGAGGATCACCTGGCAAGATAAGGTACCAGACACTGAGGTCCTTTCTCAAACTGAATTTCCAAACATTCAAACTATGCTTCAGAGAGTGCAACTCTGATGGGCTGGACACATTATTCAAATGCAGAATGTATGCTTGCCAAAAAGATTATTTTATGGAAGGTGGTGCAGTGGATGGAGCACCAGGGCAGGAGTCAGGAGGACCTGAGTTCAAATCTCACCTCAGACACTTGACACTCACTAGCTGTGTGACCTTGGGCAAGTCATGTAACCCAAATTGCCTCATCCTGGCTCATCTCCAGTCATCCTGAGGAATATCTGGTCACTGGATTCAGATGGCTCTGGAGGAGAAGTGAGGCTGGAGACCTGCACAGCCCTCCCTCACTCAAAAACAAAAGTCAAGTGCAAGTCATGTTATCATTTCTCTGATGGCTTGGTCTTCAGCAACAAAGGACGAACACAAGTATTATATGGAGAACTCACATGGGGCAGGCGGTCACGTGGTGGTCAGAAGAAATGATAAAAGGACACTCTAAAAATCTCTCTCAAGAATTTTGGAATTGGTTGTATGACATGGGAGACACTGGCACAGGACCACTCAGCTTGGTGTGCCTGCATCAGAAAGGGTGCTATGCTCTAAGAGCAAAACAGAATTAAGACAGCACAAAGGAAACATAGGGTGCACAGATTTGGAGTATCCACCCTATCTGTGCCCAATCTGTGGTAGAGCATTCCGAGCTGGTGCTGGTCTGATCAGCCACAGTCGGACACACTGACACTTGTCCTTATCGTAATGATGTCATTTTGGACCTCTTCAAAAATGAAGGACAACAACCACCAGGTAGGTAGAGCTGTGAAAAGTGCTAGATCTGGAGTCAAAGTGACTCTTCTTCCTCTAGACACTAGCTGTGTGACCCTGGGCAAGTCACTTAACCCTGTTTGCCTCAGTTTCCTTATCTGTAGAATGAACTAGAAAAGGAAATGGCAAATCACTCCAGTATCTCTGCCCAGAAAGTCTCAAATGGTGTCATGAAAACTCAGACACAAATCCTCATCCTCCTCCTCCTCATCCTCATTACCACCATCATTATCATCAACAACCACAGCAATGAGATTAAATGCCTGAGGACTGATCCTCATGGGCCAGTTCCTTCCTCCTCTTCCCTATTATACTAGCATTTACTTATCCGTGAATATGTTGAGGGCAGGGACTATCTCAGTTTTGTCTTGGCATGCCCATTGCCTAGCCCAGTGCTTGACACATAGTTTTGAACCAGATTTATGATTTCAGAGGGTATAAAGGAACTTCCAATAAGAAAACTGCCTCTCCCAATACAAAATGATACCTTCTCTAAAATTTAGTCTCAAAAGTTGTGTAGGGGCACCGCAAAGTTAAGTGATCTGCACTTGGCCAGCATGTGACAGAGGTTCTGTTGCTTTTTGAGCCACTTTGGGCAAATCCCTTACCCTTTCTGGACCCCATTTTCCTCATCTCTAAAATGGGGTTGCACTACCTCCAAGATCTTTTCCAGTTTTAAATCTCCAGTCTTGTGATCATATTTAAACTCAGGTCTTTCTAGTTCTGAGGCTGAGTCTTAGTTACCTTACCTGTAAAATGGGTGAATGAGGGGTTTGAACTACATGAACACAGAGTCATCAATTTAGGGTTGCAAGAAATCTTAGAGGCTAATGAGTCTGACCCCTCACCCTTTTACAGATGAGGAGGTGAACTGAACTATCCAAGGTCACATGAGTAGTTAAAGGGCAGAGCTAGGTTGTCTGACTCCAAATCTTGTACTTTCCCTGCTGAAATTCAGTGCCTCAGAGGTTTCTCTCTGTACTAACGTTCTTTGTTCTAAGATCTCTTCACTTATAATATTATGTGTTAAAGGTCCTTCTATTTTGTGCTCTTAGGGTCCATCCAATTGTGATATCCTGTGTTCTGAAGTTCCTGACACTCCCCCTCTCTTAACAATAATAGTAATAGTTATATTAATAATTAAATACTAGTTAAACTAGTATTACTGCCTGGCACATAGTATTTACTATATAAATCTTAGCTATTATAATTATTATTAGTAGTGTTTACATAATATTTTAAATTTACAAAGCTCTATTATCTTTCATAGCAATTTAAAAAATACGGTTTTCCCCAACTACATGTAAAAATAAATTTTAACATTTTTTTTAAGTTTAATGATCCAAAATTCTAGCCCTCCCTCCCCTTCCCTCTCCCTGAGACGGCACCTGTCATAGGTTACACACCTACATGGAATTTAATAAATGATGATTGATTGACTGACTGATGGTGGGAAAATGGGACCCAGAGAACCCAAGTGATATGCCTTTGGCCATAGTTTCAGATCCAGGTCTCTTCGATAGGCTTCCCTGTCTGTTTCCCAGCCTGCGGCTCTCAGGCTGGCTCTCTGCCCTCTGCCTTTCTCCTTTTTGAGTCCTGGACGTGGCAGGCAAGATTACTGTGCCAACTCCAAGCACGTGGCTCCCAGGACCCCTTCTGTGCCTGTCATCAGCAAGATGGATGGGCCTCCTCCCCTCCACCAACTTCCTACAAGTGTATCAGAGGGAGCTGACAAAGGAGCGGGTCTTGCAGCCAACGATGTAAACACTGCCTTCCCAGGAACTAATGAACCGCCTGCATGATGGGGGAGGGGCGTGGGGCCTCCCAGCTGGGGAGATGAATGTGGTTTCACAATGGTTCATGTTTCTTATGTTCCAGGATGCAGGTTCCTTCTTTCCGTTCATCACAGAAAATACTCTCACTTCCAAAATCTGCACTGGCATCTACCGTCCCTAGAGTTCACACACCTCACTTTAAGCACCTCCTTTCCCTGAGCCCTTTTCCTGCCTCCATTACTTTGTATCAATTTTGTATCTGTTTTGCATCAGCTGAAATTCACATACATTGTAACCAATCCTCTCCCCAGTAGAATATAGGCCTCTGGAGGGGAGGGACTTTCCTTGCTTGGGTCTTTATATCTATATTGTCTAGCTCAGTGCCTGGCTCAAACCTTACCTTTATTTTGCATGTTTTCTTGTGTTTCTAAGTTGTTTCGCTCAGATAGAATGTAATCGCCTCGAGGACAGCAATTGTTTCCTTTTTGTTTGTTTTAAATCTCCAATGCCTAGCTCAGTGCCTGCTTCATCAGAGGTGTTTTCTAAAGACTTATTGATTGATCCCATAGAAATACCCTTGGTAGAGGGTCTTTATTGATTGAAGGACTGTCTTGCCTTCCGGGCTACAAGTACTTTAAAACAGAGGGCTTCAGGAACTCTTGTGGGGATATATTTGATATTTATTTGAAAAGGCTGTAATATCCTTGAGGGTGGGGTTTTGTTTTTATTGTTATACCTCCAGGGAATGCCGATAGAGAAAGTTGAGAGCAGTAGAGAGTTGGCTTGAGCCTCAGAAAGATACTTACCTGTGTGACCTTGAGGAGGTTGACTCAGAGGGCCTCCAAGGACACTTCTAACTTATATTTATGATCCTTTGTCACTTACTTGGTTGTGTGACCCTGGGTAAGTCATTTAGCCTCTTAGTGCCCTGGGAAACTCTCTAGGTCTAGGACTATAAATTGCAGAACAGATTACTGTATTAGTAAAGGGAGTTCCTTAGACTGCTGAAATTACAGATCCAGTCCCAATCCATCCCATCTTTATTATCCTTGATGAGTCTTATAGAATAGCAGCAAGCAAGGTACAGTCCTTGGGAACCTTAGGTGAACTCCTTGGTTCTCGACCACTCTCCAACAAGAGTGCTGGGTACTGTGGGTTCAAATCCCACTTCTAATATCTACTGCTTGTGTAATTTTGTTCAAGTTATTTAATGTACTTCTCGTCTATAAAATGAGAGGGTTGGACCAGATGGTCTCTGAGGTTTTGTCTAACTCTAAATCTAGGATGCATTTGGCACAATTTGTGCTACTTGGGTGCAAAGATTGCTAATTTCCCCTCTCCCACTCCCATATAATTATAACCCATGCCTTAACATTGTCACCTTCTGTTTCTAGTTTGGGGAATACTATCCTTTCTCCTCTTGATCATCTATATTTTCTGACTTGCTTGTGGGGCCCTCATCCTTTCCCTACCCTGGAGATAATGCCCAGGTAGCTGCTGGCTTCTCTTGAGAGATGTTTCTAAGTAATAAGAGTTTCTATTTATGTAAGCACACATTAGGATGGAACTGGAGGAAATCATGAAACCCTGGGAGTTGGGGCTGTTATACTTTGTGCTACTTATCTCCACTGGGTCCTCATTACAGCAAGGCAATCCTTCTCTTCCCTAACTGAATCTTACCACACTCACCACAGCTACTTTCCAAACCATCTTTTATGTCCTTAAGCCTTTCGTGGCATCCCCCTACCCGGACCCTCTTAATTGAGATCTGGGACTCATACTTCACCAAAAAACAGATGACGCTATTTGCTGAGTTTCCTCCTCTCCATTTCTCCTCCTCTCCATTTCTCCTCAACTCTCATTCCTCTCAGATTATCCCTCCTCCTTCACTAGCCCCTCTGGCACTCCAGTCTGATGAAAAGGTGGTCCTTCTTGCCAAGACCAATTCTTCCATATGCATCCTTAAACACATGTCTCCAACAGATTGCCCCCTAGCTCTCTCATTTTAATATCTCCCTATCTGTTGGCTCTTTCCCTACCATTCCTACAGTTTGGATCCTCTTCTATCCTTACAAATATTCTCACTAAATCCTACTTATATCTCTCTTTCCCTTCTCAGATAAATTCCTTGAAAAAAAATCACCTGTACTTGAAATCTCCACTTCACCTGTCATTCTTTTCTAAACCACACCTTGTCATTCAACAGATATGGCTTTCTCCAATGTTGAAAGTGATCATTTCGTTGACAGATCTAATAAGTTCTTGCTCCTCATCCTTCTTGAGCTCCCTGTAGCCCCTGACATTGTTAGCTACCTTCACGTTCTAGATGTTCTCTCCTTCTTGGATTTTGGTGACTGCTCTCTCTTGGTTTTCCTCCTATCACTTTTACCATCAATCCCTGATCTCCTATCGTAATTAGTTACCCATGTCATAACACTTGTCTTGGAGTATCTTTCAATAACTGGTCTTACATTCTTTTTTTCTTCCTTGATGACCTCATCTGCTCCCATGGGGTCAATCATCATCTCTATGCTAATGATCTCTCTCTGTCTGTCTCTCTCTCTGTCTCTCCTCTCTCTTACTCTCTCTGTCTCTGTCTCTCTCTGTCTCACTCCCTCTCTCTTTTCTCTCTCTCTCCCTCCTCTCTCTCCCTCCCTCTCTCTCTCTCCCCTCCTGCCCTTTCTCATTTATTTATCTATTATCCAATTTATATTTCTATTTCCATCATCCATCCTTCCATCCTTCTATCTACCTAACTACCTGTCTGTCTGTCTGTCTATCTATCTATCTATCTATCTATCTATCTATCTATCTATCTATCTGTCTGTCCATCCATCTGTCTAGTTCTAGTTTCTTTCTTGAGTTATAATCTGTGTCACCAGCTGTTTATTACACGTTTTGAACTGGATGCCATGCAAGCATCTCAAATTCTCCATGTCAAAAACAGAACCTATTATCTTTCCCCATAAAACCATCCCTCTTCTGTGGAACTCTCTTCTACCTGTCAACTGGATCTACAAGTTCTGCATTATCATCAGCTCCTCAATCTCACTCACCTCCCATATCCAATCTATTGCCAAGTCCTGTTGATTTTGCCTTCATAAAATTGATCATTTATCCCTTTGTAAAGTCTTTGAAACACACTTGATTCTCTTCTCTGATGCTGCCATCCTCATAAGTGCAGATCCTCATTGTCTCATGCCTGGACTATTGCAACAGCCTCCTCATTGATCTCCCTGCCTCAGGTTTCTCTCCACTCTGTTCCATGCTCCACACAACTACCAACATGAATTTTCTAGAAGTGTAAGTCTGAACAGTGTAATCCCCCTACTCAACAAACTTTTGTGGCTTTTGATTCCATTTTAAATCAAATATGAACTCCTCTGCTTGGCATTTAAAGTCCTCGCAATCCAGGTCCCTTCTATCTTTCTGCTGGCCCCTGGCCACTTCACAACCTTGACCCCTTTCCTATCTTCCTATCTACACATGGTTTCTCACAAGCATCAAGCATGCGGGTCTACTTCTTTTCCTCACACATATTGCTGTATCTCTCATCACCATACTTTTGCCCTGGCTATTCCCCTTGCCTGAAAAATCCTCCCTCCTAACTTCTGCCACTTAGGATTCCAGATTTTCTTTAAAATTAATCTCAGGTGCCATGTTGAGGTTTTTTTCTGGTCCCCCAGCTGCTGGCATCTCCCCAAAGACTGAATAAATTTTGTGAGGCTCAATTTATGTACTTGTTATTTTCCTTATTAGAAACTGTCTGAGGGAAAAAGTTTCTTGCTTTTTTTCTGTACCCCCATTTTTGGAACAGTAGCTGGCACATAGTAAGTTCTTTATAAATGCTTTGTTTTTTTTTTATAATGCTTTCAGATTTACAAAGAATTATACCTATGTTATCATATATAAACCACCTTTTAAGTCATTCACTCGACAAACATTTCTTAGGCACCTATTGTGTTTCCAATTCAAAGACACTATACAAACAGTTTTTTTCCCCCTCAAAGAACTTTGTTTCTACTTGGGCAAAACCACAATGTGTACAGTTAAATAAATACCAAATATACATAAAAAGTTGAAATAACATTTGAATATAAAGTTGAAAATGAATACAAAGTGATGTCATAGAGGACTCTGAAAATTTGGGGGCATCAGGGAAACCCTTGGCTAGATAGATAGAAGCACTTCAGCTGAGCAAGGAAGCTGGCTATTAAAAGGAATGAAGGAGCAGTGGGACAGAGCATTGAACTTGCAATGAGGAAGACCTGAGTTTAGATCCTTCCTCAGACTGATCCTGGGCAAGTCACTTAGTTTCTTGAAGTATCAATTTCTTCATCTGTAAAATGGGGATAATGACATCTCCAGGGTTGCTGTGAGGATCAAATAAGTTATCAAGTAAAGTGTTTGTTAAACCTTAAATAATAATGATAACTAGTATTTATGTAGTACTTTAAAGTGTGCAGAGTGCTCTACAAATATTATCCCACTTGATTCTCACAATACAGGTGATTTTTACAGATGGGAAAACTGAGGCAGACAGCTGCTAAGTGCCTTACCAAAACTTCACATCTAGTAAGTGTCTGAAGCCAGATTTCAACTTAGGTCTTTTTGTCTCCAACTCCAGCATTCTATCCACTGTGCCACCTAGCTTCTCAGGGCTCTTCAAATGCCAGCTATTAATAAAGAAGGGACCATATTCCCCACAAGGGGGAAAGCCTGTTCAAAGTAAAGGAGGGATATAGAGTCAAGATGGCAGAAGGAGAGGTAGAAATTTTTCCTTAAGTCATTTTCTACAGAGTTAGAAAATGCATCAAACCTAATTCTGTTCTGGAAAGACAAGAAAAAGCTATAGTGAGTCATTTTCCCAACCCAGTGCAGCTTAGAAAGAGACTGAGAACTCTGTGGACACTGCAGTGGCTGTCGGCTGCGAGATCAGTAGAGCAGCAGCAGCACAACAGGTGCAAGGAGTCCAAAGGTGGTAAGAGTACTGACTCCTGGGCAGAAAGAGAACCCAGGGGACAGGAATGAGGACCATCTGGAAGCTCTGTGACCCTTGATCTAGTTCTTTAGGTCGCAGTTTCATGGTAGGAAAGAATAGTTGTGGTGGAGAGGGAACAGGGAACCTACCTGTGAAAAGAATAAGGGAGAGAGGTTCTAAAAACAAAGCTATGTGACTCTGGATACAAGAGAAGAGTGAGCACTTGGGCCTAATCTATAACCCTGGATATAAACCTATAGTGGAATGAACTAGGGCAGGAGACCAAAACCAAGGGGTAGCAGACAGTTCAGTTGCTCTGAACTTACAGAACCTCCCAGAGGGCTAACTCTGACTGAGTCCAGCAGTATTGTACAGAAACTGAATCACACAAGCCAATAGACCCAAACCAGGTCAGGAATTTGCAGAGTAAAGACCAAGAGGGCAGTGAACAAACCTTTTCCCAGATCATACCACTTTGCAAGCACCAAAAACTTAAAAGCTTCCAGACTGATCTGTGAAAGCAGTAGAAAGACAGAAAAGGACAAAAGCTCAGGTCAAACTTCCCTTTCCACCTCCACACCACCCCAAATGAAAAGAGCCAAGCATTAACATAAAGTTCAAAGGCTGGAAAAATGAGCAAACCAAAAAATAACCTATCCATAAAAAGCTACTATGGTGATAGGGGAGCTCATGACAGAAACATAGAAAGGAAATTAACTTGAACACGTCTGCAAGAAAGCCTTAAAGAAAAATGCAGTTTGGATATAAATAAGATCAATAAACATTCCTAGAAGAGTCAAAGGCATGGAGGAGACCATTGATGGAATATGACCTATGTGGAACAGTATATCATTCTGGTTGGACCACAGAGTGAGTATATATTACTATATACGATAATCCAGACCATAATGTGATGTAATGTAAATAATTCTGGAGTTATAGTCAGAGGACCTAGGTTCAGATCCTGGCTCTATAACTTGTTACCTGTGTGAACTTGGTCCAATTACATTTAGTTTTCTATTAAATAAAGCGGTTCTACTAAATGACCCCAAAGATTCCTCCAACTAGACATCTATGATCTTATGATCCTATGCCAAACCAAAGACTTTGTATTTTTTCTAAAGGCAATAGGAGAGGAACCTATAGCATAAAGCCATGTTTTGGGAATATTATTTTGACAGCTGTGTGAAAGAAGGATTTGAGAGTTACAGAGAATGGAGGCAGGGGGAACAATGGGGAGGCTGCTGCCACAGCTCAAGCAAGAGGCAATGAGTAATTGAATTAGTGGTGGCCATGTGAGAGGAGAGAATTGAATATATTCAAGTGATATTGTCAATGCCATCTCAGTAATTCCATAAAATGAGTCCTATAGGACTTTCCCTCCTTCTTTTACAGATAGGGAAATGGGTTCTTAGTCTCTTGTCTATGGTCACAGCAAAAGAAAGCACCAGAGTGGCAAGATTTGAACTTGAGACTTTCCGATCTCAGGTCCAATACTCTATCCTATGCATTGTCCAAAATTTTGGATTCTAGAGAAGGAAGAGACTTCAGAAAGCCATCTGTTCTAAGCAGTTCATCATGAAACTTAGGAGGAAAAGCCAGAGACGTTGTGATATATTTGAGGTCACATAATGAGTAAGTATTCTAATGCCAGCCTTGACCAGAAAACCATCAGTGTTCTTCCACACACTTCTCTGATGTTGGTAAGGAGAGCTGCTTCACCCTCATTTCACACATGAGTATATAGAAGGGTCAGTCATGGGCTCCATTCTATATCCGCTGACTATGTTATCATATATAAACCTCCTTATAAATCATTCATGCAACAAACATTCCTTAAGCACCTATTGTGTAAGTACCTTGTGTAGATTAAACCTCTCTAGAAGAGTGATTTTATAGATTAGAAACTTATGCTTTACCCTGCTTCTGGCTTTCGAGTCAGGCCAGTGTCCCTTTCACATCAGATGTCCCTTCCAAAGAGGAAACAATTGCAGACAGAAGCCCTGGTCAAAGTAGAGTGGGTCTGTGGAAGTGGGGTGACAGTGGGGGCAGTGTATTTGTGGAGAACTTGAAGATACTGCTGGGAATTGCCTAATGGGAAGATCTTAATTGGTTCCATTTTCTCAGCATCCACCTAATTTCCCCTAACGAGGGAACACAAAGCAAATAGAGAGAGGTGCAGGGAATATGGAAATACAGAGCTTCATAACGCCAGATGAATTGCAGCCCATTCTGTATCATATTATATTTGCTGATGTTTGGGAGAATGTCTCCATGGCTGCTAATTAAATTATGCCGAAAGAGAGAACGAAATTGGCAGCCAGAGCACTTCCCTGGTGCCAAGTTTCACCCAATACACCACCCCCAATGCAGATTTCCCTTAATCAGCACTTGGTACCCAATAGGATTGGGAAGGAAGTAACAGGATCATAGAAAAATGTGCTGACTTGGTCTCAGAAGGATTTGAGTTCAAGCCCCAGCTTTGCTGTGTACTTGAGCATGACCTTGGCAAATCCCTTTTTCTCTCCCAGCCTCAGTTTCCTCATTTGTAAAATGAGAATGGGCCAGGCACTACTGTAGAAAGAACACTGGCCCTGGAGTCAGAGGTCCTGGATTCCACCCCACCTCTGAGGCTGACTCCCTTTGTGACCCCGAATGAGTCACTTCCCCCTTTTCAACCTGCTTTCTCATCCTCAAACGGTGAGATGCAGGGAGTGAGGGAGGATTAATTGAGATGGTCAGTATGGTACAGAATAAAAAACTACTGTAGGTGCTTGAGTTGGAGACCCTGTGTTCCAGTGTCAGTTCTGTTATATGACCTTGGGTAAGGCATTTAAACTCTCTCAGATTCTGTTTCTTCATCTGTAAAATGAAGGAGTCAGACTGGCTGGGCTGGGAGGTCTCTTCCAAATCTAAATCTAATCCTCTGAGGTGATCTAGTTCAACCCATACCTGAGTCCCACTTTGCTCTATCACATGCCTTGCAAGTGGTCATCCATCTTCTATGTGAAGACCTCCAAGGATGCAGAACTCACCACCTGCCTAGATAGGACATCCTGATTTTGTGAATTTGAGAAATTTACATTGAACCAAGATCTATCTCCTTGCAGCTCTCCTCCTCTTCCTCTTGCAGCTCCTAGTTCAGCTCTTTAAAGTCAAGTAGAATAGATCAATATGTCTTTATCTTCCAAACACTTGAAGAAAGCTATTGTATGGTTCCTAAGTCATCCCTCCTCCAGGTTAAACAACCCTAAATGGATGTGGTCCTGCATTTGGATCCCACCTCTGACATTTACTAGAATGGGCAAATGATTTATTCTCTCTGATCATCAATTTTTTTATCTTTAAACTGAGTATAAGAATTGCAATACCCACTTTATGTGGTTGTGGTGAGACTTAGAGAAGAAATAATGTATGTAAAGTGTTCTGTAATCTTTAAAGTATTCTGTAGTATCAGTTACTATTATATAATTTTCCATGGTTTGCAGGTCCTTCACCATTTTGGTTACCCCCCTCCTAGGCACACACACAGAGTTTATTAATACTCTTCCTAGAATGTGGTACCCAGACTTGAATACAGTGCTCTAAATGTAATTTGACCTGACCAGATAGTATTGGGATTCTCATGTTTCTTAATAAAGGCATGATGTTTCTATTAATGTAACCTAAGAATACACTAGCTTTTTTGACTACATTAACACACTATTGACTTAAATTGAACTTGCAATCAACTAATATTCCCCAAACATTTGGATATGGACTCTCCATATTTCTCCCATTTAGTACTTGTATGGTTGATTTTTCTGAATGGAAGTGTAGTTCTTTTCTGCCTTCAGGTCCTTCATTGTCTCATTTTTGCATTGCAGTCATCCTGGGTTTTTTTAAAGTTTTGCTAGTGGAGATTCCACTAACCTAAAAAGTCTTGGAGCATGGTCTCAGTGACAGACTGTCTGTTGACCAATGACCAGCCTAGCTGACGATGGAGAGACTCACCATCAGAAGTCTAGACACTAAAGGATGGACTTTTTTCCTACTTTGATAAGTGAAACAGATAAAAATAAGTAATGACTCTCGTCAAGTATGCCCTGCTTTTGCAGAAAAGCAGGCAGAGGGTACTAGGAATGAATTACAGAGCTCTTACGCTGCCTACAAACATTAATTATTGGAAGTCTTACTAGGCCATCTTTTGTCTAAAGATGAATGAGTTGAAAGAGAAGGAAGTGTTCCAGCCATAGTGAAATTCTTGCTATAAATGAAACAAGGGGACAAAAGGAAATTAGATTAATGCAAAAGGATGACTGCATTTTCTTCTGAGAGAGGCAAATAAAGGAATGCTGGGATTAGTTTTATCACTAGCTCCAAAGCAACAGGCAATGTCGGTGTATTAGGCACTATTGTTTCATGGGGTATTTGTTCACCTTGTTTTGTGATCATGACGAGCATAAAGAAAAAAAGGAAACTGGGAGGATAATTGCAGTTTATGTGGCAACATCTGCTACAGAGGATGAAGGAGAGAAATTCTAGGAAGACTTTGGCAGAGCACAGGATTATAGACATTGCCCTGGAAGGGGCCTTGGAGGTCATCGCCTCTTACAGCTAGGGAAATTAAGTCTCAGAGGGATTAAGTGATCCCCTCAGGGTCACAAGGGGAATAAGAGGCAAAGCTGGAATTGGAACCCAGATCTTAGGATGCCAAATATAATACTCTTTCTGGTAGAACTTGACGCCTCCTAACTAAATCCTTCAAATAATATCAAAATATGCACATTTACTATATGTATACATACAGACATATATACATGTGTGACTGTGTAAATATGTGTGTATATGTGCCTCTGAGTGTACCTATATATGTGTATATGCAGCAATATTATGTTATTAAAATACCTGTGTAATAACTGATATATTCATGTGTATATATGTACTTATGTGTATATATGTATGCATAAATACAGAACATGTATACAGTCACACATACATGCACACACGTATACACACAATACATTTGTGTGTGCCTATATATCTATATGCATGTATATATACACATTTACACATACATGCATGCATATATATGAATGTGGTCCGTATGTGTGTATGCATGTGTATGTTTGTATATATCTAGTGATACTATGTATAATGTTTATATAGTAATTGATATGTGTGTATCTATATATATATTATAAATTTGTATACATATACACACACATATATATATACATGCACACCTGTATATATACACATGTGTATAAAGTAATGATTCCTATGTATATGTGTGTGTATATAATATGTATGTATTTATGTATGGATGTATGGATGTATGGATGGATTGGATGGGTGATGTGTGGTCCTTGAATCTCTTGGTGGTGTTTCCCTAATCACTGCCATTATTTGAATATTTATAACTTGAGTGCTAAGCAGTGTAACCTGTATTGATTGGTCAGAAAGCAGATGGAGGAATTGGTGGAAAGGTTAAGTTGGGGGACCTGGGAAGAAAGAGAAGATGAGAGAGAAGCTACTATTTTTATTGAGATCAATGACTCCTCAAGGCTTTTTCCCCTCTGACTCCAGTTTGTGAATCCTAAGTGTCCCCTCCTCCCATGTCTCTGGCATTCTGTCATCTCCATGAGGCTTTGCCCTTCAGTGCCAGTAAAGCTCAAGCTTGGAGCACCCTGGAAAGAACTAGAATTTCTAGGATCACAGAGGAGGGGCTGGAGAGATCCAGGCTTAATGTCTTTGTGGCAACAGTAAGGGGATAGTGTAATTGACACTGTTCAAACATTGCTACTTTCCCTACATCTTAATACTGACTTACTGTCCAGATGAGTTTCCTGAAGCAAATATCCCTTCTCTGAGAAGTAGTTTCAAATGAGCTATATGGTTTTCTTTTTGTTTGCTCAGAGTTCCAAGTCAGAGACAATATTTGTGGCAAAACACCCCAGTGCTAGATCTATTTCTATCTCTTATCTGGGAATGTTTCACCCTTAGATGCCTCCTCCCAATTGTATTTCCAATAAGTATGCAGCAGCCATCAAATTCTGGGTGGTTAACACTGTTTATAAAGACAAAAATAAATATTTAAAACACAGAAAGATACACAGATTTTTTTCCTAGAGAAAAAGGGTTTAGGTTTCCATGAAGGAGTTTGAAGGTAGAAAATAGATATAAGAGCTTCACTGATGATGGTGGGAGTGGGGGTGGTTCAGCAACAGAGCTTCCGTCCCAACACACACTCAAGCGACCTCCCTCCCAGAGTCCTGGCCTTTCCCATCCCTGTCTCCCCCGCTTTTTTGGTAGTGGTTGTCTTTGTTTATGCTTCTCCTCTGGCTTTTACAATTTTCCTTTATCTCCAAGCATCTTGTGCTTCTCCCAGCAGGAACTAGGCTCCTCTACTTGCCAGTCTTCCTGGACTCCATGAATTGACTTTTAAAGGTCATGGGGAGTTAGGGCTGATCATTCTTCTTTCTATTGTGTGGCTACCTTTCAGATTCACTTAAGGTACTTATTTGTACTTCAAAAAGGAACTACTTGGCCAAAGAATTTTTACCGTTAGTTTAACATCTCATTATCTGGCTCTTTTTCTGTGATTAGGTCAGTGAAAGGTCAAATCCCTTATATTTTGTTAACCCATGAGTCATGTCCAAGAGCATCATCAAACACTCTACAATGCCCCTTAGTATCTATTCTACATATATCCCCCTACATCTGTCCTACTCTTGTTCTGAGTGACTGAAATATTTCCTCACTCCTGTGCAGAAAGAAGATTTATGAAGACAGCAAGTCTTTTGATTGCCTCTCCTGCAGCTTGAGATTTTGGAAAGTAAGCAGAAAGCTTACACCCTGGGGGAGGGGGTGATTACGGTTTGTGTTTATTGTGAAAAGGAAGGGAGAGAGGGGTTTGTGAAAAGGTAGATGGAAATGATATGCTTCCCCTCCCCTCTGGTCCCTTCTCTTTCCACTTCCTGGAAACTTCAACCTTGGGGAAAGAATTGAACCCACTGAATTTTAGTTTTCCTGGACCTGCCCTTGAATATGATGACTCTGATTTTCCTTATCAACTATATTGGTTGCTCTGATGTGAGTTCTAAATTATTTATTAATGTCTAATCTGAAAGAAGAAAGATAGCAGGGCGTTTGGTTGAACCAAGAATCTGGGAAAACAGTAAGCTTAACACCAAGATCTAGCACACACCTGTGTTTAATATTCTGTGACTTCTATGGGAAAACTGGCATGGGGATAATTGCTAAAAAAAAAAAAGAGTTGAAAAGAATGTTCTGGGGATAGAAGCCAAAACCCTATAGACAGCTCAGAATCCCTGTGAATATTTTCTTTGAGAAGACTTGAAAGATGCTAGATGTGATGAGCACAGAGCATCACTGAAAAAGTGAAACTGACTTATTTCTTAACAGGTAGGAAACAACTGGGAGTTATTTCGAAATTAGCTGTATGTGCATGCCCAATCAAATTATCGACTTGTTAGAGCAAAGGTAGGAATCAATATCAAATTAGAAGGTAAAGGAAAGATGAGAAATAGGCCCTGTATGTGACAACAGCACCTTCAACCTTACCTGCTTAAACAAGTCGTAGAACTCTGAAAAATGGGAACTGGCAAAAAGGTAGATGTAGAATTGATCAACATTTTTTTCGAGAAGTTTAACCACCTCAGAATAGATGCCAAAGCGAAGAGGTTGAGAGAGCCTCCCAAAACATCACCCTCACCATCTTTTCCAAGTAGAGATAGTAGGATCATAATATAAAAAGAGGAAGAAGCATTTGAGGGGAAAATGAACTATAGAGAGCTATGCATCAAAACCTTTCTAAGATCACTCTGAGACTTGTGTCCCTCCTCTGGATTTCAATGACTCAGGAAGAGAAAGTGAGGCTGATGATTTTATATAACTCTGCCTCACTTAAATCCAATTCACATGCAAATCAAGACATCACCCTGTAAAGCTACTGGTCCTCTTCCAAAATGAAGGCTGATTTGCAATAACAATATATGAAACAGAAATAGGAAAACAAATGAATATCACAATGGACAAATCAGCTAGGGTTTCTAGTCCAACGTAGCATCATAGATTCTAAAGATAGAAAGAACCTTAGCTGTCATGGAGTCTAATTCTCTCTCTCTCTCTCTTTTTTTTTTTTTTACCGAGAAGGAAATAGAGGCTGGAACTGAGTAAGTGACATAACCAGTGCTATACAGCTACCAGGTGTCTGAGGCAGGATTCACACTCAGGTATTTCTGAGTCCAAGTCCCATGCTCGATTCACCACTTCACTTGGCTGCGATCTAATCTACAGATCTCCATCAGTGAGGATAGCGGGAGCATCACTTTACCATATCAACACTGTTATCTATTTGAGGATGTGACAAAGGCTCTTAGGAAAATGAATTCAAGACTTCCTTGAAATAGTCCAATTCAAATGGGAGAAATTCGTATTGATGGCCACACACTTTTAAAGGCATTTACGGATGGATTTTGATGATATCTTCAAAAGGGGAAGACTCTAAAAGACTGGGGATGGTTACAGATGGCATTATTACTTTTTCTAAAAAAAAAAAAAGACTGAAAAGCAGTAACTACCAACCCATTTTCCTACTTTGGCATCCCTAAAAAATTTTATTGAGAGTATTTGATGGTTGAATTGAAGGCATCCTTCATGCAAATAAAAAGGAAACACACAGTTTTTGGCAGTTCATTTTCGGTAACTGGCCATATCTTCACAGTCACGCAGCTGACTAAAAGGTATAATAGAGAAGGTAAGATCCTACTCAGTCTGGCTTTTGTTGCTGATTATAAAGAAAAAAGTTTTGGATGTTAGAATAAAATGCAATCTTAGAGGTTCATCTCAGGAATGATGTTGCCCAGAAAAATATATATGCATTGTATAATTAAAATATATAATATTATGATTATATATATATATATATATATATATATATATAATATGTAAAAACATCCCAATTTGGAAACTCAAAGTCATCCTCAACTTGACAGTGAGTCAGGAAGTCCTGAATTCAAATCTGGCCTTTGACAGTTATTGACTTTGTGGCCTTATGTAGGTCAATAGTTGCTGTCCTTCATTCACAGGAACAAAATGACATCACTATGTTAGAATCAAGTTTCAGTGTGTCCAGTTGTGGCTGATCAGACCAATACGATCTCAAAGTACACTACCATAGGTCAAGCACAAACAGTCCATGTGAACATTTGGGGTAGATACTCTAAATCACTGCATCCCATGTTTCCTTTGAGTTGTTTCAATTCTGCTTTGCTCATAGAGCACAGCATCTTCTCTGATGCGGGCACACCATGCTGAGAGGTCCTGTGCCAGTGTCTCCCATGTCACACAATCAATCCCAAAGTTCTAAAGAGAAATCTTGCCCTTGTATCGCATCTTCTGACCACCATGTGAGTGAGTTCTCCACAAAAGTCTTTTTGGCAAGTGTTTGTTTTGTTTTGGCAAACAGGGTTAAGCGACTTGCCCAGGGTCACACAGCTAATATCTGAGGCCAGATTTGAACTCAGGAAGATGAGTCTTCTTGATTCCAGGTCCAGAGTGCTAACCACTATGGCGCCAACTGGGCAAACCATTTTATATCTTTCTTCCTTAGTTTCCCCTCCTGTAAAATGTGGATCATAATAGCACTTACAGGATTATTGTGAGGATAACATTTATAGAATGCTTTGCAAACCTTATAATACATTACTATAATTATCATTCCTTGCTGCCCTTTCCAGGCTGAATCTGATTGATTATACCTCCATACCATCTTTTGTGTCTACTCGCATTCCTTCCGCTCCCTCAGCTGCCACTATAGCTTGGTTTTTTGTTATTTTGCAGCAGAGAAATCACATAATCCCTATTTCCTATCTCTCCTTTCTCCAATCCTTCCCTCACATTGCTCTAGATTGATATTCTTAAAGCAGAGAATGTCATCCCTCTGCTCCGGGAAACTTCCATGACTCCCTATTTCCTTTGGGACAAAATGTAAACTTTTGCTTAATCCTTTAAAAATCTGATTCCTGATAATATATCCAATTTTACTACCCTTCCTCACACATTTGACTTTCCATTTGCACTGGCTTTCTTACTTTTCAGGGAGAGCTAGGTGGCACTATAGTGCATAGAATTCTAGACCTAGAGTCGGAAAGACCTGAATTCAAATCCGACCTCAGACACTTGCTAACTGCATGACTGTGGGTAAGTCACTTAACTTATTTGCCTCAGTTTTCTCATCTGTAAAATGGTTTTACACTGGAGAAGGAAATGGCAAACCATTTCAGTGTCTTTGCCAAGAAAACCCCAAATGGGGTCACGAAGCATTGGACATGATTGAAAAATGACTTAACGACAACTTACTGTTCGCTATACACGATATAACATCTTGTTCCTCTATGCTTTTGAATGGTTTATACACCATGTCTACGATGTTTTCCTACCTCGCTCTTATTTCTTTGAACCCTGTGCTTCCGGTGAGGTTTGGTATCCCTCTCACATGCAGCCTTTCCTCAGCTCCTCTTGTTAGAGCCCTCCAAGACCCAGTCATTGATTTTCATATCATCATAACACTAACAGCTGGCATCTGTATTTACTATGTGCTGTGCACTGTGCTAAGCACTTTTACAACAATTAACTCCTTTGATCCTTACAACTTGGGAGGTTGGTGCCATTATTATCCCCATTTCACAGATGAAAAACACTGAGGCAAACAGGCTAAGTCAATTCAATAAATTTAATAAATACCCATTGCCTACTATGTGTGGGCACCATGGTACATGCTGGGTATGCAAATAAGAAAAGAAAGACAATTCTTGTCCTCAAGGAGCTCACCATCTAATGGGAGAAGACAGCAAACCGTAGGAAGCTGAAGTAGAGGTGTCTGACCCAGGGTCATACAGATAGAAAACATCTGAGACTGGATTTGAACTCAGATCTTCCTGATTCTAGGCCCATCTCTCTATCCACTAAATAAACATGACTTTATATTGATATTTATTGACTGTTGTCAAGATATTAGGTGACATCCTGTTTTCCAGAACTAAAGCCCAGCAGGCAGGCTATGCCCTGAGCTTGGCATAAGAATAATCCTTTGCACTCACCCTCTGGCCAAATCCCATAATTATTGCATTGCTTTGACCAGCATCAGGTGTTTTCTAGCTTGAACAAGTATCCCTGTTCCAGTCATGAGGCCCTTTTGTGAATCAAACTTGCGTCATTGTTGCCATTATCTCTCATTGTCAGGGCTACAGCTCACTACATAGCCATTGGGGTATGAATTGAGACCTGCCTACACCAAAGTAGATCCCCCCGAGTAGGGGTGAAACCCTGGCACATGTGTCAAATCTGCCTCCTGGCTTGCAAGCCGTCTCCCTCACTTTGAAATTAAACTTCTGTATGATTTCTGACTTTCCTGTCTCTAGCCTGCTCAGCTCAACTCTGTCCATCCACAGGTTAGAGGCTGGCTTAGTCCGGCTGACACTATGAAAATATTATATTCTTCCTCTGCCCCACCCTTTCTGTAGGTTGTAAGCATCTTGAGGGCAAGGATTGTCTCACTTTTGTGTTTCTAGCTCTAGTCCCTAGCATGTACCTAGTAGGTGCTTAACCATAGCTTATATATAGTAGGTGCTTACTCATTGCTCCCTGAATTGAATTCAGTGAAATTCTTCAAGATTCCATGATAGATAGAACCACAGGTGTAGCTTCATATTATGGCAAACTGAGCAACAACACGATGCTGCATTTGGAGTCAGAAGATCTGACTTAACATCTAGATTTTGTCCCATATCACGTGTGTGTCCTTAAAGAAATCATTTAACTTCTCCAAACCTGTTTCCTCATGTGTGAAGTGATAGGGCTGGGCTAGATGGCCTTTGAAGTCCCTTGTATCTCAAACTCTATGATTCCATCATCCTACCAAAATTGAACGAGACAGAAAACAACCAAGGGCACTTAATGAAAGTATCTTGGAGTACATCAGTCTATCAGTCAGTAAACATTTATTTAGTGCCTAGCATGTAGCAGGCATCGTGCAAAGTTCTAGGGGTACAAAGAAGGACAAAAGACAATCTCTGCTCTCAAGGAATTCATAATCTGTATTCTATCATCCAGCATCTCAACCATCCCTCACACAATGGGAAAAATGTGGCTCTGGCATCAGAGGACCTCAGTTCAAATCCTGTTTGTGTAATGGATGAGTAACTGGATGAGTCTATCAGCTTCCCTGTATCTTACTTTCTTTATCTGTAAAGAGAGGGGGTTGCTAGGTGGCTTTTGCAAGCCCTTCTAGATCTCATCTGATGACCTATAATCCTTCATCTAAGTCACTGAGACTTGGGGCTCTGCACTGGGTTCCTCTCTCTGGCTGGCATCAGCTCATTGTTCATCATTCTTTGTATCTGGCCATTGAACTGGCTTGGAAATGAAAATCATATAAGAATAACATATAGCATATTTAAATCACATGATGATTTCATAAGTCCCCATCTTGTATTGAAAAATGCCCTGAATGAGTTTATCAAATAATTGGCTTGACTATAAAGGTGAGTCCAAAGTCAAGTTCTATCCTTTGGTCCTCTTCATCCCTTGGTGGATAGGTGCTCTTGTCTCACCCTGGTCAGTCACTGCTTCTGTGTTCTATTCCTATAAGGCCACCACAGTTTACCACCAGGTTGAAGGACCACACAATGAAGTAAGACTTGACAACTTTTCTCTAGGAAGAAAGAAATCTGAAGGAGAGCAGACCACCCAACTGAGGTCAAAGCTATTTCTAGAGAAGAATGCTATGTCAAAGGCAGGAGATGTTGGGACACTAGAACAAAGCTGGTTATTAACAAGTAGAAGGTCACTGGCAATTTCCTATCAATTCAGTCAATTTTTTTTAAGCTCTTACTTAGTAAGGACTGATATTCCAGGCTCTGGGGAAGATCCAACATTTAGATAAAATCAGTGTTGTTCAAATTATGTCCCATATCACACCAGTGGTATTCATAGGGTTTTCATTGCATAATGGAGTGGTTTGACATTTTCTTTTCCAGCTTATTTTACAGATGAAGAAGTTGATACAAACAGGATTAAGCTGTTGCAATTTGGGACATGGGGACCACAAAATTCAAGGATACAAGGTGAGTCTGCCTCAAAGGAACTGGAGCACTCAAGCCTTGTTTCATAGCAAATAGTGAGTTTATTATGACACTGGTTGGGTGGGTGAGATTTCTAGTGAGTCTACACTTAATGGATGTGAGAATGATGCTTTCATATAGAAAAAGGGTTCAGAGGGTCAGGGAAAACATCCTGATGGGAGTAATGAGTGATAAGCAGCCTGGAGTGGTCTGGAGGTAACAGAGAATGAAACACTGGAAACTCCAGGGCTAAAATGTGTGGGAAAGTTCAAGGACTGAGGGTCTTTTCCTTTTGGGGATCGAGGTCCCCACACCAAAGTGATTTGCCCAGAGTCACATAACTAGTAAGTTTCTGAGGCCAGATTTGAACTCAGATCTTCTAGGCCTAGTGCTCTATCCATTAAGCCACATAGCTACTTTCTTTAGATAAGATACCTTCATGACATTATTGTTTGGCAGGTGCCCAATGAGTAAAAGAAAATTGAAGAGAAGCAGAGTGATACCATGGTAGAAAAATTCTTGGATTTTAGGCCAGAAATCTCAGCTCTGCAACTTACACCCTTTGAGACCTTGGGTAAGTCACTCTCCTTCTCTGTGCCTCCCTACTATAAAATGTGGGGGTTAGACTTGGTGAACTCACCTATCTCTAGATCTATGAGTCTACGAATGTCAAAATATCTTTGGACGTAGTTCAGGATGAAAGAGCTTAGGACACCTGTAGAATGTGAGACACTATGTCACATATAGTGTGGATTCTGGTGTGTCTTTTGAGTGACAGGTTGGTCACCTTCCCTCCTGCTTCCCAGAGGGATCAGTCAAGCAGAAGTCAGGATTTGGACAAGGCTTTTTCTGAGCTGATGTCATTAGGGTTGTAGTTTCTCTGTCATATCTGACCCTTTGTGACCCTATATTTTTTTTTGGCAAGATAATGGAGTAGCTTGTAATTTCCTTATGCAGCTCATTTTACACTTGAGATAACTGAGGCAAATAGGGTTAAGTGCCTTGCCCAGGGTCATACAAACTCATGAGTGTCTGAGACTGGATTTGACCTCGGATCTTCCTGACTCCAGATCCAATACTCTATCCACTCAGCCACCTATAGCTGCTTCATTATCATTGGAGTAAAGGTGGCCGTTTCTCCTCTGGGCCTCAGTTTCCTCCTATGTAAAAGGAAAGGGTTGAACCATATGCTGTTTCTTCTGGGCTTCACCTTTGGCTCTCCATACTGTTGCCCCCATGCTGAAGCAGGAAGTTCACTCTGACTGCCTCTGATTTGTCAGCTCTTGCCAGAACCTCCATTGAAAGGAAATGCCCAGGCTAATAATACCTTCATTCCTCACCTTGGTTCTTCTTCTAACTCTCCAGACTTTCTCCACTAATCTGTCTCCCCACTCCCCCTTTAGAATAGAAACTCCTTAAGGGCAAAGACAGTATTTCTTTACGTTTCTATTTGCATTGGTCATACTTAACATAACTTGACTCTAAAGTTCCTTCCGCTATAATAAAACAACTGGCATTTTCTAGCATTGTAAAGTTTGCAAAAAGACTTTCTCCATTTGGCATTTCTTCTAAGAACCTCACTGTCCCACTCCTCTCTGTTGGGGAGTCAGGACACAGCCATGCTTCTCTCTTAGCCTGTCTTTAACCTTCAGGTTACTCCACCTCCTTGTCAGCAACCTTGCCTCTGGATGGCTATTCTTTTCTGCCTTTCTCTTTCCAGTTCCCTTTTAATTATTGTCTCACCTTATTAGAATGGAAGCTCCTTTAAGGTAGAGTTTGTCTTATTTTTATTTATATGCCGAATACGTACCTCAGTGCCTGGTACAGTTTTTAAATAAAGCCTCTATCTATCCATCCATCCTTCTATCTATCTATCTGTCTGTCTATCCATCCATCATCTATCTGTCTGTCTATCTTTCTATCCATCCATTCTCTCTCTATCCATCCATTTATCCATCCATCCAACCATCTATCATCTATCCATCCATCATCTATCCATTCATTATCTATCTAGCATATATCTATCTCTCATAGTAAAATAGTTACTATGAATCTTATCTCTATTTTCCAGATGAGGAAACTGAGGTAAAGTGACTTGTCTGTGGTCACACAGCTATTAAGTATCAGAAGTGGGATGTGAATCCAGGTCTTTCCTGACTCCCCTATGCAGCTTCTAAAAATCCATGACTCTCCTTGCCCCCTGCACTCCTACCTTCTTTCTCAAAGGTACAAACACCAAACACTTTCCAATCCCACCACAGTCTGAAAATGAAAAGTAACTAGACCCAAGTTCCCTTGCTACAGGGTTTCAATTGATCACTTGACAGTGATATTGTGGACAGTGTTCTTTGACTAAATGACCTGTGAGGTCTTTTCCAACTCTGAGATTTGGTGATGTTATTTGGGTTTGGGTTGGAGGGTTGAAGCAGATGACCTCTGATATCTTTTCTGATTCTTTGATTCTCCTCAAGTTCATAGATTGGACAGCACAGTCATTGAGGGCCTTGCCAATTCTAAAATTCTGTGGTAGAGAGATAATAAGAAAGAGCATTGATGCTGGAGTCAGAAAATCTGATTTTGAATCTCCTCTCTAATACTTACTCTTCATATGACTTTGGGCAAATCACTTAACCTTTTCAGGCCTTGGCTTCCTCATTCACAAAGTGCTAAATTTAGACTGGATGAACTCTGAGGTCCCTTCCATCTTTAGATTTAAGATCCTATGAGCTCAAGTAATGTCTCTCTAAAGGAAGAATTCAAGTCTAATTTATCTTCTGAAGTACCCATGTAAAATAAAAATGGTAGCAGGTTCACTATCTTGCCAGATGTATGCCATCATCTTGATATTGTCTGATCCCTAAAAGAAATGCTTTATTTATGTGCCTTTTATTTCTTACATCAAAGTTATTTCTGGGGTCTATACTATTCCTTTTCCTCAAATGGAATTATTATTAAGGGTACTAGGACCCCAAAATAGCAACACATGGGTCCTGCTCAAATGAATTCGACCCAAACCTTCTTTCAGTCAAAAACAAGATTTATTAGAACCAGACTGAATCTAAACTATTGGCTAGGCTCTTAAGGAATCTGACCCCTTTAATGGAGGCAAGATGGATCTTATATACAGAAGGACTGTGGGAAGGATCAAGTAGCCTGGGGTGACTGGGAGGTAAGAGAGAAGGGCAGGGAAGGCCAGGCACCTGGACCACTGAGTCTGAAGGAGAATGGGGTCTAGATAGGATCAAGGGTGGGAAGTAAGTAGCCTGGGGTTATTTGGAGGTGAGAGACAATGGAGGACTGGACTAGGTTAGAGGCAACAGAGAACTGGCTACTATGAAATGGTTGAATGGGATAGGTTGATGATGCCTCAGGTGAACATCAAAGACTTGACCAAGTGGGAAAATCCAAGGAGAGTTCAGAGGAAAAGTCAAGGTAGGGTTCCCAAGGCCTCTTAAACAAATGGGACCCAAATTCTTTTCAGTCAAAGGGCAAAGGAATTGTCTTGAGCCCATACCCTATCAGAACTATTCATTGACATAGGATGGACTGTGTCAGGATGTGATGGATTCCATCTCGCTTCAAGCAGAGGCTAGAAACAACTTGTGGAATTTATTATATTTTTTCAAATTTCAAATTTTTTTATATTTTAACATTCATTAAAATAAACACAACTTGAATTAAAAACAATTTGAGTTCCAAATGCTCTCTCTCTTTTCCACCCCTCCATTTTCCATCAAGTGATATGACATCAATTATAAGTGTGAACTCATGCAAAATATTTCCATATTAGCCATGTTGAAAAAAAATAAACTAAGTGAGAAAAAGTATGCTTCATTTTGCACTCAGAGTTCATCGATTTTCTCTCTGGCTGTGGATGGCATTTTTCATCACAAATCCTTTGAAACTGTCTTGGATCATGGTCTTGATCAGAGTAGCTAAGTCTTTCACAGTTGATGATTGTTATTCCTGTGTACAATGTTCTCATTATTCTGCTCACTTCACTTGTATCAGTTCACGTAAGTCTTCGCAGGTTTTTCGGGTACCGTTGTCCTTGTCATTTCTTAGAACAAAATAATATTCCATCACAATCATAGGTCACAGCCATTGGTCAGCCATTCATATGGGGTACATTATAGTAGGTAGTCCTTGCTTCTATAGGTTGGATTAAATAGCTGTTGAAGTCTCTTTCCAATGCCAAATTCTGTGATTTGGCGATGTATAAACATTATTTATAATCATACCAAGAGATTCTGGGAGGCATTAACCCATCTGGACATGCTCAGACCCAAGCTACCTTGTAAGCTCTTTGGGGGCAAGGCATTTTAAAATTTTGTCATTGCCTGGCATCTAGGGATGGGAACTAGATCTGCGATGTTATTGATGAAGGGAACTCCTAGATGAGAAAACAAACCCTTTATATATGCTGGTTAGTATATCCTCCGAAAATTACAGTCTTGAAGAGTTATATAGAATACTGAGTGACCTGCCCAGTTAATAGGTGATGGAAATTCTACTCAAACCCAAGTCTTTTTGGCTCTCTATGCATTACACCATGCTTCCTCTTGTAGGAGGTGCTTAACAAATTCATGTTGATTCTCTGTGGGGCAGAGCCTGACTGGACCCATCGCTCAAGCTACATCAGCCTCCCCATTGAGGAAGTACTATCATCCTTCAGTAGGAAGCCTGATTGCATGGGATGAGGGGGAAGTGTGTGGGGGAGGGACAGAGAAGGACTTAGAAATAGGAGGAGGTGCCAAGTGGACTCCCTCCTTAGGCATTCCCAATAGGATTTTGGCAGAACCATTCCAAACTTGTCAAAACTTCCCAAAACTGGGCCTGTCATTGCCAACTCATTAGAATAATTGAAACGAGGAGGAAGCTCATTATACTCCTCTTCATTAACACCATTCCTTCCAGACCCAGGGAAGCTGCCATTTTTGTCAGCTCCCATTAACACTGTGTCTGGGTGGTTTTGTCACCTTTGGAAATATTACTTTCCAAAGGCTAAGAAAGAGTATAGATTTTTACACTCCAAGTTTGATAAGTGTGGTCTTCTTTATAAACACACACAGCAGATGGGGTTGTAGATGGAAAAATGGTGAAAGGTTAGTTGAAAGAGTTTAAAATACTTTCTAAATGGAGGGATTTTCAGCTCAACTCAATAATAATAACAATAACCTTCATATAGCTTTTTAAGGTTTGCAAAATTTTTGCAAAATTTTCATTTTATCCCCACAGCAACCCCACAAGTAGGTGTTGTTACTTCCTCCAGTTTACAGTGGAGGAAACTGAGGCAGACAGAGATTATGTGACTTACCCAGGGTGATACAGGTAGTCACTGTCTAAGTCAGGACTTCCCGACTCCAAGTCCAACACTCTGTATTGTTCAATACTGTCCAAGGTACTAAAGGTACCTTGTAGTGCCTAACTGCCTATTGTTATCCTGATGTTATAATCGAGGGAACTGAAGCAGGTAGAAGCTGTGACTTGCCCAGTAAACACTTATTAAGTATCTTCTATGTTCTAGGCACTGTTTGGGCACTGGGAATATGAAAACAAAAATAATGCTGCCTCTGACTTTCAAGAAACCTTTTCTTTGTGGAAAACATGTCCCCAGATAAGTAAATACTATGTGTATGTATTTATATATTTTCATATGTTATGTATGTGTATATAGATATATACTATATCGATTTATGTGTGTATAAATAAAATCTATATGTATATTTTATACTAAATTCTACTACACATATAATACATGGATATAATGGGCAACTAGATAGCACAATGGGTGGAGAACTGCTCCTGGAGTCAAAGAATACCTGAGTTCAAATACAGCCTCAGATGCAAGCTGGGCAAGTCACTTAACCCTGTTGGCCTTGGTTTCCTCATCTGTAAAATGAGTTAGAGAAGGAAATGGCAAAACACTCCAGTATCTTTGCCAAGAAAACCCCAAATGGGGTCACAAAGAGCCAGATATGACTGAAATGAGCAACTACATATTATAGATCTCTATGTATATTATATATATTATGTGTGTTTGTATGTATATAATATACATATACATTATATATGTGTATACGTACACACAGAGAGGGAAGTTTTCTCACCTGAGAGTTCCCTATATCGATCAAATCAACTCTAGTCCAATCAGTGCTCTTGTATACTGCAGAGATCTCTGATTTCATCAGTGTGGGTACTGTTGGTTCTCCATTACCTTAGATTGCAACTTGATGCCTGTAACTTAGTAAATGAATCTTGAGGGCCACACAATTTAAGTGACTTACCCAGGGTCACACAAGGAGTTAACGTCAGAGACAGAATTTGACCTTAGGTCTTTCTGATTCTAAGGACGTGACTTGGAGAATTGTAAGTTTATTTGTAGTGAAAGCTGAACTTTTTGTAGAATTGTTTAATCTATGAAATCAGCTAGATTTTAAGCTCGAGAGCTGAGAACCCAGGACTGATGAATTTCAGAGGTGAACTTTGGAGACCATGTGGTCCAGAAAAAAGAATATTAAATCTGAAGTAATCTATTCTTAAGCCTTTTTCGTTATTGTCCAGTATCTGACTATTGGTGACCCCATTTGGGGTTTTCTTGGCAAAGATACTGGATTGGTTTGCCATTTCTTTCTCATTTTAGAGATGAGGAAACTGAGGTCATCAAGGGTGAAGTGACTTGTCCAGAGTCAAAGAGCTAGTAAATGTCTGAGATTAGATTTGAACTCAAGTGTTTCTGGCTACAGGCCTGGCACTCTATCCACTATGGCATCTACTGTATTAATCACTGTACTCAGCACTGGGTAAACAAAAACATAAATGATACACACAACCCTTGCCTTTGAGGAACTTACATTCTAACCAAAGAGAGAGAATAACACACATGGTTTTACACAAAACAAATACGATATAACCTGGAAGTGCAGTGCCAAGAAAAGAGGACCAACAGCCAGGAGGAATCTCAATTTAAATTCCAGCACTCCCACTTCTTAGCTCTGTGACCATGGGCAAATCATTTTACCTCTCAGGGACTCAGTTACCTCAAATGTAAGATGAGAGATTTGGAGGACTGCTAAGGTCCCTTCCAGATTGAAAGCTATGATCCTGTGATTTAGTCCAACCTGTACCCAGCAGGTGCAACATCTCTATCACCCCTGTAACATTTCCCATAAATGGACATCTAGCACTTACTTGAAGATCTCAAGAGAGAAGAAATCTACTTCCTTCTGAGTCAGGCCATTCCACTTTTCAATAGTTTTATTTGTTAGGAAGCTCTTTTTTACAGCCCAAATAAATCTCTCCCCCTTCAATGTCTACCCTTTGCTTCTGATTCTGTCATTTAGGGACGACTAGGGACTTATCTCATTCCTCTGCCAAGTGATGGTCATTCAACTTTGTGTCTTACCTTTCTTTAGATGCCAGCAATGGAAAGTTCCCTAGATGTAGAGTTAGAAAGGATTGGGTTCAAGTAACAGCTCAGTGACCATGGGCAAATCACTTCATTCCTGTCCATTGTATCTTTAAATAGACTGTCTTCCACTCTTGGAGCATACTCACCTCCATCTCTTACAATCCTTAACTTCCTTCAAAGCTGAGTTCAGTTCTTAGCATGGTACCTGGAATATAGTAGGCTCTTATAAAATGCTTATTGACTGAGTTTAGATATTGCCTCCTATTCAAAGCCTTCTATGAAATCCCTTAGTTTTAGTATTCCCTTCTTCCTCAAATTACCTTATATTTACTTAGAGTGTAGCACAGGTTTGTCAATGTTCCATTGTGCTTTTATTACTGTATTACTTTATTAAATGTCCTTCAAACTAATTGTGTCCTCTGCCTGACCAGCAAAAGTAAACACATTGATGGGGGCTCATTACCTATGACTGTGAGTGAGCACCTATCCAGTACCTTCAATCTTGGGTAGCTTATCCGGGCAGCTAGGTGGTACAGTGGATAGAGCACTAGGCCTGGAACGAGGAAGACTCATCTTTTTGAGTTCAAATCCAACCTCAGATGCTTTCTAGCTATATGACCTTGGTCAAGTCACTTTACCCTGTTTGGCTCAGGTTCCTCATTTATAAAATAAACTGGAGAAGGACAATGCAAACCACTCCAGAAAATCTCAAATGGGGTCACAAAAGAGTTGGACATGACTGAACAAGTTCACCCGGGGACTCCATGTGGGCGACAGGGGTACCCTTGAGATGTTATATTGTTATCCTCAGTCCCTAACATGGTGTCTTACACATAGTAGGTGCTTAAATGTTTCTGCTGTTGTGTTGAATTGAACCTCACTTTCCTTGCCTGAAAATGGAGGTGTTAACATTTAGACTACCTCTAGACCTGTGAGGGAAAGGAAAAAAATCCCACTTTATTGCATAGAGAAATGGGAATAATTACTTTTATTATACACTTTAGATGCTTTGTAAATATTTGTTGGTTTGATTTAAAAAAATTAAAATCATTTTGAACTTAAGAAAGGAGGTGTTTGTGTTTTAGCGTCTCACTGGAATTCCATTTTTCCTCCGATAAAGAGGGAGAAAAAACTCTGAATTCTCTATTTAGACACATGGAGCCCTTTTAGATAGGCTCTTGGGAAGACTATAGAAATGTTTCAGGAATCAAAAAGCAATTTAAGGTGCCCCTCCCAGGGAGAGCAGCCTCATGAATATAAATGGACCTTCTTCCTGCAGGGTTGCTCTCTCTCTGCAGAAAGCTGGGACTTGAGCTGCAGAGAATGAAAGAATCTTAGAGCTAGGAGAGATCTGAGAAGTCATCTCCTCCTTTCCCTTCCCCCACCGAACATCCCCGTCCCTTGGGAGTTGATCACAGAAGAGTACCATCATCTCTATTCTGGATAACTAGTATGGCACTTTGGAGGGAGGGAGGGAGAGAGGGAAGAAGGGAAGAGGAGAGAGACATACTGATAGAGAGACAAAGACAGAGACAAAGAAAAAGAGATAAATAGAGACTTAGAGAGACAGAGACACAAAGACCCAGAAAGTGAAAAAGAAAGGCAAGAGAAGAGACAGAGGGTCCTAGTTCTGGGTCTGGCAAGCCGAATGACATTGGGACTCAGTTTCCTTCATATAAAACCACCAACCAAAAGACTGTGATGGTTATCAATGAAGGGCACAATTCATGAGTGCAATGGTGCTAGCCTGGGCACAGCGAAAGTATCATAAACATGCAAGAGAGAGCTATCATACAGTGGAGAGAGAGACTGCCCCAGTGTCAGGAAGACCTGGGTTCCTTCCTCTAACTCATTCTGGCTCTGTGACCCTGTCCATGATTTTAATGATTCAGGTCAGAGGTGTTACATGCAACCAGATTAAAATGTAATTGAGAAACATTTGATAAAATAAATAAAAATGCAATAAAATATACACATTACATTTTAAAACTAAGTCAGTATCTGACTACAAGGATCCTTAAGAATGAATTAATAATTCCAGATTTTATTTGAGTTTGAAACCACTCCTGAGGCAATTTTTTTGGGCAAAGCAATCAAGATTAAGTGATGTGCCCAGGGTCACACAGCTAGGAAATGCCAAGTATCTGAGACTGGGTGTGAATTCAGGTCTCCTGACTCCACAGTTGGTGGTCTATCTACTGCTCCTCTGAGGCAACTTTTAAGGCACTTGACAATATCCATAGGTAGAGAGAGTTTTCTCATTGGGAATTCCCAACACCAAAGAAATCATAGATTCAGTCCAACTTCCCTGGTCATACCAACCACCCCTAAAAGAAAGTATCCTAAAAATGCAAAGGGGCAACCACAATGATAGGCCAGATTACCCCTCTGGTATCCTTCCCTGCCAAGATGTGGTATGTTTTGGGGAGAGAGATGAGAGGATGCAGAGGTGGGAGGGGTGCAAAGGGATGAATGAGAACTGAGAACATTTTCTTCTCATTGTCACATATAAGTGAATGGTAGAACTCTGTCTTATCAGTGAAAAAGATAATTCTATGATGAGACTGTAATACCAAACTGCTCAGTGTTTGTATCTGAGAGAAACCTAGTCTCTATTTAGCTCCTGCCCAGGCTCCATCTTAGACATTCTGGGGGAAAATAAAATATGTCAATGGTCTCTGTCTCTCCCTATCTCTCCCTATCTCTGTCTCTTAGTTTTAAGAGATAACCTTTCAGATTGAGAATAGACTCAGTCCCTGACCTTGTAATTAAAAAAACATGTACAGAAAAAAATCTCAAAATAATTTCTAATAAATAAATAATGGATAATTTATACAAAATATGATAAAATATATTTAATCTAAGTAATGATCACAGTGAAGTGTCTCTATTTCTGACTTTTGTCTATCTGTGTGTGTGTGCATGTGCATGTGTATGTGTACATCCCCTCTTAATATCTTTCCTTGTGCCTCAGTTGAGAAGGCATAGTTGACTTCTCAAGGGAAAACCACCCACCTCCTCTGTGAAGTCTGGTTGGTTTCAGGCTTGTTGGTCTGGCAACCCGAAGGTTAGAGGATTATTCCCTGGGGAGTATAGTTGCCCATCTTACCTTATGTTCTGGGTCCTTTCATGCTGAGAACAGATAACAATGATAGTGGTTCAGGTTTCAATAGCAGCTTTCAAAATCTTACAAATCCCTGATAAGCAAAGCTTGGGCAAAAATTACTATTTCTATTTTTTAATTAAGGAAATTGAGGTCGCAAGCAAGGATCTAAGGACTTCTATAGGAAGCATTTTTTTTATTTGTAAAAATGAGGGATTTGACAGTTCTAAATTTCAATATTGTAGGAATTCAAACTTTTCCTGAATGGTACAGCTGAAAGAAAACTAGATTTGGAGTCACAGAAACTGAGTTTGAAGTAATACTTTACTATTTCCTACTGAGGCAAATCATTTCCACTCTATTAGCCACCATTTTCCACTCTTCCAATTCTAAATTCTATGATTGTGTGACTCAGAGCTCTAACTAGAGCAAGGTAACTGGGGTCTTGCCTCAGGGCCCAAAATTTAGAGGCTGTAAAAGACATTAAAATATTTTTACAATTTTTAGAATGTGTTACATTTGCATTTTGACAACATATTTACTCCTTTAGCAGCTTGAAAACTAGTTAGCTGGAATAATTAATTCAACTAAGACATTACCAGATGTTGTGTTCCCTTATTACTGGTAGGTACTCACCAGGTGGGCTACTCCCCAGCTTATCTTGTTTTACTCCTTCCTGGGAATCAGCCAGTGTGTAGTCTCTCTGACATAGTGAGATGATGTCTTGAAGTCTCCCTCACGAAGCCTATGTTGGGGTTCCCTCATCGATAGGATCAGTGTCCCAGGATCTCCTCATGAGGAGCTTGTTTCAGGATTGTGTAGAATCTAGCTCTTAGCACAGTGCTGAGGAGAACATTGATACAGCTGTTCCCTGAATGAGTTTCATTTGTCTATCTCTCTCTTTGAGGTATCTCCAAAAATGCCTATAAGATCATAGAACTTATAACCAGAAAAAATCTTAGAGATCTCATCTAAGCATCTTAGAGATGAGGAGATGAGAATTTATTAAATGCCTACTATATGCCAGGTATTATTCTAAGTACTTTACAAATAATATCTCATTTGATTTTCATGACAATCCTAGGAGATAAGTGCTGTGTTATGCTCATTTTACAGATGAGGAAACTGAGGCTAAGTGTAGGTTCTTACCCATATTTTCCCCAAAGTTCTCCACAAGGTAGAAGCCTTAAATTGATTTATTTACCAAATAAACACATAAAAACACACAAAAGCAAATATACATGATGGTGAGGAGGCATAGACTGCATTGGACTCACTCTCGGATACATGGTTTCTAGGACCTTGTTCTGCTACTTTCTAAGCAGGACAACTTGGGTCAGTCAACATCTCTGAGCCTCAGTTTCCCTATACGTACAATGGGAATGCTCATACATGTACTGCCTACATGGATTTTGTGAGGATTAAATGGATGATGGATGTGAGGAGCTTTGGAACCACAAACCTAGGTAAGTGTCACCTACCAGGGTACAAAGATGGAAGTATCAATGAGCAGAGGAGAATCCAAGGGTTAGAAAGCCAGGTGGCACATGGAATGGAATATTGCACTTGGAGTTAGAAAGACCTGAGCTCAGATCTTGCCTTAGATACTTACTATCTGTGTGACATTGGATAAGTCACTTAATTTCTTCCAGCTTCAATTTCCTTACCTGTAAAGTTAAGGGCACTAGATGACCCTTGAGATGTCTTCCAGCACAGATCTATGTGCCTAATTGTGACCTTGGGCAAACCAACGAATATCCCTCCACCTTACTTTTCTCTCGTAAAAAAAAATGGGGTCAGACTTGACTTCCGAGATCTCTTCTTGGGTTAACTTGTGATCCCCAGAAAGCAGAGTCTCTATAATCCCCAAAAAAGATTGTCACCTACCAAGTATTTAAGGGAGGTATGGAGGAGTTAGGTAGTATAGTGGATAGAGTGCTGGGTCTGGAATCAAGAAGACTCACCTTTGGTCTCAGACATGTACTAGCTGTGTGACCCTAGAAAAGTCATTTGATCCTATTTACTTCAGTTTCTTCTTTTGTCAAATGAGCTGGAGAAGGAAATGGCAAATCACTCTAGTATCTTTGTAAAGAAAATTCCAAATGAGGTCATGGAGATTCAGATACTGCTGAAAAATGATGTCAAACAACAGAACAGTTAAGGCTTTGATCTACTGTTCCACTTCTCCAAAGATGTCGACGTGAGTGAAAGATGGAGCTATGCCTGTGTATATACAGAATAATAACGGTTCACTCTTGTACAATGCTGATAGTAACCGTAAAGTAAAACCTAGCAATTTTGACACCCAAGGTAATCAGCCCTAATGGTATGATCTCAAAACAACTTTCTGGAGATGCATTTAATTGTTTAGGGGAGATAAATCCAGGACATAAGACTCTTATGTGGAGAGAGATCCTAGGACATCATCTTATGGTGGAGGAAGGCAGACCTCTAGGGTGGCACTATGGAGAGACCACTGACAATAACATAAGGAAGAACTGACCCTGCCCTTTTATATATGAGGAAACTGAGCCCAGGGAAGTTAAGAAATTGCCTAGTGTCACATAGCCAATAAGTGTTAGAAGTGAGATTGTAATTCACGTAACAACTCAGCTATCTGTCTGTCTATCTGTCTATTCATCCATCCATCCATCCATCATCTATCTACTTATCTATCTATCTACCCATCTATCTAATCTTTAAGGTTTTACAAATATGTTATTTTATAAATATTTTATTTTTTACAAATTTTTTACAATGTGTTTACAAAATATTTTACAAATATTATGTGATTTTATCTCCACAACAACATAGGAAGGCAGGTGCCAACATTACAGTTATTTTCACAGATGAAGAAACTAAGGTTGATAGAGGTTAAGTGACTTGACTCAGGATCACACAGCTAGTAAGTGTCTGAGACTAGGTTTGAACATGATAAGCCCCAAGGTCCCTTCCAGTTTCTAATCTATGGTCTCGAGGCTGCTACTGGGGAAACCTCTGCATCAGGATAGGTAACTGGATGGGTCCAGTCTGCACAGACTTACTAATCCAGTGTTAGGCTTTACTGCGTCATGGATATGACAGGAGTCTAAGCCAGATCAGAACCTTCTGGACTCTTAGGGGGAAAGCCCCAGACGCTCAGAATCAGTTACAGTTCTAGGGAAGTGTGTTACTCAGGACTACCGTGGGAGGCAGGTATGGAAAGTATTATGGTCTCCGTGATACAGAAGAGAAAGCTAAGGCACAGAGAGGGACTTCCTCAAGGTCAGATATCTGTCTACAGACCTGGAATTTCAACACAGAGAACCAGGAGGCAACAGTATGACCTTAGGTAAATCTCTTAAACCAGTATATAAATGGAATGGGCATTGGTCTCATCACAAGATCTAGACTCATTCTGGAAAGCAAGTTGGAATTAAGCCCCCAAGTCACTCTATTATATATTTTCTTTGACCAAAGGATACCACCCCTAGCCCTGTAATGCAAGATCAAAGAAAGGAGAAAAGTACTTCTATATACAAATAAAATCATTGCAGCATTTTTATAGCGATGAAGAACTGGAAACTGAAGCAGTGTCTATCCCTAAAGAAAGACTAAGCAAATTCTGGTAGGTGGATGTCACAGAAAGCTGTGATGCTGTGAGCGACTATGAAATGGGCAGTTTCCAAGAAACCTGGGTAGACTTTCATAAACTGATTCAGAGTGAAGCGAGCAGACTCAGGAGAAGCACTTAGGCAGTAACAACAATATTATAAAAAGCAACTGAAAGAATTAAGGACCAAGTATGAAGTTGTTATCCACCTCTTGAGAGAAATACATGGACTTAAGAGAGATGATAAGCTCAAGAAACAAGCAGTTAATAAATAAACATTTATTAAATATCTACTATATGCTGAGCAGTGAAGCAGACCAGAGAGTCAATGAGTATTAGGTACCTACTATGGGCCAGTCATTGTGCCAGATCAGCCGATTAACAAGCATTTATTAAGCACCTACTGTGTGCGGTCATCGTGCCAGATCAGCCGATTAACAAGCATTTATTAAGCACCTACTGTGTGCGGTCATTGTGCCAGATCAGCCGATTAACAAGCATTTATTAAGCACCTACTAATGTGCGGTCATTGTGCCAGATCAGCCGATTAACAAGCATTTATTAAGCACCTACTATGTGCGGTCATTGTACTAAGCACCGAAACACAAAGAAAGGCAAAAACAGTCCTTACTCTCAAGTTGCTCGGAGTCTAATGGGGGAGACAAGAGGCAAACCACTATATTCACACAAATTATATAGATAGAGCAGATGGAAAATCACTTCAGAGGGGAGGCACTGGTATAATAAGACATATGTTTTTGGACATGGCTGATATGGGAATTTGTTTTGCTTGACTTTCCTTTTCTTTATTTCACTCTTTCTAATATGGGGTGGGGGAGAGACAAGGCTGAGAGAGTTCCAGAGGAGTGGGATAGAGTAGCAGGAAAAGGGGAAGAAAGGAAGAGGATCACTGAGGCATCTTTTAAAAAGAAATGTAGAAAACAGAAGGAAGTCCAGAGAAGCAGGGCAGCTCTGAAAGCTACAGGCTGAACCTATTCCATAGTTGTCTGTTTCGCTCGATCCATCTATAGCATTTACTTATAACTTCAAGGTTTGCAGAACACTTTACATATGTCATCTCATTTGGGTCTGTAACACCCTAGGGGTTATTAGGGAGGTAGGTGGGGTTATTATACCCATTTTACGGATGAGGAAACAGAGGCAGATGAAAGTTAAGTGACTTCCCAAAGGTTATCAAATAGCAATGATAATTATAGCTGATTATATAGAGCCCACTGTGGGTCAGACACGGTGCTAAGTGCTTTATAATTTTTGTCTCCTTTGATCCTCACAGTGATCCTGGGAAGTGGATGCTATTATCATTCTCATTTCACAAAAGAGGAAACTGAGGCAAACAGGGGTTAAGTGACTTGCCCAGGGTCACACAGCTAGTAAGTGTCTATGTCAGGATTTGAATCTAGGCCTTCCTGACTACAAATCCAGACTTCTATCCTCTGTGTCCTCTAGCTAACTCATATTTTAAAAAGATAAACAAACAATATATAATAGAGATATGCATTTCATGTACAATCCTTTTTCCCCCTTCTATTCTACTACATATATAGAAATGCAGATGTTTCCTGAATTCAAAAATTTTTTAAAGACTTAGACTCTAGCTATGTGACCCTGGGCAAGTCACTTAACCCCGATTGGCTCCAAAAAATAAAAAAATGGAAAAAAAAATGCCCCAAGCTCAAATCCCCATTCTACTTTCTACTACATGTGTGACCTTGGGCAAATGTCTTGGTAGAGTCATGGAACATCAGAGGGGGAAGGGGCCTTAGGAACCATCTAGTTTAACTTGTAGCTCCAACAATAGGGAGTTCATTGTGCTTGGTGACAACTCATCTTTTCTATGGACACCCCCATTTCCCATTAGCTACGAAGTTTTATATTGAGCCTAAACTTACCTTCCTGCAACATCCCATTGGTCCTAAATCTGCCTTCTCGGGCTGACAAGAAGGCATGTAATCTGTGTCCCAAAATCACCTTTAGAATATTTAAAGCCAGCTGTCACATTGCTCCCAAGTCTGTTTTCTGGGTTAAATATTCTTAGTTCCTTCAAACCAATTCTTGCATTGGGCATATACGCCAGTCCTCTCGCTATCTTGGTGATCGTCCACTAGATATACTCTTATTTGGCTCTGTCTCCTAAAATATTATCTCTGTGGACCTCAGTTTCCTTGTCTGTAAAATGGAATGAACTAGCTAACTTCAAAATTCCTTTGTGCTCTAAATAATATGAAGTCTCCGTTTCCACATTTGTAATATACCTACTCTACCAATACACATAGGTGTTGGCATGTAAAGTGTCGTGTAGCCAACAAAGTGCTTTCCGAGGGTGAGTTCTTTTCATGACTACTACTATTATTATTATCTATAATAACAACCCAAATTGGTCAAGCTGACTCATGGGACACTCCCACAGACTATGCTGTCCTCAGGTAAAGAGGTTTGGTGACCTACAGGATCATAGAGTCACAGCTGGAAGGGACCTCAGAAGACATTGAGCCCAATCCATTCACTTTCAGATCAGGAAGCTGAGGTACTCCAAGGTTAAGTGATTTCTCCAGGAGCACACAGTTAGCAAGTGGCAGGTAGAATCTGAACCTAGTTTCACCTCAAACCCTATATTCTTTCTCCTGGATTGTGCTGCTTTCCCCTAGAGCCTTTCCTTGAAGAAGAGGGGTGCTATGGCAGAATGACTTTGTACACACTGTTAGATGCTATTTCTGGGTCTTTTTATTCAACTTAATTACTTTTTTTTTGTTACAAAGGAAGTCTCACTGGGGGTGAAAGGGGTGGGGAGCCATATTCAGAAATGCTTGTGCTATAAAAGAAAAAGCCATCGATAAAATGTTCATGCTAAAAATAAAGAGAAGATGAACTGTTTTCCTCAGCAAGTTAAGCTCTGTTCCACCTTAAAGATTCACCCAGGGAACATGAAAAAGATGGCATTTAATTGATCCAAACATCATTGAACTCTTACCGTCTTCCTTCCTTTCCTTTCTCATCATTGCTGATTACTCAAGATATTTTTATGTAAATAGAAGATGTCTCCACCATAATTAGGCACCCTCCCCCCACCCTCTGCCCGCAAGCCTAGCCTGTCAGAGCCTGTAATCATTTGAAGGCAGCCAGGCTGTCCTGGAGTCAGAAGTAGCCCCAAAAGAGGAAACAGAGGACCTGGGAGGCTGATGTCTTCAAGTGATGGCTTCATTAACTGGTAACCATTTGCCTCAGTTTCCTCATTTGCCAAATGAGCAGGAGAAGGAAATGGCAAACCACTCCAGTGTATCTTTGCCAAGAAAACTCCAAAAGGGGGCATCAAGAGTCAGACACAACTGGAATAATTCTAACAACTCAATGGTGGAGACAGGTGACAATCTGTTTTGAGTTTCTCTGAGGCCAAATGGTGAAAGCCGTTTCTGTGCAGGCTCTCCCCTCTTCATTCTGCCTCCACAAAACTGCCCATCTGCCTCTTTCAAAGTGAGAAATTGAAAAGACCTTAGTTTAAAAGGACCATGTTCTCCCATTGCATCTTGGATCATTTCCAGTCATCCTGATGAATATCTGGTCACTGGATCCAGATGGCTCTGGAGGAGAAAATGAGGCTGGTGATCTTGCACAGTCCTCCCTCCCTCAAATCAAAGTCAGCTGCAAGTCATGTCACCATCTCCCTGATGTCAGGATCTTTTCTGAGGATGAAGGACAAGCCACACAACAATGAAGCTGTCCAACATGTAAAGCCAACATGTAAAAATAGGCTCCAGCCTATTTTCCTAGGCTAACTATATATTACACCCTCTCATATATTCTACTTTCCAGCTAAACCAGCCTACTGGTTGTTTCCCTTACATGACATTCCATATCCCACCTCTATGACTTTACCCAAGCTGTGCCTCCTCCCATGTTCTTCCTCCTCACCTCCACATCTTGGAATCTTCTTGTTCCTTTGTATCAGATCAAGAACTACCTTCTTCCAAACACCTTTCTTGATGCCCTTAGAGTTTAGTCTCCTAATCCTCCCTAGCTTGAAAAAACAAGTTTTAAGCTATTAAAGCTTAAAACAACACTAAAGATTTTGGGGACATCATGTATACTCATATGAATGTACATTTTTAAGTATATATATATATACATATATATACTATATATATGTGTGTGTGTCTATGTTTATGTATGCTTTGCACATATATGTGTTGACATGTATGTGTAGATAGGTATTTATATATGTATACATCTTTAGGTGTATACATATGTATATGCATATATATGTGTATCTGCATTGTATATGGATATGTACATACATCTATATGTGTCTTTGTATATTTATATGTGGATTGTTATATGGATTGTGTGTGCATATATATATATATATATACAGTTGTATGTGTATACAGTATATATATTTTGTTTGTAGTATATATAGACACATATTAGATATGCTCTATATTTTACATACATGTACTATTATATGGTTTTTGAGGACCCTATTTCTATGATCTCTAAGATCCCAACTAGCCTTAATCCAATGATCTCTGTGAAAAAGGGTTGGAGGGTCTAAGCAGACTTCAAGCCCAAAGTATGATTTGGTGACCAAAAGATTGCTCTAACTCTGACAGCTTGATGTAGATTTTGAAACAGGGACTCTCTCAACCACAGTGAATTTCAATCCATCCAAATGTTCTCATTCCATGTGATTTTTGTCTCTTTTCTTCTGGGGGAAAAACGGTAACTCAAATCAATTCAATTAAAGTCATTGGTTGAAGAGAAATTTATTAGGAATGTATTTGTCAGAAAATGGAGGCACAAAGAAGTGTGTCTCAGGCTTTCTATTTCTGTCTCCCTCTCTGTATATTAGAAATATATATATATATGTGTGTATAATTATATAATCTATATAACTCACTCACTCTATCTATCCATCCATCCATCCATCCATCCTATCTATCATGTCTATCTATCTGTCTATCTATGTATCTATCATCTGTCTATCTATCTATCTATCTATCTATCTATCTATCTATCTATCTATCTATCTATCTATTCAATGTAAGGCATCTGCTCAATGCAGCAAGGTCTTTCTTGAGGTCTTTTAATACTTCCTGGATGCCAGTGAAGCTCTTGTATCTTCTTCCATTAGATTATGACATGCTCCTTGAGAGCAAGGACTGGCTTTTGTCTTTAAAAAACTAAAACAAAATAGCCAGAGCTTAGTACAATGCCTGGCACATGGTAGGCCTGTTGAGCTGACATAATTGTATGCTGCAGCGTACTTGTACCCACTGTGCATGATATTGGGAGACTGTATCTCAGGGCTTGGCATCTTGTGGTGTCTTATAAACCCAGAGGTTGAGAGTTCCAATTTTGCTGGAATTTTCCATTTTTTTTTAACAGTCATCAGGTGGAATCAATCAATTAGTCAGAAAAGGCTAATTCCATGCCAGTCATCTGGGTGGTACAACAGAAAGAAAGTCTTCAAATGAGATGGTTCTCAAGAAGCAGGTTTAGGTTGGATGTGGGGAAAACCTCCTAATGATTGTAGGAGCCCAATTATAAAATGAGTTACCTTGGGATGTAGTGAATTCTCCCATTGGTGAGTTCCTCTGAGAGCCTCCATTTTGTGTAGGGACCCAGACCAACCTGCCTCCTCTTGTTTCTGACTTTCTGGACTTCAGAATAATGTCTTGTCTTCTGCGGGTTCATCGTGGAATTCCCTCAGTGCCTAGAGTCTCCTCACCCTGGCTCAGCCAATCCCTCTGCCTGCTCAACCTGGACTATCCTTGTACAAGACCCAAATGTTTCTTAACTTGTAGTGCCAAAATGGCCATGTCCTTAATGGAAATGGTACTGAAAGTGGAAAGGGTAATGGAAAAGCTACTGCTGTATCTAGTCAATTACCACTGAAGACAGATAGTGGAAAGCAAAAAGGGGCTCCCTGGTCTGGAGTCACCAGAGACTTGGGAGGTGGTGCCTCAGGGCAAAGGAAGTTCTTGCTGCTGGCTTCAGTCCTTTTGGTGCTCATTTTGTCTTTCATTTTAGGTCAACATTTTTTACCTTGCTGTATTATGTGTATTATGTTTGGTCTTGGTCATGTTGGGGGCCAAGTTGAAAAGGGATCTCAAAACTATGAATTTGTTTAGATAAAGGGTATTCAATGATTCCAGGAACCAGGTAGTCTCACTGTGAGGCTGCATATGGAAGGAATTGGCTTGTTTTGTTTCATTGTCTCATTGGGGGAAAAATGGTAATTCAAATCAATTCAATTAAAGTCATTGGTTGAAGAGAAATTTATTAGGAACGTATTTGTTAGAAAATGGAGGCACAAAGAAGTGTGTCTCAGTCTTTCTATTTCTGTCTCCCTCTCTGTATATTAGAAATATGTATATATGTGTGTATAATTATCTAATCTATATAACTCACTCACTCTATCCATCCATCCATTCTATCTATCATGCCTATCTATCTATCTATCTATCTATCTATCTATCTATCTATCTATCTATTTACTGATGACATGTTAGATAGGGGGCTAGTTTCTGGATCAAGATGCCCTAGGTTCAAGCTCTGTCTCATAGAAGCACTGTCTGCATAAATGTAGGTAATAAACTTAACCTCTTAATGCCCTAGGTAATGCTTTAAAATTATCAGTTGCCATATAGAAACTGACATGAATTAGTATTCTCCCACCAATGAAATTATTAGCTGTGTGACCCTGGACAAGTCACTTGACCTCTGTCACCTCAATTTCCCTATGTATAAAATGGAGCTGATAATAGCATTTACTTAACCATGGTTGTTGTAAGGATCAAAGGAGGTAATTTGTGTAAAGCATAAATCTTAAAACTCTGTATAAATCCTACCTATTGTTATTACACAGAAATGTATATAGATACATGGGTATATATCCATATACATATATGCATGTAGGTATTTGCATACATATGCATATTACTTCCTAAACCACAAAGTCTCTGACCATTTGCCCCTAGATTTAAGTATTTGTCAGATGATCAGTGTTCTCAAAGTTGAAGCCACTGCCCAGCAGAGACTCAAAGACAAAGTCATGGAGTGAAAACATCTCTGGTTTGAGGTTTCTCACAACCACCATTCCCAGGCCCTGGTGGAACTCTTCCAGCTGAGCTCCCAGACTGGCCCTACTCAGTGGTCTTGGCCATCACTTCTGAGGCAGAGAAGAAGCAACACCTGCTAAGAGCTCTTCTGTCCAAGCCTCCCTCGACTGGGAAAGGACAGACAAATGACTCAAGGACGTTAGAAGTTGCTCACCTCCTAGTAATTTTTATTTTTCTTGGCAACATCCCAGTCATCATTTTTAAAGAGAGAAAAAAGAATGTCCTCTGGTTGGTCCAAGCCTGGTGTCATGTAACAAAGGCTCCATATTTCAAGTTTATTAGAACATCCTGAGTACCAGGTTATGAACCTGTCAGGGAAATCAGAGTTACTCTCAGCAGGGCTTGATTTAAATGAGATGCTCTGGTTCCCTCCTCTCCAAGGTGTGTTTGCTGGGGCAGGATGGAGCAAACCCATGGCATTCCATGGGGACGATGGCACATCTGGAATTATCGATCAAGCTACATTCTCTTGCTTGGTATCTCATCTACTTCCATGTTTTCAATTATCATCCCTGTGAAAATGATTCTCAGATCTCCACCTTCATCCCTAGTCTGTCTCCTAAGCTCAGTCCAACATCAACACCTTCCTGGTGGGCATTTCAAATTGGAAATCCTCTCAGTGTCTCCAACTCAACACATCTTTCTCCCCAAATCCTCCCCAAATTCCCCCTCTCCTGAACTTCCCGATTACTGTGGAGGCATCCAGATGACAGCTTTGGTATCATCCTCAAATCATTACCCTCAGTCACTCCACATGTTAAATCTTGTTGCTTCTATCTTCACGACATCTCTGACACAAATTTGGCTCACAGGATTGTATATTTATTTATTTTGAATTTAACCTCTAATTCCATTGATAAAGGGGTAAGATGTAAACTCAATTCCTCCTGACTCTGAGCGCGGCACTCCACCTATTATGAAATTCTGCCCATTCATAATGGAAAGGTTAGCATTTATAACAGCACTTTGAAGTTTGTAAAATATTCTAAATAGGCAATTTGCTTTGTGTGTGACATAGTGAGTGGAAAGAATGCTTCTTCTAGAGACAGAGGACCCAGAGTCAATCTCACCTCAGTCAGTCAACAATTAAGCTTTTATTAACGTGTGTCAGGCCCTGTGCTAAACGCTGGGGATATAAAGAAAGGTGAAAGATAGTCCCTGCCCTCAAGCGGCTCACAACCCAATGATTTATAGACTGACTATGAAGTGAAAGTACATTCCTGGAGACAGAGGACCCAGATTCAATCTCATCTCTGATGTTAGGTGCCTGTTTGACCACAGACAAGTAATGTAACCTTCCTGAGCCACAATTTCCTCATCTGTAAAATAAGATGGAAGTGCTCTATGATTTCTAAGCATTATATGAATTTTCATCTCTGGATCTAGGAGCCCTGTGGGTGGGTATTAAAAGTACCCATTTTGCAGATAAGGCAAGTAAAATGGTTTGTCTGTGGTTACACAAGTAAGCTTAAGGGGCAGGATTTTAACACAGGTCTTCCTCACTGTGAGTTCAGGATTCTATCCACTAATTGCCTTTCAATCAAAGGATTTCAAAGATCTTGTCTAACCCTTTACAAATAAGGAAACTGTAACTCTCTGGGAAGGGGAAATTTAGGTGATGTAAAAGCAAAAGGCATTACTAAAATTTTAAAATTAAAAACAAGAATAAAATTAAGAAACTGAGGCTCAGAGAGGTTAAGGGACTTTTCTAATGTCCCACACCAAATAGGTGGCCTAGGCAGGGTTAAAATCCAAATTTAGAACTTTTTTCACTCCTTTCTGGTCTCAGAATAGCACCTTCTTCCACTCTACCCCATCCAGGTCAGTGAGTCTGGGACCTGCTCTGTGGAAGGTACTGTCAAACTGTAGAGATTGTGAGTCACTTTGGATCAAAAGGCAGTTGCAAGAAAGCCAAGGAGAGGGACCTTGAGATTTTGGGCTATGATACAATGACTCTCTCCTAAAGAGATGGCATCTATTTCTCGCTATCTTCCGCGGACTTTGTTTGATGGATCCCCTGTCATAAGACCGGCTGTGGAGTCGCTGGTCCAGGAGAGGTCTCCGATATGGCTCAAAAGCCTCATTTGAGCACAGGGACCATTTCACATCTAGTGGCTCATACATGATTAGTCACTACTCCAAACCAAACAAATAAAGGGCAAGAGGAAACACAGACAGGGAATAACTGCACAGAATTGTAGCTTCTCATGGTTGGAAGGGGCCTCAGATATCATCTAGGTTAACCCTTGTCAGAACAAGAATTCTCTGTACAGAATCACTGACCTGTGGGCATCTATCCATTGCTTGGAGACATCCAAAGGAGAAAGACTCACTGCTTCTCAAGGAAACTTATTGCCTGTTGGGGCAGCACTCACTGTGAGTTAGTCTACCCCAATATCAAACCTAAGTTTAAATGTCTCTAACTTCTACTTATTGCTCCTGGTTCTGTGGGACAGGACAGGAAAAAAAGTATAATTTCTCTTCTAGCTTGGTGATGCAGTGGATAGAGCACTGAGCCTGGAGTTAGGAAGCCTGAAGTTTAAATTTGGCCTTAGAGGCTTATTAGCTATGGGACCCTAGGCAAATCACTTAATCTCTGTCTGCCTCAGTTTTTTCAGTTGTAAAATGGGCAGCAGCATCTACCTTACATGGTTATTGTGAACATCAAATGAGATAACATTTGTGAAGCATTTAGCCCAGTGCCTGAAACATAGTTGGTGCTTAATAAATATTTGTTTCTTTCCTTCTTCTATGTGACAGCCCTACAAATACTCAAAGCTATAACTGTCATTTCTTAAATGTTCTCTTCTCAAGGGTGAATATTCCCAGTTCATAGATTTAGTGCTACAGGGGGCCTTGGAAGTCAACTAGTTTGGGGGGGGAGCAGAGCCAAGATGGTGGAGTAGAAAGACACTTATACAGAGGGTCTTCCCACACAGCCCATAAAATACCTGTAGAGAGGGACTCAACAAATTTTGGAGCAGCAGAAGTAGAAAATAACAGAGTGGAGGAGATTTCCAGCCCAGGGTGACCTGAAAGGCCCACAGGAAATGTTAGTTGCATGGGATCTGGAGTGGGGCCCAGCCCAGCCTTGGCCATGTGGCACAGTGTGACTCTGGGAGGAGGACACCTTGGGGACAGAATTTCCAGTGGCAGCAGCAGCGAATCCCTAGTCCCAGAAGCAGCAGTCCACAGATCCCTCAACCCATAGGCTTCAAAGGTCAATGACAGGTTTTTTTCAGCTGGCTGGGAAGGGAGAAGGGCCTTCTCATAGCTCCAGCAGCAGGCAGTGACCACAGAGGCCACACAGCAGCCCATGCAGTCACCCCCATCCATTGCTGAATATTACCTCAGCCCTGTGTAGAGGCCCTGAGGGAACTGATCTTTATCTCACGCTGAATGGCGGCCCTGATCATCCAGCTTATCTGAAAATCAGCTCCCAGTACTGACTTGATGGAACTGGAGACCAGGTGGCTGTGGAGAGATAACTGCTAAGATTCTGGGCACAAAAATCTCTTCTGCTCCCAGACTAGTATACACACTTGATTGTGACACCTTGGAGGAACTGAGATCTTACAGATTCCCAGAGTATACCCTATTCTTGACAAAAGTCAAGTAACTGATTGGGAAAATGCCCAAAAAGGGAAAAAAATAAGACTATAGAAGATTACTTTCTTGGTGAACAGATATCTTCTCCCATCCTTTCTGATGAGGAAGAACAATGCTTACCATCAGGGAAAGACATAAAAGTCAAGGCTTCTATATCCCAAACATCCAAAATAAATATTCAGTGGTCTCAGGCCTTGGAAGAGCTCAAAAAGGATTTTGAAAATCAAGTAAGAGAGGTGGAGGAAAAACTGGGAAGAGAAATGAGAGAGATGCAAGAAAAGCATGAAAAGCAGGTCAACACCTTGCTAAAGGAGACCCCAAAAAATGCTGAAGAAAATAACACCTTGAAAAATAGACTAACTCAATTGGCAAAAGAGGTTCAAAAAGCCATTGAGGAGAAGAATGCTTTAAAAATCAGAATTAACCAAATGGAAAAGGAGGTTCAAAAGCTCACCGAAGAAAATAGTTCTTTAAAAATTAGAATGGAACAGATGGGGGCTAATGACTTTATGAGAAACCAAGAAATCACCAAACAAAACCAAAGGAATGAAAAAATGGAAGATAATGTGAAATAGCTCATTGGAAAAACATCTGACCTGGAATAGATCCAGGAGGGAAATCAACTAGTTCAACTCTCTAATTTTACAGATGAGGAAGGTGAGGCACAGAGATTGACAACTTTGCCAGGATAGCATACTTGATATGTGGATTTGAACCCATGTTATTTGACTCCAAATCCAGCCCTCTCTGTACTATCCTACAGCTTATCTCTTTTCATTTGACATGATCTTTAGACCTTTCACCATCCTGACCACCCTCTTATACCTTATTCATGTATAGCCCCCAGAACTGAACACAATACTCCAATGGCTTTCTATAGGGTAGAAAGTTCCCATAAGTGTATACAAACTAGGTTTTTATTTATCCTGTTTGGTCCAAGAAGGTGAAAAAAATAATCCTCATATATTTACCCAGGCTGTATCCCAGTCAACTCAATGGAGTGGACAACTGAGTCATTGGCCACTGAATCCCAGGAAGGAGGATATATTTTGATAGCTTAGGCTAAAATAACCTTTCTCCTCTACTGCACAAGCCCTTTGGGCTAGAATTGGGGAGGTTCAGTTGAGATCATGCAACTTTGAATTATATGATCACAAGTTAGAGGATGAAGGCTCATTCATCTGAAGAAGCACCTGGTATAGTCAAATGTTCTCCAAACTGGAGATCCAAACCTTGCATCCTGACTGTATTGCTGTGTGACATGTCCCAAGTTCCTTCATGCCTTCGTCTCTTCCTTTAGAAATTGAAGGAATTGATCAAGAAGAGCTATGAGGATTACAGTTTCATATGTGATTGGAAAGGGTCTTAGAGGTCATCTCGTCCAACCTCCTCATTTTAGAGTTGAGAAAACTAATGCTCAGGGCGGTTAAGATTTGTCCAAGGTCATACAAGTCCTGAGTGGCAAGGGTCATGAACCTTTCATTTTATTCCATTCCATAAATACAATTAGAGCTAATTCTCAATTATCTGCACTAATGGAAGGGTACAGATAAGTAAATCCCTAATAGTAAATGATTCCTTTTACTATATACTTGATGTTACAATATGCATGCTTTGGTTTATGTTTTGGTTTTTTAGTGTTTTATCAGTAGTGTCCAACTCTTCCTGACCCCATTTGGGGTTTTCTTGGCAGAGACACTGGCCTTGTTTGCCATTTTCTTCTCTAGCTCAGATGACAGATGAGGAAATTGAGGCAAACAGGGATAAGTGATTTGCCCAGGATCATATAGCTAATAAATACCTGAGGCCAGTTTTGAACTCAGGTCTTCCACCCTAGTAACAAGTCTGCCATGATTGCATTGAACTAAGAGTTATTATTATTTTCACCTTTTTCCCTCATTCATCTCAGCTTTTTTGATGGGGTTCGGATAGATACAGTTTGAGGACAAGTATTGGTTCTACTACTTTTTTTGTATTTCATATTTTGTTGAACGTTGTATAGGTAGTTAAAATGATTGCTTTTTTCAAAAAGTAATTGATTCATGCTTTTTGTTTTTCAGTTTTATTGTCATGTTATTGTAGTCAATGATAGTGGCCATTGGACGAATTAGCTATTCACAGATGTTTGAGGATTAACCAACCTGTGTTGTTAACATCCTCAGGCCTTTGGAATCAAAGAAAGCCCTTCCAGGTATAGAACCAAGATGATTGTTTATCAAGGGGAGGGTGGAACAGGTAACTGTGTTAATAAAATAGAACTTTACCCAGTGGTGGAATGGTACCCAGTGTATTTATTAATATATTTTATTCAAGGTGCTAGTGTTTTGCCACCTCTACCAAATCAGGAAATCTGCCATGATTAGGTACTATATTTATGCCTCCTGCTTTCCTTTTGCCAGGCTAAGATACCAGGAGTGTATTGTGAGGAATTAAAATTCCAGGCATGTCTTTGCTCTGTTCTGCCTGATTTTCAGAAATTGCAGTAAATCAGTTGCACTGTAAATTGGTCTTCTTTCAGGGAGGGAGAGGGATTTTTCAGGGGGTGGGTCTTGCTTGATGAAAAGGGGAAAACAAATGGATTTTATAAATGTTCTAATCAAGAAGTTAAAGTGAGGTTAAAGTTAATGGGTCTGTCAAGTTGACAAAGGAAAGAGAGGAGAGAGGTAGAATGGGGGGGGTGGGGGGCATGAAGGAAGGGAAGGATAGGATGAAGCATCTGTCCAGGCTGGGCTTGATAAGCCTCAGTGTGGAGAAGCTAGTCTCTGACTGAGAGAGGGGCAAGTGGAGTGGTGGAAAGAGTTTTAGGTCTGGTGTCTCTCTGACCTGAAATTCTGTTGTTGAAAGCTATTGGCTCTGTCACCATGGACCAAAGAGGCAGCTGACCTTGGAGTCAAAAAACCTGGGTTTGAATCTACCTCTGACACACCAACTATGTGCCTTTGGACAGGTCACCATCTTTCATTGTTGCAGGCAGCTCTCTGAAATTAGAAATTACATATGACCTGCTGATGTGCATCAATAGAGGATGTTTCCACACCAGAAGTGCCCTACATTGTTGAAATAATAGGTTGGGACTACCTCCCCCCAAAAAACCCCATCATTTTTGGAGGCTCAATTTTATCATGAATTAAATGGAGAAGATAATATTTATATTTCCCACCTCATGGGGTTGTTGGGATAATCTAATGAGATTCCGTGGATAGGATGTTATTGAAAAGTCAGTGACCATTCTTCTTTTTCCTGGTAATGTCCTTTTTTTCCCTTCTCAATGTGGTAGAAGGAGGCTTACAGAAAGACATACACAAAAACCTCAAGTTGTGCCTGGCCTTTCAGAATAAAAAGAAATGACTTTTATTAAGTGTATTACCTCATTGGAGCCTAACAGCAACCTGATGAAGTAGATACTAATTTTTTTTCTCCTTTTGACAGATAAAAAAATTGATGCTCATAAAAAGTGACATGTACAGGCTTACACAAGCTACTATGTGTCAGAAGTGGAGTTTGAACTCAGGACTTCTTAATGCCAAATGAAATTGCTCTTTATACTGCACAACGAAGTGTTTTTTCACAATTTTTTTCTTTATTAATTAATTAAATTATTTTTGGTTTTGTGCAATCACTTTCATCAATCTTATATTTTCTCCTCCTCCTCCTTTCTTCTTTCCCTCTGCCTCTCCATGATGGTATGCAGTCTTATATAGTTTCGATACATACATTCTTATTAAATACATTTTCACCTTAGTCGTGTTGTATGGAAGAATTAAAATGAATAGGAGAAACCACAAGAAATACCAAAACAAAACAAAATGCAAGAGAAAATCGTCTGCTTAATTCTGCAATCCAATTCCATAGTTCTTTCTCTAGATGTAGATGGCATTTTGCTTCAAGAGTCCGTTGGGAATTTTTTAGGACCTTGCGTTGCTGTGAAAGGCTAAATCTACCAGAAAAATTCCTCGCACACTGTGGTCGTTGCTGTGTACAAAATTCTCTTGGTTCTTCTCCTTTCACTCAGTATAAGTTCATATAAGTCCTTTCAGGCCCCTCTGAAGTATTCCTGTTCATCATTTCTTATAGCACAATAGTATTCCATTACATTCATATACCACAACTTGTTCAGCCATTCCTCAATTGATGGGCGTCCCCTTGATTTCCAGTTCTTGACCACCACAAAGACAGCTGCTATAAATATTTTTGTGCATGTAGGACCCTTGCTTTCTTGCAATTGATCATCCAGTCAATGTCAGTGAGCTTACAGGAGCAATTTTGAAAGAGAAAGTCCCCTTAAAACCATCAGCAATTATTTGTAATGGGAATAAGCTTGAAGCCTTTCAGTAAGATCAAATTTGAAGTAAGGATGACCATTGTCTCCAGTATTATTCCAAAATGTAGTGGAAATCCTAGCCATAGCAATAAGAGAAGAAAAAGAAATAGAAGGAATCAGGATAGGGAATAAAGTTATAAAGCTGTCTCTTTTGTCGATGATATAATGCTTGTTTTATAAAAATAAAGTAAATAAAATATAAAAAAGAAAGTTCCTCACTTGTCTCATCCTAAGGCTCTGACTCTTATTGGAGGGAATCCCAGCAAGTCACTGTTCTGAGGATGGGAGAGAATAACTCTAAGAAAAGAGATTTCAAGGAGGAAGGTAGCTTATAATAACAATAATATAAAAAATTTAGCCTTATGAGATCTGAAAGATGTATCCATTTTATCTTAGTTGATTTTCACAATAACCCAGTAGATAGGTATTATTATTTTTTCCATTTTATGAGAGGTTAAGTGAGTAACCCAAGGTCACATGGCTAGTAAGAATTTGAAGGGGGATTGGAACCCAGATTTTCCTGAATTAAAATTTAGCACTGTATCCACTATGTCATGTTTCCCTTAGAGGGCAACTACTTCTACCTCATCTTTGGATCAATGAGGAAACTACTGAAAAAAGCCCCACGCAGGGTAATTGACTTACCCTGCCTTTTGGCAGATTTGCCCTCCTCTTTCAGTAGGCATCTTGGGAGATGGTTATTGCTGTGTCCAGACCCAGCATATAGACTCAGTTGTTTAGACCCAGATAGACTATATAGTTATGGGGGAGGGAAGGAGAGAAGACAGAAGCTCATATGGTTCCAGCCTGGTCCCCTGAGTTCTGGCTGCCTCCCTTTTGATCACTCTCATTTGTAACTGTCAACAAGACAAAGAATGTGTGATGAATGAACTTTGAAAGGTTCCCTGCCCATCAGCATCTGAAATATAGCTGCATATCACTCCACGGCTGGGAAAACTGGGCTGGGAAGTTTATTCATGAGTAGATTTGTTCTTTTTCTTTTGCAGGGAATAGGAAAATAAGGAAGCAACACAAGTAGAATGGATTAAGAACCCGGGACCTCGGATTCCATCAGTCAACCAAGCAACAAGCATTTATTAAGTGCCTACTATGTACCAGTCATTGGCAATACAAAGGGAAAAAAAACCAGTTTCTGTCCTCAAGTAGCTCACATCTTATAGGATTTCTTTGCTGTGCTTTTGATCTGGGAGCATTTCAGTTTAGTCATCTCGAAATCTATTTTCCTTCTCCTTTGTTTTTGTTATTTAATTGTTTAGCCACACACAACTTTTTGTTGCCATGGACTATAGCCCACTAGATCCTTCTGTCTTCCACTATCTCTCGAGGTCTGTCCAGGATCATGTTCATTGCTTCGACGACATTATCTATCCATCTCATCCTCTGCTGTCCCATTTTCTTTTGCCTTCAATGTTTCCCCAACATCAGAGTCTTTTCCACTGAGTCCTGTCTTCTCATTATATGACCAAAGTATTTAAGCTTTACCTTGTGTGTTTGGCCTTCCAGTGAATAGCCTGAATTAATTTAAATATTGACTGATTTAATTTCCTTGCTGTCTGAGGGACTCTCAAAAGTCTTCTCCAGCACCACAGTTCAAAAGCAATGATTCTGTGGTGCCCAGCTTTCCTTACAGTCCAACTCTCACAGCCATACATTGCTACTGAAAAAACCAAAGTTTGGCCAAGTGGACTTTTGTCGGCAAGGTAGCATCTCCACTTTTTAGTATGCTGTCTAGATAGGCTACAGCTTTCCTTCCAAGGAGCAATTGTCTTTTAATTTTATGGCTGCAGTCACCATCTACAGTGATCTTTGAGCCCAAAGAATATAAAATCTGACACTGCTTCCATTTCTTCTCCCTCTGTTTGCCAGGAAGTGATAGGACCCGTTGCTAAGATCTCAGTTTTTTTAATGTTAGGCTTCAAGCCAGCATTTATTCTCTTCTCTTTCACCCCTTCAAGAGGCTTCTTAATTCGTCTTCACTTTCTCTCATCAGAGTGTATTGTCTGCGTATCTGTGGTTGTTGGTAATTTTTCCCAGCAATCATAATGCCAAATTTTGATTCATTCAGCTTGGTATTTCCAAGATGTGTTCTGTGTGTAAGTTAAATAAATAAGGTGACAATATACAGCCTTGTTGTACTCCTTTTCCAATCATATAGCAATCAATTGTTCCATGTTCAATGCTATCTATTGCTTCTTGATCCACACACAGGTTCCTTGAGAGACAAGTAAGATAATTTGGTACTCCCATTTCTTTGAGACCTTACCACATTTTATTGTGATCCACTCAGTCAAAGGCTTTAGTGTAGTCAATGAAGTAAAAGTAGATGTTTTCTGGGACTCCCTTGTTTTCTCCATAATCCAGCAAATGTTGGCAATTTGGTCTCTAGTTCCTCTGCCTCTTTGAAAATCAACCTGCTCTTCTGGCAGTTCTTGGTTCACATATTGCTGAAGACTAGCTTACAGAATCTTAAGCATAACCTTGCTGGAAATGAATTTAATTGTTTGGGAATTTGAACATTCCTTCCTTGACATTGCCTTTTTTTAGGATTGAGATATATACTGATCTTTTCTAATCCAGTGTGAGTTTCCCAAATTTACTGGCATATGAATGAAACACTTTAACAGCATCATTTTTTAGGATTTTAAATATCTCAGCTGGTATTCCATCACCTCCACTAGCCTTATTGTTACCAATGTTTCCTAAGGTTCCCTTGACTTTCTTCTCCAAGATGTCTGGCTCTTGATCAGAACTATCCTATTGTAGTTATTAGTAATGTTCAGATCTTTCTTTTATAGTTCTTTTGCATATTCATGCTGCCTCTTTTTAGTCTTCTTTTGATTCTGTTAAATATCTACCATTTTTATCTTTCATTAAACCCATTTTTGCATGAAACCTTCCCTTGATATCTCTAATTTTCTTAGACCACTGTCTTTTCCATTCTATTGTTTTCCTCTATTTCTGTGTTGCTCATTAAGAAAACCTTCTTGTCTCTCCTTGTTATTCTCTGGAATTCTGCATTCATTCAGGTGTATCTTTTCCTTTCCCCTTTCCCTTTTGATTTCCTTCTTTCCTCATCTATTTGTAAAACCTCATCAGACTGCCATCTTTGTTTCTTGCTCTTCTTTTGCTTTGAAATATTTGTTGTTACTGCCTCATGCATGATGTTGCAAACCCCTCCTCAGTTCTTCAGGCACTCTCTTTACCTGTTTTAATCCCTTAAATCTATTCATCACTTCCACTTCATATTTTATAAGGGATGTTATTTAGGTCTTATCTATATGGTCTGATAGTTTTCCCTGTTTTCTTCAATTTAAGTCTGGATTTTGCAATAAGAACCTCATGCCCTTATCCACAGTCAGCTCCAGCTCTTCTTTTAACTGACTGTATAGAACTTTTCCACCTTTGTCTGCAAAGTACAATTAATCTGCTTTCTATATTGAACATTTGGTAACGTCCATGTGTAGAGTCACCTTTTGGGTTGTTGAGAAAGATTGTTTGTTATGACCAATGAGTTATCTTGAAAAACTATATTAGCCTCTGGCCTGTTTCATTTTATATTTCACCGCCAAACTTCCCTGTTATTCCAATTATCTTTTGATTTTCTACTTTAGCATTTCAATCCCCTATGATGAATGTGACTTTCTTTTGGTGTTATTTCTAGTAGATGTTGTAGGTCTTCATAGAACTGATCAGCTTTGGCCTCTCTGGCATCAGTCGTTGGACCATAGACTGACTTGTATTACTGCGATGTTGAATGGTTTGTCTTGGATTTGAACAGATATCATTCCATCATTTTTGAGATTATGTGCCTATGTGGCTTTTCTCACTCTTTTATTGACTATGAGGGCTACTTATATTCTTCCTGCCCACAATAGTATATGTGGTGATCATCTGAATTAAATTCACTTCTTCCCACCCATTTAAATTCACAGACAACCAAGATGTTGATGTTTAATATTTCCACCCATGAATTCTCATATGACATGCACTCAGCACCCTCCACTATTTTGGTTGCCCTCCCCCAGACAGTCTCCAGCTTATCAATGTCCTTAAACTTCTGGTTTTCATTTAAAGTTTCCCACAACCTGTGTTCTTCCTATCTGCTTAGTCATTTCCCACATTCATCACTTTCATGGATCCTCCAGTCCAGTTATATTGGTTTACCCTTGTTCCATACACCATATCTCCCATCTCCATGCCTTTCAACTTGCTCTCCCTCCTTCTTACCTCTGACTCCCTTCAAGACTCATTTCAAGTACCACTTTCTGCAGGCCATCCCCAGTCATGCTTTGAAGGATTCCTTATAGTTTTTTTGTACAGAATGTATATATCACAATATGCTATCTCCCCAGTTGGAATATAAGCTCCTTTAGGGCAGAGACCATTTTATTGTTTTTCTATGTCTCCAGCTTTTAGCACTGTGCTGTCACACTAACTGACTGGCTTGAGATAATAGGGATAAAGGCAGCCATCTGACACCCTCTAGGACTCTCTCCATTGACCTTTTATTTTAAGGCTTGGGAAACTGAAGGCTAGAATGAGGGAAATGGTTTGTAGAAGGACATTTGCTGGTAAATGGCAAATCTGGGAGGGAGATCCTGGTGACCTGTCTCCAAATTCCTGACCACTGTCTCTGTTTATGGCTGCTTCATGATTAGTATAAGAACTTAGAGTTTCATCAGGTGTGCTCTGGATAGACATTGAAGGCAAAGGGCATAAAAGGAAGTCAAAAGGGTTCTGTAAGAAGAGGACTTTGTGGGGAGGATGGACTTCAAAACTCTGGCAAAGGAACACTCCTCTGATTGGTGTCTACTAGGGCTGATGGTTTCTTGACCTTCAGCCATTTTCCAAATCCAACAGCCTCTGAACATGACCTTGTATTTTTGACTGTTTATAATACTCCCTGAGATATTTTTTCTCATTGGAGTAATCTTAAAAGTGGCCTTAATACAATAGAGGGAGACATGGGAGAAGAGTTAGGCTTCATGTCCTTGAGTCACCAATTTTTAGCTCTCTAAATCACAACTCACATTTATATAGTCAAATTGAAGGTTACGCCTGAGCTTACCTGATCTACACACCTGTTGCATTTCATAAATAAGGAAAGCAAGGTTCCTGCAGATAAAATGACTTGCCCATGGTCATATAGCAAAGAGGGATCAGAGTTGGAATTGAATACATGCCTTCCTGACTCCAGGTCCAAAATTCCATCCACTATGACATACTACCTCCTCTGTGAAAAAGGGTTACTAATAATTCAACTCAATAAACATTTTTAATAATTCACTACATGCCAGGCACTGTGCTAAGCTCTGGGGATACAAAAAAGGCAAAAGATAGTTCCTGTCCTAAAGGAGCTTACAATCCAAGGTGGGGGACAACATACAAACAAATATAAACAAGGCCAGTGATATCTATAATAAATAGGAAATAATTAACAGACTGGAATTAAGGAGGGTTAGAAAAGTCTTCCTGTGGAAGATGGATTTTAGTTGAGACCTAAAGGAAGTCCGGAAGGTCAGTAGTCTGAGTGGGGGAGGAAGATGTTCCAAGAATGGGGGACAGCCAGACAAAATGCCCAGAGCCGATAGATAGAGGTTCTTGTTCATGAAATAACCAGGAGGCTACTGTCACTGGATGAAAGATTATGTGTTGGGGAATAAGATGTAAGAAGGCCAGAAGGCAGGAGAAGGCTAAGTCAGGAAGGGCTTTGAATGCCAAATGGAACATTTTCTATTTGCTCTTGGAACATATAGGGAGTCACATGGTTGGACCAGTACTTTAGGAAAATCATTTTAGTGGCTAAATGGAAGATAATTGGGGGTGAGGAGAGACTTGAGACAGGTCTGGGCACAAGATGATGAGGGCTTCCACCAGGGTGGGTGACAGTAACCAAGGAGAGAAGGGAGTGTATTTGAGAGATGTTGCGAAGGTGAAATGGATAGGCCATGGCAACATCTTGCCAACATAAGAGAGAACTTGGAGTCTGGGATGACTCCTAGATTGTGAGCCTGAAGGTCTGAGAGGATGGTAGTACCCTTGCAATAGGGAGAAACAGAATGAGTTCCATTTTGGATGTATTGAGTTTAAGAAGTCTACTGGACATCCAGTTTGAGATGTCTGAAAGGCAGTTGTAAATCAGCAGAGTCAGCAGCGAGATTGGGGCAGGATAGGTAGATTTGAGAATCATCAACATAGAGATGGTCATTAAATCTCTGGGAGCTGATGAAATAGTGAAATAGTATAGAGGGAGATGGGAAGAGGAAATGATAGTTGATATTTACATTATATTTTTAAAAAATGATTATTATTTTTTAAATGCAGCTCACTTGGAAACATTGCCATACGGATACGTTTCCAGTTTTAATAAAACTTTGCTTATTCTCTGCAAGTGACATTCCATCTACCACCTCTGCATCTTTGTATTGCCATTTCCTTATGCCTGGAATGCAAGCTCTCTTCACCTTCACCTCTTAAAATCTCTAACTTCCTTCACAGCCCAGCTCAAGTACCTCTACCTTCATCCACCCTTCCTGACCTCATTAGCGCTTTGAAATTACTTGAGTAGACTTTGTGTTTACATGTTTGTCCACCTCCTGTCTTCTCTCCCTATCTCACTCTCCCTACCTCAGTAGCATGCAAATTCATTGAGGTCAGGACTGTCCCATTTTTGTTCTTGTATGACTGGCACCTGGAATGGTGCTTTGGCACATAGTAGGTGCTTTAAAAATGATACTGAATTGAATTGAGTTTCACTGAATTGAATTGCTACAATTCTGCCATACCTTGTCCTGGTCAGGCCACATTCCAAGTATTCTATCCAGTTTTCAGAGTCATATTTTAGGAAAGACATAAACTGGAGCATCTCCACAAGAGGGCAACAAAGATTAATCCATCAACCAATCAACTAGGAAGCATTTATTAGATGCCTACTATGCCTAATGAAAAGGTTGGTGACCCTCTGACAGCTGACCGTATTTGGGTTAGAAAAGAAATAACATGGGGTGTGGGTGGGGGAGGTGACCATATCAATATTCAAATACTTGAAGGATTGTCATGTGGAAAAGGGATTAGACTTGCTCTTAGCTCCAGAATAGTAGAAGTTCTGGAGACATATTTCAACTTCACATCACGGTGAAAAATCTCAATTTCCCAGCTATGGTAGGAGGTGTCCCATAAGTAGCCTCACCTACCCATAAATGGCCTGAAGTAGCTGGGTGGCATAGTGGATAGAGCCCAGTGGATATGATCCAAGTCAGGGATACCTGAGTTCAAATCTGGCCTCAGATATTCATTAGCTGTATAATGCTGGGCAAGTCACTTCACTTTTGTTCTGCCTCAGTTTCCCCATCTATTAAATGGGCATATTGATAACACCTACCTGGTAAGGTTGTTGTGAGAATTAGATGAGATCGTATTTGTAAAGTATGAAGGATGGTGCTATATATTTCCTTTGCCTCATGACTTACTTAGTAGGTTCCTTGTCTCTAGAGGTCTTGGAACAGAGGCAGGAAAATCCTTTCACAGTGTTTAGCTATCTTTATCCTCATCCTCATCATGATGTTGAAGAGAGAATCTTTGTTCAGGTTACAGTATGACCAGATTCTATTGAGGTCCGTCCCACCTCATGAATCTTGCGATTCTGATAGCAGTCGTGCCATGATGATGAACACAGTCAGGAGTCATTCCCCAATAGATAGTTAAAGGATATAAATGAGCCATTCTTAATACAAACACAAAATACCATCACCAAATCACCAAAAAAAGAGAAATACACACTAGAACAACTGAGGATCAACCTAGTACTCTTCAGATTCACAAAAGTGACAAAAAAAGAGAAAATAACAATTATTGGAGGAACAAGAAAGAGATATACTAATGTACTGTTGGTGGGGCCTTGAAGCAATCCAACTATTCTGGAAAGTATTTTGGAAATCTGCCTCCAAAGTGACTAAACCTTGGAACCAGAAGTCTCTCAACTAGGCATATATCCCAAAGGGGCCAAAGGCAGAAGGAAAGTTGAACCTATATAGAAAATTTAGCTGTGGTGTTTGTTCTAACTAAGACCTGGAAATGAAATGACTGTCGAATAAGAAATAGATGAAAAATTCTATGAATAAAAGGGATATGATTATGCTACAAGAGATAAAATCTGGAAGATTTTTATGAATTGATTCAGAGTAAAGTGAATAGAACCAGGTAAACAATTAATAGAATGAACAGATGGATGGGTAAATAGATAGACCCATGATAGATGGATAGACAGATGGTGGATAGATGCATAGATGAATGGATGGATAGATAGGTGAATGGATAGATGGGTAGATATATGATAGCTGGATAAACAGATGATAGAAGAATGGATAGGGGAATGGATGGGTAGATGGATGGCTAGGTGATAGATGGATAGATAGATAGATTATAAATCAATGAATGGACAGAGAAGTAGATAGATACATAAAAGATTTATTAACTGCTTACTATGTACCAAGCATTGTGCTAAGCTGTTGGGGAAATATCTACAATAATGTAAAAGAAAATAACTTTAAAAGACTTAAGAATGTTGCTCTATTCAATGACCTATGGGAACTCTAGGAGACTGATGATGAAGGCTCCTTCCCACCTCTTGGGAGAGAGGTGATGGACTAGAGGTCCAAAATGAGGCAGACATTTTTCCAGAAACAGCCAATGTTTAAGATTGACTTTATTCAACTGTTCAAGTGAGGAGGACTTCTAGTTATGAGGAACTGGTGAGTTGTGATTGGAATAAAGAGAGGCACAGTCAGTCATTTACTGAGTGCCAGGCACTGTCCTAAGACCTGGGGATACAGAGAAAGACAAGAACACTGCTCTTGTTCTTAAGGAATTCACAGTCTAATGGGTGAAGGCAACTTGTAAATGATCCATATGTAAAAGAAATATATAGGATGAATGGAAGGTAATTCCTGAGGAGATATTTGAGCAGCTCTGGGAGGGAGTACCAGTGGAAGAGGGAGAGGGCAAGGCTTTCTGCAGCAGGGAGAATTTGAGTTGAATTTCTGGTGGCAGAGGACAAGGACTGATTTAATTGATATAGAGAACTCCCAGGTGAGGAAACTGTTGCTACCAATGCAGGTCAGCTTTCCTCCAACCTTTTTCTGCAAGGTTGTGATTTGCCCATGGTCATATGACAAATAGATTACAAAAGTTGGACTTGAATCCAGGTCTTTCTGACTTCGAGATCAACTCTTTATCCATCATAAGAGAGATGGGAGGAGGGAAGAAAGAAAGAAAAAAAGAAAGAAAGAAAGAAAGAAAGAAAGAAAGAAAGAAAGAAAGAAAGAAAGGAAGGAAGGAAGGAAGGAAGGAAGAAAAGAAAGAAAGAAAGAAAGAAAGAAAGAAAGAAAGAAAGCAGGAAAATAAGAAGTAAATATAAAAATGGAGGAAGGAAAAAGAAAGAAAAAGGGAAAGGAAGGAAGGGAAATAGAAAAAGAAGGAAGGAGGAAAATAAGAAAAAGAAAAAAGAAAGGAAGAGATAGAAAAGAAAGAAAGGAAGGAAGAAATAAATGTCAATTAGACATTACAAAATGTATAGAAGAGAACAATGGAAGGAAATTCATAAGGAGACACAGACAAGCATAGGAATAATGGAACTGCCGTGTAAAATTTAATATATTAAAAAAAACAATCTGTGTATAGTAGAAGTCATAATTTCTTCTGCAATTTTATTTTTCTGTTCTTCTTTGTCTATTTAAACATTAATGTTGATGGATGTTTGCCAGATTCATAATAAAACTATACACACACATTTAAAGAGATAACTACAGAATGAATTCATCTCTGCTGCTGATTTGACATATGTGAAAATTGAGATGCCATGATGTCAACCTGAGGAAGGATATGCTGGTATAGCAGAATGAACTGAACTCTGACCCTGGTATCCAAAGACCTGGTTCAAATCTTGTCTTTTAGATTTCCTGTGTTTCTTTGAGCAAGTCATTTCCCTTCCCTAGAACTCAGTTTCCCCATCTGTCAAATGAAGGAGTTTTATTAGATGACTCAAAGGTCCCTTCCAACTCTAACTCTAAGAGGCCATGAATCCTGAACATGGATTCAAGAGACTTTGTTTTCAATTATCTCTCAGGTAAATCGCTTCCACTACCTGAGCCTCAGTTTCTCCAGTTGTAAATAAAGGTTGCAACTTCTATATTTCCTTTCTCAAAGACTTCTGCTGAGAAAAATCATTTTGTAAAACTCAAAATACTAGATTAATGTAAGTTGTTGGCATTTATTTACAGTCACATTATGGCTGAGTGACAGAGTTGTGAGAAAAATCCTAGAAAACTGGCTCATTGTTCCCCCAGAACACAGCACAGCTGAGAGCGTCAGGATCCTTACAGAGGGACTTCTGGTTCCTGGGGGCCTCTATTTATAGCCCACTTCTCCCTGGCAGATTGGACTTATGCTTATGCTGGCTGGAGTGTAATTAGCAACAATGGATGCAAGGAAGCTTATAATAGGGTTATTAATTATGTACATTTCTGTTTACAGGAGAATTATAATATTAGCCCCATTAAGCACCATTATCAATGCATGATCTAATAATTTCATCCTAATGAAACCAATACATTTCCCAGGGACAGTAGTAAGTATCCCCTATTTGCTGGAAATCTTCTTAATGTGGGATGGGAAGCAGCTTGCAGAGGGGTTATTCTATTGGCAATGACCAAAGATACTCATTAAGAAATCTCATGTTGATAATTCTCACCGCTGTCCTTTAACCTTGGGTTGATTGAAGATGGTAAAATCATGGATTTTGAGTGAGAAGGATCTCCAGAGCCATCTAATCCAACTCTTTAAATTTGTGGATGAGAAAACTAAGGTCCAGAAGAGGTTGCGATTTGCTCGGTCAGTCAATAAGCATTTATTAAGCTCTTATTGTTTTCCAGGCAGTAAATTGAGTACTGGGGGTAGTAAATTTTTTTTCCTATTAGAACTTTTCAGTTACAAAGCACCATTTATATCCTCATAGGTCTTTAGATCTAGAGGGGAAAGGGAGCTTATAGATCATTTTATCCATAACTTTCACTTTGCAAAGGAGGAAAGAGACCCAGTATAACTTGCTTAAGGCCACTCAAGACAGAGGCAGGATTTGAACTCTGGTCCTTTGACTGCAAATCTAACATTCTTTTCCCATTGTACTAGATTGCCTTCTCAATAGGATGAGTCAGTGACAAGAGCGCTGGATGTGGAATCAAAGCACCTGGGTTTGAATCCTGGGCCTGTCATTTACTCATCATGTTGCCTTGGCCAAGCCATTTGCCCTGGCCTCAGTTTCCTCATCCTAAAAATGAGAAGGTAGTGTTCTACCTTCTAGTGTTCTAGATGACCTTTAAGATCCTTTCTAGCTCTAAATCTGATCTCCTGATTGCTAACAGATCTCACCCCTCTTAAGTCCCATGATTCTGGGAGCCCCAACTTCTCTTTAGTGTCAAAGGTCTTGGAAGTCCCTTTGTTGGGTTTGGTCTTGTCTATTCCTGGGGCTGAGGTCAGCATTTCTATCCCCTCTTCTCAAACTAGAGAATTGGCATTTAAGTAGGTAAGGGGCTTAAAAAAATTGCTATTCCTAGAATTAACATATTCTGCTAGTTTGCTGAAAATACTTTTAATTTTTATTAGAATGATAGAGGGCAAAATTCTAGCCAAGTTCTGTAGGGGAGGTCCCCAGGTCATGGATCAAAACAGGGTCAAGGAGGAATTTTCATACACTACTATGGGGAGGGAGTTCTACATGCGGGTTTTGAAAAGTGGGATTTGAACCTGGATCAACTCCTCCCTCTGCAATCTTCTCATATCTTTTACCACTCCTCCTCCACATAGTCTCCAATCCAGTGATATTGATCTCCTGGATGTCTCTTGAACAAGACACTCCATCTGCTGACTCTGGGCATTTTCTCTCCCTTCTTTTCCATGGTCCTTCAAGTCGCAGTTAAGTTCCTACCTTCTACAAGAAGCTTTTCTCAATCCTCCTCAAGGTTAATGCCTTCCCTAATGCTAATTAACTCCAGTTTAGCTTGTTTATAAATAGTCTTTAGAAAAGCAAGGTGGCACAGTGGATAAAGCACCAGGCTTGGAGTCTAGAAGATACATCTTCCTAAGTTCAAATCCAGCCTCAGACACCTATTGTCTGTGTGACCCTGGGCAAGTCGCTTCTTGTTTGCCTCAGTGTCCTGTAAAATAAGCTGGAGAAGGAAATGGAAAACCCCTCCCGTGTCCTTGCCAAGAAATCCATAAATGGGGTCACAACATAGACATGACTAGAAGATGAATTAACAAGAACGAAAACATGACTGTTGGCATGTTATCTTCTCCCATTAGACTGTGAGTTCCCTTGACCTTTCTTTGTAACCCAGTGCCTGGCCCACAGTAGGTGCTTAATAAATGTTTATTGGCAGGTTGATTGATTGATGGAAATACTGTGTTCCCCTATGACACTGTATGTCCTTGGTTTTACTTTGATTCAGCAGGACCACAAGGTACTTGCTCCATGCTTCAATTACTTTATCATGCTTATGACTTCTTCCAGTGGGCTTTCATTTTGGACTTTGCTGTCAAGTCATCACCCTGGGACGTCATTGGCTCTCTTTGAAAACAAGGAAGGAACAATAATTAGCCCCAGTTCCTGGCACATGCCTCTGAGCTAATAACAGCTAGTATTTATGGATCACTTTAGCATTTGCAAAACACATTACAAACATAATCTCATTTGATCCCTCACAAGCCTGGGAAGTAGGTGCTATTATTTTTTTAATATCACTTCCTTTTTTATATTAATTTATTTATTTTTAGTTTTCAACATTCACTTGCATAACTTTTAAGTTTTCTCCCCCTCCCTCCCCTCTTCCTCCCTGAGATGGCATGCAATCTAATATGGGCTCTACACACACATTCCTATTAAACACATTTTCACATTAGTCGTGTTGCATAGAAGAATTGCAATGAATGGGAAAAACCATGAGAAAGAAAACAAAACAAAACAAAAAAGAAAATACTTTGCGTTCAGGCTCCATAATTCTTGCTCTGGATGTGGATGGCATTTTCCATGAGTCCTTTGGAATTGTTTTAGGTCCTTGCATTGCTGAGAAGAACTAAGTCCATCAAAACTGGTCATCAAACACTGTGACTGTTACTGTGTACAATGTTCTCCTGGTTCTGCTCCCCTCACTCAGCATCGGTTCATCCAAGTCCTTCCAGATTTTTCTGAGTCCTCCCATTCATCATTTCTTATAGCACAATGGAATTCCATTACATTCATATACCACAACTTGTTCAGCCAGTTCCCAATTGATGGGCATCCCCTTGATTTCCAGTTCTTGGTCACCATAAAAAGAGCTTCTATAAATATTTTTGTACATGTGGGTTCTTTTGCCATTTTTATGATCTCTTTGGGATGCAGCCCTAGAAGTGGTATTGCTGGGTCAAAGGGTATGCACATTTTTGTAACCCTTTGGGCATAGTTCCAAATTGCTCTCCAGAATGGTTGGATCAGTTCACAACTTCACCAACAATGCATTAGTGTTCCAACTTTCCCATATCTTCTCCAACATTTATCATCTTCCTGATTTGTCATGTTAGCTAATCTGATAGGTGTGATGTGGTAAGTAAGGGTTGTTATTCTCATTTTACAGGTGAGGAAAGTGAGACAGAGAGAAGTTAAATGATTTGTCCAGGCTCACACAGGTGGTAAGTTTCTAAGACACAATTTGAACTCAGGTCTTGACTCTAAGAACAACATCCTATTCACCATGCTCCTTATTCTAAATAAACTGTGTATATTCTTATATGTATATGTTGTCCCTGATAGAATGTAAGCTCTTTGCTTACATTGCATTTTTGTCTTTTTATTTCCAGGCTCTAAGACTGTGGTTGGTGGTCACATAGTAGGTACTGAATAAAGATTTATGAATGAAGCAGAATTACGGTAGCTCAAAGGAAATGTGAGATGCAAAAATACATCTCCACTCCAATGACTATTTGTATCCAATTTGTGGTAGAGTCTTCCAAGCTCGTATTGGTCTGATTAGCCACAGTTGACCCTGACATAGAGATCTCATTTTAGTTCTCTCTGAGCATGAAGGACAAAAGCCAACCAACCAACCAAACAACCAAACAACCAACCACTTAATAAATGCTTGTGAAGAGTATTTTCTCTGGAGACAAAAGGCCCACTTATCTATGTGTCTCTTAATCGGTGTCCAACTCAATATAATCTTAAGTCTCTGAGGTCCCTCCCAGCTCTCCACTGAGGTGCCTTGGAGCTACACAGAGTGGGAGTTCAGTGTCACCAGGGTCATTACAACATTCAGAACTATATGGAGCAAAAGGCCCTCTTCACTGGACAGAATGAAAAATGTTTCTGCCTGGAAAGCTTCCCAGGTCTTCAAGTGAGGAGTGAGGAACATTCAAGGACAATGTCTGAGACATAGGAAAGTTGGTTCATAATGTGAGCAGAAGGGTACAAGGGAAGGGAAACCTAAGGAAAAGAAGGCTTGGGAGTGGGAGTAAGGACATGACAGCTGTTTGGAGCTTTCCAAAGGCTGTCATGTGGAAGAGAGATTATTAGCTTTTCTCTGCTTGTCCCTAGAGAACTGGGATGAGGGAAATGAGGAGACTCTGTGAAGTGGAAGGTTTAAGTCTACAGGAAAGGGGAAAACATCCGCCCCCCACCCCCAGCCTGGCACTGGAACTATTCACATACAATGTCTCCTGTCTGGGATTTTGTTGAGGGGATTTCTGTTTGGGTAGGGATGTCTCTGGTAACCTCTGAGGTTGAGATTCTGTACATTTTTTAATGTTTATTTATTTATTTTTGGTTTTAATATTCACTTATTCATTTCCACAAAATTTTGAGTTCCAAATTTTCTCCTCATCTCTCCCCTCCCCCCACCTCACAATGCCTTGCATTCTGATTACCCCTTCTCTCAATATGCCCTCCCTTCTATCATGCTCTTATCCCCATCTTCTCTCTTTTCTTGTAGGACAAGATAGATTTCTATATCCCATTACCTGTATTTCTTATTTCCCAGCTGTATGAAAAAACAACTCTCAACATTCGTTCCCAAAACTTTGAGTTCCAACTTCTCTCCCTTTTACCCTCCCCACTCATCCATACTGAGAAGGCAAAAATTCAATGTAGGCCATATATGTGTAGTTTGGCAAAAGACTTCCATAATAGTCATGTTGTATAAGACTATATTTCCCTCCATTCTATCCTGCCCCCCATTTATTCTTTTCTCTTTTGACTTTGTCCCTCCCCAAAAGTGTTTACTTCTAATTACTCCCTCCTCCCATTTGTTCTCCCTTCTATTATCCTCCCCATCCTACTTGTCCCCTTCTCCTCTACTTTCCTATAGTGTAAGATAGATTTTCATACCAAACTGAGTGAGCATGTTATTCCCTCCTTAAGTCAAATGTAAAGAGAGTAAGCTTCACTTTTTCCCTCTCACCTCCTCCCTTTTCTACTCCATTGAAAAAGCTTTTTTTGCCTCTTTTATGAGAGATAATTTGTCCCATTCCATTTCTCCCTTTCTCCTCCCATCATATTCCTCTCTCATCCCTTAATTTTATTTTTTAGGTACCATCCCTTCTTATTCCACTCATCCGGTGGGGTGTGTGTGTGTGTGTGTGTGTGTGTGTGTGTGTGTGTGTGTGTATGCGCGCGCGTGTGTGTATATGTATAATCCGTCCAACTACCCAAATATTGAGAAAAGTCTCAAGAGTTACACATATTATCATTCCATGTAGGAATATAAACAGTTCAACTTTAGAAGTCCTTTATGATTTCTCTTTCTTATTTACCTTTTCATGCTTCTCTTGATTCTTGTGTTTGAAAGTCAAATTTTCTGCTTAGTTTTTGTTTTTTCATCAAGAATGCTTGAAAGTCCTCTATTTCACTGAATGACTATTTTTTCACCTCAAGTATTATACTCAGTTTTGCTAGGTAGATGATTCTTGGCTTTAATCCTATTTCCTTTGACTTCTAGAATATCATATTCCAAGCCCTTTGATCCCTTAATGTAGAAGCTGCTAGATCTTGTGTTATCCTGATTATATTTCCACAGTACTCAAATTGTTTCTTTCTAGCTGCTTGCAATATTTTCTCCTTGACCTGGGAATTCTGGAATTTGGCTACAGTATTCCTAGGAGTTTCTCTTTTTGAATCTCTTCCAGGAGGTGATCAGTGGATTCTTTCAATATTTATTTTGCCCCTTAGTTCTAGACTATCAGGGCAGTTTTCCTTGATAATTTCATGAAAGATGATATCTAGGCTCTTTTTTTTTGATCATAGCTTTCAGGTAGTCCCATAATTTTTAAATTGTCTCTCTTGGATCTATTTTCCAGGTCAGTTGTTTTTCCAATGAGATATTTCACATTCTCTTCCATTTTTTCATTCTTTTGGTTTTGTTTTGTGATTTCTTGGTTTCTCATAAAGTTATTAGCTTCCATCTGCTCCATTCTAATTTTTAAAGAACTGTTTTCATCAGTAAGCTTTTGAACCTCCTTTTTTCCATTTGACTAATTCTGCTTTTTAGAGCATTCCTAGCCTCATTGACTTTTTGGACCTCTTTTGCCAATTGAGTTAGCCTTTTTTAAAGGTACAATTTGCTTCAGCATTTTTTGGAGTCTCTTTTATCTTGCTGTTGATTTGCTTTTCATGCTTGTCTTGCATTACTCTCATTTCTCTTCCCAATTTTTCCTCCACCTCTCTTAATTGATTTTTAAAATCCTTTTTGAGCTCTTCCATGACCTGAGACCATTGCATATTTATTTTGGATATTTGAGACTTGACTTTTTTGACTTCCTCTGATGGTAAGCATTGTTCTTCCTCATCGGAAAGGATGGAAAAAAATACCTGTTTACCAAGAAAGTAACCTTCTATAGTCTTATTTTTCCCCCTTTTTTGGGCATTTTCCCAGCCAGTTACTTGACTTGAGTCCTTTGTCAAGAGGAGGGTACACTCTGAGGGCCTGTAAAGTTCTCAGTTCACTTAAGGTGGCACAATCAAGGGAGAAGAGTTTACTCCTCTCCTGGCTTGCACACTGGTCTGGAAGCAACGAGAAACTTTTAAGCCCAGAATCTGTACGTAGAATTTCCTCTCCACAATGGCCTCCAACTCTACCACACCATCATTTCTCCTCACCCCAGGGCCATGCTCAAGACTAAGATTCAGATCAGCTGTTCAATTCCCCCAGGGGTTTTAGGCAGAAGACTCCAAGAATGGACTGCATCATTCTTCCTTTCTCCTGGGTAAAGGAGCTTTTTCACTGACCTTTGAAGCTGTCTTTGGCATTTGTAGGTTGAGCAAGCTGGGAACTCCTGCTGCCAGTGGGCTCCCTGAAGCTTCTTCTAGGTCCTGTCCTGCCACACCCTGTGATCCATGTCCATGCCCAGTGTGATAGACCTTTCCTATTGGCCTTTCAGGCTTTCTTGGACTGGAAATCTTTTCCACTCTGTCGATTTGTTCCTTCTGCTGCTCCAGAATTTGTTTAGAGTCATTTTTTACAGGTATTTTATGGGCTATGTAGGGAAGCTTCTACAGGTCCATCTTTCTATTCTGCCATTTTGGCTCCACCCCCCAAGATTCTGTAATTCTTTATCATGATGTGTGTGCATACACATACATAAGTCTAAACATACCTATACATGCATACATATATGTATAAACACATATGCACACACACGTGCATGTGTATGCATGTACAAACAGGTATATGTACTGCTTAATACAAACATTTCTGTCTTTATTTAAGACCTTAATTTAGGGTGCACACTGGATGGAGCATAAGACTTAGAGTGAAGAAGACCTGAGTTCAAATTCAGCCTCTGACACTTAGTAATTGTGGTCCTGGACAAGTCACTTGACTTTTATCTGCCTCAGTTTTCTCATCTGTAGAATGGGAATAATAGCAGGACTTATCTCCCAGGGTTGTTGTGAGGGTCAATGAGATCATATTTGTGAAGAGCTTTGCAAAATGTTAGCTGTTATTATTATCATTATTATCTCCTATACTCAAGAGATATATCACATATAAAATGGAAAGTTATGGTTGACAGGAGTTCCCCACCTTGACTATAATTTTGTTCCCTTATAGAGTGTCATAACCAGCTGTCTTCATGGCTACATGGTACCACTCACCTATTGGCCCAATTGAATAATTAGGGAGGTTGTACTATGTGCCTCTTACTTTGATAGACGATATCATACAATTTAGCAATCTTCATGCAATTATTAAACACCTATTGTGTGCCAGGTACCATGCCAAGAGGAAGCAAATAGACATGCTTGAATGATGTAGAAAATAGATATGATGAAATTTGGAGTCAGGGGAAGATGCCAGCTGCTGGGAGTGGGATTTGGAAAGGCTTTGTGTAGGAGGTGGTGCTTGAGCTCATTCCTGAAATGAAGGCATTTATTAAACACTGATTGTATGCCAGGTGTTATGCTAAGCATCTGAGATATAAATACAAGAAGAAAGGCAGTCCCTGCCTTCAAGGAGATTCTCATAGGGAAATAAAACCCATAAAGGGATCTGAGAAGCTTGGCAGTGGGATGGAAGCATGGCTGGGAGAATCTGAAGATTCACCAGCAGAGTTGGGAGAGAAGGGAAAGAGGGAAAATGTCTGACAGGGACACTTTGCCAAAATGGAGGTTTCCTCCCCTATAAAATGAGGGGGCTGGACCAGAAGACCCATAAAATCCCACCTTGATCTAAATCTATGATCTCTGTAAGGTAGGCACTATGGACATTATTATACCTACAAATATAGGACAGTGGAGGCTCAAGAAAATGCAGCAATTTGTCCATGGTCACCCAGCAAATCTGAGAAGTGGGATTATAAATGAGGATATCTATAAAATGAGGTGACCTCTGAGGTCCCCCTCAGTTCTATATCTATGATGTGTGGCATCAACAAGAACTAAAACAGACAGGCAGGCACAGATGGGCTGCAATCTGCAACAGAGAAGGGAATCCCTACATTGATGAGCTGGACCATGGGAGTCTTGGGGAGTATCTTCCTTCACCCAACCCCATGCCATGCACATAGAAGGCCCTTCACCAACATCAGTTACCTGGCACTGAATGGGGGCAAGACAAAAGAAGTCAGTCTACCTCTTTAGCAAAGCCATGGGAAGCTCTAATCTTGATTACAGTCTCTGTGAAATCCTGTGGTTTTGGAAATACACAGGACTTCCAAGATGCAAAGACTGGGACAAACAAACCATGATCATCTCTGTGATAATAACTGCCATTGATAAATATTTCTCCCCAGCAGCTCCAAAGTGTATACTTGTGCCAATGAGTAATCAGGTTCCTCCTGGGAGGTGACAAGACAGATGGGACTTAGACTATTTTTGTGGGTCTGTTTTAAAAATAGAGGCATCATTTTCTGGGTGTGCACAAATCCACATTCATAGAAGAGGCTTGTCGGATCATCAGTTTCAGGCTAGAAGAGGTCATGGAGTCTGACCCCTTCACTTACCTGAGGGAAAAACTGATGCTTATGCAGGTCGAGTGACTTGCCTGAGGTCAACCATAACACTAGGAGATAAGTACAATTTTATGCTCATTTTACAGATGAGGGAACTGAGGCAGATAAAAGTCAAATGACATCTGGGCTCACAGTTACTAAGCATCAGAGATCGCCTCCATGTTCCAAGATCTCACTACACTACTTCTGCCTTGCTTAATTAGTCACGAGTAACGACACTAGGTAGCATAATGCATGGAGTGCTGGACTTGGAATCAGGGTTTGAATGCAGCTTCAGACCCTTACTTACTAGCTGCAAGATCCTGGATAGGTTATTTAACTTTTCTCAGACTCAGTTTTCTTACCTGTAAAATGAAGTAGTTGTGAGATTACATATGAAGTGCTTTGCAAATCTCAAAGAATTATATAAATGCTATATTTTATTATTACTATCTACCCATGTGGCAAAGATATTTGGAGTTCTTTGCTCTCTTCCTAGAAATCAACATCACCTTCACATCCTGTCTCTTTCCTGCCCCTTTCCTGCCCCACAAAGGAAGATCTCATCCCCAGCATAAAGGGTGATGATGAGAGCTTTCCCATGTCGGCTATCCCAGGCTTTGATCCTTCCCACCCAGTTTCAGTAAATCCCAGTGATTAGGTAGAGATGGTCACTGGGATCTTGAAATTTGGAGGCAAAAGACTAGGGTTCACATACACCATTCATCTACTTTCTGCCTTTGGGACCTTGTGGACATCACTAGCTATCTCCTGCCTCTACAAATAAAAGAGGATTGGGTTAGGCAGTCTTTAAGGGTCCTTCCTGCTCTAAATCAGGATCCCATAAAAACTGTATTTGCTATTTGACCATAAATCAATGAAACTGGATATTGACTCTGATGGGAGCTCACACACAGGAAGAGAATGTCAAAGAGGAAGCGGAGAACATCAGCTGGTGTCAGGGGGATTGAGTTCTAGTCCTGGCCTCATCATTAATCAGTAAGGTGACCTTGGGCAAGCTATTTTCCCTCCCTTGGTCTCAGTTTATTTGTCTGTAAAATGAGACAGTTAGAAAAAATGTTCTCCAAGGTCGTCTCAAGCTCTAAATCTAAGTTCTTATGATCATAGCCACACAGGCACAATCTAATTTTCTTCTGTTGCTTGATTGGTGAGAATTCTAATATATCATGTATAAAACATGATGTAGTCTAATATGCAATGAACTAATATGTTTTATATTGCTATAATATATAATTATATGTACAATTATAATATATATATGCATTAGACTATATTATATATTAAAATTCATATCAATTGAGCAATATATGTGTATATATGTTATAATTCTAATATAGACATATAGGCATAAACATATTCTATTTCTAATATATGCACATATATACATACACACATGTATATATATATATATATTTTTTTTTTCAATAATTTTCAAGGTAACTTGAAGGCACTGTGTGGATTTCAACCCATCTGTAACTTAGTAGATTCATCTTAGAGATTTGCCTAAAGTTTAGAGAAGTTGCTTGCTTAGGGCCACAGGACTATGAAGTATCAGAAGCAAGATGTAAGGCCTAGTCTTCCTTCCTCTTAAAACCAGCACTCACTCTCTGACTCAATGGGCAAGCCCCCATTAAGTACCTGGCATAGAGTAGGCACTTAAGGAATGCTAACTGATTGACTGCTTGACTGTTCCATGCCAGGCACTCTTAGAGGTACTGAAGATACAAAGACAAGAGTAAAACAAATAATTCTTGTCCTCACAGAGCTTCCATTCTACCCAATATTCCATATCAGGGGTGGGGAACCTGTGGCCTTGAGGCTCCATGTGGGCCGCGCTTGAGGATCTAGAGGTCCACCTCTGATCCATACTATCTCTTATAAAAGACAAATGACCTTTCAGCATTCCCACAGTGGAAAGGATATGAGCAGTTCCCTATCCCTACCCACAGCTAAAAAAGGATCCTGTATACCCCCTCCCAGGGAGGGGAAATATACTACCTCTAGAAGCAAATCTTTCCACTTTGGGAAAACTCTCATTTTGGGAACTTTTCCCCCTTACATTAAATCTTAACTTTCCACAGATTCCCACAGGTCACTCCCTGTTATGCTCTCAAGGACCAAGCAGAATGAACGTTATTCCTCTGCCAAAAAATAGCTTCAAAGATAGCCCTCATGTACACCCTGAGTTTTACCCTCTTTTCCAGGCTAAACATTCCTATTTTCTTTAACTGCGTATCCTATGTCATGATCTAGAGGCCCTTCCCTCTTTAGCTTATTAAGAGTCCACTTAAAATGTCCAGCATAGACCATAGCATTTCAAATGTTGTCTACAGCAAGGATCCCCCTGATCACATTCCCGTTTGGCAGCCTTTGACTCTTTTGACTCTTATAAAACCAGCCAGGAGTCAGGATCATCCATCACCATGTGCAATTCTGAGAAAAGGATGACTTCTCAGAAGAATTCCAGCTGATGGGAAAGAGGCTGCCCTGGCTTGGGAATGGGGCTCATCTCTGTTTACAAGCTTAGGAGAGATCATTGAACACTGGTGGGAAAAAAGGCTCTGGGATGATCTTAGTGCAAAGAAACAAGGCAGTTATTTCTACGCAGATCCACCAGGAGAGCCAAGCTTGAAGGAGTTCTATCTTTTCTGAAAGAATGACTTGTAAGTTTAGCTAATCTCGGAGGGTCTGCCTGAATCCAGAATGGGGGCTATTGCCAAAGGCTATCTTTTGTCGGGGGAGCTGGTTGGGGAGAGGGGAAACATCTCTCTTCATCCCCAGGAAATGAAGGAATGAATAGATGAAAAAAAAAATCATTGGCTAATTGCTTATTAGGTGCCAGGCAGTGTGTGAACGGTGCAAGAATGGGGTTGACTGGCTTACTTATCTCCATCCCAATTAAAATAAATGATAAAATGCATGGTCAGTTGGGGGTTTAAAACATCAAACTGTAATGACATCATGTTTGAATAGGCTAAGAAAATTTTGTATTGCTCTAGGGCTCATTTAAGAGGATCAAGTTAGAGAACTAGTCATCCAAAAGTTTGGAAAAAGATGACTTTCTAGTACAAACTTTCCCTCCCTCACCCCCACAGCAGGGGAAGTATTTGCCTAGAAGGAATGACTTTGGCTTTGACCTGGCCCAGGTCTCTTCTCCCCTCCTTTCTTCTCTTTGGCTTGTTGAGCTTGAAAGGGTCTACAGTGTGTTAGACTACTCACCCTCCCAGGAAAGTTCACCTAGGAATGAAATGGGAGTAACAGGTATTGGAATGTTCATTAGGGAGTGGAGATCACCACATCTCCTGAGGATAGAGCACCAGACTTGGTATCAGGAAGACTTAAGTTCAAATCCAGACTCAGACACTTATTAGCTGTGTGACCCTAGGCAAGTCTCTCAATCATGTTTAACTCAGTTTCTTCATCTCTAAAATGAGTTGGAGAAGGAAATGGCAAACCACTCCTGTATCACAGCCAAGAAAACCCCCAACGGGGTCAAGAAGAGTTGGGCACAGCTGAAGACAACAACAAATCCTGTACACTAATCATGGGTATGATGATAAATGTTTAACAGTCAGGTCTCTACCACTGCCACTGTTCTGTCGCACTCCCTTGTAGGTTTTACACACACTATTCTGAGATTTGGTCTACAAAACTCCTCCTGAATTTGGGTCCATTGGTTGATCACTCAGTAAGTACTGATTAGTCACATACTCTGTTCCAGCTACTGGATTAGATACTACAAGATACAAAGACAAAAGTGACTTGCCTGCCTTCAAGGAGTTTACCTTCTATTAGGGTAAATAATATTACAGAGAAAAGCTGATAGAAAATATTCACAAAATAAATACAAAAAATAATTTTTTGTTTTTGGTGGGCTAGGAGACAGTGGGGGGAGGGATGGATTAGAAAAGGCTTTGGGTGGAAGTTTTGAGGTAAGCTAGAGAGTCTAAGAGGGAAAAATGAGAAGGGAGAGCATTGCAGGGAACAGGCTGTGTGAAGTTGTAATGGCAGGAGATGGAGAAACAAAAATGTCAGCTCAGCTAAAAGGCACTATGTGAAAGGAATGAAGAAAGAAAACGAGCATTGATTATGTACTTGTTGTATACCAGCTACTAGGGTAAGAGATGTAATTAAGATGGGCATGAATGGGTTTTGCTGCAGGGCACTGGCATCCAGTGGGCACACTTCTTCCCTAGGTGATTCCTCCTTTAATGATGCTTCGGAGACATAGGGATGGTGGGTGAAAAAAGGTGGAAAAATCACTGGTGTTTGAGTCAGAGAATGTAGTTTTAAGATCTGTCTTTGTCACATGTTACCCAAGTGCCATCTTGGGGAAATCCTTTCACCCCTCTGTACCTCAATTTCCACAGTGCACTAGCTTAGGTGTCAGATGACGTGGGTTAGAACTCTACCTTTGATGCTTACTATCTGACAGTTGGTAAGACATTTCCTTTCGCTGGGCCTTAGTTTTCTTCTTGAAAAATGAAGTATTTGAGTTGGATGGTTCCTAAGGTCTGCTTCAACTTGGAATCTATGATCCTTGGCTCCTCCCTGTGCCCCAGTTTCCTCATCTGTAAAATGAGTTCTGAGGTCTCTTCTAGCTCTAGCGCTATGATTCTAAGACCTTGGGCAAATCACTTCACTTTCCTGGGTTCAGTTTCCTCATCTGTAAAATGGACAGGTGAGACTAGATGGTTCTAAAGAAGAGAACTGGGGGGACCTCTGAGGTTCCTTTCAGCTCTTAGTCTGTGTCATTTGAGTAGAGAGTTCAGAAGGGACCTCTTTGTTCTTTCAGCGAGCTGAGGGTTAACCAGAAACCTTGGCACCATCAGCCCTGCAATGATCTCACTGCTAATTACGCACAGAAATCATTTTCCCTCCACTGCCACATATAATGAAAACGATGCCTCAGAAATGGAATCTATCATGTGGCTCATTATAAAAGTTTTTTTTTAAATTTTACCTCTATTTCCCCTACTTTCCATCGTTGTTGCCCCATCCTTCCAGCCAGTTAATCCAATACAAAAGTTATATTAACCTCCCAACCACTGCAATTAAAATGCTCATCCCGAATTTGAAAACAATTAAAAAAAACCCATTATCTCAGATTGAACATCCCCTGATTCTGCCTCTTTTGTCTGACAGTGTGCAGGCTCTAGGTGCCATTATCACAGGAGGGGCCTGCAAAATGAGACTTCCTATTCCCTTTCTTGGGCTCTTTTTACCTCGGTTTCTATAGAAGACTTGTGGGAGAAAAAGACAAAAAAAAAGAGAAAAAACCCTCTCCCACCTCCCTGTACCTTTGTCCTGCTGACAGTGGTTAGATTCTCCTTCATCAGTCACAATAACTGATTGTTTGCATGGGCTCCTAGGTGCCTGATTTGCTTGGGAACCTGGGTCCTCCATCCCCTTTATTTCTAGGAATGTGGGGGCTGACTCAGATCCTCCGAAGTTATGATCTCAAGTCAATATCATTAGGTAAGTGTCTGGGATTTAGGTGGAGCCATGGAAGGCACCTCAGAGACTCATTTTATGGATGAGGAAAGTTAGCTGCCAGAACCAACATCAAGTGACTTCTCCAGAACTGCACAGGTTGTTGTTCAATTGTGTCCGACTCTGAGTGACCTGTTTAGGGTTTCCTTGCAAAAATACTGGTGTGGTTTGCCATTTCTTTCCCCAGCTCATTTTACAGAAGAAGAAACTGAGGCCAACAGGGTTAAATGATTTGCCCAGAGTCACCCACCTAGTACTATGGATAGAATTGAACTCAGGTCCTTCTACCTCCAGGACTGGCGCTCTATCTACTGTGACACCTAGCTGCCCCTAAAAATCACACAGGTAGTAAGCATCAAAAGTGGATCATAGACCCATAGCTCTAGAGTTGGTAATGACCTCAGAAGTCTTGTAGTAAAACCCATTCATCTTACAACTGACAAAACTGAGACATCAAGTGACATGGCCAAGGTCACACGACTAACAAGTAACAGGGATGGAATGTGAACCTGCCGTTTCTGACTCTAAATCTTTCCATTGTGCTTGATATCTCACACTAGGAATCTCAGGTTAGGTCTGTGTGATATGGGAATTGGGATCAGCAAAACAACTCAACCGGAGAATTCAGGTTGAAAACTAAAAGGTCAAGGTTGCAATGTTATTACAAAGATCAAATGCTATAATATTCACCAAACACTCTGCAAACTTTAAAAGTATTATCTAGATATTCTCATTGTTGTGGTTTTTAATTGAATGTTACCATCTCTTTGGGTTGCGATCACATGGTGGAGACCCACACAACTCAAAGGAGGGTGGAATTCCGCCAAATACTTGTGCAATTTTTGGCTTGTGTAGACAGGCAATAAATATAGACACAGCAAAGGAGTGAGTGGAGTAATTATTTGAATAATTTAATTAGTGTATGAGGCAGGGATGGTTTGATTTTTTTGTTCTTGTATTTCCAGCAACCAGCACAATGCCTGGCATGTAATAAATGTTTTAAAAATACTGTTTAGATGGGTTTGGCTTTTTTCTTCAGGAATACAATCCTCCCTCTCAGCTCACACCTCCAAATATGCAGACCGAAAGATAGTATGGCGTGGTGGGTAGAGAGCTCGTATTGGATCCAGGAAGGTCTGGATTCGGGTCTTGCCACTGGCACATTCTGGCTTTGTGACCCTGGACAAGCTGGTTAACCTGGCTAGCCATCTCTTTAAGACTAAGCAGGTCTTCCTACCTCCAGGCCTAATACTCTATCCACTGAGTCACGTAGCTGTCTCCAAGGCAAACAGAGGTTAAGTGACTTGCCCACGGTCACACTACTAATAAGTATCTGAGGCTGGATTTGAACTCAGGTCTTCCTGACAAATAAGAAGACAAACCACAATTTAAGGGACAGAATCAAGTAGTAGAAAACAACATTGGTGACAACAGCAATTATAGTAAAATCTCCATCACCAACAACATTAATAACATCAACTACAACTGATATGTATACGAGTGAATGTATGAATGAATGTAAAAGCATTTATTAAGCATTGACTACATGCCAAGCCTTGTGCTAAGCGCTGTGGCCATAAATATAAAAAGCCAGACTATGCTGGTTCACAAACAGCTTACGTTCTGATAGAAGGAGATCACACCCATGGAGGACTGTTGGCCCAGAAACAATTAGGGCAGGGATGTCACAGGGATGGCTCCGTTGACTCGCTCCTTCCAGCAGCAATGACAGTGAACAGTTGATGGCCCTCCCTAAAGCAGAAGGAGGCGTGGCGGCAGAGAAGATCACAAGTCCAGACAGATGACTAGTAGATTTATCATTGGTTTGTGAGGCATGGTCTGGGGCTGGCTAGATACACATAGAGAGCTAACTTCATTTGCCCCTACTTGGTACCCAATGAGCTGGCCAGGCCCAGGGCAAGATGGTGGACTTGGGCCTTTAGAGCTAGTATATGGGCTCTGTGCTTTCCAATTCATCTTCCACATGGTTGTCAAATTAATATTCATAGGTTTTATTGAAATATACACGAGGGACAGGATGGAGCAGACTCTAAATAGCCCCAAGCAATCATAGGCACAGCACATGCCTCTTCCTCCAGCCCAGTTTTCTAGACTCCAGGAGTATAATGGCTAGAGTTGATGACTTGGTCTACATCATGCAGCTCAGGTTAGAGGTTGGCTTTGACCCCAGATCTTGCTGATGTCAAGTTTGGCAGTCCATCTAGTGGGCAAGTGCTGTTGGAGTCAGAAGGACCTAAGTCTGGTCTATGACCATGGGCAAGTTACTTAATCTGCTAGCCTCAGTTTCCTCACCTGTAATAATGATAAAAAAATCCTAACCTTTATAAAGCACTCTATAAATGTTATATCATTTGATCTTTACAAGACTTCTAAGAGGTAGGTGCTATTATTATTTCCCTTTTACAGATGAAGGAAATGAGACTAACAGATTGTTTGCCTAGGGTTAAACAGTTAGTGAGTATCTGAGGCTAGATTTGAACAAGTCTTGATTCTAGGTCCAGTGCTCTATCCACTGCACCACTCAACACTATATTTAGACCTCTGTAAGTGGAGCCTAGAAACTCTAAGTCAAAATCTTGCCTCAGATACTTACCAGCTGTGTGACCTTGGCAAATCTCTTGACCTCTCTTACCCTTGGTTTCATCATCTGTAAAAGGGGGACATTAGCATCACCTACTCAGAGTCATTGTGAGAATCAAATGAGATAATATTTGTAAAGTGTTTTGCAAACCTTAAAGTGCTATGAACATGCTTGTTATTATCAACAGTACACAAGAATCAAAAGCATCTAGGTGGCACAGTGGATGGAGCACCCAGCCCTGAGTCAGGGAGCCCTAAGTTCAAATCTACCCTTAGACACATTTTAGTTATTTGACCCTGGGTAAGTCACTTCATCTTGTTTGCCTCAGTTTCCTCATCTGTAAAATGAATTGGAGAAGGAAATGGTGATCCTCTCCAGTATTTTTACCAAGAAAACCCCAAATAGGGTCCCAAGAGTCAGACACAATTGAAAAATGACTGATCAAAAATCAACAGAAACAGGGCCTGAATTCTAATTCTACCTCTGAAAGCTCACTACCTCTGGGACCTTGGGCAAATCACTTCATTTCCCTAGGCTTCGGTTTCTTCATCTGTAAAATGAGAACTTTGTACTCAATGGCTTAGAAAGTCCATCCCAGTTGGAGATCTGTGACCCTGTTACCTTTCAGAGATGTCAGGCTAGGATGAGGCATGTGAAACACATTATGAAGTTAAAAATGCTACATAAAGATCATCTTTTACCATTTCTGGGATCCTGGTCAAGTTACTTCCCCTCTCTGGGACCCAGTTTCTTCCTCTGTAAAATGAAGGGCATGGGCTAGATCTCTAAGGTCATCCTAGATTCAAGTCTATAAATTCTTCTTCATTGACCCTGCCTATATTTTGTTTTTACGTGATTGTTTGCATATTGTCTCTTTTGTGAGACAGTGAGCTCCCTGAGAGCAAGGACCGCCTTTTTGTTTTTCTTTCTGTTCCCAGAATTCAACATAGTGCCATACTCATAGTAGGCACTTCATAAAAGCTGGTTGACTGACTGCTGTGTTATTCTAGTTCAGAACTTTCTGAAGCAGGCAACTTGCCCTCCCTATATGGTCTTCTGTAATGATCTCTAGGAATACTAAGTTATTGGCAGGGTTGGGACGGTGTTATTATGAACATGTGGGTGGGAACATAAAATATAAGAGCTTGGGGCCTTGATGCTGTAATTTTGGTACTTAATGTTGGTTCATAGAAGAATTTCAACATTACCCAGGATAATGTGATATATGCCAGAGGATGGATTGAATGCTAACCAGATACAGCCCAAGTTAATAAAGAGTCTAGATGGATAGGAGTGGACCTACTGGGTGATGCTGATCCCTTTTCTTCATTCCTGTACAGGCAGTACAAACAATGAATAATCTCTACATTAAGATGTCTGGTTAGTTAGCTCAGTGTCTTAGAACAGTTTGTAGATGAGGCTGAGGAAGAAAGGAGAGGGGGAGGGAGAGAAAAAAGAAGGAAAAGAGGATGGATGGGAGGAAGAGAGAAAGTAATGAAGAGAGGAAGGGAAGGAAGAAAGGAGGGGAAGGAAGGAGAGAGGTAGGGAATGAAGGAAGGAAAGAGGGAGGGAGGGAAGCAAGGAAGAAAAAGGAAAGGGAAGGAAGAGAAGGAAGAAAGGTAGAGAAGAAAGAGGGAAGGAAAGAAACATTTATGAAGTGCCAGGCACTGTGCTAAGTGCTTTACAAATATTATGTCATATGATGCTCACTTGAGAGGTAGCCATTATAATTTCCCCCATTTTATAGTTAAGAAAACTGAGGCAGGTAGGCGAAATAACTTTCACAATATAATATAGCTAATATGTGTCTGAGGGTGAATCTGAGTTTAGGTCTTCCTGACTCCAGGTCCATTTTGGTACCTAATTACTTTTATGACTGAGGTCATGAATTTGTCAGGGTTTTTCACTAAGTCATAGCTTCATCAGTCATTCTCAGAATTTATTCTCCTCCTCTCACCCTGTGATCTAGTTGCACTGACCTTTTTGCTTTCCTCATACACTACATTCTCCCGAGCCTTTTCACTGTCAGTATCCCATTCCTGAAATGTTCTCCTTCCACCCTTCTGCTTCCTGGATTCTCTGGCTGCTTTCAAGAGTCAGCTCAAATTGTACCTTCTGCAGAATTCATATCTTCTCTTTGACATTACCTTCCATTTACATACAGAGCTATTTATTTGCACATTGTCTCTCCATTAGAATGTAAGCTCTTTGTTTTTGCCTTGTGCTGTGTTTGTTCCTTGTTCTCAAAGAGGATCACGACATCAGGATGATGACATGACTTGCCGTTGACTTTGATTTGAGTGAGGGAGGGCTGTGCAAGGTCACCAGCCTCATTTTCTCCTCCAGAGCCATCTGGGTCCAGTGGCCAGATATTCATCAGGACAACTGGAGATGGCGCCAGGTTGCAATGGGAAACCCTGACCCTTTTTGGCTAAAGTCTTACCACATTCTCACTTTGAGTGAGATGCACCCATTCAATGAATAGACTTCCAACTGGGAGGGGAAGACCCTCAGGGTTCTTGGGTTAAAGAGAAACAGTTACTATTTAGTATTTACATTCACTCTGTGCTAGGAGGTTGGGGACCTGTTGTACAATCTTTGAGTTCCAGAGTGATGTGGGTTTAAGGTTTGGTCTTTGAGCAAGAAATCTAGCCAGTAAACCCAAAGACTTTTGGTCATCGAAGTGTACCTTCCCCTGGGCAGAGTACTCTCTTCTCTCTTCTCCCTCCTTGCATGTTTTCGCCTAGTAGGGGTTTGATCAGTGGTTGTGGATTGATTGATCTAGCATAGAACTGGGCATACTTTAAGCACTCCTTAATTATTTATTCATTTGGATTCTGGACCATGCTTGCTGATGGACTGATTGAAAAGGACCCTTAGAAGTCTTGTCCAGTGAACCCCTTCATACTAAAAGATCAGGAAACATGGCTCACAGGTATAATAACCTAGCCAAGGACACTCACATCAAAAGCAGTCAAGACAGGGATTCTAACTTAGGTCTTCTGGCTCCTTATCCAGGAGGGGCTGTTTATAGAAATGGTTTCATAACAAAATGTGACAGCAGGAAAGACAATTGATCTGCGCTTCTAGATGGTCAACTGAAATATTTTTCAAGTGAGTGTTACGGATTCAGCACCAGGATAGCTCCTGGAAGGAATACAAAGTGATGGTTTCTTTGAATGCCTTTTGTATAATCTGCATCTTCATTGTTTGCCATCAATCTGCAGCAAGTCAGCTCCCTGAGGTCAGGGATTCTTTTGCCTTGTCTGAGTATCCCTAGCACAATGCCTGGCTCAGAATAGGTGCTTAGGGAATGCTTGTTGAATGACTAAAGTAGATGACATGTTTCTTAGCTTTAAGGAACTTATCAATAACAATGTGACGGTGCGTTTCATCTGTGCCCCGTGTCCCTATCGGTGACTCATGCGTTGTCCATGAAGCCGAGCTCCTTCCAGGTCACACTTATGCCCTGGTTCTTTTAGATTCAGCCTTTGAGAAAAGACTTGAACCATCTGAAGCTGCTGTTTGGTTCTCATGCCCACCCAAGTGCTCTCCTTTGGACTGGATTCCACCTTGTCCACAGGAGCCTCCTCATCAGAAAAGTCATCCTCTTTCCAGGTTGTATCACCTTTGATATTCACACCTTCTTGGTACACACAGTGCCTTCTACTCCCCTCTGACTGGAGTGCTGGAGGATGTGGCAAAAAAGCCCTCCCAAAGTCTCTATTTAAAAAGGGCTCCTGGATCAGCCATCTATTGGCCAGAGTTGCACAGCTAGTAATTGCCTGAAGTTGAATTTGAACTCAGGTCTTCTTATATCCACATCCAGCACTCTATGCACTATGGTGTTTTTTCTCAAGAGAACCAAACCAAGGTGGAATCCAGTCCAAAGGAGAGCACCTGGGTGGGCATGAGAACCAAACAGCAGCTTCAGATGGTTCAAGTCTTTTCTCAAAGGCTGAATCTAAAAGAACCAGGGCATAAGTGTGACCTGGAAGGAGCTCGGCTTCATGGACAACACATGAGTCACTAACAGGGACGCAGGGCACAGATGGAATGCACCGTCACATTGTTTGGTTCTCATGAGAACCTAACTGTAGCCAAGTTCTGTGATTTCTTTAAAGAACTCCCTGATTAGGAAACGCCTTCTGTTAATGCAAGTCAGCATTTTTTTTAATAGCAACTAATAGTCTTAGACAGTTAGCTAGAGAACTGTGAAGTTAAGTGACTTGTCCAGGATCACACCATGAAGTGTGCATCAGAGGCAAGATATGAACCCAGGTCTTTCTTCCTTGCTCCAGGACCCATCTCTTTATCTACCAGGTCACATGGCCTCTCATTTGGACACATCAAAATTGTACCGCTTTGCACAGTGCTTGGCCCACAGTAGGCACTTAATAAATGCTTGTTAATGGATTAAGCAGATAGCTTAGCATGGTGGATAGAGGGATGAATGTAGGTTTAGGAAGATTTGAGTTAAAAATCCTGCCTCAAATATTTAGTCACATCACTTGACTTTTCTCAGTCCCAGTTTCCTCATCTGTAAAATGGGGATAATCACAACCTCTACCTCCTAGGGTTGTTGTAAAGATCGAATGAGGTAATATGCACAAAAACCTTTAAGCAGCATATAGAATGTTAGCTATTATTATTATAGATTAAGCAGGCTTGGGGGTTCTTGGCTTTAGGTCCAATCAGATGTCGCCCTCCATGGCTCTAAGTGGTGTTTGTAAAGTGCCACAGCTTTCTGCCAATGGAACCAGCCCTGAGTCCCCAAGTGCAAAGAGGAAAATGGATTTGGAAAGGTTGTTGCTAATTAAAAGGAGTGCCTGCTCCAGCTCCCCAGCCTAGCAGGAAGTGGCCCTCCTGGGATAAGAGCCGAGCTGGCATTGGGGCAGACTCTGCCTGGTTCTAAACTGGGTTTTCATGGAGGAAAGCGGTCCTTTCTAGAATGAATGGGAGAACCAACAGCAGCTTTTCTCCCTGTCCTCTTCATCTTGGGGTGGAGGGGGGAGAAATCAATGGATCAACATGTCCCCCAGAAACCCTGCCATCAACTTAGCAGCTGTTTGCTTTGCCAGGATACTTCCTCTTGGGCTGAGAATTTTTGATGGGTAAATTGGGGTGAATTCCAGGGCTTCATCCTGCCCAAACAATTTCTGATTTTTTCGTTCTATCAACTCCTTTCTGAGTAGCCCGGGGTGCCAGGCTGGGCCTCCCTTGACAAGTGGTGGGTTGGTGGTTTGTTTTTTTGTTTTTTTTAAAGCTCAGTAACATCTGCTCCCATCTATTACTGGGTCTAAATGTTTCAGGCAGGCATCAATATTGACAGAAGACATGCCATTTGCATCGTTGGGAACATTGTTGTAAAATGGGAGCTGAAAGATCTAATTAGGATTACTTCTCAGCATCCCCTGGCAGGACCAATTATTTTGCTTTGAGTTATATGAATATGGATAAACTGTAAGAGAATGGTTGGAGCTGAGTTTGAGGATGTGGCTCCTTTTTCTCTCTCCTCCCCCTCTCCTAGCTCCCCTCCCTTTTCCCCTCCCCTCCCATCCCTTTCCCTTCTCTTCCTTTTCCTTCCCTGCCTCAGTTTCCTCTTTGGAAAAATGCGGTGACTGGTCTAGATGGTCTCTGAGCTCCCTCCTACCTCTAAGTGTCTGATCCTAGGTTTAAATGAAAAGAAAAACCTTCAAAACCATGTAGATGCCCATGCTCAAACATTTTCACTGATTCTACAACATTTCAGTAAGTTTCCATGATGCTTTAGTGGGATTTGGTTACTGCTATACTTCAAAAGATCAGTGACTTCATCCCTTCTCTGGTGCATTAGATCCCCTACCCCACCCCATCCTGCCCCTACACATTGGAAGACAATTGTGTGAGTTCTAAGCATCATAGATTCAGAGTGAGAAGAGACTTGGAAAGCCTCCATTGTCCCCTCTGTTTATGCATGAAGGTAGCAAACTCCAAGGAGGTTGGTTAGTAGACTTGTCCAAGGTCACACAGGTGGTATCAGAGGTATGATTTGAACCTAGGGCTTCGGATTGATAGAACCTTTTCAACTTTTTTCCCTGTAGTGCCTTCTTACTTACTAGCTATGTGAACATGGGCAAATCTCATAATATTTCAGCCTCAGTTTCCTTGTCTGTATAAAAAAGATCATAGTCTGTACCTCAGAGGGTGCTTGTGGTAGTCAAAGGAGATTGTGTGTGCAAAGGGCTTTGTAAAACTCAATGTAAATATCAGCTATTTTTGTCAGTGTTTGGATGAGGTGCCTGAGATACAAATCAGACCAAAGAAATGTGGATCCAGGCTTTGAGTCTTAGCTGAGTTCATTCCGCCAAGTGACACTGCTTAGTGCCTCATTTATCACTTTTTTTTCTGATGGAACTAACTGTCCCTTGTAACATCTGGCAGAGTAAGTGAGTAATACAAATTGGAATATGTTAAGTACAGAAGAGAAGAAAATGCCATGAAATCAGACGAAAGAGACGACCTTGGATGAACACGTATCTGTAATGTGAAAGAACCCTTTCATCCTCAGAAACATGGCGGGGTTCAGCTAGGTGACTCTGGGATCACAGAATGTCAAAGGGACCTCAGAGGCCATTGGGTCTAGCCCATACCTCCCCAAGAAACCCCTCTGTGACACGCCCAGCAAGGACAGTGTCGTCAGCCTTTGCTTATAAACCTCCAGGGTGGCAGAGCTCACTCTCCCCCAAGGCAGCCCATTCCTTTTGGTTGCTGAGAAGTTTTTGCTTGTTTGCTTGCTATTTTATCCAGTGCCATTTTGTTTCTTTACAGTTTTGGACCATAGATCCTAGTTCTGTGCTCTGGGTCCAAGCCCTTTTCCACATCACAGTTCTTCCAGATCCTCATGCTTTGAACAATAATTGTTCTCGAATCAGAGGATATGGGTTGAAATCCTGTCTCTACCTGTGTTACCTTGGGAAAGTTATTCAACTTCTCTGGGCCTTAGTTTCCTCATCTGTATAATGAAGGAGTTGAACTGGATACAAATCCCTTCCGTCTCTGAATTTATAATTTATGATTCTAAGCTCCTACAGCTTCCATGTTCTCCCTAAGTCTTCTCTTCGCCAGATGAAAAATCCCTAGTTCTTTTAACAGATCAAAATGGGCAGAAAATATTGCCATTTTATTTTTTTGTAAAGTGAAACAATGTGACCTAAGTCCATCTTTCCCGCCTCAGTGGACATTAATTCCTCTACTTCTGAAGGCTGCAATGCAGTCGAACTGTCCTTTTCTGTTTCTCACGAATGATGCTCTATTTCCCATCTCAATGCCTTTGCACTGGCCACCTCTGCTCCCCTGTCTGGAGTGCACTTCCTCATTACCTCTGTCTCCACTTTCAGGACTTAATCAGGCACCATGGATGTTTCTTAATCATCCAATTGTTCTCTACCAAGCTTCTTTGTATTTAACTGCTCTGTTAATTATTTGTATTTATTCTTTTTATGTTTATTCCCTCACTGTGTATACTTGTATATGTGTATATATATATATATGCATATATATGTACATGTATATATACATGCACACATATATAGCTATCTCTATCTATCAGCTAGATGATGCATTGGATGAAACACTGGCCTGGAATCAGGAAGATCTAAGTTCTAATCTGACCTCAGACACTTAGTAGCTGTGTGACCCTGGAAAAGTCACTTAACCCTGTTTGCCTCAGTTTCCTGATCTGTCAAATGAGACTAAAGAAGAAAATGGCAAATAACTCTGGTATCTTTGCCAAGAAAACCCCCAAATGGGGTAATGAAGAGTTAGACACAACTGAAATGAATAAGCAATAGTAACATATATATGTATGTGTGTATGCATACATCCACACATGTATACATATGCAGATGCATATGTATATATACATGTATCCTTATTCTCTCCCCCATTGGAATGTATGTTTCTTGAGCATAGAGATTTCTTCATTATGTTTGTTATCTAAGTGCCTCTATAATGCTTGACAAATTATTACTGATTGATTATATTAAAATCTCCAGCACCCAGTCCAATACCTACATATGTTAAGGTCTGCTGATTAATTGATTTGCCTAGGTCACAAACCTTTAACCATCTTGGATTCTTTCTAAACTTCCTCCCAGAGTCAGCATTCTATTAAGATATTATTCATTAATTCCATTGAAAGTCTCACTTTGCTACAGACTCTTTAATGGATGGATATACCAACTCTTTGTAGTCAAAACTGACCGTCTACCATCATTCCTGGGGAAAAAAATAATGAAGTCAGAAACATTTATGTGTTCCTCCTGTTCCGATTTGCCATTGCCTAAATCTTTGCTCTCATTTGGCTTTCAACTTACTTGAAGGTTGCAAATTTCATGTTATAAAATCATTCATGAAATTCCCCTGAAAAAAGAGGGGTTTTAGTGGACTACAAGCTCAACATGAATTGAGGGTATGGAATGGAGGCCAATCATGCTATTACAGGCTTAGGCTGCATTAAGGGAGAAATAGAGTTTAGGGCTAGGGAGGTGATAATTCTTTTGTTATATACTTAGGTTAGATTATACTGCAAAACTGTGCTCAATTCTGGACATCACTTTTTTTATGGAAAGAAATTTACAAGCTGAAAAGTGATCAAAAGAGGGTCATTATGGTGGCAAAGAGCCATATGCAGGTAGATCAATTGGAAGACCTAGGGATGTTTGGTCTAGAGAAGTCTTATCCTGGGATCTGATAGTGTTCTTTATGTGATCAGATTCTGCTGATAGAAGAAAGATTAGAATTGCACAGAAATAAGGAGCAGTGGGGAGATGTTCTAAAGAGGTGAATTCATTTTTTATAGGAAAGATTTCTTGATCCTTAGATCTCTCTAAGAGTGGAATGAGTTGCCTTGGTGTATAATAAAGTCTTCAAGTGGAAACAGGATTATCACTTCTCAAGGATGTTATAAAGGGTATTCTAATTCTGTCTTCTTGGGTCCCTTCTTACTCTGACTTCCTAGAATTTTTAGAGCTAGTCCTTAGAGATTATGTAGTCCAATCTTCTCTTTCAACGTATGAGGACACTGAGGCTCAGAGAGTAAAACAAGGTTCCACAAGAAATCAGTAGCAGAGTAGAGATTCAAACATAGATACTCTAGCTTTTTCCCTTCCAATCAATGCCAGGATTCTATAAGTTATAGATTTAATCCCTTGCCCCTCCAAAAAGGTATATGCTTCTCATACTCTCCTCTCTTCCAAATTTTGGGCATAATCTCCAACCTCATCCAACCAAAATGGCTCCCAAAATAATATCACTAATGGGAGAATATTAGATAGCAGTGTTTGGAAGCTCTTTGGGGTTCAAGCATCCTTCCCTGCCATCCCCCAAAGACATCATGCAGGTGACCATTGAGTTTGCCTAGAGGCAATGTGAGCCCTGCATGGGAGGGTGGAATGTTGCTTACTGGGCAAGTGTGACTGGGTGGAATTGTTCTTCCTTGCTCAGCTTGGGGTTATTAAAAGCAGAATGCTCCTCACTGCACATTGGATCAGCCTCCATGGAGGGTGTGTGGTCATGAAAAAGGCATGGCTTTACCCACAAGAATGCCTTCCCTTTGTTAAAATTCTGTGCATCGGTTTCTCCTATTAAAGTTGATATTAAGCCATAAAGCGTAATATGTTATGACACCGTAAAATGCAGCATAATTGCTCTAAAACCATAAAATGTAATGTAACGGGCCCAGTGGCCATTATCTCTCCTTGCAGAGGTCCACGCAGGCCGAAACAGCAATCTCCTATGTTGCGTCTGGACAAGCACACACTTTGTAGCTGCGTTCCTCCAGAGAAAGAAAGACTACTTCACTCCATTGAACACATCTACGTGCCCTCCTTACCCCCATCACAAACACCCATAGATACGTGTGTAAATACCAGCCTATATGGTACTAAGAAATACAGGCATGCATGTAAATCCAACCCACTGTATTAAACACTTACTGTGTGCCAGGCACCATGCAAAGGAAATACAAGAATTGCCCAGATTAGTACATACATGATAGTTTGGGGAAGGAGAGAGTATGAATAACTGGATGAATCAAGTAGAAACACAAACACAAAGCTAAGCTCATATGCAAACAGGGGAGGCATCATGAGGTATTAGAAAAATCACTGACCTAGGAGACTGGAAAACAACAGGTTCAAAACCTAGCTTTGATTCTTAGTACCTAGGTGACCATAGGCAGGGCATTGAACTTCTCTGAATGTCAGTTTCCCATAGAAGGTCTTATGTAAGTTGATGCTTGAGGGGGACAGTGGAGATAAGGAGTGAGTGTATTCCAGGCACTGGGGACAATCAGTGCAAAGCTATAGGGGTGGGGGGAGGAACGGCGACTTCAAACTAAGCATGCAAAGACAGATACAAAGATGTCCTCATTGTCAGTTATCATCGCTAACATTGGAGAGTTTTAAGGATTAAAACACAAGAACCTTATTTGAACCTCACTATAATTCCCTATGATAGAAGTAATTACCCTGGGATCTGGGGATTTATTTTTTAAAATATTTTGAAGACTGTTACCATATCATTGGTTTCCATTGCAATTTTTGTCTACATAACATCTGTCAGTTTCCTCATCTATAAAGTGGAGATAAAAATAATACCTACCTCCCAGAGCAGTTGTGAGGATCATATGAGCTAACATTTGTAAAGTGCTTTGTAAACTTTAAAGCCTTATATAAATTTACATATAGTGCTTACAAACATATATATATAGATATATAGATATATAGTGTATGTGTGCACATAGTCGCTATTATTATTGTATGTACTTGCATCATATATTAAACAGACTTATGCAATATATCCCAAAAATCTTACTGCAGTTTTAAGTTATTAAAAATAAAAACTGGGGCGGAGTCAAGATGGTGGAGTAGAAAGACTCAACGTATGCTGGCTCCGAACCCACAGCCCATGGATTTAATGTAAGAAGAGCTCCCCACAAGTTCTGGATCACTGCAGGGTGTGCAGAAACACAGTGGAAGAGATTTCCGTTCCAGAGAGCCCCGGAAAGCGGAGTCCACCCCTGCACTGCCCTGGCCATGCAGCCAAGAGGAGCAGATCTGAGCAGGCGTCAGGAACAGAATCTCTGGCGGCCAGGAAGGTCCCTCGGTTCACAGACGCTACAGGTCAGTGAGAGAGATGTCTGGGCTGGCCGAGAGGGGAGAGGGGTGTCTCCCTGGCTTGGGGGCCTCCTCGGGAGGAAGTGGCAGAGGTAGAGGCGGGGGTGGCGGCAGAGGCAGCGGTGGCAGCCCGGGACTCCCCGAGCAGGCAGGATCTTCATTACTGAAAGTCTCTGCATAAACCACCTGAAGGAGCTGAGCCTGGCAGATGGCCCTGCCCCACCTGCTCCATTACTGAAGGTCTCTGCATAAAGCCCCTGAGGGAACTGAGCCTGGGAGGCAGCCCTGCCCCCATCCCAGCACCAGAACTTAAGCTCACATTGATTAGCAGCCACGCCTGCTGCGGAAAGCCCATTTGAATCTCAGACCCCAAGCACTAGCTGGGCAGATCAAGGCAGGGGTGGACAGGAATCTCAAAAGTCAAGTAACTGGCTGGGAAAATGCCCAGAAAAGGGAAGAAAAATAAGACTGTACAGAGCTTTTTTGAGCAGGTGCAAATGTTCCTGCCATTCGGTTCTGATGACAAGGAAATATTCTTGCCATCAGGGAAAGACGTGGAGGGCGGGGCCTCGGTACCCCAGACATCCTAGGGGGATGTCAGGTGGGCTCAGGCCTTGGAAGAGCTCAAAAAGGATTTTGAAAAGCAAGTTAGACAGGTGGAGGAAAAACTGGGAAGAGAAATGAGAAAGATGAAAGAAAAGTATGAAAAACGGGTCAACACCTTGGTAAAGGAGACCCAAAAAAAACGCTGAAGAAAATAACACTTTGAAAAATAGGCTCACTCAATTGGCAAAAGAGGTTCAAAAAGCCAATGAGGAGAAGAATGCTTTCAAAAGCAGAATTAGCCAAATGGAAAAAGAGGTTCAAAAGCTCACTGAAGAGAATAGTTCTCTCAAAATTAGAATGGAACAGATGGAGTCTAATGACTTTCTGAGAAATCAAGAAATCACCAAACAAAACCAAAAGAATGAAAAAATGGAAGAGAATGTGAAATATCTCATGGGAAAAACAACTGACCTGGAAAATAGATCCAGGAGAGACAATTTAAAAATTATGGGACTACCTGAAAGTCATGATCAAAAAAAGAGCCTAGGCATCATCTTCCATGAAATTATCGAGGAAAACTGCCCTGACATTCTACAACCAGAGGGCAAAGTAAGTATTGAAAGAATCCATCGATCACCACCTGAAAGAGATCCAAAAAGAGAAACTCCTAGGAACATTGTGGCCAAATTCCAGAACTCCCAGCTCAAGGAGAAAATCTTGCAAGCAGCTAGAAAGAAACAATTCCAGTATTGTGGAAATAAAATCAGGATAACTCAAGATCTAGCAGCTTCTACATTAAGGGATTGAAGGGCATGGAATAGGATATTCCAGAAGTCAAAGGAACTAGGACTCAAACCAAGAATCACCTACCCAGCTAAACTGAGTATAATACTTCAGGGGAAAATATGGTCTTTCAATGAAACAGAGGACTTTCAAGCATTCTTGATGAAAAGACCACAGCTGAAAAGAAAATTTGACTTTCAAACACAAGAATGAGAAGAAGCATGAAAAAGTAAACAGCAAAGAGAAGTCATAAGGGACTTACCCAAAGTGAACTGTTTACATTCCTACATGGAAAGACAATATTTGTAACTCTTAAAACTTTTCAGTATCTGGGTAGTTGGTGGGATCACACACACACATGTACATGCATGCACGCACACACACATACACACATGCACGCACATACAGAGACAGAGAGCACAGAGTGAATTGAATAGGATGGGACCATATCTTAAAAGAAATTAAGGTAAATGGTGAGAGAGAAAGGTAGGGGGAGGAAAGAGGGTGAAATGGAATGGGGTAAATTATATATCATTTAAGAGGCAAGCAGGAGACCTTTTAGTGGAGGGAAAAAGAGGAGAGCTGAGAAAAAAAACAAGAAGTTTACCCTCATCACATTTGACTAAAGGAAGGAATAAAATGCACACTTATTTTGGTATGAAAACCTATCTTACAGTACAGGAAAGTAGGGGAGAAGGAGATAAGCAGAGTGGGGGGGATGATGGAAGGGAGGGCAATGGGAGGAGGGAGGAATTTGAAGTCAACACTCAGGGAGGGACAGGATCAAAAGACAGAATAGAAACAATGAGGGGCAGGATAGGATGGAGGGTAATTCAGTTAGTCTTACACAACACGACTATTATGGAAGTCATTTGCAAAACTACACATATAGGGCCTATATTGAATTGCCTCCCTTCCCAAAGAAATGGGTGGGGAGGGAGGGATGGGGAGAATTTGGAACTCAAGTTTTAGGAACAACTGTTTAGTATTGTTGTTACTACTAGGAAATAAGACATACAGTTAATGGGGAATAGAAAGTCATCTGGCCCTACAGGACAAAAGAGAAGATGGGGACAAGAGAAGGGAGGGATGACAGAAGAGAGGGCAGATTGGAGATAGGGAAAATTAGATTGCTTCGGGTATTGGGGTGGAGGGAGGGGATAAAAGGGGAGGAAAAATTGGAACCCAAAATTTTGTGAAAACGAATGTAAAAAGTTAAATAAATAAAAATAAAAACTGTTAAAGTTAGGTCTCTGCTAAGACTTTTTGGATACCCTGTACATACATATATGTATATGAGTATACAGCATGAGTATACAGCATGGTGTCAGGGAAAAAGAGTTGAGGTTGGAATAAGAAAAGACCTGAATATTTATCCTATTTCTTATAATTGTTAGGTGTGTCACCACTTAAATTCTCTCTCTTTCCACATCTGTAGAATGGGTATAGTGGCATCTGCAATATTTACTTCAGAGAGTAGGAGGTCTTAGACAATTTTTTGTGTGTATCGTGGGTCCCTCTGGTAATCTATAGACCTCTTTTCAAAATAATATTTCTAAATGCATATAATGACAGCAAGAATAATTGCTTTAAGGTTGCAGGAGGAGAGGAGAAGAGGAAGATGAGAAGTGAAAATGGGACAAAGGAGAGAGGAGAGAGGATGAGAGGGAGAGAGAGAAGGATTAAAAGAAGGGCAGAGATACAGAGAGATAGGAGGGAGAGAGAAAAAGGGGGAGAGGGGAGGGAGAGAGGTGTATCTAAATAGAAACACACATGCATAAAAATACACACAAATATATAGAGGTATGCTATATATATACATATGCAAATACTTTGAAACATAGACCTATTCATATATTCACACAGAAACATGCATATAAATACCGTAATGCATATAATCCACATCAAAATGTAAATGCAGACACATATATTACATACCCATGACATATCTGTCATAGAGCAGATAGTGAACCTGTCTTGGAATCAGGAAGAGCTAGGCTCAAGGCCAGTGTCTGGTTCTGCACCCCGGACAGCTCCTATTCCGTATCTTTCCTCCTTTTCTTGAAAGGGCCATCTACACTTGTCTTCTTGTCTTTAAACTCATATCTGGATCCTTTGTGTGAATGTGGTGCATGAATGGAATAGAATATTGCAATGCAATAAGAAATGATGAATATGATGAATTCTGAGGAGCTCAGAGAGACTTCCATGAACTGATGCAGAACGAAATCAGTAGACCCAGGAAAATAATATGTACAATGAAGGCCAGCAATGTAAATGGAAATAACCATCCCCATAAAAACCACAGGAAATAAATGTTCCAAACTCGCAAAGAACACCCATGACCTCAAAGGAGAGATAAAAAAATTCTTCCTCTCCTTCCCCTCTCCCCCATTTGTTTGTGGAGGTGGGAGGTCCTCTGGAAAGGAATACTATATATATTTTAGAGTGTTCTATGTGTTGATTAATTTTGCTGATTTTCTTCTTTTCCTTAAAAATGATTCTTTTTTATATGGGCTGGTTTTTCCAAGGAAAAAATTTAGGCAATGTAAAATAACGATGATGATGATAAGAATAACTAGCCTTTATATACTGCTTTAAGATGTCTAAAGCACTTTACAACTATTATATCTTGTTCTTCACAGCAGTTTGGTGAGGTAGGTACTGTTATCCTCATTTTTACAGATGAAGAAACTGAGGCTGAGAGATGTTATGTGAATTGCCCAGGGTCTCACAGCTGAGGAAGTGTTTGAGGTGGGATTTGAACTCAAGTCTTTCTGCACTCCATCCACTGTTCCATGAGTGCCAGCGCCCATTCAGGCTGTCCATTCATCATCCCTTTTTCTCACTATATGAGTAGTCCAATTGTTTTCCAATCATACATTACTTGCATGCTTTTTAATATGACTTCTTGCACTGATGTCATCACTGATGAGGTTCTTCAGCCTGCTATTTCTCTCTCCTTGGTATTTTAGTTTTTATAATCTCGATTATTTGGAGATGGTGGTCTTCTATTGTTTGTAGTGGTGTAGCGTTATCCGGAGAATACTATTGATAAGAAAGATAAGTTTATATGTGGAAGTTAAAGCCTCATTATGCATGTGTCTGCATGTGTTGCTTATATGTGTGTCTTTCATGCATGCTCCCTTTTCATGTTTACTCTGATTGAGGGTCTGTGGGAGAGTGTCCCCTAAGGCTTATGGTTAGAGTGTTCTATTCTAATTCTTTCTTTTACTATGTAATTTCACTAAATGCATTTGCTTTGAGCTGTCCTCTAGACATCTAGAGAAAAAAAATAAACACGCTGATGGTTTTGAGTGGGTTAAATCAAAGCAACAAGCATTTATTAAACACCTACTATGTGCCAGACACCGTACGGAAACAAAATAAGAGGAAGAAAAATAGCTCTTGCTTTCAAGGAGCTCGTGGACACATGCAAATAGCTACGTATGAACAAGTTATGTTGTTGTTCAGTGTTTTCAGTCACATCTGACTCTTCAAGACCTCATTTGGGGTTTTCTTGGCAAAGATACTGGAGTGGTTTGCCATTTCCTACTCCAGCTCATTTGACAGATGAGGAAACTGAGGCAAAATGAGTTAAGTGACTACAAATAAGGTATAGATGGGATTAATTGGAGATGATTTTAGAGGGAAGACTTATGTGTGGAACCCTGGGGAGAGCTCTTTTGGGGGTGACAGGTGTAAGAGAGAGAGCTACACACACACGCACACACACGCATACACGCATGCACACACGCACAATCTAAAAGCCTGACTTCCTCCACTTTTCCTTAGCAGTGGGGTCATCCCTTCCCCAAAGACCCAAGCTGCAACTCATGCAGTCATTTTTTCCATCTGTGGCAGACAATGCTGGGAGAAATCTTCAGCCCATGGCATCCAGTGGACTCTAAGAGGTTCCTTTTGAAGATGGCTCCCTCTAGAAAAACAGTTTTAGTAATGAGGCGCCTACATTTTCCCCAAGCATGAGGCCAGAGCAGATCTCAGGACTGTGGCTTAGCTCGACTCTGCCAACCAGGGCTGGGCTGGGGTGGGGGTGGGGAGTCTACTCTCGCATTTGAATATAGTTTGCCATTAGCTCTTAAAGCCTTATTACTAATACATTTTACAACCTGTTTTACAGTGTTATTAATGAATATAACAGACCATAAAACCAAAGGAGAAATGAGGCAGTGATAACATCCCCCGCTGAGACGTTTTGTAAGGAAGACAAAAAGTATTGTTGCCAGGCAGAAAATACAGGGAAAGACAGTGACCCCAGGGTCTGGAGGGATGGGGAAAGACCTTTGGGGGTTGGATTTCACTGCAGGGGAATCCAAATTTAAGAAATCAAGGGCTGCCTGAACGAGCTGATGCTCTGTGAGATAGCTAGGTGACACAGATGAGAAAGCATTGGATAAATATTGGATAATATCTGTAAAGCATTAATGCAGTGTCTGGCACATAGCAGGTAGTCTATCATTATTTACTTTATCATTACTTATAATGTCATTGTTTATAATTACTTATTTGTAACATCATTACTTAGAATAGCACTTTAAAACTTACACGGCATTTTACGTGTTAATTCATTTGATCCTCACAAACTGCTATTGTGCCATTTTACAGATGAGGAAACTGAGGAAGATAGAGGTTAAGTAAATTGTCCCACAGTTAGTAGGTATGTGAGGGAGGATTTGAACTCAAGTCTTTCTGATTCTCTGTAGTTTTCCGCTCTATCAACTGGGCCACCTAACTACCTGTAATCCTATACCTTGTACTTAGGAGTTCATCTCCCTTCTCTCTGTCTTTGTACTAATTGATTGCTCCCTGTCTCTGAAATGCCCTTCCTCTTCACCTCTGCCTCTTAAAATCTCTGGTTCCCCACAGCAGTTAACCCAACTGCCACCTCCTACAGGAAGCTTTCCCTCATGCCTCCAGCAACTGGTGCCTTCCCCCTTTAAACGACTTTGCATTTCCTTTCTATGTATTTTGTTTTCACTTAAATGTTTTTGTATTTTCTCCACTAGAGAAAGCAAGCTGCTTAAGGGAAGAGAATGTTGTATTTTTGGTTTTGTATTCTATAGCAGGCACGTAGTAAGTATTTTATCTCAGACTTGTTCATTGATTGGTTGAATTTAATCTGGGCTCTCACAGTCCTAACACATTCATTCTTATAGTACTGTGCTAGCCTTTTTTAATTACCCTCACTTATCTGACCTTGGTTCTATCTTCCATACATGTCTTTAATATAAAATTTTAATATTTATCCATGAAAAGCAAATCAGTCCTCTAGGCAAATCCCTTTTCCCCCCATCATTATAAGAATCATTTTTGATTGTGTCTGAAGAATTTTATTCTTTGGCCAATTCAAAAGATTAAACTTTTGGAATTTTGAAGAATAAAGAATTTGAGGCAGCCCATTCCACTTTCAGATAGCTTTAATTGGTAATAAGGTATTTTTTCCCCCTGACAATGAAGCCTCAATTGACCTCTTAGCTGTATATCTCTTTTTACTTTGATTGATTCTCAACCAAATGCTTTCCACCTTATCCTTTCTTTTAGATTTCTATATTTCTTCAATTGAATTAATATTCTTAATATACAGTGTTATTCTTCCCATGTACCCCAATGCTTTTTACCCGTTATTGTCCTTTTGAATAAGTCATACTCTTCCAGATTCAAATTCCAACAATGGATTCCATGTCACCATGTCCCAATGGTATCTACGAAGCCAAATTACAGTCTTCAGTTCAGTTATGTTCTTCAGCTTCTTGGCTACTCTGGCTGCTTTCAATACTCAAATCAAATCCTACTTTCGACAGAAAGTCTTTCCCAGTCCTTCTTCCTGCCTCTCACCCAGTGCCTTCCCTCTGAGATGATCTCTTTCTATCTTGCATGTGCATAGTTGTTTGTACATTTTCTTTTCCACTAGACTGTGAGATTCCTGAGACCAGGGACTGGTTTTTTACCTGTCTTTGTCTCCTTAGCACTTAATAAGTGTTTCCTTATTGTGGTTCATATTTATTACCATAATTTGTGCATTTGTTAATAAGCAATTAAGGTTTGATTGCTAAGATTTTCCTTGGATATTATTGCCTTCCACCAGTTACTCGTCCTTTCTCTTATGCATTCTTGTATGGGTTACCAGCTTCTTCTTATGCTGAGGTATTCAATTTTCTCCCTTCCGCTCCTTATATAGTCTTAACTCAATTTTTCCAATCTCCAAGCACATTTGTTTATATTACTCCTTGTTAGATGTGTTCAATTTCTTGCCAAGAGCTTACCATCTCTGTATAAGCCAGAAATCCAAATGCTAATCTCAGAGATCATCTACTTAGTCAGCTGTTACCAAATCTTCCTTTTTCTGAATCCAGTACTCAAATAGCAGTAGATTTGAAAATACCACCTGTGTCCTCAGGGTCTTCAGTTATTGGATGTTCCCCTTTCTTCTCCATCTCTCTGGACTTTATGATACTTAACAATGCTTTCTAGATTTCTCCTGGTGCTATCTTCCCCACACCCCCACATAAATCATCCAATTTGGATCATGGTGGTTCGGTTTGGCAGCTCTCAGGAGGGTCTCCATCACATACCAGATACCTGCTTAGGAAGTCAAGAATCCTCTTCATGGCTTATGTGATGATGACAAATATTATCATTATCTTTTAGTAAATTACCTATCATGACAATTTTCCTTCTCTCCTTTCACCTTGTAGGATCAGATACTATCTAGGGATGTAGATCTTCTTTCATTGAATTACTTTAGACAGAAACAGTACCACCTTCTTTCTATAGTAGGGTTTTTAACCTGAGGTCCATGGACCCCCAAGGGATCCATGAATAAATTTTAAGGAAAGAGGGCATGAACTTGAATTGGAAAATTTTTGCCTTTTTTTCATTGATCTTTAACTGAAATTTAGGTTTTCCTTCAATTATTTACAAACATTACTCTGAAAAATGTCCAAAGTTTCCACCAGATTGCTAAAGGAGTCTATGGAATTAAAAGAATTAAGAACCAACCTCTTCTCCATAGGTAGGATCACAGCTCTATTACTTAGCTCCAGATGTTCCATAGTCCTTCCCTTTATTCTGTGTACCACACTCTCCAAACCTCCAACCTCTTATCCAAGGGAAGACTTCTCTTTTATGGCTCCCCATTCCTTTTCTTCCTTCATCCAATGATGTGGAGAATAAAAAAAGACATTCTTCCAGGCCTCTCACCTCATCATATTGGAAGGAGATCAATTTACCTTTTGGGTATATATAACATGGTTTTGACAGCTGATTGCACCCTGAGAGTTGTAATTCTGAGAGACAAATATTTTCTCCTCAGCCTTGAGATCAATATGAGACTATTGAAGTCTTTGAACCATAAGGTGAAACTGAGTTATGTTCTGTAAATACATACATATGGTCTGAGAGAGATTGAGTGAGAGAAAGAGGGGGGTCTTTGAGAGTTACACTGGAGGAAATTGTCAACATTTGGGCAACAGGTTAAAGAAGAAAGAAAAAAAAAGATGAAACATTGAATGGAGAGCCATTGCACTTAACAACAGACATCTTGGAGCAAAAGATTTGACCTGAACCTACTGTGAAGAGTTTCAAAATAGGTTTGCTTTCCCCCTACTCCAACTTTTCGCCTCAATTCTTGTCTATTAACATTTTGCTGGTGTTCAGTTGTTTCAGTCATATATGACTCTTCATGACACATTTGGGGTTTTGTTGGCAAAGATAATGGAGTGGTTTGGCCTTTCCTCCTCATTTCACAGATGAGGAAATGGAGGCAGATAGGATTAAGTGGACTTGCTCAGAGTCACATAGCAAGGAAGTGTCCGAGGCCATATTTGAACTCAAGAACAGGAGTTTTTTGTCTCCAAGTCTGGCACTCTATCCATTGCACTACCACTACAACATACTCTATTAATTTCTTTTGATTTCTTTTTTAGTAGTATTTTATTTTTCCCAATTAAATGTAAAGACAATTTTTAACATTCAGTTTTTTTAAATTTTGAGTTCCAAATTTTCTCCCTCCTGCTATTAATTTCTTTATCTCAATTATTTTTGGAATCTGAATTTCTACTTCAACCATCAAAAATGCCAGGGATTATATTGAGATTAATATAAATTCAGATTTACGCAGCAATCCAAACCTCTGCCTAAGATTAGGAATTTTTCTCAAGTGGGTACTATGAGCTATTGTGAGTATACCTTTAACTTTTTGGTTAATATAAACTACATAAAGCAGCAGAAGGGATCACATGGACCTGAGGGCCATCATATTACTCCTAGGTTAAAAAACCAGTACAGCCAACTGCATCCTCAGAGACAAAAGACGTAGGAAAGAGAGGGAGATGGCGAGTATGGGCATCCTCCATTGCAATACTCACCACCACCAGTGTGACTCAAATAGTCGTTACATGAGACTGGAAGAAATACACCCAAGCACACTTAATTTGAACAAAATGTTACTCTCAGGATCACACAGAAATTCATGTTGTTTGAGGCAGATTTTAAAAGTCTTTTGTTTTGCAATTAACCACGGTAATACACTGCCTGATACTGACATGTGAAATTCAATGAGAACATAGAATAAAGTTTATTCACCTTGTTTCACTTCTCAGAGGCTCTCCAGACTTCCTTGTCTCCCCGCTGGGTGTTAGGCTCAGGTCATCTTTTTCTGGATGACACCTTGTCTCTTTCTGTCTTTCCTAAAATGTGATACTTAGAACCTAATATATTCTCCACATGCACCCAAGGAGGAGGACAGTAGAACTATCACTTCCCACTACCTCTCTTAATGTAACTTAAACTCTGATGAGTTTTTTTGACTCTTGAACTGACTGGTACTGAGCAGATGGTCAACTAAAACCCCCATATTATTTCATCTAGTCACTTATTCAGCAGAATTTTTGGACACAAGTGTAGACATTTATAGTTGGTTTCATCCAATATTCTAGAAAAAAATGCCCTGTCTACTTTGGGAATAAAGACAATGCCTTGTCTTTATTAGGGAAAGGGTGCTCTGTCTTAGGGGATACTCTGGGAAGGTTCATGCTAAGAAATGGGTTCTTTCTTTTATGCCATCCTACTCATCCATTAATCCATTAACAAATATTGACTGAATCCATGGCTTAAATTCTAGTAACCAACCTTGATGCTAATTAATTGTGTGGCATTGATAAAGTCATTCTTCTCTCTATGGCTCAGTTTCCTTTTCTGTTGTATTGATTGGGGTGGGTTCAAATAGATTGTGGTACATGAATGCAAACGAATGTTACTGTGCAACGGAAAATGATGAATATGAAGCATTCAGAGAAACTTGATATGATGGAGAGAAAATAACAGAATCAGGATATAGACCTACTCCATAGTATCAAAGAACAGGTCACTTGAAGGAAGCCAAACTCAGTAAAATCAGTAATGGTCTTAATGAGAAATCAATTAAGATGAATTAATTGACAAATATTTATTAAGCACCTACTATGTGCTAGGCATTATGTTAAGCACTTTTCAAATATCTCATTTAATCCTCATGACATCCCTGGAAGGCTGATACTATTATTATCCATATTTTATGGTTGAGGTAACTGAGGCAGACAGACAGTTGTTAAGTGACTTGTCCAGGGTCACACAACTAAGAAGCTTATGAGGGTGGATTTGGACTCGGGTCTTCCTGACTCTAAGCTGAGTGCTCAGTGCACTTTGGTGCCACCTTGCTGCCTCTGATGGTGGGTATACAAGAACAAAAAGGAAATGGCCCCTGCTCTCAAGGAGAAGGAACCATTCCATTCTCTTGGAAGACATTCTTTCTCTTAGCTGAGAGACAGAGGACTATGATGGTAGAATATTGTGTACATTTGCAGGCACACTCATTGAATCAGTTGTTTTTGCTTGCCTGACTTTTCTTTGCTAGGCACTGTGGAATCGGATCAAGCACTTGACATGGAGATTGGAAGACCTGGTTCAAATCCTACCTTAGACATTAACTCCTTGTGTGATGCTGAGAAAGTCACTTGACCCCATCAGCCCCGATAAAGTGGGGAGAGTAATAGTATCTACCTCTGTGAGTCCTTGGGAGAATCCATTAAGATACTATTTGAAAAGTGCTTGTAAAATGTTAAAGGATGGTACTAGAGAAAACAATTCTAAGGCTATCTTCCCTTTACTTGCATGTACTTTGTATGTTATGATTTATATATGTCGTCTTCCCCATTAATATGAATGTTCTTTGGGGATAGGGACTATCTTTTGCCTTTCTTTGCATCCCCAGTACTCAGCTTAGTGTTTGGCACATAGTAGATGCTTAATAAATGCTTGTCAATTCCTTTATATTCCCAATACTCAGCACAGTACTCTGCACATAGTAGGTGCTTAATAAATGCTTATTGCTTGATTTTTTAAAAGGAAGGGATTCTTTAATCATAGGGAAAAACAGAATATTCAGAACTGTCAGTGATATAAAAATTTGCATAATAAGTAGATTGATAATTATCCAGGAACACAGATAATGAAATGTACCTTTTTGCTTTTCACTAGGATAGAGTCCTGTATAAATCTTTGGATGTGGTCACTTACTAGTTATTTGTCTTAACAAAGACAAGTTAAAGCTTCTGGGAAGCTAGGTGGTGTAGGAGATAGGATACCGGACCTGGAGTCAGAAAGACCTGAGTTCAAATCCTGCCTCAGCTGCATACTAGCTGTGTGTCCTCAGGCAAGTCACTTTGCCTGTTTCCTCCCCTGTAAAATGGGAAGTTACTATGTGTTGCCTGGCAAGTCACTTTACCTCAGTTTCCTCCTCTGTAAAATGACAAGTCTCTTTGCCTCAGTTTCCTCCCCTGTAAAAGGGAAATAATAATGGCACCTACGTAACTCCCAGGGTTGTTGTGTGAATCAAATGAGACAATACTTGTAAAGCATTGAAAACATGCTGTGTTATATAAATGCTAGCTGTAATTGTTATTAAAATGAGGGTTCAAGTGTGTGTTGTATGTTGTAAGAGGAGGGGATAATAGTGTGAAGTATCTAGGAAATAAAAGCGAAGGCAATTGCCAAAATGTATTCTCTGCAAGCTAAAATGAAGAGAGCTGATCATCCATTTTTTAGAACCCTTGTCTGTTCTAAATGGACTCATCCTGTGATTTAAAATCGTGGATCCCAGGAGAAGGGGAGGGATGACAAATGTGAGGGTTACATCAAACATCTTCAGGGAACGCTCCAGAGACCCACTGGGCAAAGGCAGAGGGCTTGTTTCAGGTAGCCTCGATGTGCAGAACTGCAGAGACAGTGTGGGGAGAGCCTTGATTGTCTTGCTGGGGAAGGTGAGACTGAAATGATGCCACAAGAGATTACAAGAGACTGGGGGTGTGCATCCTCCTTCATCCCATTACTCAGGGTTGGCTCTTTAAGATCTGAGCACGAGACAAAGCAGAAGAAAAATCTTTGCCCACCAGGTGAACGCTGACTGTGCGCAATCTGTTCTCAGCTCCCTGACAAGCTGTGTCATAATATTGATAGAATGATTAAGCTTCCTCCTGAACAGACTTCAGGTCCTAAATAATGCTCACATTAAGGATGCCTGGAAGAATCCCGGGAGCTCCACCTGCCCCAGCATTTCATTAGCGCCATTAACAGAGGCTCCATGAATAGAAGGGCAGTCTGCCCTCAGAGACGTCGATGAGTCAATCAACACCTACTATGGAAGCACAGATATAGAAGGGAAATGGTCCCTGCCCTGAAGGTACATGCATTCTATAGAGGGGGACAACACACACTTACCTAGGCAGTCAGTACACTGTGAGTACAACTCACTCTTCCAGAGTAAGGCCGGCTACGTCTTTCCCTCAGGAAGCGGTAGATGGGCCTGGAGTCAGGAAGACCTGAGTTCAAATTCTGCCTCAGATACTTACTAGCTCTGTGACCTTGAGTAAGTGACTTAATCACTCTTTGCCTCAGTCTCCTCATCTGTAAAACGGGAATATTAATGGCACATACCTCCCAAGGTTGAGATAATGAGAATAATTGAGAAATGAGATAATAATTGCGAAACACTTAGCACAGCGCCTAGTACATAGTAGGTACTATGTAAATGTTAATTCTCTCTGTGTGAATACGATGTGATATATATGACATGACATGACATGACATGATGTGATGTGATGTGATGTGACATAATATAATACAATATGATATAATCATATTGTATATATAAATATATACATATGTATTTATATATAAATATAATATTGTATATGTAAAAATATAATATAATTAATGATGTGATATGATATAACATAATATTATGCAATATAATATAATCATATTGTATATATATAAATATATACATATGTGTTTATATATAAATATAATATTGTATATGTAAAAATAGAATATAATTAATGATATGATATATATTATACAATATAACATAATCATATTATATATAAATATATACATATGTATTTATATATAAATATAATATTGTGTATGTAAAAATATAATATAATTAATATGATATATGATACGATATAACAATATAGTACAATATAATATAATTAATATATGACAAGACATAACATAATGTAATGTAACATAATACAATACAACATAATATAATACAGCATAGTTAATACAATATAATATATACATATATACACATATATCTCAAATTTAAAAAAAATTTCTTAAGGTGAGGCTAGTGTATGCATATTCCTATTCCCATTTTACAGATGTGGAAACTGAGGTTCAGATGATGAAATAATTTTCCAATAATAATGAAATCATCAAATGTCAGCTGGAATCTATACTTTACTCTCTCCTGCTTTAGATTTTTTTAATGGAGCTATATTGAATCCCTCTTGGATGGATGGATGGATGACTGGATAGATGGATAAATGAATCAGTGTTCAACTTACTTTGTTAGTGTCACAGATTTACAGTTGAAAGGGAATTTAGGGCTAATCTAATCTCATCCCTTCTTTTCATAGAGGAGGAAACTGAGGTCTAATGATAGAAACAGACTTGCCAAAGGAGATACCTGATAGCCACAGTGTGCACTGAGTATCTCTGAAGGAGAGGAACCTATCGTGTATATTTAGAGTCACAGGAACTAAGTCTGGTCAGAATTTCAATCTGGGTCCTTTAATTTGAAATATGGAAATCCTATTAAAGAAAACTATAGATCCAAAGATTTAGAGCTGGAAAGGACCTTAAAAGCAGTCCAGGTCAACCCCTCATTTTACAGATAAGGAAATTGAGGCACAGAGAGTTTAATGGCTTTCCCTAGAGTCACACAGTTTGAACTCTGGTCTTCTTGACTCTAAATCTAGGACTTGGAGAATAGTTCTGGGCTGGAGTTAGTCATTTAAATACAGACAATCTCCAGGAAAATAATAATAGCAGGGAGCTATGTGCCAGGCATTGTGCTAAGCTCTTTATATAATCATTGCCTTATTTGGTCCTTGTAACAACCCTGGGAGGAAGGTGCTGTTATTACCCCATTTTACAGATGAGGAAACTGAGGTAAAAGGGCTAAGTGACTTGCGCAGGGTCACACAGCTAGTCAGTGTCTGAGGCTAGATTTGAACTCAGGTCTTCCTGACTCCAGGTCTGGCATACTATCCACTATACCACCTAGCTGCATAAAAGGAGAAGAAATGGGCTAATTTTGAGGTTCCACAGGGATTCTGGTCAGCTAAGAGACAGAATCCCTGAAATTGCTTTGGTATCTTTGGAGCTGGGACAGAAACAAGACTGATCATTATTCAAAGAGAATCATTCTGGGGTCAAATTCCAGGAAATGGGCACATGTGGAGAGGCATTACCAGGCAAAGGCTCTATTTGCTGATGGACTTCCCCCTCTGAAACCAGAGCTCAGCCTTCCTGCCCCTCCTCCCCCAGCTGTGAGGAGATCCTTGCTTTCCTCTGCCAAAGGCCACATCCTCCAGTAGTCAGTGGAGTTCTCCATCCTCAGTCAACTGAGGCAGGCCCAGCATGCTGCAACTGGCCATGCTTGGGATAGAGTCCCCTTGGGGAGCCCAACTCCTCAGCTCTGGAGCTTCTGCAGAAAAGGACAGGGTCTGGGGCTGGAGCTCCTCCAGGCTTGTCTCCTTACATGGCCATTGGCTGGAGCAAGAGCTCCGACACACACATACATTGATATACATTCTCTCTCACACACACACATACTCATACACACACACACTCACACAAGTATTTGGGTGATAAACACTTTTAGTTTAATAAACCGAGGCTGCAGATAAAGCTGCTGGGGCCTGCATTTGTGTTTCTGCGTGCCTGTCGGGGAGTCCTTTGCCAGGTCTGGCACACTATCAGTATGTCAGTAAATATTTACTGTCTATTTTATTTCTTTTTTAAGTGAAGAAGGGCTTGTTTCCCTCCTCCTCCCTCCCTGCCCCCTTATATCACATTCATCCCAGTGGGGAAGCTGGGAGTGCTCACAGCAGGAGACACCACCATAGTGAAATTATCTCTGGCTCTTTGGTGGGGGCAGAGACAGCACCAGTGTAGAGAAAATAGGCAGTAGGAATATGGAATGGGAATCAGGAAAAATGAAGAAAAATACCTTTCCCCCTAACTCTTGTCACCGTCTAAAATGGCACCATTAGGATCACTCTTAAAGACAATGCCTGTTAAAATAGATGCATTGAGTTGGAAACTAATACTGTAAAACAGTAGCTGGATAAATAGAGCACCGGGCCTGAAGTCAGAAGATCTGAGTTCAAACCCAGCCCCAGACAATTAATAGCTGTGTGATTCTGGGCAAGTCACTTTACCCTGTTTGCCTCAGTTTCCTCATTTGTCAAATGAATATGGTAGAGAAGGAATGGCAAATCACTCCAGTATCTTTGCCCCCAAAATGAGGTCACAAAAAAATGGATATTTCTGAAACAATTGAATGACAACTTTGGAAAGAGTCTGTGAAAAGGGAGAATGTCCATAACAGGGTTGAACAACATTCACCTTCTGCCCTTCTTTCTCAGCACTAACTGGCTTTCCATTGTATTCCCTATAAGAGTGTAGACTTCCTGAGGGTAGGACTATGTCATATCTATTTGAGTGCCCAATTCCCCTTGACTTTGGAGTCACCTCATTTACTGAGGAGCCGAGAAAAGCAAAGAGACAAAAATGGGAAGTGGTGGAGGTTTTGAACCCAAGGAACTTTAACACAAGGAGAGACAGAGGAGGGAATGTGGCAGATGTGGCAGGGAGAGTCTTGCTCCACATCTGGTCTTCCACTGGAGACAAACGAGAGGGAAAAGTCAGTAACATCCTCTACCACCCAGCCAGTAATCATGAAGTGTCAGCCAATAAGCATTTGTGAAGTGTCTACTATGTGCCGGGTGCTGTACTGTGCGCTGAACATACAAAGGCAATAAAGTCCCTGGACTTGAGCTCACAATCAAATGAGGGAGACATCATTTAGACAGCTATGTACAAACAAGCTACCTCTATGATAAATAGGGTAATCGATAGAGGGAAGGCACTGGAATTAAGAGGGGTTGGAAGAAGCTTCCTCTAGAAGGTGGGAATCAATCAGAGAAAGCATTGGAAGTTTCTGCCCAAAAGGCTACATGAGGAGGTCTCTGCATGTCTGCCTCCCACCCCCAATTTGATGGTAGCCCTCTTGTAGGCTGTGAATGGGAACACTCCAATAATGGGATAAACAGCCAAGGGAGGAAATTGGGAGGGGGCAATCACACAATTTCTTTCCTAAAACTCTTGGGCTTAGAGACTGCCTATGTTGCAGTTGGAGGTGATCTGGGTCTGGGGAAAACAAAACAACTGAGTTTATGACCGCTCTGTTGTCTTCAAACATATTTCTGATTTTCTTCCATTTTCTTGGTTCTCTGCTCATGAGCAAAAATGCTGTTGGAATGCTTGTCCAATGTCTTCTGTCATGGAGACAATTACAGCCAAGTCACATGGCCAGAGCTTTGTGAAACAGAGCAGATTCAGGGAGGAGGAGCTGGGGATTCCCAGAGGGATGAAAATTTGGACCTATTTGGACAGGGTAAATTCATACTTAATGCACCCTTTAGGCTAATGATGCAAGTATGAACATCTAATAAAGGGTGGGGCTGGTCACCAAAAAGCGTTTATTAAGGGCTTACTATATGCCAGGTACTGGGCCAAGTGCTAGGAATACAGACACACCTCCGAGATATCGTGTGTTTAGTTCTAGACCACCACAGTAAAGCAAATATCGCAATAATCACAAGAAATTTTGTGTCTACATTACAATCTATCAAGTGTGCAATAGTAGTATCTAGATCAACAACGTAAATAATTTAAAAATAGTTTATTGTGAAAAAATGCTAACCATTCTCTGAGCTTTCAGTGAGTTATAATCTTTTTTGCTGGTGGAGAGTCTTGCCTCCATGCTGATGGCTGCTCAGGGTGGTGGTCGCTGAAGCCTGGGGTGACTGTGGCAATTTCTTAAAATAAGACAACAATGAAGTTTCCTTCATCGATCGACTCTTCCTTTCACTTGAGGCCACTGTAGGATTATTAATTGACCTAATTTCAATATTGTTGTTTCTCAGGGAATAGAGAGAACCAGGAGAGGGAGAAAGACAGATGGGTGGAGCAGTTGGAACACATAAGCTTTTATTGATTAAGTCCGCCATCTTAGATGGACTTGGTTGGTGGCACCTCCAAGTAATTACAATAGTAACATCACAGATCACCATGGCAGATATAATAATAATGAAAATATTTTAAATCTTGTGAGGATGACTGAAATGTGACTCAGAGATGCAATGTGAGCGCAAGCTTTTGGAAAAATGGTGCTGATTGAATTGCCCAACACAGGGCAACAAGCCTTCAATTTGTGAAAAACACAATATCTGAAAAGAGCAATAAAGCAAGGTATGCCTGTATAAAGAAAGCGACAACCAACTTCTACCCTGAAAGAGCTCACATTCTAATGAGGAGAAAATATAAATAACTGTGTACATAAGTAATAAACACTAAAAATGGATGATGATCTTGGGAAAGGGTGGTTAGAAAAGTCTCCTTCAAAAGGTGAGATTTAAGGTGAGTTCTAAGGGAAGTTAGAAAAATAAAGAGAGGGAAATAAGGAGGGAAGGCATTCTAGGAATAGAAGACAGCCAGGACAAAGGCATGGAATTGGGAGACAAAGTGTTACGTATGAAGTATTACATATGTAAGTAGACCGTTATAGCTGGATAAAGAACAGAAAATGAAGTATAATATAGTAGAAAATAGAGTATAAGAAGACTGGAAGGGTATAAATGACCAATCTGTAAATGACAAGACAACAACTCAATGCATGTCAGCAGGGTAATATGGCAACTGAGTCGGCTTATAAAATCACAGGCTTCACTCATTGAGGTCTGGTGCCTAGGATTACGGAGATGATGGTATTACAGTACTTTGCCCTAGTCAGACCCTATTTCTGGATGAGGAGAGGCTGACTCTGTTGAGTGCTGACCATCACTTTAAAAAAATACATTAAGAAGGCAAGTGGTGTGGATCAGTAGAAAGGATGACCATCTTGGAGTCAATATAAAAAGATTTATATTAATCTACAGATTTTCCAAACAGGATGGTGAAAAGCAAGGAGCCCATGTTATATGAAGAGTGGTTGAAGGGCCCAGAGATTTTTAGTTTAGATATGAGAAAATTTGTTGGGAGGGGGACATCATAATTACCTTTAAGCATTTAAATGGAGGAAGCATCTGACTTGCTCTGATTGGACAAAAAGGACAGAGCTAGGAGCAAGGGGTGTAAGTTCTAAAGAGGCGAATCTAGCCTTCATATTGGGAAAAGTTTTATAATGAGGGCATCAGTGGAATGGGCTGCCTTAGGAGTTGGGGGTTCTCCATCTCAGTTGAAGCAGAGCCTGGAAAATTCCTTGTGGGACGTATAGTAGATAAGGTTCTTGTTTGGGTACACATTGGACTAGATGACATTTGGGATTTGTTGCAATGCTGCCATTTTGTGATTCTGCATACTGAAGACATTTTCAAAGCTGTGCTGGACCCCCCCCCTCCACTCCTCCCCAGTGCAGCTGAGGTTTCCACAGATAACAAGGGAGATCTTGGGTGTTTCTGATGTCAATCAACTAGAATCTATTCATTGCCAATTGTCTGCTAGGCACTGTGTTTAGTACTGGGAATACAAAGAAAGGCAAATGACATCCCTCCTCTTGGGGAAGTCACAGTCTAATGGAGGAGACAATATGGGCAAACAAGATATATCTGCAAATTAAGACAGAGATAATCAACAGAGGGAAGGCATTAGAATTAAAGGGATGGGGAAAGACTTCTTGCAGAAGGTGAGATTTTATGTGACACTTGAAGGAAGCCATGAAATGGAGATAATGAAGGAAAGTTCCAGTCAGTGAAAATGGCTGAAAATGATGGATGTGAGGAATGAGAAGGCAGCCAGTGTCATTGAATGAGTGTGAGAGTGAGAGGAAGGGGAGGTTAAGGTATAAGGTACAAGAAGACTGACTGAAGGCAAGCTCATCCTCTCAGCCATCACTAGGTGGCACCATCGCTGAGAATTTCTTCTGCTGAGCTAAGGGACTTGACATCTCAAAACCTTCCCTAGATAGGTCCATGTTGGCACGAGTTGGTCCCATTAAATCTCCTCTGATGAGTGCATGGGGTCACAACTGAAATTCCAACTGTTTAAATAGGAATCTTCAGCAAGGAAACCTCCTGAGAAGTCTTCAGTTTGATCCACAAAGAGGAACAGAGAGAAAGGAGGTATCATCCACTTCTGGGCACTGATGTTCATCATCAACCTCTGGGCACTAACATTCTTACTGATGTTTTTATTTGGATTTTTCATCATTGCCTATCACCGGAAAGGGACCTCCTTTCAGGCATTCCACTCATCTACCCTTTGAGTTTTTGGAGAGGGATCTCCAAGCACATTTTATTCCCACCTCATTGATTGGTGGGTTTTTTTTTAACCCCATCTACCAACATTTTCAGAAGGGCAGGGTGGTATAATGTATTGAGGGCTGATCTTAGAGTCAACAAGTGTGGTGCTTGGGAAAGACTGATAATTTTGGGATCATATCTCAGCTATGCCAAATGCTACCTGTGTGACCTTTGGTAAGTCATTTCACGTCTTTGAAGTCTCAGTTTCTTCATCTGTAAAATGAGGGATTTGAACTAAATGGCTTCCAAGATTAATAACAGAAATAACATTGGTTATGGAGACTTCTAGGACATCTTCAAAACATGACATTTCCACTCTGGCCATGATTCCCATCTCTGTACTCCCCCTCTCTTCCTCAACTTGGACTCCTAGAAGGCAGGGCTCTGACAGGTGAGCTTTTCCCTGCACCATGTTTCCACATCACCACCCTCATCATCTCCATGCCCTTCCCCTTCCTCATTTCTAGCCCCTTTTACATGTTGTCTTCCCCTATTATAATGTGAAGTCCTTGAGGACAGGGACTGTGTTGCTTGCTCAGCACTTTGTATTGTGCTAGACACTTTACTTAATAAATGCTTTTTTTTTAAATCAAAGACTTGAGTTAAAATACTTGCTCTGCTATTTACCACCTGTGTGAGTTCAGACAAGTCACTTTATTTCTCTGGACATCAGTTTTCTCATCTGTAAAATGAGAGGTTTTGTCCATACGGCCTCTAAAGTCTGCTGTGTAAAGATCACTGGATTCAAAGACTGGCGACTTGAGTTCAAATCCCAGCTCTGTACCACTTACTGCCTAAGTGACTTTGAGCAAGTTATTTCTTTTCTCTAGGGCCTCAGTTTCCTCATTTGAAAAATTAAGAGGGTTGGATTAGATGATCTCTGAGATCCCTAACAGCTTTAAATTAATGTTCCTGCCACCTTGGTTCTAAATCCTACCTGTTATTCAGTCATGTCCAACTCTCCATGACCCACTATGGGGCTTTCTTGCCAAAGATGCTGAAGTGGTTTGCCATTTCCTTCTTCAGATCATTCTACAGGTGAGGAAACTGAGACAAGGGTGAAGTGACTTACCCAGGGTCACACAGCTGGATTTGAACTCAGGAAGATGAGTCTTCCTGGCACTATGGTGCCATCTAGAATCCTAGCTATACCTTACCATCTATGTGTCTATGGGTATGTCAGTCAGCATCACCGCTGAGGACACAGAGGTTAAGGAAAAGGACAGCAATGTTTAGGGAACTTCAGGAAAGCTGACTTTGGGGATGGTAGAGCAGGGCAAGGGAGGATGAACTAGCACCTAATATTAACTGGGAGCTGGTAGTTTATGATATGAAAGAGGTTTGAGAGAGGGAAGTAACTTAAGTGATTCTCAGCAGCTTGTCTGAGACCCAGGGAAGTTAAGTTCATGGTCATGCTTGGTATGATAGGTCTGGAGCTGGAAGACACCACCACCAGTTTGTTCAGACTTCTTTTTACAGATAAGGAAACTGAAGCCCCATGACATTAAAGTGTTTTGCCTAAAACCATACAGGTGGTAAGTGGGCAGAGGAAGGATATGAACTCGGAACTCAGGTCTTCTGATTCCATAGGTAGAATTCTCCCCATTCCTGAGACCACGCTCCCTCCCTATTATATGTGTAGAATGTGTCTATCTAACTGGAAATGTTTAGTACTTCAAGACTTCAGGGATCCTAGACTTCATGGGTGTGGATGCTTTCTTTACCAACGCAGCTCCCCAGACTTCTGTGCCTTAGGTTACATTCTTGGGGAATTTCTGTGGCTGGAAAACTCTTCACATGACTGCCAACATGGTGCCACACTTAGCTAGGCTGGTCCCCTGATGATAGATGGGTATTCAGACACAAGGCTAGTTCTCAAAGTTTTTCCAGGCTGGCTAGACATTGTGGAGCCCATACTCTGCTGGGAGAACCTTGAAGAACCGGGATCATCATAGTCATGGGAAGAGGACTTGGATGGAGGAGGGACCTTGAAGCTCTGTAGAAATGTAGGTGGTTATTGTTGAAAAAAATTCTCAGGGATAGGATCACTTTTATTTTTTTGTTTCCAGAACAGAGAGGCTTGGAGGCATCCGTGATCAGAAAGGCAGTCTGGGAATTAAGACAATTTGCTTCCAATACACTTGGGCTGTGTGACTGTCCTGGGCAAGTCACAACCTCTCGGTGGTCCAGGAAACTCTCCTAGACTGTAAGGTGCACATAAGGTCTGACGTGCATTGGTAGATGGAATTTTCTCATCCAGAATTTCCCTTTATCAATGGAAATCATAGGCGTGGTCCTTATCCACTGTCCCCCATCCTCAGAGTTTGGCACATCACAGATGTCTAATAAATTCTAGTTTATTGATTGGGTTAGAGCCAGAAGGGACCTTGACCGTCATCCAGTCTGATTCTCAAATTTTACAGTGCGAAAACTGAGACCTTGCGAAATTGCCTTGTTCAATGTCACAGAGGGAAGTAAGGGGCGTGTTGCTAATTCAAGCCTTGATTGACACCACCTCCCTCAGCCTCTTCTCCCCTCTGGTTGGCACATAGTAGGTGTTTACTAAATACCTATGAAATTGAATATGTTTATTGAATTAGAGAAAAAAGAAGAGTCAGGTCACTCGGTAAGAGTGAGAGATAATTAATGAGCAGCCTGCAGGTTCCATTGGTATCTTATTAATATAAGGAGAGAAAGGAAACCTGCAATTATTAAGTACCTACTATGTGCCACACACTGGACAAAGAACTTTATAATTAGCTTAAATCCTCACAATTGTTCTGGGAGGGCAGTGCTATTATAACCATTTTACAGACAAGTCAGCTGAGACAAAGGTTAAGTGACTTACCCAGGGTCACACGGCTGATAAATACCCAAGGCAGAGCTTGAATTCAGACCTTCCTGACTGCAGGCTAAGCACTCTGAGCAACTTAGAAGTAAAATGAAGAGTAGAGGAGTGGGCAGATCAAGACAACTCAGGAAAAGCTCCCAGCATGTTGGATGGACACCATGTGGTGAACTTATGGGAAAACATGGATGAGTGCCAACCAGGATGGGAAGGCATGGATAGACGGTAATTAGCGATGTCATTGTTCAGTCATGTTCAACTCCTTGTGATCTCATTGGGAGTTTTCTTGGCAAAGATACTGGAGCAGTTTTCCATTTTCTTCTCCAGCTCTTTTGACAGATGAGGAAACTGAGACAAACAGGGTGAAGTGACTTGCCCAAGGTCACACAAGTAGTATGTGTCTGAGGCCAGATTTGAACTCATGAAGATGAGTCTTCCTGATTACAAGCTCTATCCACTGTGCCACCTAGTTGGATACAACAAAACTGAAAAGATCACAGAGACACTGGAGAACTGAAATAAAGAAAACCTTCCTAAGCCTGAGAGCTATTCTCAGTTGGAATGGTCTGCCTGGAGATGCAATGGGCTCCCCTTCCCTGGAGGTCTTCCTCCAGAAAAAGATAAATGACTACTTTCTGAGCATAGGGTAGAGGGATTCTTATTCAGATAAAGGTTGGACAAGTTCACCTTTGAAGTTCCTTCCTACTGAGATTCTTTAATTCTCTATAGAGTTTAAGCCCCAGCCTTCTGGTTCTAAGAGTGGTACCAGCTAATAGAGCTACATCACCATTATCCATCCATCCATCCATTCATCCATTCATCCATCCATCTATCCATCCATACATACATCCACCAGCGAACATTTTTTAAATGTCTGCTATGTACTGGTGTGTGAATCACTGAGGATACAAATACAAAAATTAGACATTACTACTTTCAGGGAGCTTATATTCTAACAAGAACAGTCATCACGAAAAGCATAGACTGGGCTGGTGTCTCACTGAAGGCTGGTGGTCCCAGGCCATCACACTTAGGTGAAAAAATAACTGAGATTCCATCTCATACCCGTGAGAGTGGAAAAATTGACAAAAATGATAAACGACGAATGCTGCAAAGGCTGTATAGAAACAGGCATATTAATGCACATTTGGTGAAGCTATAAATTGGGCTAGTCATTCTAGAAAGCAGTTTGGAACTGTACCCCAAAAGCTATTAAACTGTGCCTACCCTTTGACCTTGCATGACTAGGTCTATACTCCAAAGAAATAAAACAGAAAAACAACAAAAAGAAAGGACCTATATGGACAAAATATCTCCAGCAGCTCTTTTTGTAGTGAGAAAGAACAGGGGGCACTCATAAAGTGGGGAACGACTAAAGAAATTATGGCCTATGAATATAATGGAATATTATTGTGCTATAAGGAATGATGAAGGGAATAGTTTCAGATCTGGAAAGACCTGCAGGAACTAATGTAGACTGAACTACGTAGAACCAGGAGAGTAATTTATAGAGTAATGACATCGGAAAGACGAGGAGCTTTGAAAGACTTGGGGACTCTCCCCGACACAATGACCATTTCCGATGCAAGAAAACTGATGATAAAGCATCTCCCCAACACCTGACAGAGAACAAGCCTGCAAGGTGCAGAATGAGACGCTTTTTTGGATAAGGCCAAGTGTAGACTTTAGCATTCTTTCTGTCTCTCTCTCTTTCTTTCTCTCTCTCTTTCTTTTTCCTTCCTTCCTTCCTTCCTTCCTTCCTTCCTTCCTTCCTTCCTTCCTTCCTTCCTTCCTTCCTTCCTTCCTTCCTTCCTTCCTTCCTTCCTTCCTTCCTTCCTTCCTTCCTTCTTTCCTTTCTTCTTCCTCTCTCTGTCTCTCTCTCTGTCTCTCTTTCTGTCTCTCTATCTCTCTGGGTCTTTCTCTGTGTGTGTGTGTGTGTCTATCTCTCTTTCCCTCTACCCAAAGAGAGGAGAGTGGTGGGAGTTTGGGGAAGAGAAAATAAATACTTACTAATTTAAAAAACCTAACAAATCAAGCAAATAAATAACAACCTCTCCCCTCACCTCTCCGCCCACCACCCCTGACTTCTTGAAGGATATGACTTGAGCTAAAAGGAGAAAGTTGTCACCCTCCCTCCAATGGGGGCTGTAGCAATGTTGTCACTCACTTGTGAGTTTAGTCTGAGGCAGGGAGCCCAAACCTGCCTCATTTCCATTTCTGGCTCTGCTCCCAGCTGTGAGCACAACAGCCTCTCTGTGCTTCCATCTCTGGCTATGAAATGGGAACCCTGGTCACCCCAATATCATACAAAATTGAGGGTCTCAAAGGGGACAATTAAAATAAAAAATCCTTTGGAGAAATGTTTTGTTTGTTTTATTATAAAGTTATCTAGCAAAGAAGGGAATTGAATGCTGGGTTTGAACTCAGGAATACCTGAATACTAGCTCACTTGTTGTAGATCGCTGGGAAGGTCATTTAAACTCTGAACCTCTGTTTATCTCTGTTTAATCATCTGTAGAATGGGTTTAATGATATCTATCCCCTCCTCTCCAGTTGGCATGAGGACCAAATTATACATGTATATGTATACACATATGTATATGCACATATATCTTTGAAAAGTGCTATATATATGTCTATTACATTATTATCGTTATTGTTCTAGTGATGCTATATGGTTATGAATCATGAAACACTATAATCTCAGAAGAATCATGATGGAAAATGTTCCAAAAGCCAATGGAAATGATCCATGGTGAGGGTAAGCAGGTGAGATCCCATTAGCACTTGTGACTAGCATGCAAAAGGTTGCATAAAAGCCATTATCAAGGACACACATGATCAGAAAAGGAGGTGGGCTGTTCAAGTAGTGACAGTGACAGATAACACATCGACAGCCCAGGGCTATTTTAGCATTTACAAAACCTTTACAAAACCCAAAGGTTTCCAGGAGGTTGACTAGATACTCTATGGAGAATGTATGGAAAGATATTTAATCCACTCCAATCCAATCCCACAAGCATTTATTAGTCCCTTACCATGGGGCTATACCCTGTGGCAGGCACTAAACTCTAAAGACAATATTCCAAATAACCAAAAATAGTATTTCCTGTCCTCAAGGAGTTATATATTCAACTGCCATTGTATAAGAGCTGGAATCCATCTTGGCACAATGAAGAGTAAGCTGCAACTCTTGGAGTCATGGGACCTGAGTGTGAAACCCAGCTACTTGTGTGACCTTGGATGCTTCCCTGTGGTCTCTGAGTCTCAGTGTCTTGATCTGTAAAATGAAGGGGTTGAATTAGATGACTTTTAAGGTCTTTACATTTGTGGCTCTAGGACACACTGATCTCAGCTGCTCTTAAATTTTCATAGTGTGCCTCGGTAGTTTTAATAGGCAGATGAAACCATCCTCTTCATCAATTCTTATAGCATAGTAATATTCCATCACAGTTATATACCACCACTGATTCTGCCATTCCCCAGTAGATGGGCATCTCCTCAATGGCCAATTCTTTGACACCACAGAAAGAGTTGCTATAAATATTTTTGTCCATCTTGGTCCTTGATTTCTTTGGGATACAGACCTAGTAGTGGTATTGCTGGGTCAAAGGGTGTGCCCAATACTATATGACATAGTTCCAATTTATTCACTGATGCCTTTCAAATCCTAAATCAATAATGATGGATGTGTGTATGTGTTAGAGGGGACTTCAGTGGTCACTTAGTCCAACCCCCTCATTTGACAGTAGAGGATACTGAAGCCCATGGAATCTAAGCAACTACCCCCAAGGTCACCCAGGTAGTGAGTCTGAGAGGATCAGTGCAAATTCAAGTCCTCTGAATCTTAGCATCTCTCTGCCTGCTGTACTTTGATATGAGCTATTATTAGTTTAGAGGGAAGAGAGAATAAACAGTAATTGCCCCCAGGCTTTGCTTCCTTCATTTCTAACAGAGCTATTTACACTGTAAAGGTCCCTACCTGAATGATCTCTGGGTTTGAGAAGAAGCTCCACCCCTGGTCTGAGTCTCTTTTCTCCCTTATTTTAAAAGGGGTGGGGAATATAAAAGGACAGCGGGGTGTAAAATTTGGCCCTTCCCATGTCCTGTGCATTTATTTGTAAGCAGCTTGAAGACCTCCTGAGAAAAGAGACAAAAAGAGGGTAAGAAGAAATGCATACTAGGACTTCTGGAATGAGATGCTCAGTCTTCCCAGTCCCCCTGGGTGCTGCTGTTGGTGATGTGTGTACACGTCCACGTGAATATTTTCCTACCCCCTCCTGGCCCCAAGAAATCAGAGTGTCTCACACAACAGATAAATGCGACTCATTTTCTCCAGCTGAAATTGGCAAGTCCAGCAAGGAAAATCAATGATTTATTTAACAACGACAATTCTGCTCAGGGCTCAGAGCGCCCTGCTTTGCCAAACTGCTCATTCATTTATATTGGAAACATGAAGCCCTGGGATGACCCCCTCCCTCTTTCTTTTCTCTTTGGTCCTTGGTTGCCACTCAGTACTGAGGCTAGGTCACTGGTCCTAAGATGTGTGTATGGGGATGAGGAGAGCAGTGTGTACCCCATAAGGCGTATGTTTCTGTCTGACTGGTTTTGAGAGATGGGGGAGGAGAAGACAGAGAGCCAGGTGAGAAAAGAGGAATCCCCATGGAGTCAGTCAGGCAATCCCTGGCTACTTCTGAGGTCTCTGCATTAGACAGATCTGGGAAGATCAGGGACAGGGACCTCTGATTTTCTGCTTGTAGGGAGTGCCCAGTTAAGAATTTCTTTTTACCACTGCAGGTAGACACCTTCTCAGCAACTTAAAGTATTGGAGAACTGTCTAGGGCATTGGGAAGTTTTATGAATTATCCAGGATCACAGCCAATAGGTACCAGAAGTAGATCTTGAGTTCAAATTTTTCTGGCTGTGAGGCCAGCCCTCTGTTCCCCAGTCTGCATTATCTTGCTTAGGAGTTCTTAACCTGGAGTCCACAGACTCCTTTCAATGGATAGATATCTGGAAGTCTGTGAACTAGGATGGGAAAAAAATACCACCTTTATTTTCGACTAGTTTTGCACATGTTTAATGATTTTGAGCCTTTTGTGTCTTTAAAAGCATTATTAGAAGAGATCCACAGGCATCACCAGCTTGGCCAAGGAGTCCTTGATACAAAAAAGAGGTTGAGTAATCCTGGACTACGAAGACTCTCCTCAAATGGCACCCAGTCTAGCGTATCTAAGGGAGAAGGGAGTTACAGGGTAAGTAAAGAAGTAAACACTGAACTTGGGACTTGGGGCCATCTCCCATCAGCTTTCATCTTGTCTGAAAGTCACAATGTTGGAATGAACTTTTAGGGTGTTAAATTCAGCAAAGACCCACCTGAGGTCCCCTTCTGGCTCTGAATATCCTTAAATTGGAAAATGTGTGAGCCTTTGAGGAAATCTTTCTTTCTGGGACCTCAGTTTCTATGAGATAAGGGAGTTGGAGTAGGTGACCTCTAGAGTTCCTTGCAGATTGAAATCTATGTTTTAGAATAGCAGTTCTTAACATTTTTGTGTGTCATGGACGTCACTTTGACAATCTGGTGACACCTACGAAGTCCTTCTCAGAATAATATTTTTGCCTAAATTAAAATATTAAAATACACTGGAGTATCAATTCTATTGAAATATATATGTATATGCCCACATACATATATATCCACACATATACATGCATACACATATAACAATACATACATATACATGCATGCACACATATATGAATATATGTGTATGTAATGTGTGTATATGTATGTATATGCTATTTTTCCAAGTTCATGGACACTATGTAAAAGAATTCCTGACTTCAAGACAGTCTAACATAGCTATAGTAGATAACAAACTGTACCTGAAGTCAGGAAGGCTTGGATTCAAACTCTGCCTCTGCAACTGCTGTGTTGTATTTGATCAGTCATTTTCTGAACCCACTCTGAGTCTCAGTCTCTTTCTTTGTTTCCCTGCATAGGTTGGACTAGGTGCATGTGTTTCCTTCAAGCTATAGACTCACTGTTTCTGTGATTTTGGGATAGCTGTTGAATAGAGGAGTGATATGGTCAAATCTTTGCATAAGGAACATCTACATCAAGCAGTTGAGGGGAAGATAGTATGATGTATTGGTAAGAGCTCAGGATTTTCAGTCAGAGGACCTAGGTTCTAATTCTGGGTCTGCTTCTTAGTACCCGTGAGACTTTCGGAAAGTGTATCTCCCTTTGGGCTTCTGTTTTCTCTTCTGAAAAGGAGAGGGTTGAAATAGATGACTTTTAAGGTCCCACCCAGGTAGGAAGATCTTACGTCCAGCTTATCGTCAATAAACCTTTATTAAGTACCTATGATGTGCCAGATACTGTGCTAAGCACTCTACATTTGATCCCCACAATAACTCTGCACTGTGGATTCTGTTATTATCCCCATTTTACAGTTGAGGAAACTGAGGCAGACAGAGATTAACTTCCTACTATGTGCCTGGCTTTGTGTTTAGTGCTGGAAATACAAAAAAAGAGAGAGAGAAACAGTCCCTGGTCTCAAGAAACTCTCATTTTCAGGACAGGGAGTGGTTGGACAAAAATACAAAACAATTAAATACAAGGTGTATATTCAAAATTAATACAGACTAAATAGAGGAGGCTAATAATGGGAGACATCTTCTACTGAGGGGACAGCATGGACACAAAAGGTTAGGGCTATAGACACATAGAAATTGTATTCACTGTGTGTGTGCATGTGTGTGTGCATATGATGTCCTACACATGACAATCCTTCAAACACTAGGAAACAGCTATCCCTCTCCCATCCCAGTCTTCTCTTTCATAGGCTAACCATCCCCACTTCTTCAACCAAAACTCATATGGCATGGGATAAGCATTCTTTCCCCATTTTGGTCACCTTCCTCTGTGGTATCAATGTCCTCACTAAATTGGGGCTCACAGAACTCAATATAGTATTCTAGAAATGGTCTGATGAGGGCAAAGAATTTTATCATCTATCTATCTATCTATCTATTTATCTATCTATCATCTATCTATCTATCTATATCTATCTATCTTTTCATCCACTCATCCACCTCTCTATCCATATATTATCACATCTCTCTATCATCCATATCTGTTTATCTCTCCATCCATCCATATCTACTATCCACCCATATCTCTCTTCATCTGTCTATCAATCCATCCATCCATTCATCTATCTGTCTATCTATCTATCCATCATCCATCTATCCATCTGTCCATCCATCACATCTATCATACATATTCATTTTCTGTCCATCCATGTTTATCTACTATTCATCCATATCTCTCTCTATCTGTCTACCTATCCATCCATCCATCCATCCATCCATCTATCCATCTACCTATCTATCTTTATAGAGATAATGCATATCCCTTTTTTCTCTCTACCTCTTTCTCTTTGTCTCTTCTCTTTTTCTTCCTCTCTCTTCCCACATATACATATGTATATGTATGTATACACATATACCTACATGTATGTATTGGTTAATGCTAATAAATAGGGGATTCAGGAAAGACCTCTTTCTATGGGAGGGGAAAATTGCACTGAATCCAGGAGGAAGCCTGATATTCCAAGAGGCATAGAGTGAGGAGGAAAAAATGGTCCAGACATAGGACAGAGATAGCTGGTGCAAAGCTGATAGATGCCTGTGTATAGAAGATATTTAATAAACTGTATATAACTGGTTTGAGGTTTTGCATCTAATCTCTTCTTTGTTCATCTTTGTGTTATGGATGCTTATATTCCTTTACTGATAAGTTCATAATAAAAGAGAGCATTTTTGAAAGAGAAAAAAAAAACACAACAAAAATACAAAATAGAATATCCACTCATGCTTTAGGTCCTCCTGTTCAGTGGCCTGACTGTCTCATGAGGCTTTAGGCATCTGGGGTTTTGCATGTTGGAGGGGGGGGTGCATCTCCACTATGGGCATGATAATCCATGGGATTTGAGTTACCCCCCCCTCCCCCATATAAGTAACTGAGGGACATGGATCTCAGTTGGATAAAAAATCCAGCCTCCCTTACCCTTGACTTCCATGTCCTCTGTTCTCACCTGTCTCTGCAGCTCATTCAGTCCAGGTCTGGCAGGGGCTCCAGCCCTCTGTTTGTGACATCACACTTGGTTGCTGGGGTGATAAGTTGCGATGTCACTGAGCGGGGATTAAGACCTACAAGGATGGGAGAGGCCAGCAGGATACAAGCCGATGAGGTCATGAAAAAATAGTCTTTGTTGTCACTGGAGGCCTTAGTAACCCACCGGGATGACTGACAGGCAAAAAACAGAAGTCACTCAACTCCTCTGAATCTGCTTTGAATACAGGATTATTCCCACCGAGCCAAGAGCATAAGCTCATATCCTGAATGACAATCACTCATATCATCACCCAAGACGTTAGTCTATTTATCCACAGGGTCCAGCAGAAAGGGAATTGGATGTGGAGTCAGAGAATGGTTTGAATTCTGTCTCTGTGGCAACACCTGTGCACCCTTGGGTGAATCATATACTCTCTGGGCTTAAACTTCCATAAGAGGAAAGGAGTCCTTTCCTGTTTAAAATCTATGGTGGATACTATAACTTTTGCCAGGGCGGTATACAAGAAGACAGCACTGGACCTGGAGTCTGGGGACCTGTGCTTAAATGCCCATTTGTGGAGTTACTGCCAGAACGTAACACCGCATTTAGCCCAGTACCTGGAACATAGTAGGTGCTTAATAAATGTTTATCTACTATTTGGAACATTACAGAGCCTCACTTTATTTCTCTATAAAATGGAGTTAATAGGATTATAGATTTGAAGCTAAAAGAATCCTTTCTTTACAGGTAAGGAAACTGAGACCCAGAGTGGGTAAGTGGCTTACATAAGACTTACCCAAGTGGTGGTGCTAACAGTGGCAGTAATAGTTGTAGTAGTGGTAGTATTAAGTGATGGTGCTGGTGGTAGTAATAGTGGGAGTAGTGGTTGGTTGTTGTCCTTTGCTCTTGAAGAGGACCAAATTATGTCACTACATTGGGGTAAAGGTACTATGGCTGATCAGACCAATATGAGCTCAGAAATCTCTACCACAGGTTGTGCACATATAGCCCATATGAACATTTGGGTTCGATTCTGTAAATTTGTTCATCTCACATTTCTTTGGAGCTGCTGAAGTTGTGTTTTACCCATAGAGCACAGCACTTTTCTGATGTGGGCGCTCCACTCTGGGGGGTCTTTGTTGGCATCTCTCGTGTCTCACAATTGGTACAAAATTTCTTCAGAGAGTCCTTGAGACTGTTCTTGTATTGTTTCTTCTGACCTCTGTGTAAATGCTTGCATTGTATGACCTCTCTATAAAGTAGTCTTTAGGCAAGCACGTTTGGTATTTGAACAACATGGTCAGCCCATCAGAATTGCACTCTAGATTGCAAAGACTCTTACACTCTGTGCAATCTAGAGTTTGAATGCTTTGACAGTTCAGCTCAAGTAAGGATCTCAGTGTCTGGTACCTGATCTTGCCAGGTGATCTTCAGAATCTTCCTAAGGTAGTTCAAATGGAAGCGATTCAATTTCCAGGTATGGCACTGGTAGACTGTCCATGTTCCACAGGCATACAACAATGAAGTCAGCACAATGGCTCTGTAGACTTTCAGTTTGGTAGTCTGTCTAATGTCTCTTCTCTCATACACTTTCCTCCAAAGCTTCCCAAATACCGAGCTAGCTCTGGCAATGTATGTATGCATCAACCTCATTATCTATGTATACATTCCTGGAAAGTATATTGTTAAGGTAAATGAACTTGACTACAGCATTCAAAGTTTCTCCATTTATTATAATTGGTGTAATTTCATGGATGGATGGTGAGGTCCTGGCTGGGAGAAAAACCTGTGTTTTCTTGGTGTTGATTGTCAGAACAAAATTAGTAGGAGAAAGCAGAGAACTGACCAATGCTTTGTTACACCTCAGCCTCAGAGGCTGCATTGAGAACACAATTATCTAGGAAGAAAAAGTCATGCACCAACTCTCCCTCAACCTTAGTCTTGGCTTGTAGCCTCTCAAGTTAAATAGTTTACCATTGGTGTGGTAACTAATTTTGATAGTTTTCATCTCATTGAAGGCTTCTGACAATATCACTGAAAACATCAAGCATGGGAGGAAGCACATAGCTATGCTTCGCTCCATTGACTGGGAAAACTTGAGAGCATCATCCATTATTCAGAACTGGTCCTGAAAGAGGTATACAATACTGATATATTTCTCCAAACAACCAAATTTTGTCATGATCTTTCACAAGCCTTCATGACAATATCAAAGACCTTGCTCAGACTGATGAACATTACATACAGACCTCTGTTTTGCTCCTAACATTTCTCCTGGAGTTGTTAAGTAGCATACACTATATCAAGCTTTCCTTGGCTCTTTCTGAAGCCATACTGGCTCTCAGGTAGATGATCATCTTCTGGATGAAGAAACAGCCTATTAAAGAGTACTCTCGTAAAAATCTTGCTAGCAGTGACTAAGAAAGGGACCTTCTTGTGATTGTGATAGGACAACCTATTTCCTTTTCCTTTATAAATATGGACAATGAAGAAGATTTAAATCAGCTTTTGTATGACCAGTGGACCCCTTACCTTGTAAATCTTGGCTGCAATAGAATCACTGAAATAGAATTTGCCACCTGAGAGAAGCCCAATGCCATCCAAAAACCTCTTCTTCAGTTGGAAGTTCAGCTAGAGAGGGATTGACTTCAAGCTGAGGTGTATGGTCATCGACTTCAGCCTTGATTGATGATGGTTTGCTGAGAACTTTATGGAAGTGTTCAGTCCATCTCTCTAGGATCATATCCTCAGCACTAATCAATATGGCTCCATCAGCACTGAATAATTGAGATGCACTATAGTTCTTTAGCCCATAAATAGCCTCCAGGGCATCACAAAAGCATTTTGGCTTGTTACTATCAACATAAAACTGAATTTCACCTCCCTTCTTACTGAGTCAAGAATCCAGCATCTCTCTCTAAAGCTTCACTTGCATTTTTTGACTGAGTTAAATGTTGCCTTCTTAGAGACAGATGAGTGATCAAGCTGGCAAACCCTGTAGAGTTCTCGTTTTTTTTTTTTTTTTTTTTTGCTTCTTTAGCAGTTTCTGATTTTCCCCATCATCTTCATCAAATTAATATTGATATTTGTGTCTTGTGGCCCAGATGAGTAAATGTGGTGCTGTACACCACCACATCTCTGAAAGCTGCCCAATTCTTTTCTTTTCCACTGCAGCCAACTATGTGTTGACTTAGCTTTCCCTCCTAGTTCTCAATGCCCTCTTCACACTTGCTTGGAGATGTGATCTAATCTTTTGACATTAAGTTTTCTGGTAGTATTCTTGCCTTGGGGACACCCCTTTAATTGAATATGAATGTTTAGCTTGGAGACGATGTCTGATCAATATCTTCATCACTCTCACATCCTGATTTTCCCTTCTCCTTACAATGACATAGTCCATTAAATGGCAATATTTTCTGCAAGGGTGCATCCATGAAGTTTTATTGTGTTTAAGTAAATGGAAGACAGTGTTGAAGATGAGAAGGACATAAGATGCATAAGTCTTTGGCAGTAAATGACAGCAGCTATTACTGTTTCCAACTCCATTTCTCCTAAGGACTGTCTGCCATATCTGGTAGTCTGTGCCTACTCTAGCATTAAAGTCACCCAGAATTATGAGTTTGTCCTCTTTTGATACATTAATGATAAGGGTCACCACATCTTCGTAAAACTTTTCTTTGATCTCATCCATGTTTGTCATGGTGGGAGCCTTAGCACTGAGGATGGTGGTATGGCATTTTCCTGCAAGTGGCAATCACATTGTCATGAACCTGTTGTTTACTCCTTTTGGCAGTCATACAAGCTTGTTGACTAGATTAGTTTTGATTGTAAAGCCTGTGCCACCTTCATGGCACTCCCTTTCATTGCGGCCACTACGGAAAAAAACAAAACAGGTATCCAGCTCCGACTTTGGTAAGTTGACCTTCATTTGCCAGCCTTGTTTCACTCAGGGCTGCACTTTGGATGTCATACCTTCTGAGTTCTTTCCCAACAAGAGCTGTTTGTCTTTCAGGTCTACTGGATTTTATGTTGTCCATAAGCATGTACATATTTCATGGGCAGATGGTGAGTGGAATAATCTTTGCAAAAGTTTTTGTATTTTTTTTGTGTTTTAACCACAGAGTAGGATCCTTGTTTGCCAGGGCCTGCAGGTCAGGGTTGGGGGAAGCAGAGTTTTGGGGTGCTTTTTATAGCCCCTTCCTCATCCCGGGAGATAAGCAGTACAATCCTTTAAAAGGCTGCTCAGACACCGAGGGGGCTGCCAAATCCCACTGCTGCTTTGATCCAGTGAGAAGACAACCCCCTACGGCCTATGCAGCCTACGTGCAGGGTTCTGACTACATTTCCCAGTGTATCTGCACTTGCTGCTTAGGCACTTGCCATAGGACTTTGAGACAGGAAAAAATGGTAAAATGGTTTGGCTGAAGTCTTTTGACTAGTATATAAATTAGTTCTAAATGAGGTAGAGTTGTGTGAAGTCAGTTTCATTCTCTCTTCCAGAGTCGTTGGAGTCCAGTGACATGACAAAAGTCAACACAGCTGACAATGTCTTGGGATACAATGGATGATGTTGGCATCTTTGATGTCTGATTGAGCTCTACGCCCTCCACTATACCTGTTTCACCTGCCTTCATGGCCTGTTGAAACAAATTGTTCACATCTGATCATTCCTCTAAGGGAAGTCTTCATATGCTTGGGGTAGACACCCCACCAACTCCCCACTGAGTATAAGACCCGTTGGTTACCTCAACCTGATTTTGCCTGTCTGCTGAAACAGTTTATTGGATGTGGCCATTACAGCTTCTTGGAACCACAGGTGAGAATTGGATCAATCAGGTGGACACCAAAGGTGGAGAGCAGTCCAGAAAAGGGTTTGGCAGCTCTCAACCCGGAGGTCTTTCTTGACACTTGTTTGTAGTGGTAGAAGTGATAGTGGTAGCAAAGGTAATGGTGATAGTGGTTGTGGTAGTAGTAATAGTAAAGGTAGTGGTGGTAGGGGTAGTGAAGGTGGTTGTCCTGGAGGAAAGGGACCTTCCAATCTAGCTCTAAATCCTGTGATCTACGCACAGACAGATGAGAGAACCACATAGGTGAGATGACATGAGAAATGAATGCCCACAAATATCTCTATAGGCTGACCCAGAACCTAAAAATCCTATTGTGAATCACTGTATAAGGTGCGTTCAGGGGAGAGGTGCAGTGTGATGTTTTTCCAGGGCTGATCAATTGTTACCAGGAGCAGGGTGGGGAGGCGAGTGAGATTGATGCTTTAACACACAAAATAGTTATCTAGCTAAAATGACTACTACTGATATCTATGATTACTCAGCAGGGAACAGAGTGCTAAGGGAATGGACAGGGGATAAGGAAGAAGTATATAAAAGATCTGTCATTCAAGAACCCCACCTTAAACCTGCTGGAAGTGATAGGATGCAGGGCTCTGAGCATCATGGCAGCACTGAGCAGGGACTGCGGTGGACTGAGTGATGGAGCTGGATGGAGAAGAGACCTCCTACTTCATGGAATCCCTCCCAGACACTTCCTTAAGCCATGCCAGACTGGGGCAAGTAACTTGATTTCTTGGAGGAGCAGTTTATCTGTTAAAATAAAAATGGATAGTAATGCTGTTTGCTAGCTGTGTAACCCTGGACAAATAATTCAATGGGTCACTTTACTCCTCTGGAAAATGAAGGGGTAAGACTACAAAACTATGATCGCTCCATCTAACGCTAAGTCTAGGATCCTTTGACCCTTTATAGGGTTGTTGCTAAGTAAAATGCAATATATATGTGATTTATTGTTACTACTACTACCACCACCACCACCACTGGTACTACTACTGGTAATAGTAATAGTAGCAGTAATAGTGATAGTAGAAGTGGTTGTGTAGTTTTGGTGGTAGTGGTAGAGGTGGTAATAATGGTGGTAGGCTTAGTAGTGATGGTGGTACTAGTAAGATAATAATGGTGGTAGTAGTAGTAGTGGTAGTATTAGTGACAGTGGTGGTGGTAATGGTAATAGTAGTGGTGGTAGTAATAATGGTAGTAGAAATAGAAGTGGTGATATTAATGGTGATGATGGTGATGGCGGTCATAGCAGTGGTAGTGGTGGTGGTGTTGGTGGTGGTGGTAGTAGTAGTATTGTGGTGGTAGTGGTGATAATAATAGTAGTACTGGTAGTAATAGTAGTGGCAGTGGTAGGGATGATGAAGATGGAGGTGGTGGTAGTATTAGTGCTAGTAGAAGTAGAAGTAGTGGTAGTAGCAGGCATTTAACATTATGCTACCCCTTGAAGACTTGGTGTCCTCTGGAAGGAAAATGCCTTTTGAGCTACTAAGGAGACATTTCCCTTCCAACAACTCATGGAAATGACAGAGGGCAAAGCCTAGATCTCTTGTTCCCACCATGTTCTAGATTTAGTCCCATCTTATTTCTCTAGCTCTGGGGACAACAGAAATGATTCTCTGACATTGCCCAGAATTCCCCCTTCTCTCATTAGAATTATGGGTCTGATTTGTGAAAAAGGAAAGAATTAAGGACCAAAGAAGATAGAGAGAGCATTACAAAAAATAAAATAGATAATTTTGATTACATAGAATTAAAAAGTTTTTGCACAAGCAAAACCAAGGCAATCAAAATAAAAAAAAAATATAAGAAAAACAGAAAACTGGGGAAAACTTTTTGCAACAATTACTTCTGATAAAGGCCTCATTTCTCAAAGATATAGATAACTGAGTGAAATTTGTAAAAATGCAAGTTATTCCCCAGTTGATAAATGGTCAAAGGCTATGAACAGGCAGTTTTCAGAGAAATCAAGACTATCTATAATGCTCAAAATCTCTATTGATCAGAGAAATGAAAATTAAAGCAGTCTTGAGGTACCACCTCACACCTATCAGAATGGCTTATATGACAAAAAAAAAATGTTGGCTGTTGGAGGGGATGTGGGAAGACTGGAACACTAAAGCATTGTTGGCAGAATTATGATCTGATCCACTCATTCCAGAGTGCAATTTGTAACTATGCCCAAAGGGCTATAAAACTGTGCATACCTTTTGATCTAACAATACCACTGTTAGGTTTGGATGGCCAAAAGCTGTACAGTTGACTTGGGTTTTTACTTCCCTTTCCTTTCCTGTCCTGTCCTGTCCTGTCCTAAAACCTTAAACCTACTGCACTCTGAAACTGGGATTCCAATGGGCCCCTTGCCTAAGGACTCCTCTGGACCCTCCTAGCTTTAGAGTGATTATCAATAGTAGGTGTTGCTGGTTCCCACCCAGCCTGATATCTTTCTTTTTCTTGACCTCATTAAAGGGGCCATGCCCTGGCTACTTCTTAAACAGGCCTATTCAATGAATGGGTGTTACCTCACCTTAAGTGAGTACCTGCAAATACCTTGGCCTAAACCGCCCAAAGTCTCCCAGTGCATTGGGGTCATCTCCAGTCATCCTGAGGAATATCAGGTCTCTGGATTCAGATGGCTCTGGAGGAGAAGTGAGGATGGTGACCCGCACAGCCCTCCCTCACTCAAAACAAAGTCAAGTACAAGTCATGTCATCATTTCTCTGATGGCATGGTCTTCGGCAACAAAGGACGAACACAATCCAACTACTATTAGGTCTATATCCCAAAGACAGCCAAAAAAAAATGGAAAGGACCTATCTGTACTAAAATATTTGTAATTGCATTTTTCTGTGGTGGCTAAGAATTGGAAATCAAAGCCTTGTCCGTCAACTGGGGAATGGCTAAATAAGCTATACTATGCAATTATAGTGGGATATTATTGTGCTGTAAGAAATGACAAGTAGGATGATTCAGAAAAACCTGGAAAGGCTTAACATGAACGGATACACAGTGAAGTAAACAGAACCAGGAGAACATTGCGCAAAGCAACAGCAATGTTGTACCATGAAGAACTGCGAATGACTTAGCTCTTCTTAGCAATGCAATGATCCAAGACAATTCCAAAGGACTCATGATGAATGAAGCATGCTATCTGCCTCTAGAAAAAGAACTGATATTGATTAAATACAGACTGAAGCATGCTGTTTTTCACTTTCTTTCATTTTTTCCTTTTGTTTGTACAAAAAAATCATTTGTACAAAATGATTAATATGGAAAAGTTTTACATAATTATACATGTATAACCTATATCTGACTCCTTGTCATCTCAGGAAGGGGAGAGAGTAAAGAGGGAGGGATAGAATTTGGAGCTCAAAACCTTAAATAAAAATGTTAAAAATTAAAAAAAAACATGGGTCTGAGATCCTCTTCTTTTTCCTACTAGGATGCTCCTGCTCAAGAACTACCCTTCTCTTTCTAGAAGGCTGGATCCCCAAAGTTTTAAACTTGGGGTTGTCAGAGAGGCAACACCAAGGCTGGTGATGAATGGAAAATCTCCCTACGGTTATCCAGTTTTCATTGCTTTCTCCTTGAAATTACATTTCAATGAATACTTAATAATTGATACTAATTAATTAATAATTCATACTTAGTGGTATACATGTATTTTCTCAGTAGATAATAAACTCCATGAGGGCAGGCACTGTGTCACTTTTATGTTTGTATGCCCTGCTCGCAGCACAATATGTGAACATAGTAGGCACTTAAGTGAGATAACGTGTTAAGAGCTTTGCCAGCCTTAAAGTTCTATAGTTCTATGTTGTTGCTGAACTCAATAGTAAAGAGAGGATTGGCCTGGGAGTTAAGACACCTAGATCTGAGATCCATTGCAGTTTAGCTTTGGACAAGAAACTTCTCCTTTCTGGGCTGCCATCCCTTCATATCTACAAAAACCTGAACTATCTGGAGGATAATTATAAACCTAAACTCTTACCATGAATTGCATGGATTTGAATGCTGTGTCTAGACCAGCAATATTGTATGAGGTTTTCTTGGTAGAATTACTGCAGTGGTTTGCCATTTCCTTCTCTAGCTCATTTTATAGATGAGGAAACTGAGGCAAGCGGGGTGAAGTGACTTGGCCAGGATCACACAGCTAGGAAGTGTCTGGGGCTAGATTTGAATTCAAGAAGATGAGTCTTCCTTTCTCTAGGGCCAGTGCTTTAACCACCTTTCCACCTAGCTGATCCAATAGACCCAACAGAATCTACCTATCCTATTAACAGTAATAAAGGCTGATGGCTCTTTTGTGTATTCTGAGGCCTGAGTTCTAGTTCAAGCTATGAGATTAACTATCATTTCATATATCTTGACTTTGTTTCCCTTCACTGTTGGTCCATTAATCAACAAACTTGGCACGTGAAAAGACACAGAATAAGGAGATGGAACATTTTGATTGAGGAATAGTAAGGAGGCTGGTGTCACTGGATTGTGGAATATATAGAGGAAAGTATAAATGAAGACTGGAAAGGTGGGAAGGGGCCAAGCTATAAAGGTTATTATCTTCATTTTACAGATGGAGAAACTGAGGCAAACGGAGGTTTGGTTTTTTTTTTTGTTTTGCTTTTTTAAGTGACTTGCTTAAGGTTGCACAGTTAAAAAGTGTCTGAGGTCAGATCTGAATCCAGATTATCCTGATAAAAGTTGATGATGTGAGACTAAATCCAGTGAGAGGTTATAGGGCTGGGTAAAAAGATCTTCGAAGGATCTGCATAGGCATGATATTTGAACCCATGGGAATGGCTAGACCACCAATTGAGATAGTATAGAAGGAACAGATGTCCAAGGACAAACTCTTGGGGGCACAGCACAGCACTCATTGGTGGGGGTGACCCAGACAAAGATCCAGCAAAGGAAACTTTGTCTGCTAGTAAGAGAACTAAATAAAACTGGTGTCAAAAAAGCTATGAGGGAATAATAGTATCCAGGAGAAAAGAGTGATCCACAGTGTCAGAAACTGTTGCAAGGTCAAGACGAGTGAGGATTGAAGAAAGGCCACCAGCTGGGGCAATTAAGAGATCATTGATAACTTTAGAGAAGGCAGTCTTAGTTGAATGATGAGGTTGGAAGCCAGATTGCACAGAATTAAAAAGAGTGTGAGAGGAAAGAAAGTGGGGGCCTCTGTTATCGACAACCTTCTCAAGGAGTTTAGCCACAAAAGGGCAGAGAGATGCGGGATGATAGCTGATGGGAATGGATGCATTGAAGAAGGATTTCTTTTTTGAGGATGGGGAATTCACGTGTGTTTCGAGACAGCCAGAAAGCAGGCAGGAGACAAGGAGAGATTAGAGATAAGTGAGAGAGCGGGGATGATGGAGGAGGCTTACGGTAACATGATTAAGTTACACGAAGTGAACTTTTAAGGTCCTTTCCAGTTCTATGGTCTATGAATCATTCATAATATTGTAACAGTCTGTTTAGATTTATGGCAAAACCAAACAGGGCTCAAGGTCAGTGAGAAGTTATCTACTTTAATGGCATATTAGCATGTTCCCAGACCAACTGAGACAGAAGAATAAACATGGAAGATGCCAGGGATCTGCTTCTGGGAGAAGGCATCTTGAGTTGGCTCACTTTGTGGGTAGGAGCAGCCTCTTTCCATTGGCTGCTCAGGGGAATATGCCTTTATTTTTAAAGCTTCCTGACTGAGGCATAGAAGTTCTCTTTCTTGTGATGGGGGCTGTTGTTTGTCCTGTGTTCTTGAAGGGGACCATCGAGGAAGTGATGCCATGACATGCAAGTGAATTGGATTACAGTGAAGCAGGGCTGTGCAAAGTCACCAGCCTCACTTTCTCCTCTGGAGCCATCTGGATCCAGTGGCAAGATGTAGATAAGGACGACTGGAGATGGCCCTGGATGGGGTGGGAGATCTTGACCTTTCCCAGGTCTAAGTTTAAGGTAACACCCACTCAGTGATTAAGGCTAGGTAAGAAATGAGGCAGAGAATGACCTCTTTTACCTAGTCAAAATCAATGTGAGGGCAGGAAAGACCCTCAGAGTTTCTGGCCCAAACACAAACATTGCCATTTACATTTCTTCTGAGCCGTCAGGGCCCAGACAATGACTGGTTGGGACTTGGGCTGGGACATGTTGTTGGCCAATCGATGAGATTCAGAGTAGTTTGGATTTCAGCAAGGGCATCAAGTAGTAAGGTGGGCAGGGAAGGACCATCTTCCCCTTTCCTGAGTCAGTCACTTGGTTGATAAAAATGACTAAACTCTTCTGCGTCAGGTACTGGGCCAAACTGAACTTGAAGTTTGACTTGTTTTATTTGTTTTTACCAATTCTGAGTTTTGTGAAATGGAGTCTAGGTGTGTCATCTTGAGCCCTGGAGACCTCAAAACCCAGGATTCCAGACCAGAATTTGCCACCAGCCCATCATGGAAGCCCTTAGAAGCCAGGATCTAAGGATGCAAGATGGGGGTGAGTGGATGGGTGGGGGGTAGATTTGGAACTTGGTGGAACTAATGCTAAGAACTGAATTAAACAGTGAACCCAATCCCTTTCCTAGAGATGGAGGAGGTTTATGGTGGAATTATACCCTAAGGTTTTGGGGAAATACTTGTGTGTTTATTCTTGCTTTGCCTTTGAAGTTAATATTCCTTTGTAGAGGCTAATCTGAGTATTAATGGATTAAATAGAACTGGGGCGCATAGATTCCCAAAATGAGGGAAATATAGTCGGTGAGGGCTTGAGTCAGTGGTGGAGATGGGAGATCCCCAACCCCCTAAGGGTGTCAAATTCCCTGGGGGAAAGTTAAGAGCCAACACAATTAGCATTCAAGCAGTGGGAACCACAGAATCACCATTCCACTAGTTCTAGTTTATTAATACTAAACCCAAGGCTGCAGTTTTGTGCCCATCTGCGACATTGCCTCCCGGGTGTCTTTTCGGCCTGATTTTGCATATGTCATGAGATGCATGAGAGAGAGGATTATAATGCAGGATTCAGAGCTGGGAGGGACCTCAGGCATCAATTTGTTCCATGTCCTTCTTTTAAAGACGAGGAAACTCTGGTCTAGGGAGGGGATCTTCCCAAGATCGCACAGGCAGTGTTTGAACCCAGATCCTCTGACTCCAGAGACAGGGTTCTGTCCACTGTATTATCCTGTCCCCCAGGCATTGTGATAGAGAGCTGCATCACAAAGATCTGGGCTCAAATCCTGCCTCAGACATTTGCTAGCTCTGTGGTCCTGAGCCAGGACTGCTGACTGATCCAAGGGCATCAGGCCAAATGGCCTGTAAGGTCCCTTCCAGCCTCAAATCTATGACTCTTTGATTTCATGTGATATCCAGACAGGAGCTGGTCAGCTTGGCCAGAACTGCTGACTAATCAGCAGGGATCCTCATGGCTAACTGGCTTCATAATGTCATACAGGAAATTTCTTTCCCTTCTCAGCTCAGGTTCAGGACCATGTCTGTGGAGCACTGAATATATGTTGGCTAGTTTTAATAACAATAATATTTGTATAGTGCTTTCCAATTTGATCCTCATCACAGCCCTGGGAGGTAGGTGCTGCTATCATTCTCATTTTATAGATGAGGAAACTGAATCTGAGCGAGGTCAAAAGACTCACTCAGACCATAAGTGTCTGAGGCTGAATTTGAATTCGGGTCCTCATGCCTCCATGGCTCTGTCCACTGCACCCCTTTTTGTTCCTTTGCTTTTCTTTGTTAAAAAGGATGGCTCACTGGTATGTAAAGTGGGAAATATAAGAGATGAAGGGGATATAAAACCAAAATGTAAAAATAACCACCTACTCACCCCTAATTGGGTTGGGTGGTCTATAAATGACCTTAGGTCAGATCTTGCAATCAAGGTAGGGCAGGGAAGGGTTTTTCCCAAAGTGCTGCCAAATTGAGAGGTTGCCAGATTGCTTAAAGGGTTTGAGCTAAAAGCCAACCTTGGCCCCAATTTGTAAGCATTGGGAGCATCTCCAGATCCACTACCAGGAGTGCAGGGGTGGGGAACCTGCAGCCTCGAGTTCACATGTGGTCCTCTAGGTCCTTAAGTGTAGCCTTCTGACTGAATCCAGACTTCACAGAACAAATCCTTTTATTAACTGTTAGAACAAGATAGCTAAAGCTGTTGGTTCTCCCATGCAGTCAATTCAAAGGCAAGAGGGTGGGCTTCCACTGGTTGATCTTCAGTAATTTCAGTTGTGTCTGACTGTCTGTGACCCTATTCGAGATTTTCTTGGCAGAGATAACTGGAGTGGTTTGCCATTTCATTCTCCAGCTCTTTTTACAGATGAGAAACCAGAGGTAGTGTTAAATGACTTGCCCAGGGTCACACAGCTAGTAAGTATCTGAGGCTGGTTTTGAACTCAGGTCCTCCACTGTTCAAGCTGCCCCTCTGGTTTCAACCTTCTGGTCTCAGAACCAGATATTTTCCCTTTCTGATGGAGTCTAATGCCTAGAACACCTTCTACCTAATCAGGGGTCAGAGGAGGTGGTAGGGAAGGTTCCCAGTCTTTAAGCCAGAACCTGACCTGGAAAGGAGACTCTGATAGAGAACCAGCATGGGTCACTGCCTTTCAAGTGAATTCTGAAGCGTGGAACATAGTAAATGCTTAATCAATGATTGTTGATTGACAGCTTTTAGTCTTGTTTTATTTTACATTAACGTAGTCATTTTACATCAAGGTAGTATTCTGGCTTTCTTTGCTACGTTACTTCCTTCCCAAGTTAGGGCAGCTAGGTGCAGTGGATAGAGCAGGAGTTGGGAGGACCTGAGTTCAAATCTCACCTCAGACACTTGACACTCACTAACTGTGTGACCTTGGGCAAGTCACTTAACTCCAATGGCCTCATCCTGGGTCATCTCCAGGCATCCTGACAAATATCTAGTCACTGGATTCAGTTGACTCTGGAGGAGAAATGAGCCTGGTGACCTGCACAGCCCTCCTTCACTCAAAAAACTAAGTCAAGTGCAAGTCATGCCATCATTTCTCTAATGCTGCAGTCTTCTTCAGTAACAAAGGATGAACACATGCACACTCACGCACACACAGACACACACACACACCCTTCCTTCCCAAGTTACTCATACTTAGGGGACACTACAGAAATTGACCTAGCGGATAGAAAGCTGACATTTTAACCAAGAAGGCCTAAATTCAGATCCTACTTCTAACACTTACTGTGGATGTGTGACCCTGGGCAAGTCATTTAACCTCAGGGTTCTAGACTAACCTCTAAGACTATAAATCACAGAGCAGATAAGGTCCTGTCCTAGAAGAGTGAATTTCCCCACCTGGGAGTTCCTTAGTATCAATGAAGTCACTGCCATTCATGCCTGGAGCTCTCTCCCTCCTCATCTTCCCTTCCTGTCTTCCTTCAAGTCTCAACTTAAGCCCCATCTTCTGCAAGAATCCTGCCACTCCCCCTTACCCTTAGTATCTTCCTTGGTCTATTATCTCCAATTAAGCCTGTCTATCGAGTAGCTGTTTGTTTACATGATGTCTCCTCCATGAAATGCTGAGCTCCCATGAACAGGGATGGCTCTTGCCTTTGAACCACTAACACCCAGCTCACAGGAGATGCCACCTTAATGTGAGTTGACTAGATAATTCCAATCCGTTGCCCATTCCCACCATTTCTAACATTTTGCCATTTTCAAGATAACTCTCCTTTATGCTCCCCTTCTCCCCACCCAGATGACCACCACTCTAATTTAGGCTCTTGCGACCTCCTGGCTAGACTTTTTGCTTTCTAATTAGCAGCCCTGCCCTGTTCCTTCCTGCTCCAATTCGTACTCCACGCAGCTGCCAAGAAGCAAAGATCTGACCACACCACCCTCTCCTTTGCTGAATGAACTCCAATGGCTCCTTATTACCTCTACCATCAAATATTAACTCTGGCATTTAAAGCTCCTTTCCTTCCAGTCTTACATTTTCCTCCCTTTGACAAATTCCATGACACAGCTGTACTTACAGACATCTCTTTGTTTCCATACCTGGAATGCGCTGACCCCTCATCTCTGCCTTGTGATTTCCTTGACTTCCTTCCAGTCTCAGCTCATATCCCATCTTCTACAGGTCTTTTCTGGTCTCCCCTCCTATGACCCTCTTAGCAGCTGCTAATTAATGCCATTCTGTCTCCTTTCATCCATTTACTCTGAATATATCTTACATGTTCTTTGTTATTTACATGTGAGCTCCACGTGCTCCCCCCATCTATCTTTGTATGCCCAGTGTCTGGCACATGTTCAAACATTTTTCATTTGTGTCTGACTCTTCATGAGATTCCATTTGGGGTTTTCTTGGCACAGATCCTGGAGTGGTTTGTTATTTCCTTCTCCAGTTCATTTTCATAAATGAGGAAACTGAGGCAAGTAGGATTAAGTAACTTGTCCAGGGTCACACATCTAGTAAGTGTCTGCAGATTGATTTGAACTCAGGTATCCCAGATTTGTCAGTAGCTAAGAGGTGCAACGGATAGAGTGCTGGCCCTATAGCAAGGAGAACCTGAGTTCAAATCCAGTCTCAGACACTTACTAGCTATGTGACCCTGGATCAGTCACTTCACCCTGTTTGACTCAGTTTCCTCATCTGTAAAATGGGCTGGAGAAGGAAATGGCCAACCACTCTAGGATCTCTGCCAAGAAAACCCCAAATGGGGTCACAAAGAGTCAGTCATGACTGAAATAATTCAACAACCACCCCCAGATCTGTTGTCTTCTGAGCACACTGAGTTTTACAGTTCATTGCCTCCCTTGTCCTGGATACAGGACTCCCTCCTGTCCAGTTTTCTTGTTGGCTTGTTGAGTTGTGGAGTGTGCAGGCCTGGCCAAAGTCTTTTTAAATGGACTGTGAGTTTAAGTTTCTTTTAAAAAACTTAACCATAGTGATCATAGGATCTTGGACCTAAAGTGGAAAGGGCTATCAGGAGCCATTCTTACAGGTGAGGACATTGACACCTATGGAACTTAAAGACCATCTAGAACCAGAAGGGACCTCGGAGACAATTAGAGGCTTCTCATTTTATAGATGAGGAAATCGAAGCCTAGAGAGTTTCAGTGACTTTTCCAAAGTCACACAGTAAAAATTAAAGGCAGGATTTGGACCCAGGGCATCCTGACTTCAATTCTGGTACTTTTACCAATGTAAACCCATTGTTTTTCAATGCCCACCCTTTGACTTCCAGTCAGCACTGCATCCAAATTCTCCTGGGTCCTATGACACCCTCCTAATTCAATTACTTCTTCTCTAGGCCATTGCCACATCCTGTACCAACCTTCACCTTATCCTCAGAAGCATGAGTAGCCCCATGGGCTCTGGGGAAGTCTTTGACCTAGGCAATGACCTTGGTGCTGGCCCTTGGAATCAGCCAGCTGATCAAGAGGCTGAGTGACTCAGCAACCTTTGTTCTATGCATTCACAGTAGGGCAGAACCCAGAGTGCTGAGGTCTAGGCCTGGCATGATGTCTTTTTCTTGGCATCAGGACCCTGATTTGGAACTTGGCTCTGAGCTGCTGCCGGAGGATTGGGGGAGGGAGGTTTGGCAGAGACATGGTTTCTCCCTCTTCCGGGAATGTGCAGGACTGGGCTGCAGATAGGGGTGAGTGTAGGAGCTGTAGCTTCTGTGAGTGAGCCAGGGAATTGCAAGTTAAAAGATAAGGAGGTGGCTGATGATCCAGGCACTGGCTCCTGTCAGAAGGGGGTATTGATTTTTGCACTGTAATGCAGAGTTTGAGATGCACTCAGGGAGAAGCAGGGGGAGAAAAAACAGCTTCTGATTCCAAGAATTTATTTTAAGCTACCTTAATTTGTTTCTTCCTTCCAAGGTCAGATCAAGTGATGTCTATATATCACCTTCTGCACTTCAGGGGTTAGAGGGGTGGCTGGCATTGAAGGATCTGGGGTAGGGGGTGCCTTGGATGGAGGTGGATTTACATAGAACAAGGGGGAGGTAAGTGGCACCACTCCATACCAGGATGAAACCAATTAGGTCAATTAGGTCCTTCTCCCTTGGGAGCTTTAAACTCCCTTTACTAGGGCAGGGGTATTATGAGTAGTGAACTTCATGGAGAGAGATGCCACCTCCAAAGGAGAGCTCAGCAAGGGGTGATTGGCATACTCTGTCACAGCTTGAAACCCCTTAGGATACCCTGCACTCAAGGTCTTGGAGGGTTATCCCACTGGAGCATGAATGACCTCCCTTCCTGCCAAGTTATTTGGAGAATCCTACAGTGTATTAGTGTCATATATTAAGAGCTGGAAGGGATAGTCAGATCTAACCCATTTGTTTTACAGATGGGGAAACTGAGGCACAGCATGGTTCAATATCCTCATTTTATAAGTGAGGACATAAGAGGTTGAATGACTTTCCCAAGTTCACACTAGTTATAAATGGTAGAGCTAGACTCTGGACCCAGTTCATAGGATAATACATTCCACTTGGGAAACTGAGGTCCCAGAAAAGTGACTTGCCCAAGATTACATACACAGATGTCAGAATCTTAAGACATTTTTTTGTCTAGAATCATAGATTTAAATATGGAAGGGACCTCAGAGACTATCAATTCCAATCTCCTTGTTTTGTAGATGAGAAATCTGAGGCACAGAAACATTAAGTGACTTGCCCAGGGTCATACAGTTAATAAATGTCTGAGACCAGGGTTTGAACTCAGGTATTTCTGACCCAGGTTCAGCACTCTATCTACAATACCACATTACCTGATTTGTCCTTTATGGATATTTGCTTGACAGACAAAGTTGTCTCTGACATTCCCTGGACTTCTTTGACTTGGATTTTTGGAAAGAATCTCATTTTTGAGTCATTTTGAGAAATATGAAGGATTAAGAGAAACTTGGGGAGATTTTTATGGATAGATCCTGAAGTGAGTAGAATCAGAATTATTTATTGCTGGACCAAAATGATGTAAAGGAGAGCAATTTTGAAAGGCTTCCGAACTCTAATCAATCCAGTAACCTTCAAAGATCTTCGAATGGTCTTGGCAGAAAAATGGTGGTGGGCTGAATGAGGCATATGCTTCCAGATGAGATCAGTGTGTCCATCTGGTTTGCTTGACTATACTTATTTGTTAAAATGAAAGGTTCTATTGGAGATGGGTGAGGGGGGTCATTGGGGAAATGACAGCAGTGGAAAAAATGAAGAAATCAAACATCTATTAAACATTTTAATGAGATCACATGCATAATTGATGACCTATGACTTATATTCTCAATGGGTAGGGGGGAAAGATTGGAGTGAGGGCAAGAATTTGGAACTCAAAATTTGAAAAAATGCTAAAAATAAAGTTTGAAAAATAAAATAAAAATAAAACTGCTTCTTTATTTTAGGACTCTTAAAAATGCAGTGCCGTTAAAACTTCAGGAACATGTGTAGACAGAAAGCAGCTTGTGAGTTCATCTTTGGTCAAAGGAGTTAGGGGCAGGGGAGGCCCTCTTCAGACACTTGAATGTGGAAAAGAGATTAGACTTGTTTTCTTTGGCCCCAGAGGGCAGAACCAGGGGCGATGGGTGGACGAGGTAAAAAAGTAGGCTTGACGTCAGGGAAAAACTTCCCACCAATTAGAGATGTCCAGCATAGAATGGGCCGCTTCCAGAGTGGTTGCTTTTTTGACAGCAAGTGTCATCAGCTCCCTTGGATCAAAGCCCAGATCACCCCACCCTAGTTACAGTTCCCCTAGATACATAGCACAATTCCTATCAGCTCCACCTGAATGAATCAACGGACACAGCCTTTCTTTTTCCTCCCCAGCTTCTGCCAAATCCCAACCCTCCTGTCTGACATTAGATCAGTATCTAGGAAAGGCAAGAGGACACGTGGCTAAGAAGATCAATTTCTTGTTTATTATTCATAAAGTTATTTTCCCCTCAAACAAGAGCACAACTGGAAAAAAAAAACCACCCCAGCACAATATAGAAATGTTCCCACCCAAGCACATGACATGTCACATTGTGGAAAGTTCCCAGCCTGTCTGTCAGTTTATCTGGCTGGCTGGTACTTGGTTCCTGGCAACTCCGGAGAACAAGGTCCAAACCTGGCAATTCCCTCCTGGGAAAACCTGGACCTGATAAAAAGGGGAGGGGGGACTAGACAGAGGAGGAGGTCAAAGATAGAGTTAGCCATCAAATGACCAAAGGAGGCCTAAAATCCCCCATTCAGCCCCATCTCCATAAATATCTAATTAACTTAAAGAAAATATGAACTAAAAAAAGGCACTCCCTAACTTAGGTCTGATATACAGATAAACACTTAATCATGTAAGACCTCTAAAACATTATCTGTGTGAAGCTGGGGGATGGCTGGTGGCCCGTAGGAACATGGAGGGACAAGGGAGCAGCAGGGGAATAAGGAGAGCTAGCCCTTGGGACTTTTCTGGGCTTAGCCTTGGGCCCTGGGAAAGGGGTACAGGGTTTGGGACCAAGCAGCTGGGCTGTTGGCACAGGGTCAGCTCTCCATCCTGAAAGAGGCTGAAGGCCAGACCCCCTTGGGACAGGGCAGAACAGGAATCAGTAGGTAGGCACTCTGGGGAAGGAGGCTTCCAGATAGGTGGCCCACTCAATCAAAAGAGCAGAAAAGCAATCTCCTCTATCCAACATACACCTCTACTGAGCTAATGTAATTGCATCTGGAATCAGAGAGAAATCTCTTGGGTCTGGGGGAGGGAAGGGAGAGGAAGAGGAGGATGAGAGCTCTTCCTTTGGAGGCCTCTTCAAGCGCAGGGGACTTCATGGTTGTCGATGGGCAGTTCATTGCCTAACCCGCTGTCTCCGAAGGCAGAGTAAGGAGGCACCTGGGGGGCTTCGATGATCAGCAGACCCTCAGGGGAGAGGGAAGCAAATACTGTCACCGGGTCCACCTCAGCTGGGAGTCTAGGAGGAAAAACACAGAACTGAATGAATCTGGCTTCAAGGGACTGCCTGGGGAGGGTGGAAGGAGCCCTGGGCTGAAGGCAGGAAAGATCTGGGTTCACATCCTGCCCCTGACACTGGCTAGCTATGAGACCCTTGGGCAAATCATTGAACGACTGCAGACCCCTCACAATGAAGGGACTGAATTGGCCTCCAAGGTCCCTGGTGTTCCCTTGATTCTCAAAGGCAGAGTCTATTTGTCATTTTCATGTCTCCCCAGGCCAAGTACAAAGTCTTGCATTTACTAGGTGTTTAATCAATGCTTGTTTTAGTGTATAAGGAAGCTTTCTCTCTCCCTCCTAGCAGTGACCCATTTCTACCATGACCAACAGAAAATCATTCCAGAACAGAGTCCATTGGCAAGGTCCTTTCAAATGGAAGAATTCTAAAAAATATATGTGTTATGTGTGTATATATGTACTGTTTTTGTGTATATACACATGTTATGTATGTATGTGTATATATGTGTATATATACACATGTGTATTCATGCACACACATATGTACATGTACACACACTTACCAAGTGGTTAAAGCAAAGTTGTTTTTCTTGTTCTGTGAGCTAGGTCAACCCCAGGTGACACCCTAGCCTATGCATCTGCCAAGGAGATTAATAAGGGAACCAAAGAGAGAAGGAAAGACAAGGAGAAGACTGGGTAGGGGGCCAAGAGGGCCTTTTTTTAACACCCACCTGGAGACAGCTTCCAAACCAAGACATCTGTGCTATGAGGTATGGTCTGTTGGTCTATTGAACTACTTAGGAGCAAAGCAAAGTGGTGATTTGTGTAGCTATAAGACCTGGCCACTAAGAGCTTGTCTAGAGACTCTCACACTTGGGCAGTGGTGCTAGGACATTTTTTGGAAAGTGGCACCAAACTGAAAGGAGATGGGACTCTGAGAGGACACAGCCCCCAAAAGGGAGGGGTGGAACCCCAGACTTGAGATTAAGTTGCTGCTAGAGAGGTCAATATGGGGTGAGAGTGGGGGGATCAGGAGAAGAGCTTACATTAGCCTTCTAAAGGGCTGCTAGGACTGTCAGCTCCAAGGCCCTCTACATTCAGGAACTTGAAGCGAAACCCCTTGATAGCGAAACCCCTATCACCACACCCTAGTTACAATCCTGCATCTTAACACAGATTTATATCATGGAAGGGAAGACAATAAACATTTACATAGCACCTACTATGTGCCAGAACTGTGCTACAAACTTTACATGTGATCTTCACAACAACCCTACGAAGCAGATGCTCTCATTTTACAGTTAAGGAAACTGAGGCAAATAGAAATTAAATGACTTGCCCAGGGCCATACTACAATTAAGGCTAGATTTGAACTCAGGTCTTCCTGTCTCTAAGTCCAGCATTTTATCCTCTGTACCACTGCTAAGCTGCCTTATCATAAACTATTCCAACTACGACATATCCTTAAAGGAAAGTCAATCTTCATTTATATGATGAGATAAGGAAACTGGGGCAGAAGAAGATCAAATTATTCCCCTCCCCCATCATACCCTGTGATTGATTCACTTGAGTGGTATAGATATAGACTTTGAGGGTCCTGAGTGGGGGAGGCAGAGAGGAGCAGACAGGTTTCCAATCCATGGGGACAGCATCAGGAAAGAGAGACTGGTCTTGGCCCCGGGAATCTCTGCTCAGTTTGAATGTGTTGGTAACTTTCTGAGTTTGTGTGTTTCAGATTTTTGTTATCATTGTGGGCTTTTTTTTTCTGTTTCCCTCAAATTAAGGAGGATAAGGTTGAGGAGGACCACAAGAATATCTTCAGTATTTTTTAAAACTCACATTAGTGTAAATTACTGAGTTCTAAGCAGGATGAGGAGTTTATTTCAAAGAGTTAGAAATTAACAACTTGACCACTGATTGACTATAAGGCATGAGAGAGCCTGAGGAGCTGAGAACCCAGGTGACTGAGAGGATAGCAGCACTCTGGACAGCAGAAAGGAAACTCCCAAGAAGGGAGAGTTTGTTGGGGAAACATAATGAGTGGTTTTGGAAATGTTGAGTTTAAGATGTCTTTGAGACATCCAGGTCATCATAACCAGTGGCCAGATAGAGGTGGGAGACTGGAGATTCAGAAAGAATTTAGGGCTGTGTGGTATGGTGGATTGAGTGGAGTTAAGAAGGCCTGAGTTCAAGCCTAGTCTCAGATACTTACTGGCTGCGTGATCCTGGGCAAGTCACTTAACCTCTGTCTGCTTCAGTTTTCCTCTTCTATAAAATGGGTACTATAACAGCACCTATCTCCCTGGGTTGTTGTGAGGAACATAATTGTAAATATGTAGATAATATGTAGAAATATAAATAGATAATAACTGTATAGTGTTTAGCACAGCTCTTGGCACACAATAAGCTCTATACACATGCAAGCCATTGTTATTATTATTTATTAATAGCACCTACTTCTCTGGTCTTCAGTGAGTAAATTGCGTAATAATTGTAGAGCCAGCACTAGTAGGTGTCATATAAATATTAATTCTTATTATTAAAACGTTAGAAGAATCATCTGCATAGTGTTCAGGTTCAACCTCCTCTTTTTCTGAGGTCTTGAGAGATTAAGCAATCTGCCCAAGGTCACATGGGCAGCTGGACAAAGCTAGAATTGAACCCAGGTTCTGGGACTCTAAAGCTAGGATGCTTTCCACTGAGCCTAAAACCCTTATTGGATGCGCCCAAGGCTTTTGTTAAAGTCACTCCAGGCTAACCTGAGGAGTAGCTGGACCTGAGGGGACTCACGGGCCCATGCTGTCCATATCTCCCCTCTACCTCCCTCAATAATATGTTTATTTATTCCTCTCTGTACAAGCTTCTTGAAGTCTGGGAGTGTTCTATTTTTGTCTTTGAAGCCTCAGTACTGAGCACATTGCCTGGAATATAGTAGAGACTTGGTAACTGGTACTTGAATTTCATTTATCCAGTGCATGTGTGTGTGTGTGTGTGTGTGTGTGTGTGTGTGTTCATCATTGCTGAAGAAGACCATGCCATCAGAGAAATAATGACATGACTTGCACTTGACTTTGTTTTGAGTGAGGGAGGGCTGTGCAGGTCACCAACCTCACTTCTCCTCCAGAGCCATCTGAATCCAGTGACCAGATATTCATCAGAATAACTGGAGATGACCCAGGATAAGGCCACTGGGGTTAAGTGACTTGCCCAAGGTCACAACAGCTAGTGAGTGTCAAGTGTCTGAGGTGAGATTTGAATTCAGGTTCTCCTGACTCCTGCACTGGTGCTCTATCCATTGCACCACCTAGTTGCCCTAACTGATCCAATGACTCTAAAATCAGAAAACCTGGGTTCCTATCTCATCTCTGAGACTTTTTCCTTATGATGTAACCTTGGGCAAATCCTTTAGCCTCTTTAGGCTTCAGTTTTCCCATCTGTAAAATGAAGGAATTTGGCTAAATGACCTCCAAGGGTCCTTCAAAATCTAGACTGATGGTGCTCTGAATAGGAACGTGAGAGAAAGACTCCAATGATCCCCCAGTTTCAGCCCTGCCCCTCCAATCTCTGGGATCCCAGCCATCTGAGTCTGCTAGACGACTCCAAGATTTCCATCTTGTTAAAGCACATTTTCACAAAGTCATTTTCCGAGGACAATTTGCATGGGGAAATCAATTCAATAGGCAGCTTTTTAAAGACAGTCTATCTCTTTCTCCCCTCTCCTTCCCCACCCCATCTTTTTTTCCTCCTCCCCTAGAGGGTTTGTCTTAATCCTTGGAGGATTTTCATCAATCTCCTCTCCAGACTTCAGTTATCTCTCTCTCCATTTTCCCTTCATTTGCCCTATGGGGACACATTTCATCTGATCTCAGTCTCCAGTAAGAGAGGCACAAGGGACTGTGGCTGAATGAGTCACAAAGCCTTTGTTTGTCTGGAGTTTTATCAAATTAGAGTTTCAAGAACAGAGAAGGAGTAAAAGGAGAAGGAGGAAGAGAAGGAGGAGGCAGCACAAAGTTATTAGGAGCCTACATGGGGAAAGATGAGAGAAAAGGAGAGAGAGTAAAGAAAGAGAGGAGAGAGAAAGGAGAAGGGAGAGAGGGAGAGAGAAAGGAAGGGAAAGACAGGAGGGGAGAGAGAGAGAGACAGAGAGACAGAGAGAGAGACAGAGAGACAGAGAGACAGAGAGACAGAGAGAGACAGAGACAGAGACAGAGAGACAGAGAGAGAGACAGAGAGAGAGACAGAGAGAGAGAGACAGAGAGAGAGAGAGACAGAGGAGGGAAAGAGGGAGAGGGAAAGGAAAAGGGAGAGAAGGAAAGGGAAAAAGAGAGAAGGAAAAGAGAGAGAGAAGAGGGAAAGAGAGAGGGAAAGAGAGAGAGGAGGGAAAGGAGAGACAAACAGAGAGGTAGGGGAGAGTGAGAGAGACAGAGACAGAAAAACAGAAGGGGGAGAGAGAAAGAAAAGGGGGCAGAGAGACAAACAGAAAAAAAGACAGAGAGGAGAGAGACAGACAGGAAGAAAGAAATAGACTGAGAGATATACATAGAGAGACAGAGACACGTGGAGAATGACACATCGAGATAGAAAGAGATGCAGACTCAGGCAGAGACAGAGAGAGTCCAGGCACATATGTAGGCACTTGATGTTTATGGAATGACTGATAGCCAGTTTTCTTACTTCTATATGTATGTATGTGTATGGGCAGAGACAGGGACATGGGACATGGGACATGGTGAGATTAAGTCCCTGAAAAGTTCTGACCTGGGGATTGGGGGTGGGTCAAGGGAGAAATCCATAATGGGAGGAGGAGGTGCTTAGTCACCCTCTCCTTCTGATAGACACTCCTTCCCCAGCCCTGTTGAATGTTTTACTGCCTCAGAGGAGGGATCAACTGAGTCACCAACCTCAGGGAGCCCTTGGTCTCTGCTCAAAACCTGCTCAAGCTGAACTTGGCAGCAGGAAAGGAAGCTGTTGGTTTGAACAAATTTGGAGATGCTCGAGATAGGTGCTATGTATTTGAATGGAATTTAGAGCCAGAAAGTACCTGATAACTTGAGGCATGAAGCGGGGGACATGACTTACGAGTAGTTAAGTAGAAGAGGTGGAATATGAACCTAGTTCTTTTTACTGCAAATCCAAAGCTCTTTTTCTATCATTAAAGAATCTTCCATCTCCTGAAGATTTGTATAGTTTTTTCAAGAAACACAGAATGAGGAGATGAAGAGGAAAAGAGAGAAGAAGAGACCTGAGTTCAAATTCTGTTCCAAATACTTCCTAGCTGTGTGACTTTGGACAAGTCACTTAACCTCCATCTGCTTCAGTTTCTTCATCTGTAAAATGGTAATAGCACCTACCTTTTAGGGTTGTGGTGAGGCTCAAATGAGATAATGTTGAAAAAGTGCTTTGCAAACATTAAAACACAATATAAACGCTAACTATTATTATTCCTGTAAGGCCACCACGTAGATGTCCCCTGCCCTAGGCTCTGATGGATGCTCTCTGGAGAATGCTGTTGAGGGCTCCAGGAGCTTCAGCCCTTGGATATACACAGATCACCCACTGCCTGTCTTCCAACCAGGTTCCACTGAGCACAGACCTCTCCTAATTCCTTTGTTTTCCACCAGCTCTCAGTCTTTGACTGTCATGTTCCAGACCTGGAATGTTTATCACTCTCCTAACCTGATCTCCAGGTGCTGCCTGTCAGCTGCTCTGTTCATTCATGTCTTGGGGGCCATAATCTCCTGGAGGAATGTGCTCAGGCTGGCCCCCTATTCATGGAGCAGGGCCCCTTAAGCCACAAAGATAAATCCCCTCTCAAAGACTGAAAGAGCTGAGAGAACAGTCTGCTGGGAATTTCTGATCCCCAAGGAGGCCTGCATTATCTCAAATTTGCAGGAGCATCGTGCTTTGAGAGCATTTACATCCCCTGCATTCCCTCTTTTGGTCTCACCTCACTCTCTGAAGCGGACCTCAATGGCTCTCTAGTTCTGCCTTTTCATTTTACATATGAGGAAACTGAGGCCCAATGAGGCTAAATGACTCACCCAGCATCACCCTGTACATTCCTGAGGCACGATTCTAACACAACTCCGATTCCAAGTCTGACACTATCCACCATGCCGTCTAGCCACTCAACAAAATAGCCATTTGACCCTGGATGGTGAGGAAAGTGGCCCCTGAGACTTCCTAGCTCTAAAGCTATGACCTCTAGTTCCCTTGGTTGACCGCATGTGCTAATATTTCTAGGCCCCTTGCCATGCTCTGAATGCGCCCCTAGGTTCTCCAAGACTTTCCTGAACACCACTCTCCAAGCTGTGATCCCTCCATGGCAGAGGACAGAAAGGCCGTCAGCTCTTCTTATTCAGGACACATCGTTCCCAGGCAAAAGAGACTACCTCATCTCTGGATTTTCTTTTCCTGCAACTAACAGAGCTGTGGCTGGAAACCCAAGGCTTCTGCTGACAAATACTGGGGAAGTGATTTCTTTCTGTTCTACTCAGGACAAACTGAGCCCAAGAATATTCCCCAGAACACATCAGAACCTCTTGGCAGATACATACTGGATTTTCTTTGTGAAGTTTTTGGAAACAATTCCTCCTTCATGCTGCTTCTCTTCATGTCTGCCTGGAGAAGAGAAAAATACAATTTGTCAGTGTGCCCAGAGATTCATCATTCCAGAAGACAAGGGAGGCCCCTTCTTGCCCAAGGCTTTGGGAATCAGCAGAGAACCCCTTCGCCCATTACCCTATTTCCCACTGGCAAGTATACAAGGTCAGTAGAGCTATGACAAAAACCCACTTGAGAATATGTTTGGCTTCTCCAAGCCCCCCATGGTGTCTAGACACGTGCCTCACAAATGGTAGGTAGGTGATGAAAACTCGCTGGGAAAGATAAGCATGCATGGATGGAAAAACACTTCTATGTGGAGAGACATGGAAAGAACATTGGTTATGGAGGGAGATATTGGTTCAAACCCTGCTTCGGACACTTTCTGCTAAATGTATGTCCTTTTTACACAAATGAGAAGGGCCCTGGGCTTCCCCATCTGCAAAAGGAAGGGGGTTGGACTAAATGACCTCTGAGATCCCTTACAGCTCTAGAATGATCCCAGGATTCTCTTTATTATTAATATTATTAAAATTTATTTATTTATTTTTAGTTTTCAACATCTACTTTCATAAAATTTTGAATTCTAAATTTTTCCCTCCCTCCCCCGTTTCCAAGATGACAAGCAATCTGATATGGGTTATCTATGTACAATCATTGTATTTCCCCATTAGTCATGCTGTGAAAGAAGAGTCAGAACAAAAGGGGAAAACCACGAGAAAGGAAAAAAAAGAAAACAGTATGCTTCGATGCGCGTTCAGATTTCATGGTTCTTTCTTTGGATCTGGACAGCATTTTCATCGTGAGTCTTTTGGATTGTCTTACATCCTTGCCTTGCTGAGAACAGCTAAGTCCACCAAAGTTGGTCATCATGACCCCAGGAAGCAGATGTGGTCAGACCACAACTGGAGATTCTGTTCAATACTCCTGAGCCATATCGGCATAGCATTTGTACAAAAGTGGAGTGGAAACAGAGGAAAGCAACAAGACTGATGACAGGCTTGGGGCCGTTCTCCTTTGGGAATTTTCAGGACATCGCTCTGTCCTGCTTCTCCTCCTGTGTCTCTGACCACTCCTTCCTGGATTTCTTTACTCCCCTTTCTTATATTCTGTAGCCAGCAACACTAGCCTGTCTGCAGTTCTTTGAACACAACGCCCCACCTTCACCCTCCTTGTTTTCACACTGGCGATTTTCCACGACTGGAATATTCGCCCTTCTCCTATCTGGTTCTTAATTTCTCTGGCTTCCATCAAGACTCAGCTCAGATCCTACTTTCGATAGGAGATATTTCTTTATCCTTCACCCCCACCCAAGTCTCTGAAACAGGAGTTTTTAATCTGGGGTCCATTGACCCACTTATTTGGAAAGATATTTTAATAACTTTATTTGACTATAATTGGTTTCCTTTGTAATTCTTTTTAAAAATGTATGTATTCTTAGAAGTGTTCCATCGGTTTCATCAGACTGCCAAAAGGGGGAAGGGGTCCATGACACAAAACAAGTTAAGAACCCTGAGATCAAATCCAGCCTCAGACGCTCGCTAGGTCTACGACAAGTCATTTAACCTAGGTCTGCCTCAGTTTCCTCATCTGTAAGCTTTATGACGGCAGGGATTAGATCCTTTCTGTCTTTTGTATACCCGGAGCCTAGTACAATCCCTGGCACATTGTTGGAATATAACAAATTAATTAATTGGCTAGGAGCCTTCATTTACTTTACTGTATATACTGGTTTTCCCCAGCACAATATAAGCTCCCTGAAGGCAGGGCTTGTTTCATTTTGATCTCTGTACTTTCAGTACCTTGAACAGGGCCTGGTATATGGTATGCTCTTTTAATAAATGCTTACTTCAATAAGCTGACTGAAGAAAGTGAATTTTTATATATTTGTATAACCAACAGGAAGGAGCCCCTCTTTTTGGTTTTGGGGGAGTGGATCGGGAGAGAGGAAGAATTCCATTGTCAGATGACTAAAAGACAACTACCTTGGCCACAGAATAATGATTCTGTTAAGATGTGGAGGCCTGCAACTCCAGGAGAATCAAGGGGTGATTCCTGGGAGTCACCATCTTGTCAACTTGGGCATCCCTGTAAAATGAGAGACTTATACCAGCCTGGCTGTCAGATCCCTGCCAGACTGATGGTGTGACCCTAGACAAGTCATTGAAACTTTTGGTGCCCCAGGTATGTCTCTAGGACTATAAATTGAAAAGTAATTGTCGATCTGGATGTGCATGAATAGAGAGAATCCCCTAATAGTAATAGCACTTACAAAGTGCTTTAAGGTTTGCAAAGTGACTTACATATGTTATCTAATTTGACATTACTGAGGCAGGTATGAAAATGATCCCCATTTTACAGATGAGGAAACCAAGACTGGCAAAGGTTAAGTGACTTGTCCACCATTACATGCTAGTAAATATCTGAGGCAGGATTGGAACTAGGACCTTTCCAAGTCCAGAACTTCTACCTCACTAACCTATGAAATCATAGGTCTTCTTTCCCTTCCCCATCCTCCCCTTCTCCCCTTCTTCCCCAAAAGGATGTTTGTTGGTTGAACAGATGACATACTTTCCAAGTTTACAGAGCATGATAAATATTCTTTTTTCAGACCACCACCCATCTTCTCTATATATAATCTATAATGTTTGTAATTTGTTATTTACATATTATCTCCTCAAATGGATTAGAAGCTCCCTGAGGGACTCATGTTTTGGGGTGATGGATTATTTGTTTCTTTTTCCTTTTTGTCTTTAGCAGTTAACAAAGTCTGGTACCTAGTAAAATGCTTCATAAATGTTTACTGATTGACCTATACATTATTTGTTGGAATCCTACCACAACCCAGTGAGCTCAGTACTATGAGTGTTTTTATCCCTTGTTTACAGGTGAAGTGACTAAGGCATAGAGATTTCGCCAAACTAGAGCACTGCATCTGGTGAGGGAGGACCTTGGTTCAAATTCTGACATGGCCACTTTATGACCTAAGTAACCATGGACAATTCACCTCCTCAATCTGGGCCTCAGTTTCCTTGGCTGTAAAATGGGCACAACGGACAAGATAATCTCTGAGGTCCCTTCCAATGCCAAATCCAGGATTCTGTGAATACTTATGACCTCTGGGACCTTCCTCATGTGTAAAATGAGGGGATTCTAAGGTCCTTGCTAGCTCTAAATCTATGGTCCAGTGAGCCACACTGCTGGTAAATATTAGAGGTGAGTTGGAACCCTACACCCTCAAATTCCATAGCTTAAAAATATTTTACACTATCTCTCCTTTCCCTTTGTCATCTAATGCCATCCTTGATGCTGAAGATAACATGGAAAGTAAATTTTCTCTGGTTTCTGAGGGCCAGGATTGCCTGGGAAAATGTGACTTGCCCTGGCCAAAAATATATTCTAAGTTTAGGCTGTTGAGGGGCGGAAGGGATGGTCCCTGGCAGTGAACAGGTGGGAGGCTCTTGTAGGCGCCAAGGGAAGGGCTGCAGTCCGCAAGGAGCCAGGCCAGCCCTGCCACCCACGCCTGGGAGCAAAGGCGCCCACAGATCCACTCAGGGCACGGATGGAACATTTTTAACCATGGCCTAGTTTGGATGCCCAGAGCTATTTTCTGTTTTTGCCATGTTAGGGCCCCTCTGTGCCAAACCCTTCAGCCCATGTGGTTGGCACAGCTGTCCTCCTGCAGTGCCTCTGACATGGGCCATCGCCACATGCTGCTCATTAACAGATAACCCAAAGCTGGAGGGAGGGTCCAGTCTCTTGATGACTCACCTTCATTCCTTTCTGTTCTTCAACTAGAAAATGGTGGCCTGTCCATCCCTCAAATAAAAAATTAATTGCCCTAAAAATTAATCATCACTATCCTCACTGGGGCCTCAGTCCCCTCATCTGTGAAATGGTCATAATACCTGTAAAGCCTACTCTATAGGACTATTTGTTGGCAGCAATGAGATACTCATAAAAAAGCTTCCTCTTACAGGGCTCTGGGCCCTGAGAATATGCCTATGACCACAAGCTGAGTTAGAATAGATCCCTCATTGGCTGGGCTTCTATGGGTTTGAAGAACATTTCTAGGGGGACACACAGCAATGTAATCTAAACTGTACAATGGATAGAATGTCACAGTGAGAGACAGGAAGACCTGAGATCAAATCCAGCCTCAGAAACTCACTAGGTCTATGACAAGTCATTTAACCTAGGTCTACCTCAGTTTCCTCATCTGTAAAATGAGGACAATATTTACATCTACTTCCTAGGGCTGCTGTGAACGTCAAATGCCATAACATTTGTGAAGTGCTTTATAAATCTGAACCCTTTATATAAATGCTAGTTTTTATAGGCTCACGTATCCCAGCCCCCTGCATTTTACAGATGGGAAAACTGAGACCAAGGTGGATTGTCCAACGTCAGACAGACCAGCCTCTCCCTTGGGCTCAGGTTTCAAATTTCTTCTCCTTCTCAGCATTTATCAGAAGCCTTATCAGTGACCTTTAGCTTCCTTATCTGTGAAATGGGAATGACAATGCTTATATGACCTACCCCATGACTTAGTAAATCCTATAGTATAATAAAAATGTTGATTTTATCCCTCTTCTCATTGACCTCATGGAATTGTTTTAAAGATCAAAGCAGATAATGAGGTAAAAAATAATTTTTTTAACCTATAAAGTGTTTTAGCCTATTTCCTCTTCACAAATTGAGGGGTAAGATTGATTGCTCAAAAAAGTCCCTCCCATCCCTGACCCTGCCTGTTCTAAGGAACCTCCTAGCTCTGACATTCCCTATTCTGATGCCCCTCCCAGCTCTGACATTCTAGGATTTTTTGAAACATGAGCTGTTGTTATTTTTGGCTAGGCCTTTAGAAGGCATATGAAAATGAAAATTAACCTAAACCTAGTCCCTGAAAGCTCCTTTTTTTGCCTGTTTACTCATTGTAAATATTATTTCCTCCCCATATGCATTAAGTCGGTGAAAACCTGGGAGAAGGCTTCTGATATTATGTTCACAGTAGAGAATTCTTTACTCTCTTATTTATTACTGGCTCTTAGCCTCTGGGTGTCATCTGCCAAATAAAAGCACCTAAGGTTCCTTCCAGCTCCGGACACCCAACAACCAAGAGAAGGTCTGCTGTCCCTCCCCTTCTCCCACTCACACAAGCATCTCCCCAGTCTGGAGCCCTTCTGCTCAAGCCTAACACAAAAGCCTCCTGATCAGTCTCTCTTTCTCAAATTTTTGCTTTCCCCAATCATTATCCATACCCACCAAAGTGAGACTGTTTTAATTTTTAAAATTGCTATTGATATATTTCACTTTTACATTACCTAGTTTCTGATAAATATATTCACATATATACATATATATGTACACACACATATACACACTCACACACACCACTATTTAAGAGTCACAATTTATAACAAAAAATAAAAAAGAGGGAAAAGCAGTTCCACCTTGTAGAAGAGGATTGCTCATCCACACAGGAAAGATCAAATGGATGATAAGTGTCTATTACCCAGATTTCACCACGAATTTGGAAGAATACCACATAGAGTTTGTCCAACAGTCTACATTTGGAACAAACTGCATCTGGGCAATGATGTGGACCCAGAATTGAACAGAAGGAAAGCAGGCTGAATTCCTTTTGGGAAATTGCAAAATGACCCCCTCAAGCTTCCCATGAAAGCAAAGGTCTATCTTTTGAAGACTAAAGCTTTAATGGTGTTACTAGACAGTAAAACATGGAAGCCAATTGGCTCTAAATGAGTAAAGATTGGCAACATCACCATGGTCAATGGAGAGGTCTAGGGTGGATGCGAGCAGACCCAGATATATCATCGTTTGAGTTATTAAGGGCACCTCTTCAATTCCCTTCTTCTTCCTTCCACCCCCCAGTAGAATATAACACGCTCCTTGAGGTCAAGCACCATTTCATTATTGTCTCTAAATCTCCAGCACTTATCATAGTACCTGGCATACAGCATGTGCTTCATAAATGCTTACTAATGTATTGATTAACTTCCTGCTCCCTTTCCCCATTATTAGCATTCTCTCCCTCTTGAAATTGCTTTTTGTTATATTGTATACATCTGGTATTTATTTATTTGGTTATATGCATCCCCTTAGAATATAAGCTCTTTGTGGGCAGGTACTGTGATTGATTTATTTTTGTCTTTGTATCCCTAGTACCTAACGTAGTGAACTCTTGGCTCTTTATTCTAATTTTCTAGTTGGGGAAACTGAGGCACAACGTGATTTTTTTTTTTTTTAAAGGGGAATTGGCTTCTGGTATACTGAAGATATATACTAGAACAGGACTTGGGATTTCATCAGTATAGGGTACTCCAGGTGAGGAAACTCCTTCTACCAATGTGGGTTAGCACCTTTTCTGAAACTTAAAATCTTCTTGATTTGCTTGGGAGCATGGAGAACTGAAGTGATTTGTCCATGGGGTCACACAGCTAATATGTGTCAGAAGGGATCCGAATCCAGGTCTTTCTGACCATGAGAGATACACTATTGTACACATGGTGGGCAGGCAGTTAATAAAGCACAATGGACTTCTCAGACTAGGGCAAACATGGGGGTATCTAAAGAAAACCTTTTTCCAGCTTAGATATTGCTTTGCTTTTCCTCACAAAGTTAATTAATTCCTGTAAATGCTTTCTTCTGAGCAGGCAGGGAAGAGGCTGTGGAGGAAGCTTTTAGGAATAAGCACAATGTTCCTTCTGATGGATGGCAACAGGAGAGGGAAGGGGGAGAAGTTCTATGAATTGGCTGTACCTGATGTCCTTTATCTGCAGACCTCTGCCAGGGGCAGATGATGGAAGTCAGAGGCCAGTGACCCTTTAACCTCCTTCTACCTCTACTCCCCCAGTTAGAAAGCTGGAACAAAGAACGGAGAGCTCTCTTGGGGTCCATATATCTGATTCCTTTTCCCCATGAGAACCCCCTGGTGCTCTCTCCCCCTTCCACTGCCCCTCCTCTACCCAGACTCCTCTCAAGATTTCAAAAGAGGCAGCTGTCTTCTCTGTACCTGTGACCAAAGGGTAGCCCTTCTGCTTCCTTCTTCCTCCTATGTCTTCCACCTGGTTATTGTTCAGTTGTTACAGTTGTGTCCAACTCTTAGTGACCCCATTTGGGGATTTCTTGGCAGAGATACTGCAGCAGTTTGCCATTTCCTTCTCCAGCTCATTTTACAAATGAGGGAACTGAGGCAAACTGGATTTAATGACTTGTCTAGGGTCACGTGGCTAATAAGTGTCTGAGGCCATATTTGAATTCAAGAAGATGAGTCTTCCTGACTCCAGGTCTAGCACACTGTGGTGCCCCTGGAGCTGTCCTTCTACCTGGACTCTAGTTAAAAATAAGTCAGTGGTCTGACCTGTGACAACGAGAGGAAAATGGAGGCCTCTGGCATCTTCCCCATGGGGAGGGAGGCTGTAGAGACAAGTGGATGGACTTGGGCACAAGTTCCACCGCTGATACTTACTGATTGTGTGACCTTGGGCAAATCACTTAACCTGTTTGCCTCACTTTCTATAAAATGAGGATGATAATGGCACCTCTTTCCTAAGGTTGTTGTGAGGACCGAATGACATCCCAACTGTAAAATACTTGGCACACAGTAAGCATTATATAAATGTTAGCATCATCATCACATAACGACTTAGGTTTTGATTCCACCTTAGATGCTTACGAGCTGTGTGAATCTGGGAAGGCCATTTAAACTTGCCTAGCCTCAGTTTCATCATTTGTAAAACAGAGCGGTTAAATTCAAGGTTGCCTCTAAGATCTGCTCTGACTAAATCTCTGCTGTCGGTGAGCCAGTTTCCTCATTTATAACAAGTGGCTGATTATACCATATGTGCTACCCTACCTTATGGGGTGATTGGAAAGCTCAGTTCTAACCACTGAGTTTTGTAAACTTTAATGTCAGGCTTTAGAAAATTCAGTTACTATGACCTTAGACCCAGGTTTAGCGCTGTCCGAGGACTGACCTGTTCTTATCCCTCATAATCATTTCCAAGGGGCCTTTTTTCACTATTGTTAGCCATGGTGACACAGAGGCCCAGAAAAATTCGAAGGTGTTTGTCTGAGATCACCCAGTGAGGCAGGGCCAGAGTCCAGGGTCAAACCCAGATGCCAGGATTCCCAGGTCAGAATTTTGTACCTAAATTTTTCACCAGTTGGCCCTTGTTTTCACCGGTGGCTCAAATAAACATTGCCTTCCATTTTTTGCTCTTCTCTCTACCACTGGGGACCCCTAGCATTCTCCCCTCTCCTTTCAAACCACTATTATCCAGGCCAGTTTTCTTTCCCTAGGAGGGAATATTGAATGTGTATGTATACATATTCATATCTATGCATTTGTCATATATGATATATAGATTAGGAAAAGTCATCCTGGTCATTTACATATATTATACAGTGATTTACATATATTTACACATTTGAGCTGCATAAAGCCTTGTAAAGTCAGTGTTACAAGTATTTTCTCCACTTTACATTTAAGTAAACTGATGTCAAGAGAAATCAAGCCACTTAGCTATGCTTACACTGCTAGCAGACATTATAAGAAAGTATTGAACTGAAGTCTTCTGATGCCCAAGTACAGCTCTTTATCATTGCTTTATACAATTGCTTAATACAAGATCATACTTTCAAAGGACTGTGCTGCCCTGGGTGATGGGGACTTCCATTCATTTGCATTTGACAGATGAGGAAACTGAGTCTTACAATAAGTCACTTATAGACAGATAACTAGACACAGTTTGTAACAGGGCCAAAAGTGGGGCCCAGTCTTCCTCCCCACCTCCAGCCCGCTGCCAGCCCTGGGTTCCTTCCATTCAACTAGAAACCGCTTAATCCAAGTGACTCCTTTACCATCAACAAACAATCCCAGCCCTACCCAACCCAGCCCAGCCCAGTCTGTCTCCTTCCCCCATAGTCCAAAGCCTCTGATGTTTATGTTCTGTTCTCTATAGCTTTGAAAGTCCTGTCTGAACAGCTCAAGTGAGTCTGGAGCAGGTGGGCCCTGGCACCGTTTCCCAGAGGGAGGCTTGGCTACGGAGTTTCTCTGATCACAATTTTATTTGTTTTTCTACTCTGTCTCTCTGTGTCTGTTTTTCTCTATCTCTGTCTGTCTTTCTCTGCCTGTCTCTCTGTCACTCTCTCTCTCTCTTTCTCTGTCTCTCTCTCTGTCTCCCTCCCCATCCCCCTCTCTCTCTTTTCCTTCACCCTTTTTCCACTCCTCCAACTCCCTCTAATGGTCCCCTAATTGATGAGGAAGCACAATCGACTTCTTCTGGAATGGCTGTTAAATGAGCTAATGGTCAGAAACAAAACAGAAGGCCCAGCCCTGGGTCTGTCCAGCCCCTGTCTCATTTCAGACTTAACCCTTCCTTGGGCTGATTTCTGCTTCCCAAGTGGTAGATCTGGTGACAAAAATAGACAGCCATGATGGTTGCAACCAGAAAAACAAGAATGTCAGCTTTTGAGTAAGGACAGGTTGGGTAGGTTCTAAAAATGTGCCTTCTAGTTGAGGCTGTGGATAGAGGATGAAGAGCTAGAAGACTGGAATCATCCCCTAGTGGCAAGGGTCAGGGTGGGGATGGGGTCAGAGAGGAAGATACCACCAGAATTGGAGTCCAAAGATTTGAATCCTAACTCTATTTGCTCCTGACTATTTGTGTGATTTCGCTCACAACAGTTTTAAGAATCAGGGCCTCCTATTGCTCAACTGTAAAGATGACCTTTCAGGCTTAAGCAATTCTCCTGCTTTCAATTCTGCCTGTGTGATCCTTGGCAAGAAAATGAACCTCTCCCAGGCTATTTTGTCATCTTAAAGATGAGGATTCTTGCTTTCAATGAGTTCTAACTTTCTGCCCTGCCCTAAATCCCAGGGCCCTACTCCCACGTTCTTTCCCTTCATTTCTTTTCCCAAATTCTCAGGTGTTTTAACTCCCAGGGAGGAAGCAGGGATTTAGAATATAACTACCTGCCAACAGCAAGGGAATTCCTAAGCTTTTAAGTCATTCCAAGGACTTGGAGGGCCTGTCCCTGCCAGGGCTAGGCAAGTTTTCTTTATGACTTTTATCTAAAAGCAGGTTCTTTTTTTTTTTTTAAATAATCTATCATCTCCATCTTCTCTGTGTATTTGAGTTCTCTGTCCCCGGTTCTCTTTCTACTCTCCTCTCTCTCTCTGTCTCTGTCTCTGCTTCTGTCTCTCTGTCTCTCTTTTTCTCTGTTTCTCTCTCTCTCTCTCTCTCTCTGTCTCTCTTTGTGTGTGTGTGTCTCTCTCTCTCATCTCTGCCTCTTTTCTGTCTCTGTCTCTCTCTGTCTCTGCTTCTGTCTCTCTGTCTCTCTCATCTCTGGCTCTTTCCTCTCTCTCTGTCTCTGTCTCTGTCTCTCTCTTTCTGTCTCTGTTTCTCTCTCTGTCTTTCTCTCTCTCTCTCTCTGTCTCTCTCTCTCATCTCTGCCTCTTTCTTTCCTCTCTCTCTGTCTTTGGTCTCTGTTTCTTCTCCATGAAGCTCTTCCTCCAACTATTGGCATTCCCCATCCTTAAACAACTTTATATTCATTTTCTATGTCTTCTCCATATACTTCTATGTGCTCATGTTCCCACCCCAATAAAGTATAATCTCCTCGAGGGAAAGGATCATTTCATTTTGTTTTCATTTCCCCAGTAGCTGGAATTGTGCCAGCTACATATTAAGTGTCTATATTTGTCGATGGACTGATTGATCGATTTTTCCTTTCACCATCTCTACCTCAGCAGGCTCTTAGAAATACTTGTTGACTGTCTTTCCTTCTCCTCTCTCTGCCTCTGGTCCCCCTACCTCTATCTCTGGCTCCCATTTCCCTCTCCCTTTGCCCCATGGCCCCATCCCACCCAGCACTCACTCACCTGATACCTCCACAAAGCCATCCTTAGTTTTAACAGTCAGTTCCTCGGGTTTGTAGCTATGGACGTTGACACAGACTTTCCAAGGCTCCCCAGGGCAGGGCGGTGGGCTGCGGTTCTCAACAGGCCCATACCTGGCCCCATAGACTGGAGGGGCCATGCTGGGGACCAGGGGACTCATGCCTGCCCTTAGGGTACCTGGCCATGCAGATAGTCTAGGGCGGGCCCAGTCAGGCCAGTCTACAGTCAGGTCGTCCGGGAAAGGGGCCATGCCAAAATCATCGTCCAGCAGGCGGGTAGACAGGCCTGACTCCCTGAAAGGGTCTCTCCTCAGACGGGAAGAAGGGTAGGTGCAAGAAAAAGGCATTTGGCCGTCTGCCATGGCTGTGGGCCTGGGTCAGGGCAGAGCGGTCCTCCTCCGACTTCCGAACAGTGGCAAGAGCCCTAGCTGGGCACTGTGGGCACAGGACACCAGTTACAGTTGACTCTTCTGGCCCTGCCTCTGTCTCTCTGTGTGGCTTCTCAGCAAATAACCATCCAAGGCCCCTCCCCAAAACCAGAATCCTCCCTTGGAGAGGCTGCTTTAGTCCTGGGGGAGGATACCGGTGCCAAACCGGAGGGACAGGAATCCCTCCAGCTATGCCCTCCTCTTGCCAAAACTCTCCGGGATTTAAACCCAGGGAAGGGAAGAGGGATAGAGGGAGGGGGAGAGATCAGCAAAGGGCCAGTGGCTTGCAGATGGCAGAAGTGCTCAGCCCCCCAACTCCTTCAGACCTCTGGGTGGATTGTCTCTGGACACCAGGCAGGCAAGCAGAGGTAGTCACCGGTACCTTTTAGAGCTGCCTGTCTCTCTCTTCTGTACTTCCCCCCAGCCCAGGCAGCGGCTTAAATAAACATCAGAGCCCAGAAACTTCTCGTGTTCTCCAGGGCTGGGCAGGGCGCCTCCTCTTATAGGTCCTTTGATGCTGGCCAGCAGTGGGGGTGGGGAGCCAGGGAGCTTTTGCAATCTCCCCTAGTCAGGCTGTGTTTTAGAGCCGATGAGCTACCCCACTAAGCAATGCGATTGGGACAGCTGACTGCTCTCCCCGGGGAGCTGGGAATGAGGGGCCATCCAAGTTTAGACGCCCCTCCTGGACCCCGGGAGTCCCTCCCTCCTCCTCCCGGCCTGACCTCCCTCTCTGTCTCAGCAAGGAGGGACCCACACTGCAGCAACTGCTCAGAGCCGGCTCGGCTATTTTTAACCCCCTCCTCCTCTCCTTGGGGCGCCCGCCTGGCTCCCCGTTACCTCTGTGCCCGGTCTCTCTGTACACACTTGTCCTCCTGCTTCACTGCAGGGACACGTACACGGAGGGCTAATTGAGAAAGAGAACTGAGCAGATCGCCCATGTTCCGATCCATCCCTCTGCGCGTACAGGGTGTCGGGAGCGCTCCATGGCCCCCGAGTCTGGAATTCTGGGGAGGAACGGGCGTCTCTCACCTCTGCTCTGCGTCTCAGTCTCCTCATCTGTACTGTTCTACAAGGATCTGTGATATTGAGATAATACCATACCTAGCACAGTGCCTGGAATATAGTGGGAGCTTAATACATGTTTCCTTTCCTATTCCCATAATAACAATAACTTGGATAGAAGGTTTGCAAAATATTTTTGTTTTCTCATTTGATCCTTACAATAACCTTGAAAAATTAATACTAGTAATAGTAATGATAGTATATACACATATGTATGTATGTATATGTGTATGTATGTATATATGTATGTATGCTTAAAGGTTTGCAAAGCACTCACATTATCTCATCTAATCCTAACAACAACCATGGAAAATATTGCTGATAATAATAACATACAATGTTTTAAGACTTGCAAAGCATTGTACAAATATCTATTCAATCCTCACAGTAACCCTGAGAGGTAGGTGTGTTCTTATCCCCATTTTACAGCTAAGGAACTGAGGAAGTTAGAGGTTTAAGTGACTTGCCCAGGATGCCTGTGGATTTGAACTCAGGTCTTCCCAACTCCAGGTTCATTGCTCTGTCCATGGTATCATCTAGCTGCCTATGGGAGGCAGGTTCTTTTAGTAATTGGATTTTACAAATGAGGAAACTGAGGCTCAGTGAGATACGAAAAGTTAGTGTCCTTGTTTTTCAGCTCAAGTCTTAGGTGGGTAGGAATCAGCTGTTGTTGTTTTGGAAATCTAAGAAACTAAACCACAGGGGGAAAAAGTATAGGATATGTGACTGTCTTCCCCGCCCTCCCCAAGGGTATTTGCATGTGCTGAGGGGAGTTGGAGATAGTAGTATCTTAGCTTTAAAACTGGAGGGGATCCTTCTGGTCTTCTAGCCCCATTAAACAGATGTGGACCTCAGTACGATCAGTCAATGAACATTGTTGGCAGCAAACTACGTGTCAAATATCAGATACGGTGCTAGGCGCTGGAGATACAAGGAAAGGCAAAAAACACAAAACACCCGAAACCAGTCACAAATAGTTCTGCTTTCAGGGAGATCTCATTTTAATGGGACAGTCCACATACCTTCATTCTTGAAGAGGACCAAAATGACATCGCTATGTTGGTTCAAGGTACAGTATGTAGGACTGGCTGATCAGACCAGTTCGAGCTCAGAAGGCTCTATCTACCCCAGGTCAGGCACAGAGTCCACATGAGTGGAGATGTCTCTAGATTTGTGAATCTCATTTCTTTTGAGGAACCACAATTCTGCTTGCTCATAGAGCACAGCCTTCTTTGATTTGGGCATGCCATGTTGGGTGGTCCTTTGCCAGTGTCTCTCATGTCTCACAAACAATGTCAAAGTTCATCAGACAAATCTTGAGAATCCCCTTGTATCTCTTCTTCTGGTCTTTGTGGGAACACTTGCTTTCTGTGATTTCTTTGTAAAATAGTCTTTTAGCCAATGAACTTTTGTATGTCAAACGTGATTAGCCTGTTGGATAAATTGAAGGTATCCCACAGAAGGAAGGAACTTCCATTAAGAAGGATTGGGGAAAGGCTTCCTATAGAAGGCGGGATTTTAGTAGGAAGCCAAAGGTGGAGATAGAGATTGAGAGAGAGACAGACAGACAGACAGAGACAGAGACACAGAGACAGAAAGTGAGAGACAGACAAAGAGACAGAGAGAGTGAGAATGAGAGAGAGAGAGAGAGAGAGAGAGAGAGAGAGAGAGAGAGAGAGAGAAAGTGAGCATTCAGGCAATCAAGGATAGTCAGAGAAAATGCTATGAGATGGAGGGTCTCATCTGAGTAACAGCAAGAGATAAGTGCTAGGAATACAGAAACGAAAGTGAAATGATTTCTGCCATCAAGAAGCTTACATATTACATTATGTGTACAACATGTATATATATATACATATACATATAATACACAATATATTTAATAGATATAAATCTAATATATGATATACAATAAAATACATAGAACAGATAGAAATATAAAATATTCAAACAAATGTATGTGTATAAATATATGCATGTGTATATATTTATACATATGCATGCATTCACACACACATACACAAAATAAATGCAGGCAACAAGATTTAGTGGGAAAAGCCTTGACTCTGGAGTCAAAACATATGGGTTTAAATCCTGTCTCTAACACTAACACAACTCCCGGTGTGACTGTGGGCAAACCACACTTAACCTCTTTGAGCCTCAGTTTTCCCATCCATAAAATGGGAGGCTACCCTAATTACCTCAGGGGATGGTGAGGGAAGAACTCTATTAATCTTTAGATGCTATAGGAACTACAATGTGAGTCCTTTTTAAAAAAGACCCTCCCTTTACAACCTACCCTTTCAGTTTTCTTTCACATTAAGTCCCTTTATAAACTCTGCTTTCGGCTGCTGAACCGGACAAATAACCATTCTCTGTACAGGACCCTCCGTCTTCTTCCAGTATAAGCTACTCCAATGTACCTGAAATACACTCTCATAGGTCCATAGATCTGATCTGGAAGTGTGAATTTCAAAACTCAATCCCTTTAATTTGCAGATGAGGCAACCCGAAGCCCAGAGAGTTTAAGTGACCTACCTGCCCAGGGGAGCAGGAGCTAGGATTCCAAGGTAGGTCCTCCACCCATGCAACTTCCTATTTCAACTCTCTGGGCCTCAGTTTCCCTACCTGCCAAATGAGTTGGGAACCCCTCCATTAGGTCACAGGGCTATTCTGGGGGAAGGGCTTTGGAATCCTCAACGTGTGCCCATCCACAACAGGTGGTTATTATTGTTTTTATTAGTAGGAGGCATAAAAATAAAAAGTGGTGGGAGGCCATCTTCCTAAACACTCCCCCTCAACACTGGCTCAGCAGTAAGCAGTGAGTGACTTAACCCAAGTGACCTTTTCCAGTGGGATGGCTGACTAAGTTCGACGTTGCTCATTCAGGGAAGTCAGCGCTGAGTTGGGGAGCTTCAGAGTGGGCTGACATCATAGATGGGGCAGGTGACCTCAATCCTGATCGAATACAGCTCTAAATCCAGAGGAAAAGCATTTGGGGAAGACCCAAGGATTCCCTTGATATGGCAGTCTGGGACCATAGTCTGATTTTTTTTTTATTAAGTGGCCTGATCTCAAAAGAGGGAAAAATGAGCTTCTCTGGAGAGGTTTGGCTGTAAATAGGTCTGTGGGAACAGGTTAGGAGATAAGAATGTGGCAGTGTTTGTTTGTTAGGGGAAGTGTCTATGTTATTTTCCTATGGGTGGAGGCTCTGGGAGAAACTCCTCCTCCGTCCCCAGTACCCCTGAAACCCCCTGAAGGCAGCACTGGGGAATCTGGCTGGGAGCCTTTCCCAAGATTTCCTAATATGGAGTGGGGACACTTTCTCCAGCGTCTCTGACTCTGAGGATGGGGCGGAGTTGGAAAGTGTTACTGCTTCCTGGCTTTCTAACCATCCCCGCATGGTGGATTGCCCATGCTCTGTTTTTCATGAGGAGTGGGCAAGTTTATATAATCTTCGATAATTTTAATAGCAGTAACAACCAGATTTATATATCACTTTATGGTTTGCAAAGCACTTTACAAACAGTACCTCTTAGGAGCCTTGCAACCAACTCAGGAGGTAGGTGTTACTATTATTCCCTTTTTACAGATGAGGAAACTGAGGCAAACAGGGTTCAGTGACTTGCCCAGGGTTACACTGTAAGTGTCTGAGGTTACAAGACTCCAGCCCCAAGTACTCTCTCTATCCACGCTCCACCTAGTTGCCCCTGTATGTAGCTTGTTTATTTACATGTTGTCTCCTTCATTAGACGGTGAAGTTCATAAGAACAGGGACAGTGCTTTTTCACCTTTCCTTATTTGTGGACCACTTAGTAGGTGCCTGACACATAGTATGTACTTAAAAAAATGCAACTGTTCCTGACCTCAAAGGGCTTACATTTTACTGCATTAAAAATCTGTGAATTTGGGTCAATCTTTGTAAAAAAGGGCGCTGACCTAGTCACATATCTCCCCATTAGTTAGAAGTCTGTGTTCTGGTAGCTTTGTGTGCTTGGCACATTATAAATGTAACATTTAATAAACTCTTATTGACATGATTTGATGTGACTTTTTAGATGATGTCAGCCAGAGCAGGTCTTTTGCTTATCAGAGTCCAAATCTTACTTTGCTTTCACCCCTTCCCCACCTTTTAGGGACCTGGCTCAGGCATTAAGTCAGTGTCTAGGCTCAGTCATTACAAAAGTATGCACTGAGTTCAGTTCTATTTGGAGGTGGATGAGTAAGATACAGTCCCTGCCCTGAAGGAGTTTTCAATCTAGCTTCTGAATCCACATGTTGAAAGACATTTGTCAAATACCCACCAAGCTGAGGAGAAATCTGAGAGAAATAGGGAACCAGTGAAGATTCAGAGGTGAAGCAAGTCTGAATGAGGGTGGAGGACAGAAGGGGGCAATTGTGATAGATGTGGGGGAAAAGTTGATGTCATAGAAAGAAAAAGAGGCAGTGCTGATTGACCTCTTGGAGGACTCCTTGGAGGACCTTTTGAGAAGAGATGTGACTTTAGTTGGGAACTGGAGGAAGGAAGATTTTTTCCTAGCTTCTCATAATGGCAGGTGCAGGTGGAGGGCCCTCATTCCCCACATGGAATGGGTACTCATGGTTGGGCTGGCCGCCTTCCCTTTCTTTCATATGGGTTTTCTTTTTTCTACTTTCAGCAACTTGACCATTGAAAGAAAGCCTATGATAAGGCATCTACCAGAGCAGTGACTTAAAGCTAAGGAAAAAAAAATGACTAAATAGCATCCTTGCAGACATGGTGTTCCAAGGAGGCTTAAATATTAGCCTCCCAAGCGATTGTGCTAATTGTGATAAGTTACCGAATTCTGTTCTAATCATTCTCTGATTCTTTATTGTTTAGCATCCTCTTTGCTGTATGAGAATAAACTCTCCTGGCTGATCTATGTTTGTACATAAGACAACATTCTATTTTCAAACTTTATTCTTGCTGAGGAAAATGCTACATTTCAAGGTTATAAACTCTTCAAGGAGCGGCTTTCCTTGGGAATTGAAGGTAGAGGTGGGATGTAGCACAGAGTAACCTTATTCTGCTATCAATGAAGACAGGACACAACCACAAACAGAAAGCTGGGGGATTTATGCTTACCTGTTGTGAGCCCCAATAGGTATTACCCCTGGCAACAGGAGTTCCTGACTTTTTTTGTGTCACAAACTCCTTTGGCAGTCAGGTAAAGTCTCTTGATCCCTTCTCAGAATAATGTTTTTAAATTCATAATACAAAATACAGAAAATTCAAAAGAAAACCCATTATACTGAAATGTAGTAATCAAAATATTGGAATAAATTCATGGATCACCTGAACTCTATACACAGACCTTTTAGGGATCTATGGACCCAAGCAGAGAGCTCCTGATCTAATCTCTCTGCTAGAAGAGTAATAATAATGAGCCCCTCAAAACCCAACATCATTCATGCTATGAGGGACTTGGGGTGGGGGCCAGAAACAAATTAGTAGATTGCCAGTAGGGGTGATATTCAGCCTGATACCTGCTTTGATGATATTCAAATGTCATTTGGATTTGGTAAGTGTAAGATTCTCAATATATGCCAAAGAGAAATAGAGACTGAAGGCTTTGAAGTTGAATTAGGAGGTCAGATAGAGCCAATGGACAAAGATGATAACTATGAATATCTCAGGGCAGCTAGGTGGCACAGTGTATAGAGCACCATGCCTGAGATCAGTAAGATGAGTTTAAATCCAGCCTCAGATACTTAACTAGCTGTTTGACCCTGAATAAGTCACTTGACCTCCCTCTGCATCAGTTTTCTTATCTGTAAAAGGAGCTGAAGAAAGAAATGGCAAACCTCTCCAGTATTGCTGCCAAGAAAACCCAAAAATAGGGTCACAGAGAGTCAGACACAACTGAAATGACTGAAAGAGAGCAGCATGAATTATTTCATTCTTCCCCAGACAAGTCACATTAGTCGCGAAGTTAAGTAGGAGAAAGTTGTAACTGTTATGTCAAGCAACTTACAGGCATCCTGAAGTCAAAACTCAAGTGAGACAAATATTTTAAGAAAATCAGCCCCCATGCAATACCAATCAGTGTTCACCTTTGGAAAGGTAAAACAGATTCCTAAGGCTTTAGAAAGTGTATAAACAAAAATATCTATATTTGTAGCTTGTCACTCCATAGTAGCCACAGAAAGATCAATGCCTCCTTGTCTGAAAGGAGGAAGAGGACTGATAAATATCCTTAGATTGCATGATCAACAGCTTAAAACTGCGTAGAAATACTTCCTCAACAAACTTTCCATTCAGTCAATAAACATTTGTTAGATGACTACTATGTAACAATAGTAAAGTCTGAATATAGTTCCTGTATCTATCAATGTAACTTATGATGCACAGCCGAACGAGTATTCAACTGTGAGTCAGAAGATTTGAGTTAAAATATCACTTCTGATAATATATTTGAGGGAACATGGTATAGGAAAGGGCACTGGATTTAGGTTGTCATCCTGATTTTTACTGCATTGCCCTGTGTGACTTTGGAGAAGTCGATTGGCATTTCTGAGTCTCACTTTTCTCATCTGTAAGAAGAGGTTCAACCAACTGGTCTTCATGGTCTCTTGCATGTCTAAAGCCTTGATCCTGTGACCCTTTTATTCTATTTCCAGGTGGAACCTTTGAAATGACAGAATGGAATCAAAAGGCCTTCTAAGGGTGACACCCACATAAATTCGAGCAACAAGAAAGTCCACAAAGAGGCATCAGAGAAATTGAATACAGCAAATTTGTTCACAGAAATGGTTCAGGTTCTTGAGACTGATAAAATATTACATTGCTACCATCAACTATATATAGAAAGTTCATTCTTTTTTTAAAAAAATACTATTTTATTTTTTCCCAATTACATGTAAAGATAATTTTTAATATTCATTTTTTAAAAATTAAATTCCCAAATTTTCCCCTCCTTCTCTTACATCCTACTTCCCTAAAATGTCAAGCAGTTTGATATTGGTTATATATGAGCAATCGTATAAAACATTTCCCTGTTAGTCATGTTGTGGAAGAAGAAATAAACCAAAAAAACAAACCCATAAAAAAGTGAAAAATAGTATGCTTTGATCTGCATTCAGATTCCATCAGTTCTTTCTCTGGATATGGATAGCATTTTTTACTTTGAGTCCTTTGGAATTGTCTTAGATCATTTTATAACTGAGAATAGCTAAGTCATGCACAATTGATTATCATACAATATGGCTGTTACTGTGTACAGTGTTCTCCTGGTTCTGCTCACTTCACTTCGCATCAGTTCAAGTAAGTCTTTCCACATTTTTCTGAAATCTTCCTGCTCATATTTCTCCTCTCACAATAATATCCATTATAATCATACACCCCAACTTGTTCAACCATTCCCTAATTTGGGCATCCCCTCAATTTCCAATTCTTTGCCCCCACAAAATATTTTGTGAAAATAGGTCCTCTCCCCTTTTCTTTGCCCTCTTTGGGATACAGAGCCAATAGTGATATTGGTGGGTCAAAAGGGTATGCACAGTTTAATTTCCTTTTGGGCATAGTAGAAAGTCTGTTCCTAAAGTCCCTGGACTTATTGGTCAGGGAAGACCACAAAGAAAAGGTAGAAATTGTGCAACATATATTAGTGGTTTGGAAAATGTAGCACTTACAGAATACCTGAGAAGTTTCATGATATAAGGGATAGAGCATTGGATTTGGAGTCAGAGATTAAGTGACTTGCCTGGGTAAAGTAGCTGTTTGACCCTGGGCAAGTCACTTTACTTCTGTCTGCCTCTGTTTTATCTCTTGTAAAATGTTAGGGTTGGACTTGATCTCCAAAGTCCTTTACAGCACTAAATTTTTGATTCTAAGGTCTAGAAAGGCATAATGAAGTAGTTTATACTGGACACCAGAAACTCACTATCCTTCATAAAATAACAGATGACAAATCCTTGTATTAAAAAAAGAAATGATAAAAGATCCCTGAGAATTCAAAGGATAATTTTGTTCTTGTTCAGTCATGACCCCATTAGTTAGTTCATGATTCCATTTAGGGTTTTCTTGGCAGAGATACTGGAGTGGTTTGTCATTCCCTTCTCCAGTTTATTTTACAGATGAGGAAACCAAGGCAAACAGGGTTAAGTGACTTGTCCAGGCTTCCACAGATTTTAAGTGTCTGAGGCTGCATTTGAACTCATGAAGTTGAGAATTCCTGATTCCAAGCCAAGTGCTCTAGCCATTGCATCACCTAGCTGCCAATAAACTGTATGCAATCAAACTGTTGGTACCCAAACCCACAATCACCTAGGTGATCCCCAGAAATTTAAGTGCATCACTTTTGTCTTTGTTTTTGTTTCTATTGATATCCTTTGTTTTTGCATGACCAATATTTCCAAATATATATGTCCCATTCTTCCTCCAAAAGTTGTTGTCCAATCATGTTCTGCTCTCAGTGACCCTATTTTTTGGGGGAATCTTTCTTGACAAAGATTCTGGAGTGGTTTGCCATTTCCTTCTCCAGTTTATTTAACAGATGAGGAAACTGAGACAAACAGGGTTAATGACATGCCCAGAGTCACACAGCTAGTAAATGTCTGAGGCTGGATTTGAACTCATGAAGATGAGTCTTCTTGATTTCAAGCCCAGTGCTCTATCCCCTGCACTACTAAGCTGCCCCCCAAAGAGTCATCCTTTATAATGAAGAAAAAAAAAGTTGGGGGGAGGAACTAAGCAAAAGAACTAAGCAAAAAATTGGGCAAAAAAATTTGAAAAATCTAACTATATGCAGCATTTCACATGCAGAATTCCTCACCTCTATAAAGAAGCTAGGGGTGAGAAGGAGACTCCTCTTTATATTTTATCTCTGGGTCCAAGATTGTTCATGACATCGACAGGATTCAGCTTTGATTGCTTTATTGATGTTCAAGATACCTCTTTGCAGTTATCATGAATTGTTTCTGATTCTGCCCTCTGGGGCCAGATGAAACAAGTGTACTCCGTTGTCCATATGACAGCACTTCCAATTCTTGAAGACAGCTCTAATTCCCTCCTGAATTGCTAAACATGGCTAGTTCTGTCAACTGATATTCATATCTCAAGGACTCAAGACCTTCATCATCCTAGTTGTCCTCCCCTGGACACTCTATAGCTCACCCACACCATCCTTCCTAAATGGTGGTGCCCAGAACTGAACATAGAATGGGGCAGAGTAGAGAAGGGACTATCACCTCACTCCAGTAATTCATGATGTTTTTAATATGATGAAGAGTACATCAGCTAATTGGGCTATCATATGACACTTTGAATTTGCAGTCCATTAATGCCTTCAGATCTCAACCAGACAAACTGCTCTCGAACCATCCTGCTGCCATCTTGTATTTGGGAAGTTGATTTTTTTTTCCACCCAAGTGTAAGATTTCACATTTGCTAAATTTTATTTTTTACTAGATTCAGTCCACTGCTCTAGCTCGTCAGATCTTTCTTTAGCTGCTGATGGTTACTCAGGCTGTTAGCTATTCCTGTCCCTCATTTTTCTGTAGGAATACACCATCTATGCCTTTATCCAAATCATCAAGTCTCCTCCATCTCTCTGTAAGTAATCGCTAGATGACAAGAGGGCTAGAGATCTCTATCATTTGTAACTCAACAAAAGGGGGTTTGGGGGCAGTTTGTTGTCATTTGGATTTCATCACTCCTATATTTTCCTACATGAGGCAAATGACTGTATTTATTTAGTCTTAACTATAGACATCATTGAGAAGGGCATTGGATCTTACACTGAAGGAACTGGAGATGCTTTGCATAGAGGAGAGAAATCTTAGGGGAACTGTAAGAGCTAGATCAAACAATTAAGGGTTCATCCTATGAAGCAGGTATTAGCTTTATTCTGCTTGGCCCCAGAATGCAGAATGAGGTGTAAAGGGTAGAAGTTGCTGGGAGGCAGACTTGTAGGCTTCCTCTCCTTAGAAGTCTTGAAGGAAACATTGAATGACACAGTCCAGGGAAGAAGGATTTGGGTTTGGCAATAGTTCATTGAAAGCTCCAGATCATTGAAAGTCTGTTTGTAGAAATTTCCTGGAATTTGGAGCAAGCTGGGTTCCAGTCCTGCCTCCGACCCTCGTCAATAATTTGGCTCTGGGCAAATGACCTAACCTTCCGAGGCTCAATTTTCCCATTCCCAAATTAGAAGTACCTATACCCCACCATCTTTTCAAAAATCAAACCAGACAATACATGTAAAGTACTCCTCAAAGTACCCTAGAAATAGCGACGATGAGTTGTATCATTTACCATGAAGACCCCATCTATAGAAAGTTGACCAGTTCATCATAAAAATTAAACAATGAAAAAAAGTTTATTAAGCACCTATCATGTGCCAAGCACTGTGCCTCTTTACAAGTGTGATCTCATTTGAACCTAATAACAGCGCTAGGAGGTAGGTGCTATTGTTATTTCCACTTTACAATTGAAGAAACTGAGGCAGGCAAAGGTTAAGTGGCTTGCCTGTGGTCACACAGTTAGTAGATATGGGAGGTAGGATTTGAACTCGTATCTTTCTGATTCCAGACCTTAGCTCTAGGCTCTGTCTCACAGATTCAGATCTGGAATGAAATTTAAAGGCCATTCAGTCCAACTCCCTTATTTTGAAAAGGAGGAAACTGGGGCCCATAGGTTGTAAGCTACTTGCCCAGGATCACACAGCTAGTAAGGATTCAAGGTGGGATCTGAACTCAGGTCACCCTGTTGGTGTTTCTTAGCTGGGGTCCCCTGCTGCTGCTATGCTCTATTCCAGTATCTGAGAAGCAGGAGGGGAGCTTTAGGCCCCAAATACTTCATGACTTAATTCCTCCAGTGTTTGTTCAAGCTAATGACATTAATCCCAGAGAACTTGCTCAGTATTAATATCATTCCAGGGGGAATTTGTTCTATTTCTATCTGTGTGAGGAGGCACTTGCCAGGAAATGTTAATTTATTTCCGGCACCAAGCACCAGGGGTAATGTAAAATGCAGTTTGTGTGTGTGTGTGTGTGTGTGTGTGTGTGTGTATGTGAATGTATGTGTGTGTATATGTGTGTGAGTGAATGTGTGTGTGAGCATGCGTGTGTGTGTGTGTGTATTGTGAGTGTGTGTGCATGTGTATGTGTATGAGTGTGTATGTATGAGTGTGTATGTGTGTGTGGTATGTATGTCTATTGTGAGTATGTGTATGTCTGAAAGAGAGAGAAAAAGAGAGAACGGGGAGAGAGAGAGAGAAAGAATGAGTGCGTAGGGGGATGGGAAGTAGAGTACAGGCAGGGGAGAAAAGGGTTGCCCCCCCATTAATTTCTGCTACCTCAAGGTCTCTCTCTTCTTAGCATTGTCCAGGGACTTCTAGTGAGTGGCTAAGATAGGGAGCTATTAGTGGGAATTGTAACGCTTGGGACAAATCAGTGGGCAGGGTTAAGGATAGAGGGATGGATTGTAGCCAAGGGGTCCCAGGCTAGGGCTTTTCCCTGCCCTGAGGACAGTATTAGGTATGATCATTAGCAAAGATGCTGACTGTAGATTTGGAGGCACTGGGTTCAAACCCAGTCCTGACATTTACTTCTTGTATAACCTTGGGCAACCCTTCATGGTCTTCTGCTTCCTTATCTGTAAAATGAAGAGCTGCAGTGAGAAAGGGAACGGAAGGGAAGGGGAGGGAAGCGGAGGGGAGGGAAGGGAGGGGAGGGAAGGGGCTTTGTAAGCTCAAAACCGGCCTTAGACACTTGCTAGCTGTGTGACCCTGGGTAAGTCATTTAACCCTGTTTGCCTCAGTTTCCTTATCTGTAAAATGAGCTGGAGAAGGAAATGACAAACCCCTCCAGTATCTCTGCCAGGAAAACCCCAAATGGGGTCATGGAGAATCAGACTTGATTGAAACAACTTAGCAAAAATAAAATGAAGAGATTGGATTCCATGATCTCTAAGGAACCTTCCAATTGTAAATATGTATTTCTATGACCTTTTGGAGTCTCAGTTTTCCCATCTGTAAAATAGGGATGATACTTGATGAGAAGTACAGTAGTTTGGTAGACAGAGGAAGCCAGAGAGATCTGGGTTTAAGTGACCCTGGGTAAGTCACTTACCCCTTAAGTGTCCCAGGCATTTCCAAAAGACTGTAAATTACTGAGGAGGTGCCATTTTAAACCAGTGGAGATCATTTCCACACTGGGAGCTCTCATACCAAGGAAATCATAGGTCCTGGGTAGGGTTGTTGTTGACGCCTTTACAAACATTAGGGACCTGTATATTGCTAAGCTGATATTAAACTGACAGGCTTTGACAAGACTACATCCCTCTCCAAAAATTCCCTGGGATAAAATGGAGATAGCACTTCATGCCTTGCCTCTCTCATGGGGTCATTCTGACAATTAAATAAGAGTGTTTATTTGAAATCCTAAAAAGTGATTTTCATTTTTATATTTGTATTTCCAGCACCTACTCCAGCATCTGTGGTGTAGTCAGAGTATAATACAGGCTTGTTGGCTAGCCAGTTGACTGATTGATGGTAAAAACTCACCAAGAGATGGAAATGACTTGTTTAAGACCACACGCTGAGCACATGACAAATCTGGTAGCTCCAAATCCAGGGGTTTTCCCATGGAACCATACTTCCAAAGACATTCTTGCCCTATCATTGCTCTTGATGGGGATGCACTGAGCTACCAAACTTGTTTTTTCCCAAACTTCTGGAATATTTCCCCAAGGAATATTTTACAAGCTTACCATCTCTCCTGCCAGGAAAACACAAACAATTGTAATTTGCACCATGTACATTTTATCTCCTCACCTCTGTGAGTCTCTACTTACTCATCTGGAAAATGGAGGTAATTATACCTGAAGCACATACTTGAGAGATTTGTCACAAGGGCAAATGGAAACAACGTATGACTGTAGGAGAGACCCAGATTCAAGAGGTGGTGTGGTATTGGGGAAAGAGAGCTGACTTAGGAATCAGGGAGACCTGGCTTCCAGTCTTGCCTTTAATACAATATCATAAAAGCTAGAATTTACATATAGCTTTGAGGCTTACAAAGTAGTTCATGTATGTTATCAATTTGATAGTAGGTGCTTAATAAATGCGTATTGACTGATTCTCACAACAAACCTATGAGGTAGGTGCAATTATTATGTCCATTTTACAGATGAAGGAACTGAGGTTTAGAGAGTTTAAGGGGTTTGCCCAGGGTCATACTTCTGAATCTGAGGCAGCATTTGAACTCGAGTCTTCTAGACTCCAAATCTATCGCTCCCTCTACTAAATCACCTAGATGCCCCTCGTGACTGTGTGAGCCTAGGAAAGTTCCCTAGTCAACTCTCTCAGAGCATAAGTTTCAGAGAAGGCATCATTGGTAGGAGGATTTTTTTTTCCCCTTAGGAGTTCCATATAGCAGAGAAATCACAAGTTCAGCTTCATCCCATACATTGTGTAAACTTGCATGTCTACATAATCTCTCCCCTCATGAAATGTAAGTTCCCTAAAGACAGGAACTCTTAGTTTTTCCATTATATATTCAGCACCTGGTATACAGTAGACTTTCATAAATGCTTGCTTGTTTGAGCTCATCCATTTGTTTTTAAGGAAGCCAAGCATGCTGGCCTCAGCATCAGATCTCTCCATGAACTCATCAGATGGAAGGCACATCTTGGAGTCATCTCATATATCCCCTTGTTGCAGGAATGTTTTCAATTCATGGCAAAGGTATGCTTCATAATAGGGACATTGCAGAGTATATATATACACATACATGTATATATATATACATGTATGTATATATATATGTCTCTCTCTCTATACATATATTTACTCTTTGTGTGCATGTGTGTGTACATATATGTATATATATATATATATATGTATATGTATAGTATAGAAGGGAAGGGAGGGGATGTAAGACTCTGGTTCCATTTTTGACTCTCTGGTCTTTACCTTCATGTCTCAGCTGCCTCCCTATCGGAGAAGTTCCCTTAGCTAACCCCTGCATGTTGTTGACCCTTCCTAAGCACCTTGGAACATCCATTTTCCCCTGAACCCCCTTCTCCCAATAGGTAGTTCCTCTCAGAACTTCCATTTTGAGGAAGGGTGCCAGTCAGCCATCCTTCATTCCTTTCCTGATTTGGTTTCTAACTCTCTGGATTTCTCATCTCTCCACAAGTACCTTCTCTTCCATTCCCTGACTCTTTTTAGCTTCCTTTGCTAGGTCTTCATCACACATTAGAACATAAGCTCCTTGAGGTCCAGGATTATCTTTTAGCTTGTATATGTATTCTTAGTGCCCAACGTAACACCTGGCATACAATAAGTGCTTAATGAATGCTTGTTGGCTTGTTTCATGGATGGGTGAGTCACTGGAGGGAGAAGGTCATATGTGACTTTGTCCAGGCTGTTTCTGTCCTGGCCATGTCCAAAGGTAATGGAAATTCCCACTTCTATGGGGCTTCAAGGCAGCCCTCTTACAAGGTGTGGTAGAAATATCACTTTTCCCATTTCACAGATGAGGAAAACTGATGCTCACATTAAATGATTTACCCACGGAGAGTTATGGTGGAAAGAGTGTTGGATTTAGATTCAAAGGACCTGAGTACGAATCCTGACTCAATTACTTTCCATTGCTGTGACCTTGGGCAGATCCATGAACATTTGTAGGCCTTAGTTTCCCCATCTATACAAAGGGTGTTTGGGCTAGGATGGCCTTTAAGTCACTGGCATTGTGGTTAAATGTTGCCTTCTTTTCTCTGGGTTCAATTTTCTCATTTCCTTCCAAGTGTTTCCAAAGTGGTAAGAACCCAAGACCTTTGGCCATTCTGGTTCCTCTCTGCTGAATACCTTCCAAGTCTCTATTAATGGTCCTATGAACCATTCAGAGCAGAAGATAGGTATGGTGCTCCAGAATCTAGCATTTCAAAGGTGGAAGGGACCTCAGGGGGAGCTTGTCCATCCTATACCTGAAGCAGAAACCCCATTGCAATATATTCAATGAGATCACCCAATATAACCTGAAGACCTCTGATGAAAGAAACTCATTACTTCTTAACATAATTCCACTTTGGAATAGCTCTAATATTTAGAAAGATCTCCCCCAGGCCTTACCCATCCCAGCCAATTTCATATTAAGCCTAAATCTTCCTGTTTATAGCTGTCATATAGTAGATAGACCACTGGACCTAGATCCAGGAAGACCTGAGTTCAAATCTAGCCTCAGACACTTATTATCAAATGAGATAGTTGTAAAGTGTTTGCCATAATGCCTGGCACATAGTTGGTACTATAGAAATGCTTATTTCTTTCCTTCCTCCTTATTTGCTGTATGACCCTGGGAAAGTCACTTAACCTCTGCCTACCTCAGTTTCCTCAACTGTAAAATGCACCTACTTTGCAGTTTGTTGTGAGGCTCAAGTGAGAGAATTTTTGTTTAGTGTTTAACCAATGCCTGGCACATAATGGGTGCTTCATAAATGCTATTTCCCTTCCTTCCTTCTTTCATAATTTCTACCCACTATCCCTGGTTCTGCCCTTTAGGGCAAAACAGAACAAATTCAATCCTTCTTCTATATGATTGCCCTTCAAATACCATAGCTATCCTGTCCCTTCCTTCTCCACAGAGTCTTCTCTTCTCCACAATCTACTTGCGATTCCATCAATCAACCGCCTAAGACACGAACTCAAGGCCCTTCACCAACATGGCCACCCTACTCTGAACACTCTCTAGCTCATCAAGGTCTTTGCTAAAATATGGTGCCCAGAAGTGAACACTCTACTCCAGGTGTGGTCTGACCAGGGCAAAGCATAGTGAGAATTTTCCTTTTTCTCTTGGGTGCCAGGATTACTTTGAAGAAACCCTCTGAGGGTCCCTGGTTATAAATGCCTTCCCTTAAGAGCTCCTTTCCCTCTAGGGGCCTCAACTCCAAAAGGAAGGCGACAAACTCTGCATGAGAACCAAGATGGTTGGACTTTTTCATTTATAACTTTGCTTTTTAAAAACGTTTTTTATGCGGATTATCAAATCAAATACCTCAGGGAGACTAAAGGATAGCGTTGCCTGACAGTGGAGATCAAAGGCAGCTTTATAAAGAAATAAAACCAGCCCAACACCTTCAGCCACCCTCAGTGAAAGGACTTGCAAGAAAGGAGAAGACATGGAGGGAAGTCTTTCAGAAGGTCTGCTTGTCTTTTTCTCTAATGTCTTATTTCATCCTCAAGCCTGGTCTCTTTGGAGTTGGATTCTGAGGGAAGCTGGGCTCAGATGAGAGGAAATTTGGTTAAGACAGAACTGGAGGACTTGGAGATAAGGGGATGGAGCCCTCCAGGTGAGATGGGCCTAAGATCTGCCAAGTCCCAAAGCCCTCTACCCTGTACTGAGTGAGATCAGAGACTCATCTGTGGGGAAAACAGCTGCTGTCCTCAGGAGTTTCTGCATGAAATGGGAGAGAGTGGTTATAGGAAGAGGGGTAGCCACCACACCCTCATCTGAGAACTCTCCAGGGTACTTCACCTCTCTGTCTCTCTCTTCTCCTCCTCTGTCTCTGTCTGTGTCTGTCTCTGTTTCTCTCTGTTTATCTTTCTGGCTCTGTCTTTGTCTCTCTTCCCCTTCTACCTTTGGGCAGAGGTGAGATGCTATCACAGGGAGGTGACATACATGGGAACTGAGGTGTGCTCGAGAAAAACATTATTTTCTGTCTTTGAATAAAATGAGTAATAGGCTAGACTTTGTCGATTACCTGCATGGCTTTAGGTAAGTGAATAAATTTCTTGGAGCTCTGGAAAATAAAGGAGAAGACTCCATGATTCCAATCAGTCAAGAAGCACTTTTTGCTATACACAAGGTTACTGCTTTCCAAGCTTTTATCTCTAATAGAACTCAGAAATATTAATGTTTTATGATTTACAAAAGGGATCATAGATGTAGAGCCATATGGAACCTTGGAGGCCACTGAGTCCAACCCTCTTCTTTTACAGATGGGGAAAATGAATCTCAGATCATAGTATGAGAAAGATCACAAATTTAGAACTCAGATTTTAGAAGTCATTTCGTCTAGGCTTTCACTTTACAGATGAGGAAACTGAGGCATAAGGAAGAAGAAAGGGCCAGAGAACCTTGGAATGTCAGAGCTGAACAAGTTTGAGAAGCAAATGTGCTTTTATTATGGAATCCAAAGGACTGGGTTTTAATCCTACTAATTTAATTTAATCCCATTAATTTAATCTTCTAATTGTTATCTCTGTGACCTCCGACAAATCATTTGTTGTTCTGGGTCTTAGCTTCCACCTCTGGAAAGGGAAGAAGCTGATCTAGTGGCTTCTAAATTCCCCTTCTTTCAGCCAGAGAGGTGAGAAAATGAAGGGTTCTGCCATCTTTCTGCCTCCCGTCATCATGGGAGTCAGGCACAGCTTCCAGCATCCTAAGAAAGCATTTTTTCAGGGAGTTGTGACTTTTAATAGAAGTTGGTGCCTGCACAGGAATGATTCTTGGCGATTAATTTCCATCTAAATGAGGTTTTCTGGGAGACAACCAGTGTTTTAGTTCTGCTGGAACTTAATTTCTATGACCGAAGCCCCCATTTCTGCCGTTTCCAATTTGCGGCATGCTTGGGGCTCCCGCTAACTGCGTAATGATGCCTGTCCATTGTCGATCATGGCGCCTCGGGCTGTCCGAAGGGAGCCAATGGCCGGAGACTTTGTCAGTCTTCTTTTCCCTTTCATTCAATAAATAAGAAATAAATTATTAAGGAGGGAGTGATGACCTATTGTGTACCAGGCTTCACGGCATTTACAAGGTATAGCCAAGGTGTATTTTAATGGATAGATTGAAGTAGAAGAAGTTCAGGTTCAACGCCAGAGGAATGTGACTGAAGGCAAATCACCTAATCACTCAGGGCCTCAGTTTCCTTCTCTGTGAAATGAGGGGGTCAGACTAGGTGACCTCTGGGGTCCCTTCCAGCTCTGAATCCAGGAGCAGCAAAATGGTTCAGTGGATAAAATGCTCGATGTGGAGTCAGGAAGACCTCAGTTCAAATCCAGCCTCAGACACTTACTAATTGTGTAACCCTGGACAAGTCACTCCACCTCAATCTGCCTCATTTGCCATACTGGTAAAATAGGGATAATAATAGCATCTATCTTGCAAATTGTTGTGAGAATTAAATGAGATAATATTTGTAAAGTGCTCAGCACAGTGCTAGCACATAGTAAGTACTTAACAAATATTTATTCCCTTCCTTTACTGTGACCTCTCTGGGTCTCAGTTTTCTCTTCTGTAAAATGAAGGGGTTGGATTTAATGGTCCATGAAGTCTAAGCAACTCTGAATCTTTGAAACTGTGATACATGGTCCAGTGCTATTAAAAAAAAAGATTGATTATTTTAAATTGGGGACAGTTATATTATGAAGACATCTTAATACTACTCTGTGAGCCCACTGGATGTATATTGTGGTATCTCTTACATAGTATTATTGTAGTGTAAAGGACCCTCTTCAGTCAGTCAGGGAGGCAATGCATCATTTAGTTGACAAACTTCCTATGTTCCAGAAGCTGGGCTACATTCTAGGAATACAGAAAAAAAAAGGGTGTGTGTGAACCGCCCTTGCCTTCAAAGAGCTTACATGCTAATTAGAGAGGGACAATCTAAAAATAATTTGGTATGTTCAATATTTATATATGCATATATACACAGATACATATGCACACACACATACATGCATGGGTATGTGCATATGTGTAAACATGTGTGTGTATTGGTGTGCATATATACCCACCTAGTATATGTATTGCATGTGCATACATATACCAAACATATATTTGTGTGAACATGTACACACATGTATATGTAGACAAATATGTGAATATTTATACCTCTGAGTATATTGTGTATATACATATATGTATGGGTATGTATATATGTGTGTATAATATTCTCAAGATATCAAATGCCAGACTAGAAAGTGTTTACCAAGTCATGTAGGTAGTAAGAAAGAAAGCAAGGATTTCTTTTGACCTCATATACAGGTATTTTTCCTATCTTTTTTGGGGTAGGGTCTCAACCTGTGATTTAATCAGTTTGGGGGAACTCCCAGCATGAACTCTACTTTCCTCATGCAGATCTGTATCTCCTTTGTAATTTCTGGTCTTAAAAGAGTTGCTTAGGAGGCCCTGAGAGCTCAAGCCAGGGTCTCACAGACAGTATGTGACAGAAGCAGGACTTGAACTCAGGTCTTCCTGAGCTAATTTAAGCCCAGTTCTCCATATCAAGTTGCTTCTCATCTGCTACACACACACACACACACACACACACACACACACACACACTTCAGATTTTAGAACTGGGAGGAATCTTCCAGGGAGAGACCCTCATATAATGCATCTGGTGGAATATAAGCGCCTTGGGATCAAGGGTTCTTAGTTCTGTTGTATCCCAGGGGTCTAGCACAATGCCTCCCACATAGCAGGTGCTTCATAAGTTTGGTTGGTTGATTGTTTGGTTGATTTCAGTATAGTTTATTAGAAGGAGTGTTGGGGCTTGGAGTTGGAAAGCTTTGGGTTTGAATCCTGTGCCTCTAACGCAGCACTTGCATGAAGTCCTCCGACGCCTCTACTTGTGAGAACTCTCTCTGCCTTAAACAATCTTGAATTTACTTAACTGTTTAGATGTTGGGGCAGCTAGGCAGCACTGTAGTGCACACAATGCCAGGCCTGGAGTCAAGAGGACCCATTTTCCTGAGTTCAAATTTGGCCTCAGATACTTATTCGCTGGGAGACCCTGGACAAGTCACTTCACTCTGTTTGCCTCAGTTTTCTTATATGTTAAAAATGGCAAACTGCTCCAGTATCTTTGCCAAGAAAACCCCAAATGGGATCATAGAGAGTCAGACACAACTGAACAATGATTTAATATAACTTACATTTTGCATCCCTCAGTAGAATTTAAACTTCTTGAAAGCAGAGATTGCCACTCCCCTATCTTTTCTCTGTATCCACAGTACAGCACCTGATACACTAGGGATCCCCAGAAATGAGCACAATAGTGTCTAGAACAGAGTAAGTGCTCAGTAAATGTTGATCGATTAGTAGGAGATAAATAAATTCATGTTAAATAGATTGGACCTCAGAGATAATCTATTCTAGGCCAAAGGTATCCATATTGTAGCCTAAAGCAGACTGAAATGTAATTGAGAAATATTTAACCAAATAAGTAAAAATGCAATAGAACATAGATAATGTTAATATATGGTTTTCTAAGTCAATGGGATCCTTCAGGGATCCTTATACATAGTTTAGTGGCTCCTATTTTTATCTGAGTCAGGCACCACTGGTGTACTCCAACCTCTCCTGACCTTACAAAGAAAGGAACTGAGGCCCAAACCTTGGAAATGACTCTGCCAGCTCATTATTGGTAGAAATAGGATGAAAACTCAGGTCTCTTGACTTTCATTCAGTACCGTATTTTCATCATGGCTGCCTTCCAATTAGTTGGTTTGCATTTTGTGGAGGATTTTTGCACACACACATATATATGTATGTATGCATGAATGTACCATGTATACATGTATATATACATGCAAATACACATATATGTAAGTAACTCTTATTGAATTGAAGAGATGTTAATAAACTGAGAGAAATAGGACCAAGATTTTCAGATGTTTGGGAAGGGGAGAAATAAACAGTTGAGAAGATATAGGATCAAGGAGTAGACAGACCCATGGAGGTCATCAGGTCTGACCTAGTCATTTTGTGCAGGGAACAAGTGAGTACCATCAGAGGTGAAGTAAGCTGCCCAGGGTCATGCAGCAAGCGAGTGACTGAGGCAGGATTCGAACTCAGGTCTTCCTGTGTCCAAATCCATCACTCTAGCTGCTGCAACCCTCCATTGCCCTCAGAGGGAATAGAATTGAGGGGGGGGGGAATTAAAATCCCAAATACAATGCATTAAAAAAGTCTTGGTTATGAATCTCATGTCTTTAAATCCCCTTGGATTTCTGAAACTTGGGACTTTTTGGATCGGTACTTTCACTCACAATCATCAATAACATTAGGGTCAAATTCCAGTGGACTGTAATACTCCTAAAATAATGATGATGACGATGATAGTAGCTAACATTTACATAGCACTTACTATGTGCCAACTACTGTGTAAGCCCTTTAAAATTATTATCTCATGAGGAAACTGAGGTCAACAGAGTTTAAGTAACTTGCCCACATAGCTAGACAGTGTCTGGGACTGGATTTGAACTCAGGTCCTCCTTCCTGGCTCCATGTCCAGCGATAAGGGAGGGATTCTGCTTATCTTATTTTTTTTCTGGTTAACTCAAGATGAAGTAACACCAAGTTTTAGTTTTAAGTCCTGCTGAAAATGTCTCTAAATTCTATCAGTCTGTTAGTGTGATATATGAGACACAATGCTGGGTGTGAAGTCAGAGGCTATGGATTGAATTCTAACTATATTTCTTACTCACTGTATGACCTTGGGTAAGTCTCTTCCCCTACCTGGGCCTCAGTCTCCTCTTCTGTAAAAGAAGGTCATGCTAGATCATATCAAAGAGAGATTTTGTCATCTCTCTCAATCTCAGTCTTTCTTGACCTGATATGGTCTAGTGAACATTAATACAGTTTTTGTTGATGAGACAGAAGTATTTCAAAGTCATCATCCTTAAAGGAAGGGTATATTGGACGTGGGGTCAGAGAGACTTGTGTTCAAGCCCTATTTCTGCTACATATTGTGGGACCTTAGATTGGTAGGTTACAATTTCTCTGTGTCTCAGTTCTCTCACATGTAAAATTAAGACTTTGGGCTGGAAGATCTCTACCCTCCACTTTCGTTCTAACCCTATCATCTTTGGTCAATTCTACATGGTCTTGGGCAGGATGGAGATACAGAAAGGGGAGGATATTGAACTGAATGTACAAAGACCAGTTTTTCTTATTTTAAAGACTAGCTCCTTGATAGAGCTTGTTTCTTTGTGTTCATTCTTTCTCATAAAAGCAGAATGCTAGGAAGAAATTCTGAAAAAAAATTTAAACAAAGAAAAAAAAAGAAATTCTAGGCAAAAAAAACTCCCAGTTACTTGAGTTTTGCTTAATTGAGGCTCTTTATTGACATGATAAGGATTATGTTTCACTTGGGGGACAGAGGAAGGAAATAACAAAGACTGATAGAGAACAGGAAGGAAAAACTCAGTAGTTCCCTGGGAGACATGAGGATTTTCAGCTGAAACATGTTCGGTCTTTAGACAAAGACCTTGAACCATTTCTGACCTTCTCAGAGTCCTCTGGGGGACCACCATGCTTGGTGACAGTTGACTTCTTTCCAATTCACTATTCACATAGATGTAAGATACAGAAGCTCAGTGTTCTATTTCCAACAAGAAACATGGCTTCCCACAAACAGCCAGAAATACAAATCTGTACTGTAAAGACCCTTCCAAACCAAGACTAGGGCATTAAACAGGTTTGTGTTTAACAGTCACACTAATGGGAGAAGAATAACAATGACCTGGGAAAATGGACCCCAATTTAAAGGGTTGACCTGACAGAGACAAATGTCTCTGAGACTGGAAATCGAAACATTGAAAAAGCAGGGCAAACGATCTAAATAGCCCATGGTGCATCATTCCTGTTGGGGTGGGGGCTTGGTCTTTGGAGTGGCCTGACTCAAAAGTGAATATATGGGTGGTTCTTTTTTCTCTCCTGGGTTTCAGTCATGTGATTTCTGGGTTCTTTATAAATGAAGTGCTTTGAAAACTGACCCCTTGAATCAAAAAGCAATCTGATGGATTGGTTCAGCTGCTGTGGGGCAGAGATCCGTGGTATGAGACACTGAAATTCTGAGTTCTCCTTTTTTCTTCGCACGGAGCAAAGGGAACTATCCCCATTCACAGCACCCAGAACAATAACCACAGTAAATAATTAGTTCTGATGCACCTTCCAGTGAGGTAGCAGGTGAGTGGTTGAATGGGTCTCCCAGCTTGATGGTTTCTGCCAGGTAGGAAAAGACCAGCGGGATTGTCCTTCCTGCCCACCCCACAAAGTGCTATTATCCATGCTGCTCTCATCATAAGATTTCATCAGACCCAAGACTATGCTTTGGTTACACCAATGGATAGGGTAAGATCTAAAGGCTTACAACCCAGCTCCGTGAGGTGTCCCAAGAACCTTTGTGTAAACTCTCAGAGTTCCACAGTGACATGAATAAATTAGACATAAAAATAACTTAAAAGTGCCCTCCCAACCATGTCCCTGCTTGTCCCTCCATATAAATAAATAAATACTGCTAAATGGTGACCGATTGCCTCCCAAAAATTAGAATAATAAATAAATAAATAAATGAATAAATTAGTAGGGTTTTCTCCAGCATCGGCAGACCAGAGACCCCCGAGGTGTAGAAGTTTCCACAGAATAATGCAATCTGAAGCAGTCCTTGAAAAGTGGTCCAAACCAATTCCAGCGTTGACCTCATAGAGAGTTGGCCTCATAAGACTGTCTGGGCTGTAAGTTCTCCTTAGTTAGCTTGCTGCCTTCCCAGAGAACGCTGGATGGCACCTGAAGGCCTTTTGTCCAAAGATCTCCATGAAGAAAAAATGTCAAGTGCAGACCTTGTGGTGGATATATACATTATCTATACATCCCCTCTAGCTCCCCACTTAAGGTCCCTCCTTGTGCCTGGGACACAACTTTTCTCTTTTTTTCTATGGTGGTGATGTCATGGGTTTGATGTTAGGAAGCTGGACTAGGAGCTGAACTAGTCTGACCCTGGAAGCAGGGGATTTGGGGGCAGGATCTGGGTTAAAGCTGAAGGGGAAAACCAGGTGGCCAGAGGCAGGTGAGGGTAGAGCAGTGAGGGGAGACCTCTTAGACACTCTTCCAAGGTGTGTGAGAAGGTATGTGGTATATCTTTTTTGACTCCCTGCTCATCTCTACCTGCTATATTACCACTCTTCCTTCCCTATGTCTCCCCATGGGGAATCAGTAATCTTCATAACCTCAAGGAAACTTCAGTTGAACTAACTTTATCTTTCCTTCCTCTCTCTAGTGACCATAAACACCTCTAGACTCCCTCATATATTATCTTACAGTCTTTGACTGGTCAGATACTTGGCTTCTGGGGGCTCAGGGTCCCAGAGAGTCTGCCAGTCAGAGATGTATGTTTGGCAGGGGAGGGGGGTGTGTTTCTGAGATGATGAGACAATGGGAACTCTAACAATCCAAAAATAAAGTTCTCAGCTGCTGTGAACGAAAGACCAACATAGTGGGGCTGATATGCTTGACACCATGAGAAAGTATTTTCTATGCCTCCCCAGGGAGGGATGATGGAAACTGGATTACTATCACAGCCCCTTCCACTTCACCCTACTTTTTTGTCTCTGTTGCCTTGACTAGGGAAACTATCACTCTCCCCCACTCCTGACAACTGATCTGCCCCCATGTTATTTAAAACTTTTTCCTCCCACTCTTTGCACCCATCATATGACTTCAGCCCATGGCATTTGTGGTTTGCTGATCAGCTTACAGCTGGCCCTGGAACCAGGCTGTGGGTGACATCAAGGAGCAGGAGTTAGGGCTAGATCAGAATGGGGTTTCCCCCTAACTGAAAGCTAGCAACAGCTGAATGCCTGAGGTGTGAGTTGGCGAATTCTCCTCAAGAGCCTTCCCCTCCCAACCCAGCTCCTATGCTGGGCATGATCTGTGCTCCTCCAGGACCCAAGAAACTTTGGCTGAGCCAAGCTACATTCCCTGGAGGTCAGGTGGGTTTTGGGAATAGGGACTTAATCAGAGAAATGGAGGCATGGTACCACCCTTGACCCGAGAGGCATCACAAGATGGCTCTGGAGTGCTTGAAGACTGGGGCTCAGGATTTGAAAATAAGGGAGGTTATGGGCAAATGCTGAGGGAAGAGAGGCCAGACTGGTAGGCATTGGCTACTGGCATAGATCTGTGGCACCCAAGGTATTTCCAGATGGTGTCTAGATGAGATAAAGTTGGTGCCAGCTGGGAGGAGATGAATCAGAACTTGTCCTTGGGGTTCAGGAAAAGAATCAGAAGTTCTATGAGTCACCTGGGATCTAGTTGCGTGAATGCAGGTGGCTTTTTATTCTACCCTGGAAAACCCTGTCGATGTTGGAAATATCCATGTCTGTTGTACTGGGGTCTCACTGAAAGGTTTAGAGGAGACAGGGCAAGTCTTTCCTTCTGAGTGACTCATTGGAGCTCTTGAGCTGATGGCCCAGATGGCCTGATGAGACTGGGGTTGTATGAGAAACACTAGGTACAATAAGGAATGGGAGAATATCCCCTCTTCCTTATTGGTTCAGGCCTCCTCTTGTCAAGATCATCACTCTCTGTCTCACTGAAGTCTGCCAAAGGCAGATTCTACCAAGGTGCCATCCTGGTTTGGCACCTTTCATGATATTCCCACAGAGAAGTGAGTATTTTCCAAAGTTCAGAAGCAAGTTGGAACTTGATATAGTCAAGCCAAGTAGCTGATTGTCCCTTCCCAAGATCTCCCTTCCACCTTCCATGCTGAGATGATATGGCTGGCAAGGATAATCCTTCTTTCCTCCTTCTGGCCTTGAAGCCTCCACAGGATCAGTAGCCAGTATTGAGTCTTCCTTCCCATTCCCTCTTGTCTCTCTTGCCATCCCCCTGCTGGTCCACAACTTCCAAATAAAATACTACCATTTTTTTCTGGTTCTCACCTCATCCTCCCCATTCCCTATAACTGGGATAGTGTGGCTACTCAGCATTCTTTTACTAAGTGGGGAAAAGCAAACTTGGGATGATGTGTGCCCCAATAAGCTTCTGCTCCCCAGGGTAATGTTGCCCTTTGGTTTTCTCTCTTGATATCAGTTTGGGATTAGGATGGTGAAATGATGTCAGAGTGTCTATGTCTGCCAGTATAGGGGGAAAGAGTCAAAATAGCATCCAATGGGGTCCATTGGCCCTTGCACTTATTATGGAAAAAAAAGACTTAGCTGAGTGGAGTGTTGTAAGCCCAGTGGCATCCCTGGTGCCCCCATGAAGCCCCATATATGAACCACTAGCCTGGTGTCCCTTGGATCATACAAAGGGCTCCCTCTTCCTTGGGTGGGTTGTTCTCACCTCCACTAGATTCTGGTCCAGAATGGCTGCAGGGCATGCGTGGCTCATGGCTGGCTACAAAGGGGAGGAGAGTGGAGCTGGTGGGTCCTCTCTTCTCCTTGGAGTGGAGGGAGGGGTCAGGGTGGGTGGGGGACCAAGAGCCTCCCCAGGACACAAGGCTTCTTTCAGTACAAAGAAAGGGGCCAGAGTCCAGAGGCCATGGCTTGGAGGCCTCCCTTAGTGACCTGTGCTCTCATAACTGCCCTCAGAGGCATAACTCCGGCTGTGGCTCCAGCTCCTGCTGTGGGTCCCAGGTTCACTGGCACCGTCACTCTCGCTGCTGCTGCTTTCGCTGCTACTTCGGCTGCGGCCACTACTGCTGCTGCGAGAGTAACTTCGACTTCGGCTGCGGCTGCTGCTGCTGTCCCAGGAGGAGTAACTGCTGAGGCTGCTGGAGGAGGAGGGGCTGGGCCGGTAGTAGGGGATGGGACGTTTCCGGGCACTTAGGGAGAGACCAGGACATGGAGACAGAAAGGGGTCAGAGGCGAAGGTTAAGGACTTGGCTGAGCAACTGACAGGAGCAAGGGGCAGAGTCGGTACTGAAACTCATCTCCCCTGCCTTTTACAATCCTATGCTGCCATGTCTTTGTTAGTCAGGGTTCCTGGACTGGAATGTCACTGCTAATCCTTAAAGACCATGAGAGGTTAACCTGTGACCTTGGCAAAGTCACTGAAAGTCTCAGGTTTTGGTTTCCTAATTTGTAAAATGGGGATCATATGTGATCTTGGTTTAAGTCACTTCAAAGAAAGAGAGCAAGAAAAGAAAAAGATGAAAGGATGAAGGAAAGAAGGAAAAAGGGAAGGGAGGAAGGATGGAGGAAGGAAGGAAAGAAAGAAAATGAAGGGAAGGAGGAAGGAAAGAGAAGAGGAAAGGGAGGAAAAAGGGGAGGAATGGAGAAAGGAAGGAAAGAAAATTAAGGGAGGGAGGAAAAAAGGAAGGAAAAGAAAAAGAAAGGAAGGAATAAAAGGAGGGAGAGAAAGAAAGAAAAAGATGAGGGAAGGAAGGAAAGAAGGAAGGAAAAGAAAGAGAAAGGAAAGAATATAAAGGAGGAGAGAAGAAAAGAAAAAGATGAAGGGAAGAAAGAAAGATGAAGGGAGGGAGGGAGGAAAGAAGGAAATGAAAGAGAAAGGAAAGAATGAAAAGAGAAAAGAAAGAGAAAGAGAAAGAGAGGTACACAGCCATCAAGACAAATTCCTTCTGTCTCACACTGACAGTTGACATTTATCTAGTGTTTTTCCCTCTTTTCCTTTCTTTGTATTACCAGTGGCTATGTTAGCTCTTAACAAATCCTTGTTGGTTGATTATGTACATCAATTATCCCATGTGAACCTCAAGATAGTCTGATACTTCAGACATTTTCCTCATTTTTCAGATGAGGAAACTGAGGTGGAAAGGCCAGTGTCAGGGGTAGGACTGGAAGTCAGTTCAGCACAGTAAGCACTTGGCCATGTCTCCTGAGGGTAGGTAGCCCACCTTCTTGGGCTGCCCCCAATACCTAGGCCCCCCCCCCCACCCCTCACCTTGTGATTCGACGGGCCTCCAGGTGGCTGGGAGAATCCCTCCTGCGCTTCCTCATGGGGGAGTAAGACCGTCTTCTTCTCCGCTCTCGGTCTCGAGGGGTCTCCTTTTCACTGAGTCCATATTTATGTTCTCGTTCTCTGTCTCTGGGGGGTGGGGAGGGATGAATCATGGGAGAAATAGTTATGGCTAAGTACAGTTGCTGCAGATGCTCAGGAACCAACCCTTATCCCTCAGGTCACTGGCTCTGTCTGCAATGGCTGTGGTTCATTGACTTGGCTACAGTGTGACCTTGGCTAAGTCAAGTTTGCTTCTCTGGTCTTCACTTTTTACCTCCCTTTCCATGGGTCTGAGAGAGGCAGTAGTAATAGAATGTGGGCTGGAGAGTATCCCTGAGGGCTAATTAGTTTAAGGTACCCTTGACTCTGGGTACCTGTACATCTCCAAGCAAATTAGAAATGGAAAAGTGCTTTATTTTTTTTTTAATGACCTACTTTCGTTCAAATTTATTGTGTCTTTTATAGGCTTGGGGTGGTACCTTGACTGAGAAAATGAAAACCTTTACACGGCTTTCCCTAGCTTACTATGAGCCATACTCATGAAATATGGGCCTGGTCTAGGACTGGGTGGAGGAGAATGAGAATAAGGGAGCAGGAACCTAGGTGGATGCAAGCCTGTTGCCTTTTCTTGACAGGACAATGATTAAAAAAATAACTAACATATATTTAAACATGTCTTTTGCCTCCTTTTGTATCTCCAGAACCCGGCACACAGTAGGTGCTTACTGATTGATTGATATAGCACTTACTATGTGCAGGGACTGTTAGGATTACTATCTCAGTTGGTCCTCACAAGACCCTGGGAGGAAAGTGCTATTATTATCCCCATTTCATAAAGTGAGGAAACTGAGGCAGACGGGTCAAGTGACTGACTTGTCTAGATCACATAGCTAGTCAGTATCTAAGGCTGGATTTGAACTCAGGTCTTCCTGATTTTAGTCCCAGAATTCTCACTGGCTGCCCCAAGGGAGGAACAGGGGACATGGAGAGATTCACATCTGGATTCATTGCAAGAGTCACAGATGGGGAGATTGAGTCAAGTACCTGCTAGGGCTATACCGGGTGTAACTGGGACTCCGTCGAGGCCGGGGGCTTCTGCTTACTGGACTCAGCTTGCCTGATGTAGATGAGTAGCTGGGAGACCGAGTGTAGGACCTATATGAGGAGAAACAGGCTGTCTGATGGTCCTGGAGGAACTGCAACCAGGACTCCCTTAGCCCACTGAGGAAAAGTCAGCGATATAACCCAACTATGCCACAGGGGAAAGAATGCCTTACAGCCTAGAAGAATGGGTAGAGAGACTGTAATTGCATGACATCTCTTCACATAACCCACATTACAGGGAAACTTGTGGCATTCAATCTCTTGCCTTTGTACCTTTAATACAGGCTGTCTGTTCCCCATGCCTGGTGTATGCTCCCTCCTTGTGTAGGACTCTTGGAATCTCAATTTCCGTTCAAGGTTCAAATCAAGAGTCATCTCCTATGATCAATCAACCATTCAGTCCCCAAGTATTTATCAAATGCCAATAGGTGTCAAGCTCTGTACTGGGCACTGGCAGAAGTAAAACAGTCCTTACTTACTCTTAAGGAATTTACATTCGGATGAGGAAGAGACATACAGAAAATATATGAAGTGATTGAAAGGTAACTCCAGTTTATATCTCCTACTTGTTTGTCCTTCATCCTCGAATAGGACCATGACATCAGGAAGTTGACACCATGTTTGATGAAGGAAGAGCCCCATCAAAAAGGGACTTAGTGATTTGGTATCAGTTTTTGTATTTACTTATCTGAGGATGTTTCCTCTGATAGAATGTATTCTCCTTGTGAGCAGGGATTGTTTCACGATTGTCATTGTATCCTGAATGCCTGGTATAGTATCCAGGACATAGTATGTGTTCATGGGAAGAAGGGAAAGGAATGGAACATGCTTTTATACAGACCCTACTATATTCCAGACACTGTGGTAAGTACTTTACAAATGTGATCTCATTTGAATCTCACAACAATCCTAGATATGTGCTGTTGTAATTCCCACTTGACAGTTGAGGAAACTGAGGCAAACAGAGTGTGTCTTGCCCAGGATGACTTGAGTTCAAATCCAACCTCAGATATTTAGTAGCGAGATGACCCTAGACAAGTTACTTCACCTCTGTTTACCTCAATTTCCTTATCTGTAAAATAAGGATAATGATAAAAGCACCTCCCTTCCAGGACGGTTGTGAGGACCAAAGGAGATGGTGTAAAAACACCTTGCTTAACCTATAGTGGATACCATATAAATGTTAGCTATTCCTGTTCATATTTGGCCAATTTTTCCTGTTTGAAGAATGACACAATGAGAGAATCATATTTAAGAAAGATAAAGGGTCTTGTGAGGGGAAGCAATTGGAGTGAATTATCTTTGATTTCTGCCAGAGGTAGGTGGCCTCCCAGTGGAGAAGTATTTGGAGGTGGGTGTCAGAGGAGGGATTCTGGGATTTGGAGGAAGGCTGAAGAGTCCTTCTAACTCTGAAATGATTATTCAAATTAAAATGACTAAAATAGCAGTTCTTAATTAAATAGGGAAATAATTAATGGCATTCAAATCATTACTTATTTACCATTTATTATTAATAAGAATATTTTCTTCATCATCACCATCATCTTCCCTGGAAAAACAACAGAAACATTTCTCCATTCCTCCTTTTCCATCAGCATTTATATATTCGTTTTCTGCTGCTTAAGAACCCTGAAACTTCAACTTGAAGTGTGTGCGTGCATGTGTGTGTACGTGTGTGTGTGCGTGTGTACGTGTGTGTGTATGTGTGTCACATCAACATGACTTCTTCTGCTCCATGTCGTAGGGATTGTTTGTATCCTCCAAGATCTGAATGATCAATTTGGAGTTTAAAAGAACCTTGAGGTCCACCTAGCCCCACCCCCTCATTAAAAATAAGTTGCATTGAAACATTGTGTTTTGACATCACAGTTGTTCCCATCCTCAGGCCATCCTTTCCTATGACTCCCTCCCTGCTCCTCCCCGCTCCCCTAGTACAGAGACCTCTTCAGGCAATAGAGACAACATTGTCTTCTAGTGGTCCTCTGCCTATTTGTAAAGTGCATCACAGGTTTAATAATGATATAGTAATAATATAATATGATATGATATAATATGATGCAATGTGATACAATATAATGTGATGATATGATATAATTATATTGTATAATTACATGATAATAAATATAATATATAATATACGTCAATATAATGATATGATTGATATGATAAGATATATAATATAATGTAATATAACACAAATGACATGATATGATGTGATGTATATATTGATATGATACGACATACACTTTAAGGTTTACAAAGGGCTTTATAATTATTATTTCATTTGAACCTTATAACAATTCTAGGTGGTAGGTGCTATTATTTTCTCCATTTTATAGTTAAAGGAAATGAGGCTGACTTAAGTTAAGTGACTTGCCCAGGGTCACTCAGCTAGTAAGTGACAAAACAGAGATTTGAACTCAGGTCTTTCTGATCTCTGACTTAGCATCCTAATCTGTGTGTGTGTGTGTGTGTGTGTGTGTGTTTTCATTCTTTGTTGCCAAAGAAGACCATGCCATTAGAGAAATAATGACATGACTTGCACTCGACTTTGTTTTGTGTGAGGGAGGGCTGTGCAGGTCACCAGTCTCACTTCTCCTCCAGAGCCATCTGAATCTAGTGACCAGATATTCATCAGGATGACTGAAGATGACCCAGGATGAGGCAATTGGGGTTAAGTGACTTGCCCAAGGTCACATAGCTAGTGAGTGTCAAATGTCTGAGGTGAGATTTGAACTCAGGTCCTCCTGACTCCTGCACCGGTCCACTGCACCACCTACCTGCCCCATCCTAATCTGTAAAATAAGGTCAATAGATTTTATGACCTCTGAGATTCCTCCAGCTCTAGATTTAGAAATATAAGACTAAACTTTTAAGGTTCCTTCTAAATTGTAGACACAATCAATGATACTATGGTAAGGCTGTCTGACTGAGCTACGACCAAGGTTCTAACCTGCTGGTTTAGGTGATCCAAGAAAATGATTGGAATTATCTTTGTCTGTGCTAGTGGAGCTGACCACCCCCAGCCCGCCTGCCCCAATCCTCCAGAGAGCATTTCTCTGCTCTGGGTCCCAATAGCTAAGGTCAGAATTTGAGAAGCGCTTTACTGACCTCTTTCCTGAAGAGCTTGAGCGGCTTCGGGTGTACCTGGGGGAGGTCTCCCTGTGATTCGGTGATGGGGAATAGTGGCTAGAGGCTGGGGAAGACCTGGCAGGGCTGCTGTAGGAGCTACCCCGGGAGCAGGCTCTCAGTGGGGAGGTCCGAGCTGGTGAGGGGGCAGGATTCAGCTTCTTCACCTCTGAGCAGCCAAGGCATGGCGACTGGAGTCCTCTGGAGATGGGGAGAGTCAGGGATATCCCCAAATGAATGCAGATTCATTATAGTGAAATGCTGCCACCCCCGTCCCAGGACTAGCAACCTCAAGTTCTTGTGTTTCTCAAAAGCAGCTGCAACAAGAATCGGATGTGAAGTCCTAGAGGGCAAGAAAGGGATGCATTTTTTCTCTCCTTTTTTTCCTTCTTTTTTCTCTTCTATTTTCTTTCTCTCTTTTCTTTTTCTTCCTTCTTTTTTCTATTCCTCTTCCTTTTCTTTCTTCTTTCTCTTTCCTTTCTTTTTTTCTATTTCTCTCTCCATTTTATCCTTCTTTCCTTTCTCCTTTTCTTTTTTGCTTCCTCTTTCTCTATTTTCTCTCTCTTTTTCTTTTTCTATTCCTTCCTTCCTCCCCCTCCCTTTCTTCCCCTCTCCCTCCCTCTCCTTTCCTCTCTCTCTAGTGCCTACCACAGTTCTTTGCAAACAGTAGGCATTTAATAAATGCTTGTTGCATTGTGCAATGACCAACTTTGATAGACTTAGCTCTTCTCAGCAATGCAATGATCTAAGACAATTCTAACTCATGATGGAAAATGCCATCCACATACAGGGAAAGAAGTATCAAGTCTGAATTCAGATTGAAGCATATTATACTTTCTTTTTCCTTTCTTGTGAACTTTTCCCTTTGCTATGATTCTTTTTTTTATAACATGACTAATGTGGAAATGTTTAATATGATTGTGTGTATATAGCCTATATCAGATTGAATGCCATCTTGGAAAGGGAAGGGGAAAATTTAGAACTCAGAACCTTAAATCTTCCAAAAGTGAACACTGAAAACTAAAAATAATTAATTAAAAAAATACTTGTTGAATAAATAAATAAATGAAATTTAAATATCTACTACTTGCCAGGCACTGAAAGTAGAAAGTATAGACATAAAAACAAAGCAAATATCAATCTTTATTCTCATGATGCTTGTAGTCAGAGGCAGCTGAAAGGGCCATGTCTTATCTCCAGGGTCTTCCTGCCTCATACATATTAAATCAGGAAGGCACCTCAGGAGTCTCCTTATTCAATTCACTCACTTTTTAGATAAGGAGACTGAGACCCAGGAAATTAATAAGATCACAGGATCAAAGATTTCAAGCTGGAAGAATCATTAGGGGCTATAAACAACCAATAGAGAAAGGTACTTGGGAAATTAAAATGATATCTCAAGGTCACAAGGTAGTAAGTATCAGAGTCAGGATATGAACTCACATCCTCTGTTTCCTCTTCCCACTCCATCCTGCTGCCTAGGTAGGTTGGTGGATGGGTGTATTGTACAAAGTTACAAAGGTAGGAGGTGGAATGTCCAGTTGGAAGAATGGCTTGTGGGACAATGTGACCAGAAGATGGAGTGCTTGAAGAGAGATATTGGCAAATAAGAATGGATTGGAGTCAGAATTTGGAAGACTGAAAAACAGGCTGAGGAATCTGGGTTTTATCCTGAAGGAAGGTTGGCATGGTGTAGCTAAGAGAGGGATGCCTCTGCAATCAGAGAACCTGGGTTCCAATGCTACTTCTGACCTTTGCTACCTTGGGCAATGCAAGATTTCCATGGGCCTCAGTTTCCCTGTTTGTAAAGTTAAGTTGTTAGACTCCATGACTTTTGGAGTCCCTTCCAGATCCATGAGCCTAGGAAAGAGAGAGCCCCTAAAGTTCTGTGATCTCATCCTGACTCTGTTAGGGATGTGTTCTGACCAGGAAATTATACTAATTTCTTCATGCCTTGGATTTCCCATCTGTGCACTGGGGTGGGATGTCCTGTTTCCTAAGAAGAAGACAAAATGACTTGGTGATCAGTGCTGGTCCCTGAAGGCTCTGTCTAGTGTGGACCATACCACAGACTGACTTGCTCATCAACAGCCCTGCCTCGTGAGGAAGGGTCCAGGCTACAGGAAGGGTGAGGAGACAATTCTGTGGTATCAGTTTTAGTGCCTCCAAAAGAGGGCCTTGGGCCAGCTGTATGAGGGCTAATGTCTTTTTGCAGATGGCTTTTGCTTCTGGCAGACCAGTTTCCCTGGCAGATGTAGATACAGAATCCTAACATATGTGAGCAGGACCCCTGGGCAGGCTCTCATTTCTGAAAAAGCCCTAACCTAGGCAGACTTATGAATCAAGGCAGGTGCTTCATATAAGCCAAAATTCAGAAGGGGCCAGAGCCAAAGCAAGTCTGGCTTGTGGACTGGCAAGTGAAGCAGTTCTCTGAGTGGTCAAACTGATCCTATCATTGGGACTATCAGAATGGGAGGATACAGTGGAATTATTTAAACAGTGGCATAGTGTAAGAGCACTGAACTTGGAATCCTAGGCTCTGAGTTCCAATCTTGGCTTTGCCACTGATTCCTTATGTGACTTTGGGGAAGTCTCTTAACTCCACTCTGCCTCAGTTTCCTTATCTGTAAATTGAAGGGGCTGGAATAGATAGCCTCCTAGGTCCCTTCTAGCAAGATCTAGGATCCCATGTCTTAAGGGTGTATATGTGTGTATGTGTATATGTGTGTGTAAAATTATACAACAATATTAGCTGTTATTTATGTATATGTATATAATAACATTAATTGATATTTATGTATCATATACCAATGGGATTGAGGAGGGAGCAATATTAGAATTATCATCCCTGTTTGAAAGAGTTAATTCAATAGAAAACAGTTCATCTGAAAAAGATTGGAAGGGTGGGATTTGTTGGATTGTTAAGTAGGCTCAGTATTTGTCAGGAAAAAAAATGAGATTTTAGGTTTCAATGAGAGAAGCATAGTGTTTGAGACAATGATATTGTGGAGCCAGAAGGGCCCTTTTGAAAGAGTTAATTCAATAGAAAACAGTTCATGTGAAAAAGATTGGAAGGGTGGGATTTGTTGGATTGTTAAGTAGGCTCAGTATTTGTCAGGAAAAAATTGAGATTTTAGATTTCAGTGAGAGAGCATAGTGTTTGAGACAATGATATTGTGGAGCCAGAAGGGCCCTCAGAGGCCATCAAGTGCAACTTTCCCATTTTACAGATGAGGAAACAGAGGTCCAATGAGGGGAAGTGACTTGGTCAAGGTCACACAACTAGTATACAGTAGAGCTAGGTTTTTAACCTGAGTGCTCCGATTTCAGCGATCTAACTATTACATTTTCTCAGATTGTATCCTTGACTTCTCTACACTTTTTGATGACGCCAGCTGACTGCCCTCTGTTCTTGGGTACTTTCTGTTTCGGTCTTCATGACACACCTTTTTCCTGATTCTCTTCCTACTAGAATGAATGTTTCTTCTCAGTCCCATTTGCTAAATCATCATTCATCTCTCCTTTCCTTTCCTCTCCTCCCCTCTTCTCTCTCCCTTTCCCGTTTTCTCCATTCTCTTCTCTCCTCATTATTCCTCTCTTCCCTTCAATTCCTCAACTTTTCCCTTCTCCCCTCACCTCCTTCTCTCCTCTACATCTTCTTTCCCCCTCTTCTCCCGTTCTTCTTTGTTTCTTTCTCTCTGTCTCTATGTCTCTCTCTCTCACACACACACATTCATACATACATACATATATATAATGACCTCCCATGAGTTGAATTATTATTTCTATGTAGATGTCTCTCAGATCTAGAGATTGAGCCCTCCACTCTCTCATGAACCCCAGTTCCTTATCACCAGCTGCTTCCTGAAAAGCTCCCTCACCATGCTTACCTCCAAATTCTCATTCCAGTTCTAACATCTCTTTTCTCATCCTCTTCTAAGTTCCTGTGATCTATGTGCTAACACCCTCTATCAAAAAGCCCCTTCCACCTCTCAACAGCCTATTAGTGTATCATTGTAGTTTAATTTAAAAATATTATGTTTATTTTTAACTTTCATTTTTCAAGAATTTTGAGTTCTGAATTCCTTCCCTCCCTCCAGTCCCCTTCCCTCCCCCCTCCCCATCCACTGGAAAAGTAGCGATATATCATTGTAGCTTTTTCTTGAAAAATTTGAAATTTTGCAAAGAAGGAAATAAAATTAAATAAAATAGACTTAAACTAAACCATGTTTTGCAGTCTTTCTTACTCCAAGTCAATAATAAGGCCGTGTCCCCTGGGTATTGCAGTAAAACCAGGGATGAGAATGAAGGGCACATGTGCCTGCGGGGGTTAGTAAGTGACTCTCCAATTGCTTAGATGGGCTTGACTCCTTCAGTGCTGGTGGCACTGACCTTGAGACAGTGGCCTGGGGCTCTGCAGACAGAGTCTCTAAGGCGGGTCCCTTAGTCTGGGAAGAACACGTGGTGAAGGAATTTCCCGAATCCGAGCTGTTATCACTGGTGAGCAGTAGTCTGGGTTTCCCCGCTGCCAAGCCTCCTCGCCCGCAGCCTGGCCGGCTGGGGCTCCCTTTGTCCTGGCCATCCTGGGGGCTGGAGGAGCTGGTCCTTGCCGAGGGTGGCGAGGAAGTGTCGTTTCCTGAGTCATATTCCTGGGACCCTCCTCGGGGAGCCGCGAGATTGCCAAGCGGGCTGATTGTTTTGGTAAAGAGGTCAACGGAAGACCCCGACTGAGAAATCTGAAAGTAAAAAGACCCGTTGGGCCCGGCTGAGCACTTGGGCACCTGGGCTGTGTCTAATTAAACCAAGAAATGTTACCTTCATGATGCACTGTAACAAAAGGAAAGAAAGAGAGAAGAGAGACCCAGACAAAAAGAACATATCCCTGAAAGAAAACCACAGAAAGGAGACACTTGTTTTCCCCCTGATATGGAAACTGGAAGTTTGGAAATATCATGCACAGATCAGTAGCATGCGATCCAGACTGAACGAAAGAAAAATAAAAGGATATTTTTTTCTAATAAATTAACTCAAACAAAAGAAAGGAAACTAAATAGAGAGGGAATGCATCATCCCTCAAGTCAATCTAAACAAAAAAAATGATGGGGTGGGTGAGTGGGCGATTGGGAAAGAAAAAAATGAAAATAAAAGGATATATGGATTTAAAAATATTTTCTTTTGGGAAAAAGATAAATCCAAAACTTTAAAGTCGAACCAAATTCTCAATGAATTTGACTTTTTTTTCTAAAGAAAAAGCTTTTCCTGAATAGAACATGGAACAAACATCACAGTAAAAGAAAAAGAAAAAAAAGACATAAGTATAAAAGGAAAATTTGCAAACCAATATATTTAGCACCTTTCAACTAAGGGGAAAAAGAAAAACAAATAAAATCAAAAGAACAGAAAAAAAGAAAGTGAAATCCTCAGCTGAAAAAATTAAAAAAAAAAGGTCTATACAGAGATTTCTGTGTGTGTGTGTGTTTTTCCCCCTGGAGAAGGTAGCTAAAGCTCTGGAGTGGTCTCTAATACAATCCCTAAGGTCTTAGCGGATAGCATCCACTTACCAATCAAGATTTCCTCCTTTAGTAGGTAAGGTGTAAGAAAAAGGGAAGAGCGGGGAACATCAGTCCATCATTAGTCTCAAATTACAAGAAAAAACATAAACCCTCTCTTCAAATCCTTACTCTCTGCTTTGCTTTTTTTTTTAAATTTCCAGTTTCTTTTTAAATTTTAATTATCATTTTTTTTTTAGCTTGGCTGTTTGCCACTGAGGAGAGTCCATCCTTTTTGATTTCTCATTGGGAACCAAAGGTACCAATCTCATTAAATCACCATCATTGTTTAGGTTGGCTCATGGATACACAGACTGAATATATATGTATATGGGGTTACACACATATATATGTAGAAGTTAAAAAAAAAAAACACCAGGAAGAGTAGACCTATTTCTTTAGGTTGTTGGAGGGGAAGAAGAACACTGGTATGACTTGAGTGTTTGGCCAATAGTTGCACTGGATTGGAAAGATTGGCAGAGTTTTATTAGGAGATGACTAAGGGAATCCAGAAAGAGGGATGTCATTGTTTTCACCTTTCATATCTTAGAGGGATAGTCCAAGTTTTTGTGGATTACAAAAACAACAACTGGGTCTGTGTTGTCACAGTCAATGGGAGCTCTCCATGATGAACTCCAACCAGTGCCTCTTAGGAGCAGTGTGGCTTGGTTTTGGTTTCCTTTTGTCAGATCTTTATTGATCAAAGAGCAAATGGGCTCAGTCAACAGTCAATACCTGGTTTTGTCTGATATATCTGGATACTTCAGACAAAAACAGGTTGTGTCAAGTCCCTTCTTGATCGAAAGAGATTGGCCACAAGGAGGATGTCTCAACCATAGAGAGAGAAGTGAAAGTGACTGCCCATGCATGAGACCAGTCAGTGTCACCAAGAATTCATAGGGATGAGATAGCCTTTCAGAATGGTTGCCTGATTCCAAGTCTACTCTATTAGTGGTCAATGGTTTAACTTGACTCTGGAGGGGGGGAAGGGGAAAGAGACTGAAATTTAGGGTATGTGGAAGACATCCAGGTTCCAATTTGTACAAATAATGAATCCTATGAAGTGGTCACATATATTTGAATTCATAATATTTAAAGTTATAGTTATGTTAAACATGAACATTGGTTCCAGTCTAATGGAAATATGCAATATGAGTTCAAATAATGTGACTACTTCACAAGATTAATTATTTATACTAATTGGGACCTAGATACACTTGCCTATATTCTTCACATGGAGGTGAGGTGAGCTTATGGAAACCATCAGTCACTGGGCTATGGGAAAACTACTCTGCCCTCATGCCCACTTTGGTACACTAAAGAAGGCCAGCTTCTAACTGACCTGTGAGCAGGCTGCTGTTGACTCTTTATAAGGGAACACCAACAAAAACTACTCAGACTGGATTTTTCAGGGAAGTCAGTGGCATATTTCAAATCTAACATTCTATTCTCAGTCACCTCCCCCTTCTCTTCTGGCTCTGAAGTCTAATTTTGCAACCATAGTAACAATAATAATGATGATAATAGCTAGCATTTGTATAGTACCTACTATGTGTCAGGCGCTATGTTAAATAATTTAAAAATATTATCTTATTTGATCCATACAACAGCCCTGAGAGGTAGGTGGTATTGTTATCCCCATTTTACAGATGAGGAAACTGAGGTAAACAGAGGGTAAGAGACTTGCCCAGGGTCACTAGTTAATCCATGTAGCAGGGTGGATTTGAACTCATGTTTTCTTGCCTCCAGGTCCAATATTCTATCCATTGTACTCCATAGCTACCTATGATATATTAAAGGGGATTCTTTTGGGAGTATTTGTTTGGAATAGATGACTGCTGGAGTCCATTCTGGTTCTGAGGCTCTGGGAAGACTTCCTAGGAGAACCATGGGAATAGGCAGTGGAGTAGGGAAGCTAGTTAATCCAGGAGCTTGGAGAAGGGAGGAGGTTATCTTGGGAGTAGTTGCCAACATTGGGAAGGATCAGTGAGCCCAACCTGTGGGTTCTATCTGCCAGGTCCTCTGGGATAGCCCATGTGGCAAATCATTTCTCTCATTCCTCAGTTTACCAGTGGGAGCATGCACCACTTTTTCCCTGATATGCCAAATTCTACACATTCCACATAGATGTTCCAGAATTCTGCTCCTAATCTCAGAACTGAAAGGGACCTCCACAGTCATTTAACCTCATCCCAGAATAAGAAACCACTCTCCAATATCCATGGCAAGTAGTCATTTGGCCCTAGCCTGAATGTCAAGGGAAGGGGAGCCTAGTATCTCCCACGGAAATCCAAACCGTTTTTGGACAGCTCTGTTAGGAAGCTCTTCCTTCCATCAAGTTTAAGTTCACCTCCTTGTGATTTCCACCCACTGGCTCCTAATTCTATCTGCTGGATCAAAGCAGGACAAATCTAATCCTGTTCCACAAAACAGTCTAACAGTTACTTAGTGGTAACTCATCTCTCCTCTTCTTCAGTCTGTACATCCCCAATTCCTTCCACAGGTCTTCATAAACTCATTCATTTGCCATTTCGCTCACTCTCCTCAGATGTTCTGCAGTTCACCAATGTCCGCTGTAAGGGATAAAGCATCCTTCCACTCCATTCCTTTGTACCTTGTTATTTCTAATGGATTCACATAGCTGGGTAAGAACTTCTATATACTATAGGGAATGCAGGGGTGCCTCTTGCCCTACTCCCTCAAGGATGGCTAAAATCAAGATCAATAATACGGAGGAACATACACTCTGTTTCCCTTCTGTTCTCACTCCCAATATGTCTTATTAGAGTAAAAGACTTCCATGCTGCAGAGAAACTAAATGGTTGATAAAAATATATACATATTTGTTGTTATTTAGTCATGTTCTATTCTGTGTGAGTCTATTTGGAGGTTTCTTGGCAAAGATACTGGAGTGGTTTGCCATTTCCTTCTCCAGATCATTTTACAGATGAGGAAACCGAGGCAAACAGGGTGAAGTGACTTAGCCAGGGTCACCCAGCTAGTAAATGTCTAAGACCAGATTTGAACTCAAGAAGATGAGTCTTCCTGACTCCAGGCTTGATGATCTATCCATTGTCCCACCTAAGTGCCACACAAAACTACATGACCCTAATCATTTGCCTCATCCTTTTTGGGAGAGAGGGAATGGGATCTTCCTCTATCAATGCAGATTATTAGCCATTGTAAAATTCATAGTCTTAGAGCCTTGTCTGAGAACACTAAGAAGTTAAATGCCCTGTCCAAGGTCCTGCAACCAGTATGAATTAGAGAGATTTAGATCCAAGTTATCCCTACTCAGAGACGGTTGCTTTATCCTTCCTGCCAAGTCTCTAGTAAACTTACAACCATAATTCCTTGCCCTCTCCTTTCCCCTCCTCCTTCCCCTTCTCCCAGCATTCTATTACCTGAAATCATCCATTGTGTCTGTTTCCCTAAAACTGTTACTGCAAATCATTTTGGGAGTGAGGAGGTCCAAGTCTCAAATAAACATAGATTAGTGAATAGGTGATATCTCAAAACCCAGATTCAATACTGTCCTATCCCTGCCACCCTCATCCCATTAGTATCTCTTCACCAAAATTACCTTATATTTATTTTGCATACATGCTGTATGTACTCAGATGTGTATGTCTTGACTCCCTCAATAGAATTTAAGTTGCTTGAAGGTAGGCATTTCCCTATGAGGAGGCTCCATTTAAAAAAGGGGGGTTGGACTTACTGGTCTCTGAGGAAGTCCCTTCCAGCCCCCAAATTCTCTTTTTATAATCTGGGTTCCTATCTCACTTCTGATGCTTATTGTCTGTGTGACCTTGGGCAAGTCATTTTATCAAACTGAAGTTCAATTTTCTCATCTCCAAAACAAGGGGGTTGGATTCACTGACCTCTGAGGTCCCATCTAACACTCTCTCTCTCTCTCTCTCTCTCTATATATATATATATATATATATATTATATATACACATATATATGTATATGTATGTATAATATATCCCAATTATCTGCACTTGACAGGTGATGAAGTCAGTTAAGTGACTTTGATAATAATGACTGGTTAAATAACTTTACCTTTACCAGGTCTCCTGGCTCCAAAGAGAATCATCATAGAATCTGGTCCAAAAGGGACTCCACAGGACATTTGAACAAGAATTTCTTCTATAGGCACACCTCTTCCCCCTTTCCCCAGTTTAGGCCTTCATGACCTCTTATAGGGAAAATAGAAATAACCTCCTATGACTCTATATGATAATAACACTTAGATAATTCTATACAATAATAATATTTCAAAGGATCGTTGTGAGGAAAACACTTTCTAATTCTTAAATCAGTGTAGAAATGTATTAATATATTTAATAATCAGATTCTTTATTAATAAATTGTCATTATTAGTAAAAAGAGTAATACTACTGTCATGTCAACTGAACAGTCATAGATCTGGGAAGAACCTTAGGGATCAGTAACATTTTAAAGATTTTAAAGATGAAGACACTGAGCCTTAAACTTATCTATGTTCACATAAAGGAATCAGAGAAAGGAATGAGCATGTATATACTGGCTACTATGTGCCATACATTGTCCTAAGCACTTTGTAAATATCTTATCTGATCCTCACAACACCAAAGTAGGTTCTGTTGTTATCCCATTTTACAGCTGAAGAAATGGAGGCAAACAGGGTTAAGTGACTTGTCCAAGGTCACACAGCTAGTAAGTATATGAGGTCAGATTTTGAAGTCAGGTCTTCCTGACTTCAGGCTTAGCACTCTATTCACTTTGTCACTAAATCACAATGTCTAAATTGCCTAAGATCTGGAGTTTTCTATTCTTTTCCTAAAGATACCCAGTGACAGTGACTCCATGATATCCTTCTCTCTCATGCTTTATCTCCCCAAGGAGGCTACATTATATGAAGGAAAGACCTAAGAGTCAGAAGACTGGGTTATTTAGGTCCTGGCTCTTCCACAGATTAATTGTGTGACCTTGAACAGGACATTTCCCTTCTCTGACTCTCAATGTGTTCCTTGATTTTTAATGAGGTATCTTTTGTCCCTTCTTGTCGTAAGAGTTTATGATTTTGGTAACAAGTGAGAATGAGGATGACAATGAGGACAGATTTAGGATGGGAGAGTAAAGAAGACAAAAACTCCATGTCAGCTTAAAGAATTACAGAATCGTGCAGCTAGGTGGTGCTTAGCTAGAGCATCGAGTCTTGGAGTCAGGGGGACCTCAGGCACTTGGCACTTACTAGTTGTGTGACCCTGGGCAAGTCACTTAACCCTAATTGCCTCGCCAAAAGAAAAATTAAAAAAAGAACAGAATCTTTGAGTTAGGAGTAATCCCATAGGTCATGGGGTCCACTTGGAATCTATTCCCCCCAAACTCCAGGGGGTCACTTGACCCGTGTTAGGAGCATATTTTAGTTTAGCCTGGTGCCTGACACATAGTAAGTGCTTAATAAATGCTCTACCTATATCTATATAGCCATTTAGTTATTCATCTATCTATCATCTCTCTAATATTCCTCTATCTACCTATCATCTCTCTATGTATGTATAAATATACATATAAAAATCTATCAGTCTATCTAGATCCCCTTACCCATTTACCTATCTATCTACCATCCCTCTATTTATATATCCATCATCTCCTATCTCTCTCTGTCTCTCTCTCTCTTTCTGTCTCTCTCTCTCTGTCTCTCTCTCTGTCTCTCTTTGTCTCTGTCTCTCTCTGTCTCTCTCTCTTTCTGTCTCTCTCTCTGTCTCTCTCTCCCTCCTATCCATCTGTCTATCTATTATCCATCTATTTATCTATTTGCCTTCCAAGTCAGTCTGATCCCCTTTGGGACATCTCTAGCTAGAAAATTGTTTCTTACATTAAGCCTACATCAATCTCTTTGCAACACTCCTTAATGCTCCTACTTATATTCTCTGGGGATAAGTACAACAAGTCTTGTACACAAACAAAATCTGGGGAGTCACCTAGTCCAACTTTCCTGAACAAGAGTCTTCTCCATGACACATATAAGTGGCCATCCAGCCTTTGCTTAAAGATCTCTAACAGGAGCAAAATCCTCACCTCCCAGGGAAGCACTCACCAGTCTTTCTTTGCTTGTATTTTCCTGCTATCGAGCTCATTTGTACCTTCTTCTGATTCTACCTCTTCTGGCCCCTGGGATTAAGCAAAATATACCTGATAGCCCTTCAGATACTTGAAAGAAACACTGAATTCTTCTCTTCTCCAGGCTAAGCAACCCCATTTTTTTCAACCAATTCTCATATGGCAAGATCTTGAGATCTTTTGCTATCCAGCTTGTCAATATCTTCCATCAAATGTGAACACAATACTCCAGAGTGGCCTAACCCAGGCAGACTACAAAGGGTCTGTTTGCTTATGCCCCAACACTATGACTGTCTTCCAGAAGATCTCTACCACAGCATTACCCAGAAAAGAAAATTCTCAGTCTTTGGAAATATCAAATGCTTCAACACCAGAAGCAGATGGCTTTCTATCCAAGGAAATTTCATTGAAGAATGAAGCATTGCCATCTGCTTTGCTGATGTACCCTAAGAACCAAGGGAACTTTCCGATCTGATTTTCAAATGAAGTTTTCTCCGTCATTGGAATGTGGGTTCTTTTGGAGTAGGCACTGCCTCTGCTTTTCTTTTTGCATCCCCAGTGCTTAGAATGGTGCTTGGCACATAGTAAGTACTTAAGAAACCATTTTCATTCATTCATTCACTCACTTTCTTTCTTGGCTGTTATGCCATACATTTCCTCTCTCCATCAATCCTGAAACCTGTCTACCTCTGTCCTTTTGCCTTTTATTCAGTGAATTTGAGTTTCTGGCAGCAGGGATCAATCACTCAACCGATAAGCATTTAGTAAGAATCTTCTATGTGTCAGACACTGGGCTAGGTGCTAGAGATACAAACACAAACCCAAAAATGAAACATGCTTTCAGGGAGCTCATATTCTAGTGAGGGTATCACCAAATCCACATATGACCACACAAAAGAAATACAAAATAAAAGAGAGGATGTGTTATATGGTGGATAGAGGAAGACCTGATTTGGAATCTTTATTTGACTCTCATTAGCTGTATGGTCCTGATCTCTAAGGGAGTTGTATGAGAGGACATCCAAAGTCTCTTCCAGCTTCAAGTGCCATGCTATGATGCCATGATGCTACATACCAGGTAAGGGGGAGATGATTAGCATTTGGGGAGAGCTGGGTATCAAGAAAGACCTCATGTGGTACTTGAACTGAGCTTTCACTAATGAACTGGACCTCCTGGGGGGGCAGATTGACTGAACCTATTCCTTGATGGGGAGAGTAACAAAAGTCTCCCTCTTCCTCTAAAACCACTCCCCTACCATCTCTCATCAAGAGTAAGGAATCCAGATACTAGAGATGAAAGAAAGTCAGAACAGGCAGATGGGAGAGATAGTCACTATTAATAAAAAAAAAAAAACCCTACTGACAACTGGATATACTGTTTGCAGATATGAGAATGGGTTGTTTTCTAGAATTTCCAACAACCCCTCCCCACATCTCTGTTCCACCAAACATCCCAGGAAGTCTCTCTCTATGCACTCCTTTTTCCCTCTGCATCTCACTCTCCAGACATAGTCTATGGCAGCTTCCTAGAGCTGGTGCTTAAGATGCAAGCCATGGATTACTTCACCTCTCTTCCATTACACTGCTCCCAGACTCCACTTCGGAAAAGGGTTGTTCAGAATTCATGCTAGAGCTCCTTGATTCTGCCTTTTCCTTCTGAATTCTCCCTTTTTTTAAAAAAAAAAAAACATGTTAACTACTCTCCACCTTTATCCTCGCACCTTCTCTAGACTGTGTAAGCTCATGGGGTCAGTGACCAGGTCAGCCTTAGAATGACATAGAAGATGATTGAGAATATCTCAGGGAGATGCTCACCTCTGAACAAGCCATGATCCTTGAGAGCATGCCTATGGGTCCTTGGCCCCATCTTGTTGACCCAGCTCCATCACTGCCCTAACATTTTGCTTGTTTTCCTTCTTTTCTTTTATGTGAGCATATATACTTTAATCAGAACCTCCAATAAGGCATACATATGAACAGGAGGCTGTATGACACAGTGGGAAAACATAACTCAATTTAGAGTCAGAAGCCCTGGGTTGAATCCCAAATCTACTTACTAGAGACAGAACCTTGGGCAAGCCACTTTTCTACTTTGGGACTCAGTGTTCTCATCTGTAAAAATGAGATTGTTCTAGATGAGCTTCAAGGGTCCTTCTAAGCTCTAAGTTTTGACCTATGCATTCTCTGAACCTCAGTTTTCTCCTCCCTAAGATGAAGGTGCTGAATGAGATAATCTCTAACATTCAGCTCTAAATCTGTCATATAGTAGAAAGAACACTGAATTCTGAGTCAGTGACCTTGGGTTCAAATCCTGCCCCCGTGATTTGTCTACCTGAGCAATCCTGCTGCCTCTTTGCAATGAGGGGTTTGGGTTAGATGGCCTCTGGGTGCCTCCTAGCTCTAAGTCTGTGTTCCCATTATCCCATGAGCACTCTAGGGGGATGTACAGAAATGGGCCATGTTAAGAAGCCTGGATAGTGACAAAGTGAGCTAATGACATTACATATGATTTACTGAACTCTGGAAGCACTGTCTTTTAGAAATAGACACTTTTTACTAAATTTAAACTCTAAAAAATATGTGAATCTCTAGAAATAGACACCTTAGAAATATCTAATCTCCTATTTACTGTATTTTTTTCTCATTGGCTCTGACCAAGGAATGTGTCTAAGGATTTAATGAATTTTAAGGGATAACCAGATGCTGGGAAGCTTTGGCAAAACTTTCCTATCTGAATAAAGATTCTAACCGCCACTGCTTTTTTTTTTTTTTAACAGATACACCATCACTACTCTGAAAAACATGTTAAAGTTTTACAAAGTACTCTCCCTCTTTTATCTCATTTAAGTCTCACAATGACCCTGTGAGGGAGGTACTTATATATTCCCCATAGACAGCATTCTACTTGCTACTGGTGTGGCTTTGTCCAGGGTGGGTCTGTTCTCTGCGATGCTCCCCATCCTGAGCCCCCGTCCCCCTGGGAAGCCTCTCCATCTAAGATTCATCTCGAGTATGACCCATCTCCTTGGGGAAGTCTTTCTGATCATCCAATCGTTAACTCTGCCACTCAGAATGATGTATCAGTTATAATGCACATAGGCTATATGCATCTCATGTATATGTACATTATGTATATGTACACTATATTGTACAATGTGTATGTCTTGCAGTTATAATGTGTATAGTTTATATATCATGCCTATGTATATTATGCAAATTATATACATATACTATAACATGTATATGTTATAGTATATACATATACTATATATGCATATTATATACATGCATACTGTAACATGTATATGTTATAGTATATACACACATGCATGTATACATATACATGTATGCATATGTAGCATTATATATGCTATGTTATAACGTGTGTTTTGAAGTTATAATGTGTATGTGTATATTATGTGCATGTATGTTATATGTTTTACTACTATAAGGTTCATGTTTTATATGTATGCCATGTCATAATATGTGTCTTGCAGTTATAATGTATGTATATTATATGTATACATGTGTACTATGTTATAATATGTTTTACCATTATGAGGTGTATGTATTATATACATATTGTATATGCTGTCATAATAGGTATGTTCTCTAGTTATAATGTGTATATCTATGTTATAATATGTTTTACCATTATAATGTATATATCATATGTATATTATGTATGCTATGTCATGATATGTATGTTCTCCAGTTATATGTTATGTGTACACATGTATAATATGTTATAATTTGTATGCTTTAAAGTATGTGATTATATATATAATATATATGTACTATGTTACACAGTGTATTATTTCTCATTAACTTATATGAAAATATACTTTTCCCTCACCCTTAATCTAGTAGAATGTAAACTCCTCAAGGTCAGGGGCTATTTCATTGATGTCCTTGTACCTTTGAGATTCCACTCAGAGCCTGGCAAGAATGAGGTGCTTAATAAACGTTTGTTGAACTGAATTATATATAGTCTTATTTTACAGATAAACTGAGGCTCGGAAAAATAAAGTGATTTTCCCATATCCCCCCCGGCCCCACTGCCCATTTCCATGCTCATTAAGCATTCTATCTCATGTTAGATTTTTTTCCCTCTCAGCATCTGCCTCATCTCTTCCGTCCTTAATGCTCTGGTGTTAACACAGAGCGTTTTTTAATAAGTAATTAAATACCCGCTATGAACTTCAGTTCCCTCAATTTTCACAGGGAGTCTCTCTGAGCCCTCAGGGAAAGACTGTGTGGTTATTTATTGTTTTTGTTTCAAATCATTATTTAATCAAGAATGGGGAAAAAAAAAAGGCAACCTCTCACTTACACTTCAAAATTTAATTTTAACTGAATCCCAAGATCGAGAGGCAGCCAGACCTAATAGGTTACAAAAATACAATCAGGAAGAGAATTCCAATTAAATGGAACAAGGCCATTTACTGGGCTTCAAATGGCCCCATGGAGAGATACAGCTATAAATTTTTTCCCCCTTCCATATGGGGAATAGAACATTCTCTTGTGAGCATAGCTGTGTGGCTTGACTTTTTAGCTGGAAGGATTGCTTTCACATCTTTGGTGAGCTCTCATTTCTAAGGGACATTAGGTTATTCTCTTTGCCACCTTTCATCTCCCCTTGTAGGATAATATTGAAGATCAATGAAGACTCCGTTACTGACCCTTGTACAAACTCCAGTGATCACTGGAGGGCTGGCTGATGGGGGAAGGAGACGGTGACGATCACGGGGAGGGGAGAAAAGAAGACCTGTGGGTGATAGTAAGGCATATGAGTGGAACTTGGGGCAAACTTCACGAGTAATTTGCCCACAGAATGCTCAAACTTGAAGTCTATTAATGGAACCAATAAATGCAGGTTCTGACTTAAATCAAGGATGGGGAAAGAAATACTCTGTGGATAAAATCCAAACTTCTTGAGGGCAGAGACAATTTCATTTTTGTCTTCCTATATCCAGCATTCAATATGGTGCCAGGTATAATTACAATACCAACAAACATTTATTAAGTGTCTACTGTATGCTAAGCCCTGGGGTTACAAAGAAAAAACCCCAACAGAGCAATCCTTGCTCTCAGGGAGATCATATTCTAAGGTGAATAGAAGCCATTTTAGCTGCAAGGGAGATACAGAGGCTCAGTGTTCCTTAAGCGCAATCTTGGTGAATTTCCCTTGAGGAGGAATCTATATTGGTTTCTAATGGTGGCTCATTTGGTGGTGCCAAGACTTTGGTTGGGAGAACCCCCTGCTAAGGGGGCAGAGGGGTGAAGTGGGCAGGGTAGTTGTGAGAATCAAGCAAGATAATATATGGAGATCCTTTGCAAGTCTTAAAGGGCTACAGAAGTGCTAATTGGATAAATAAACATTAGCCCAATGATTAGTACAGTGACTGGCACATAGTAGGGATTTAATAAATGTATATTTAATTGAACTGGATTGAATAGTGCCATGGTGTCAAACTCAATTAGAAACAGGCTACATATTATCTTAGAAAATTAATATTATCTATGTTGTATTTTTATTTATTTTGTTAAGCACGACCCAATTATGTTTTAGTCTCGTTGGGAAGGGTTACATGTTTGACAGCTCTATTCTATAGTGGATGTAAAGGTGGTTATAGAGTCAAGGAGACCTGAGTTCAAGTCATACCTCTGACATCCATTAGCTAGGTGACTTGGAAAAGTCAAGTAATATCTCCAAGCCTCAGTTTACTTGTCTGTAAAATGGAGGATTTTAATAGCATCTTTCCCTCTCCCTGGGTTGTTGTGATGATCGATAGAGATAATACATGTTCAGCACTTCAGAAACCTTCAAGTGCCATAGAGATGTTGCCTATGATTATTATTATTTACTACAGTATTATTCCCCGTCATCTCCTAGCATGGGGACATTGCAAATAATAGATGTTTTGGGTTGATATTAGTGAAGGAAAAGGGATGGCTTATGACATAGGCAAGTGGGGAGGCATAGGGATATATATCTATATGTATGTATCTATCAATCATCTATCTATCCATCTATCTATCTATCTATCCATCCATCTATCTCTCCATCCATCTATCTATCATCTATCTATCTATCTATCTATCTATCTATCTATCTATCTATCTACCTATCTATCTCTCCATCCATCCATCTATCCATCCATCCATCCATCCATCCATCCATCCATCCATCCATCCATCCATCTCTCCATCCATCCATCTATCTATCCATCTATCTATCTGTCTATCTATCTAGCCAGACTTGGGAACCCTGTCTTTCATTTTCCATCCTTCAACTCATTCCCTTCCTCTTCTCATCCCACCCTCCCAGGTTCTTTTGGTTTCCCAATATCATGCTGTCCTTCCTGATCATGCCCTGTCTATATCACTTGGATTTTGCCCTAGACCTAGAGATAGCCTCAAGTTATCTTGGCTCCCTGCCTAGTATTTAAATAAGAAACAAGCCTGGGTTTACATATTCATATATGCAAACGAACCCCCACTTGATTTAGTGGTCCCGTCCTTGATTTTTTAAGGGCTGTGCATCTCTTACTGATGCAGCAGGGTGTTGAAGGAGTCTGATTTTGCCATTTAAAAATGACAGATTGGAAAATACCAGCTCAGTAGGGAGGACAGAAGGCATCCACTTGGGTACAATCATGGTGGAGCTGTCTCATCTCTCCCCTTCCATCTTAGCGACTACCCCCATCCTTGTCTTCACTGATACATGTCAGCTATTGAAATGGATTTGAGGTGATGTAGCCCAGGGTGAAGAGCACCCCAGCCACAGGTTCCAGCCCTAGTTTTGCTGCTGACCAGTTATTGTGACTTTGGGAAAACCATTTGCCCACAGCGTAGAGGAAAAGGTTTCATGGATTTGGGGAGTTACAGTACTGGAATTTGAAGCAAGTTTCTTCCATATACTCCATGTGTGACCATGGCCATATTATTTCACCAACTTAAACCTCAGTTTCCTCATTTGTAAATGAGAAAAGTTTTAAATAAATGATCTCTTGATCCTACCCAGTTCTAAGTTCTATGATTCTCTCTAGGCCTCAGTTTCTCTACAAAAAACAACAACCCAGGATTGGGTCCTCTCCTTAGAGAAGTAGGGAACTACTAATCAGAATGTGTACATCAACAGAAAAAGGTCCCTACATTGGGTAGATTGATTGACCCTCTCTTCTCTACTCCTCCCCCCATTATTACAAGGATGGGTTCAGTACTGGGATGGAGGATGGAAGGCATATTTCTAGAAATTGTTTTGATGTAAAAATTAAAATTATCAATACAACTTATTTTCTTTTAAATGAGAGGCTGGTTTTGGTGCCCTTTGAGATTTCTTCTAGCTTTCAGTCATAGCATTATTGTTATTTTATTTTCAGAAACCAAAGGATGCCTGTGGGCTTCTTCTTGGAATCATGTTTTTAAATGTATAAAATAAAATACATAGGTTAACAAAGGGAACTAATTATTAAGATACATAAAAGAAGTATAGAACCCTGGTTAAGAACACATAGACATATATGTGTATGCACATCTATGTATGTACGTATATATACATACATATATATATATATATAATGTATCTATATGCTGATTAAAATACATAGACATATGCACACACACATATGAAACCCCTTGGAATATAAGCTTCCTGAGGGCAGGTGCTGTTTCATATTTGTCTTTGTGACTCCAGGACCTAGAACAGTGCCTGGCACATAGTAGGCAATTGAAAAATATTTAATAGTTGATTAAACAAATGTTTAATTAATAGCCAATAGACAAATTATCTAGATGTCATCTTGTCAGCAACCCCCACCCCCTACATACACACGCTTTACAAAAGAGAAAACTGAGACCAGCTATGACACTAGAGTCTTCATTAGATCAAAACTGTCCAGGACTGTTGGCAGCTGTGGAGTCTCCACCCTCCTTATTGCCAATTCAAGCTTCAAAGTGGGAGATTCTGAGGTGGGAGATAGTCTTTTGCTTTGATTGGAGGTTAAGGGGGTTGAGTTAGACATGCATTTAGAAACCCAAGCTGGGGAGGATGCCCACAAAACTGCCTACATTCTGCATCACATGCTCATACATTTTAAATGAGGATTTTGGTTGCTCATGCTCCAGAGGAGTGGAAAGCAAGTACTCGGAAACTAGCCATGAGAAAAGGAAGAGAGCAGTCATGGGAAAAGCAGAGTTGGGGAGACGTCAAAACTGGATGTCAATTCTTTCTGATGCTTTATTCTTCTTCCTAAATACGTTTTTTTGATGTCTTTTGTTTCTTTTATCACAATTCTTCCGCATAATCTCTCCTCCACATCCCAGATTGAGTCCTCCCTTATAACAGAGGGTCATAATTAAACCTAAGCACTTACTCCAGCAGAAAAGCACACACCATTCTGCAGGGACATCCTTTCAATAAAAGTCACATCCAGCCACAATGGAAACCTTTTAGGGTGCTTACGAAAATGATGGTCAAGAAGAGAACTTAGATTTAGGGCTGAAAGATTCCCAGCAGGCCATGGAGTCCAGCCTCTTTTTTTATGAAAGAGGAAAAGGGCACAAAGAGAATCCTCTGGAGCATCTAGTAACCAAAATCCTGATTTAAAATGTATGAGAATGTGATGCAGAATGTAAACAGTTTCGTGGGCACCCTCCCCAGTTTGGGTTTCTAAACACATATCTAACTCAACCCCCTTAATCCCCAAAGCACAAAGAGAAGTGACTTTTATAAGGTCACATAGGTAGCAAGAGTCAGAACAGGGATTTGAACCCATTATATCTCAGGATAGGTTGATTGCTCACAGATTTAAGGTTGGAAGGGACATCAGAGGTTCTTCAATCAAGTTCCTTCATTTTTCAGATCAGGAAACTGAGGCACAAAGGTTAGTTATCTATCTCAAGGTTCACACCGTTATTTAGTGGCAGGGTTAGGATTTGAAACCAAGTCTTCTAAGCCCACCTCCCACATAGGAATGATGAATGGTGGATGGGATTATAGATTTTGATCAGGAATGGAGCCATCTAGTTAGACCTTGTCTTGTGGAAAATGTTCTCTCAGGAGAAGAAGTAGTTTACTCAGTAGGTAGGTAGTAAGTGGTGGAGCTGGGATTTGAACCCAGGACTTGTGACTGAATCCAATTTGCTACTTGCAAACTCCTCTACACAGCTATTGAAAAGTGGAGGGAAAGTGAAATAGCAATCTATACTTTAGGGAAACGTAGCTCTTCCTTCCATCTGCATAATTTAGTGTCTGCAAAGAATTATGGGACACATGCTGAATTAGGCAGCCCTGAAAGAAACCACAGTAAGAGGCACATACAGGTGGCAAAGGAGATGATGGAGGAGCAGTTCCCATCAACCCTATGGTTCTGCAGAGGGGAGGGTGGATGAGAAGGAGGGATGGAAGTACCTCTTTACCTACAGTAAAATGGTAAGGATAGAATTCTCCTTTTCTATTGGGAAGGTACAGAGCTGGAATTCATGGACTTGGAGCATTTTTAATTCCTTCTCCATTTGGATAGGTAAGTTTTAAAAAATTCCCTGACACAGAAGCCTGACCACCTGATAAGTCAAAGAATCATTTTGTCTGTCCTCAAAGAAGATCTCTATTCAGCAATAGATCAGTCAGTGCCATAAACTACAGGGGAGAAAAGAAGAGGAATTTCCTGTCACGTTTTCACAAATACCAGAGTCTTGGTAGGAAACTGGAGCCTTGGAGGACAAAATATACTATAGCAGTTTCTCTTAGAGTTTCTAGGGATGACAGGGCTGGTAGAAGTTCGGAGCTGGAAAAAGGTTGACAAGATAGATAGATATATCTATATATAGCTCTTTAGATAAAATTATAGAACATCTATCTATCTATTCATTCATCTTTCTATCTCTATCTGCCTCTGTCTCATCCAGTGCTTCTCATACTGTGGGTCATGACCTACAGTTTAAGAATTGCTGAAGATGTTACAAGTGGAAAAAGTTTAAGAAGCCTTGATGTATTCTATCCATCTATCCATCCATCCATCTATGCATGCATCTACTCATCCATCCATCCATCTATCCTTCTATCTCTATCTGCCTTTGTTTCTATCATCTACTCTATCTATCTCTCTATCCATCTATCCACCCATCCACCCATCATCTATCTGTCTGTCTATCTGTCTGTCTGTCTGTCTATCTATCTATCTATCTATCTATCTATCTATCTATCTATCTATCCATCCTATCCATCCATCTATCCATCCACCCACTTATCTCTCTCCATCCATTCATCTATCTATCTCTATCTGCCTCTGTCTCTATGATCTATTCCATTCATCTATCTATCTATCCATCTATCTATATGTTCTGCTCAAGGTAGATGGTCACAGAATCCAGAGTTTCAGAGCTTGAAGGGTCCTCAGAGATCATCTAGTCTTATCCTAACCTAAACAAAAATCCCCTTACAGCCCCAACAAGTGGCCATCCAGCCTTTACTTGAGAATCTTTCATCACAGAGAGCTCACTGTGTTCTAATATAGTCTGTTACACTTTTAGATAACTTTAAATGTTAGGAAGCTTTTTCTTATGTCAAACTTAACTTTGTTTCTTCCTAACATCCCTTTCATTGTTACTAATTTTGCCTTTCAGAGCCAAGAAGAATAACTTTAATTCCTTTTCAATGAGACAGTCATATAAATACTGCTTCCTTCTCCCCTCCCCCACCAAACCTTGCATCTCTATAGGTTAAACACCCTCACTTTCCTTGAGTATGAACTTGAATCCCTTAACCATCCTAGTTGCTTTCTTCTGGATGTCCTCTGGCTTATCAAAATTTTTCTAAAATATGGCACCAAGAACTGAACACAGTACTCCAGGTACATTTTTGACCAGGTCAGCACACAGCAAGATTGCCACCTCTCTAGTCCTGGATGCTCTTAATATGGCCCAATATTGCATCAGATTTATTGGAGGCCATAATCATACCACTGTTCCATGTTTAGCTTGTGGTTCACCATTACCCCCAGATCTTTTGCAAATAAATTACCTCCTCCATATTCTACTTGCAAGGTTGATTTTTTTGAACCCTACTGTTGTACTTTACATTTATTCCTAAGAATGTTACCATATCAGACCTAACCTTACAGGTCTGATTTGGCTATTATCATCCAATGTGTTAGCCATCCCTATTTTCCTCTGTAGGCACTGTTTACATGTACAAAATTAGGCAAAAGAGGTCAACGTTACTTGAGTGATTCAAATTTTCTGCCTGCTATCAGATTGAAATATGGTAGGGATGGAGTTCCCATTCTCTACTGGGAAGGTTCAGATCTAGAGGGTCTATGCCTATAGTCACAGACCTCTAACAAAGCTGGAAGAGACTATGGAAATAATCTGCTCCCTACTCTTATTTTTTAAAAATATGAAGCTTTCAAAGAAGAGTGACTTGACCAAGGTCACACAACAGCCAAGGCAGGATTAGAACTCATTTCTCATAAGTGCCTTGAAATCCTTTGGATTTTTTCTTTTCATATTCGCAGTATCTAGAACAATAGCTGGCACTTAACAAATATTTGTTGAATTAAACAAAATTGAACCAATAAACACTCATTGAGAATATATTAAGCTCCGCCTATGAACTGAATACTGTGTCTGGAAGTGGGGATACAAAGTCAAAGAACAGATGATGAATTGAAATTTAATTGAATCTTTTAGGTAGGTACTAAGAGAGGGCCACATTGGTGTTTATACATAAACCTGGATGGTCAGTGAGGTATGATGACAACCTTAAACCTTTTTGGACAATGGAGTAACCTTTCCCAGAATGCCTTGATGTCTACATGGCAGGAAGCCTTTCCCAATGAATATTCCACCATGGCACCCTTCCCATCCCTAGACTCCACTGTAGCCATTTCTTGCCTTCTACAATGTATTTTCTAAGAATGAAGGTTGCAAAGGGTCTCTCCATGGATCACATGGACCCAGGGGTTTCTTCTCCCACAATTCACAGTGAACCACAGACATATGGGACAGGTATGAACCTAGAGGTTGAGATTCTGATAAGGCAGGGGTTCTTTGACCTTTTTTTGATGTCTTGGACCCCTTTGGCAACTTTGTGAAGCCTGTAGAATGCTTTTTGGAATGTCTTTGAATTTACAAAACAAAATATAAAGGATTACAAAGGAAACCAGTCATATTAAAATACTTGTCAATTAAAAAAATCATATACCCTAGGTTAAGAATCCCTGCCTTAAAGAAAAAAAAAAGAAAGGATAATCAGTTAAAATGGAAGTGAGTTTTCCATTCCTGCTATGACCACTGAACTGAAAAGATGGCAGAACCAGATCCTGGGTTCTGTCATTACCTTGCCTAATGATCAGGAGTAAGCTACCTAACCCACTCTGCATGCCTTGTTTCCCTCATCTGTGCAACAATGCTGTTTGAATCAGCTCTCTCCAGTCTTGACCCAGACATGGGGAGGTTGAGCAAGATTGTGTAAGTCAAGTAAATGCTAGGGGAGCCCCTGGGAGGGAAAGCCTCCTAGAGAGTCCAAGCTTGTGTTTCTCATTTGGAATCGAAGTCTGGCTGCTAACCAATGTCACCGACCAACCATGACCTAGCTATGAAATGTTGGCAGGGTCTTTTATGTGTTTGATTCCCTCTGACACAGAAAGACTGGTGGATGGTTTTCTCGGCTCCAACTAGGACAAAGAACTCTCTCTTCCCCCTGCCCTCCTTTGAATAGACTTTGAACTATAGTAGCTCATAAAGGCATCACCACAGAAAGCTTCTGCTAGGAGGTAACTATTTTATTAACCATTCTTGTATAAAAGTGCCTATAACTTAGCTTCTTCTCGCTCAACTCCTAGTGACCAAGTGCTTTTGGAGAGAATGACTCCAGACACAGTAGGGTCTTTCTTGAATAATGGGGGCTTTAAAATAACTTGAGCTCACATCTCTGTAATGGAGTTAATATTTCAAACATAGCTTGGCTTTAGTGTCTCCCTCCTCCCCCAACCCCAACCCTGAGTGGAGTGGGCCAGCACAAAATGAGAAGGCAGTGGAGGTTACTTACGACTTCATTGGATGAGAGGAAGTTGTAGACCTGCAGGCTCTGGCTGGGGGGGTGGCCAGACCGGGTCTCACCGCTGCTCACAGTTCCCTTTTGGACAGCCTTAGAGCAGGGCCGTGGGCGCCTCCGCCTTGACTTGGGCCCTTCTTCTGGGGACCTGGCCCTGTGCCTGCCAAGGGTAGAAAGAGAACAGGGAATGTCCTGAGTTGGGGGTCCAGGTGACCAGATAAAGAACCAAAGGCAGGATTGGGACCCCAGCCTTCCAAGGTAAGAGGAATTCAACTGTTACGGTGGTTGACACCAACAGAATGCTGAGAAAATAACTGATGATGATGAGGATGATGATGACACATAGCCAACATTTATAGAGCACCTTCCGCGTGCCAGGCGCCATGCTAAGTGCTTCACAATTATTATCTCATTCACAAATATTATCTCATTACCAACAATCCTGGGAGGTAGGTGCTATTTTTCTCCATTTTAATGAGGGAAACAGAGGTTAAGTGACTTGCTCAGGGTCACATAACTAGTCAGTTTCTGAAGCTGGATTTGAACTCAGGTGTTCCTGACTCCAGGTCCAGTGTTCTATTCACTGTACCATCTAGATGCCCCAAAGACTAAAGTAGGGCTTTCACCTTTTAGTGCCTCAAAATAAAATGCCCAGTATAAAAATGGAGGTAGCACTTTTTGTAAACATTCCACAGTGTCATTGACTCAGAGATGTCAGGGGCCTTAGAAGAGACATGATGGTTGGGAGAGGCTTTAAAAGAGGGGATGTCAGAGGTGGAAAGGCCCTTAGAAGTCAAACTAGTTCAATCCTCTCATCTAGAGGAGAAATCTGGGGCCTAGAAAGCATTAGGGACTTCTCCAAGGTCTCACAGCTAGTGCAGGGTGGTAGGTCAAAAGTAGGGAATTGCTCCAGTATTTTATGATCTTGAGTCTGGCTTTAACCCTCCAGGGCTTGAAACAGTCCTTGAGGAGAGGCAGCAAATATCTTTTCTCTTCCCTCCTCCCCTTTCCTCCATTTGCAAAGAATCAGGGCAAGTCAATGAAATGATACACATGAGTTGTTCCCCAGCAGGAAGAAGCCGGGTTGACAAGAGATTGTGGCATCCACAGTGGGAGACTAAGCTGAAGATTGCTCTGTGTGTTTCGCTCAAGGCAACTGTAAGTGCAGTGCCTGGGGAAGCCCGGGACTTACCTGCTCTCACAGCTGGAGGAACGTGACTCAGAGCTGGGTGATCGAGAGTGACAGCGGCGGTGACGATGGCGGTGAGATTTTCGAGGCCGGCTTCGGGATCTTTGGGAAATTGATCAAAAAGAGGGCAGCAGAGATGAATCTGTATGTACCTTCCCAGAAATCTTACCCCTCCAAACACTCTCGGATCTTATAGATCCTCTAATGTGACACTCCATCTCCCATCACTGTCACCCATTTCTGGGAAACTCTCCTTCCCTCTCACCTCCACCTTTTAGCTTCTTGCCTTCCTTCAAGACTCATTTCAAATCTTACTTTCTGTCCAGGCCTCTAAGAGTATCTTCCTCTACTCTGTATATATCTTGTAGGAACCTAATTATTTACATATTGTCTTTCTCATTAGAGTATTTATTTCCTGAGGGCAAGGATTGTGTTTTTGCCTTTCTTTGTCTCTCCAACATCTTCTATTACCACCTTGGAAAATAAGTGGTTCTCCCATCCAAAAAAAAGGCATCATGTGATAGGTGATTTTACCTTTACTACACTTTCCCAGGACCATTGTCTACCTGTCTTTTCAACACCTTTCCATCTCAAGGCCAATTGGCTTAGCTAAGCTAGTGTAACCTCCTATCTACCTTCTTGTTTCCCAGAATTGGTTGGAGGACAGGGGCAAGTGTAGATGACTGAAGTGATTCTCAATTTCTCTCTTTTGTCCTCTTTTCCCTACTTCACATCTGACACAAAATAATATTGAATAAGTATTCAAGTCTCAGTATCATTCATTCATTCATTCATCTGCCAGGGTTGAGGAACCTGTGGCTTTGAGGTCATATGTGGCCCTCTAGGTCCTCAAGTGTGGCCCTTTGATTGAAATCAGGCTTCACAGAACAAATCCTTTTAATAAAAGAATTTGTTCTGTGAAGTTTGGATTCATTCAAATTGAGGACCTATAAGACCACATGTCTCCTCAAGGTTGCAGATCCCCCAGCCCTGAATCCATTCATTCATCTTTATCCATCCATTCCTCTATTTTCCGTCTAATTACCTACCACCTACCTACTCATCCCTCCTTATCCCTATCCATCCTCTTCTCTATCATCTAATTAGTCTTTCTTCTTTATCATTAATAATTTACTATTTATAATGATTATTAATAATCATTAATCATTCTTCTTTATCTCTAACCATTCATTCTTCTATCATCTATCCCTCCTAATCTCTCTCTTTTCTTTTTAATCTAATTATCTTTATACCCATTCATCCATCCTTACCTCCATCCATTCCTCTATCTACCCATCTCTCATTCAATTATCTATCATCTAACCACTGATCTTGTCTTATCTCTATCAAAGTTATCTATTTAGCTATCCTATCCTAATCTATTCCTTAACTCTATCATCCATCCATCTGTCCATCTGTCTGCCTCTCTCGCTTTCTCTCTCAGTTCCTTAATTCACTCATTCACTCACTCTTTCAGCTATCCATCATCCATCAATTTATCTATCTATCCATCATCCATCCATCCATCCATCTATCAACTATTCACACAACTTCCACTGTCATCATCTCTCTCCTGGACTAGTTCAATGATCTCCTATTTATGTTTCCTGCCTCCATTCTGTCCCCATTTGAGTCCACCCTCCAAAAAGTTGCCAAAATTATTTTTCCTAAAGTGCAGATTTGACCATGCCAGTCCTCTACTCAAGAAACTCCACTAGCTCCCATTTCTTCTAGGATTAAAAACAAAGCCTTATTTTTTTTTATAGGCTTTCATGACATAGCTTCAGGCCACCTCTCCAGGTTTCAGAGTAGCTGGTATATTTATAGTGCTTTCAGGTTTGCAAAACACCTTCTATAAGTTAACTCATTTCACCCTCACAACAATCCTTTGAGGAAGGTGTGAGTTTACTAAATGCCAGGCCTCTTTCTGGACCTGCATGATTTCATCCAATGGGTCTTCTTGCTGTCCCACACCCCCCACGTTCCATCTCCCATGTCTCTGTCTTTGTGCAGACTGTGCCATGTACTTGGAAGACATTCTCTTCTCACTTCCTGTCTTACAATATCTACTCTATTTCAAGACTCAGCTAAACTGTGACATCCTCCAGGAGATCTTCACTGATCCCCCTCAGATGCTAGTATCTCACTTCTAAAATTTCCTTGGACTTGCTTTGAATTTATTTCACACATTCTTGTATATACATGTGCTGTTTCCTCAGACACAAGAAAATTTCCTTGAAGTCAGGAGAAGATTAATTTTTGTCTTGCGTTCCTAGAGCCCAACAGTGTCTGGCATACAGTAGGTACTTGAGAATGCTTGCTGGTTGACTGAGTATTTGATCTCCACTTCTAGCATCCCCAGAGTCCTACACTCTGAATCAGAAGTTTTATCTCTTCTGAGATAAAGGAGTCCAGTAAACTCATCATCATCATAGCATGACCTTTATATGGTATTTTAAGTTTTGCAAAGAGCCTCCCAGTGGATGGTCAGAATGATGGACTTAGACTCAGGACAACCTAAGTTTGAATCTGGTCTCAGATACCTCCTAACTGTGTGACTTTGGGCAAGTCACTCAACCTGCATTTTCGCCTCACTCTTCTTTGTCAAATGAGGAGAATAATATCATCTACTCCCCAAGATTGCTGTAAGGATCAAAAGAAGATGAATGGGGATGATACTAATAGTAACTAACATTGATGAAGCACTTTGAGATTTACAAAGTGCTTTAATACATTATTTCATTTAAGCCTCACTGTGAGGTGTAAACAATACTGGGAGGTAAGTCTTCTTACTATTCCCATTTTACATAGGAGAAAACTAAGGTTCAGAGAGGTCATAGAGTAAGAGATCAAATGCTAAAATGGATTTCAGAGGTCATGTGATGCCCTCATTTTACACAAAAGAAGCCCGGAGGGGTGAAATTATTTACCCAAGGTTACACAGCTAGTGGAAGGAAGAAACACAATCTCTCTGACTCAGAGCCCCATCCTCCACATAGTATAGTACACCCCAACCTCACAGGGTTGGAATCATATGGTGTTAACTCTCCACTTGAGTTTACTCTATTCCGTGGCTACCTTGACAGCACTCGCATCCAAGGCTAACTTCCTTGGGAAATGGTGCTGTGGGTCCTAATGGGGAGTGGGAGACAGTCTGTGATGCTCCTCATACGTCTATATCTCCCCTGAGGAGCATAAGGTCACTATACTAGCCTTACCAGAGGTGTAGATGAAGGACAGTGAGACTCCCCCCCAGATATTTCCCGACCCCTTGTCACAGTGCCTGAAATTCTCTTACTGGAGGCTCATCACCCTGAAGAGCCTGAATCCTTTTCCACCTCCAAGAATCTTCTAATAAAATATGTCTGAGACAGTAACACCTTGAACCCAGCTATTGGCTCAGCATTAAAGATAAAGAGGGACTACCATTATCATTATTAATTCAGTTATGTGTTCATCAGTCTACTTATTTGTTTTTCTATTTATTCATTCACTTATTTTTTCATTCATTCACTCATTCACTCATCAATCTATTCTCCTTACCTCCATCTTTCTTTTCTTCTCTTTTTTCTTTTTCTTTTCCCTCCCTACTTTCCTTCCTTCCTTCCTTCCTTCCTTCCTTCCTTCCTTCCTTCCTTCCTTCCTTCCTTCCTTCCTTCCTTCCTTCCTTCCTTCCTTCCTTTCCAGACTTAGGATTTCATTGGTATAAAGAAGAAATTCCCTAATGGTAGACAACTCTAGGGTAGGGTGGAGAGGAAGGGAAAAAATATAAAATGAGCATAGCACAAAGTAAAAGAAAATTTAGAAGGAAGTATAGAAAACAGAGTAGTTTTGCAAACAATGTGTAATACATAGTTGAAAAATATAAATAGTGCAAAATGTAAATTCATGGTTTTATAGTGAATCCTCTTTTTATGTTGTACTGCATACATGAAAATGTTCTCTTTTGTCTTTATGTATTTAAGTTCAAAATAAATAAGAAACTCTCTATATCAATGCTGATCTGCAAATCTCGTGAAACTTCATAGGACTCTAAGTAAGATAATAGTTTTTGAGGTCATCAAACTCTACTCACTAATTTTACAAATGAGGAAAATGAGGCATAGAAAAACTAAATGTCTTGCCCAGAGTCATACAACTAGTAAGTGTCTGGGGCAGTATTTGAACCCAGATCTCCTTGACTCAAAGTCCAGTACCACTACCTGGTAGAACAAGAGTTAAGTGGCCTGCCCAGGGTCACACTGAAATGTGACAGAGCTTGGAAGCAGGTCTTTCTGACTCCAAGGTTCACTTCTATCTGCTACCCTATAGTGACTTGGGAATATTGTAATAATAATACTCATTTCTATGGCATTTAAAAACTAGAAAATGTTTCTTCTGAACAGCCCTGTAAGAAAGACAGGATCACAGATTTAGACACAGAAGGGCCTTTGAGGTAGAATACAGGCCATTCATTTTACTGAGGAGGATACCGAGATCCAGAGAGCTTGTGACCTGGTGAAGGTCACACAGCTAGGAATTAGATGAGCCTCATAGCTGGCATTCCTTCCATTACATCATATCATGTTTAATTATGTCCATTTTATGTATTAGAAAACCAAGGCCAGTTAAGTGACTAGGCCAGGGCCATGCTTAGAAAAGGGAAGAGCTGGGAATCTGATTCGGGACTGGCTAGTATATTCTCAGTTGCATCATACTTCCTTTTCTGTTGCAAGACATGAGTAGGACACAGGTAGGGGGTGGTCCTAAGAGACCTGCAGTCTTAAAGGAAGAGAGAGCCGTGTATTAGGATTCACCTCTGAGAGGTTCCCTTGATCAGGGACAACTGACACTCGGTTGGGTGTCAGGGAGTTGCAAGATCCTTTGGATATCATCACAAAATGAGTTTCAGAGACTCTGGTTGGGTTGCTATATCCCTTGGGGAATAATGGTGTTACCTGAAAACTCAACCTTTCTATGTGGAACAATTCCAATGGACTGTGAGACCTCGGATACTTGTCTTAATCTCTTCCCCCGTCTACTTTTTCATGGATAAAATGAGAAAGTTGAACCAGAGGACTTTTGAGATCCTCCTTGGTCTATATATACATCACTCTGGGTTCATATCACACCTTTGGTGTTTATTACTGTGTGACCGTAAGCAGGTCTGAGCCTTAGAGTTTCCTCATCCATATGATAAAGGGGGGCTAGATTTGATGTTCTCTGAAGCCATTTCCAACTCAAGATCTTTGATCATATAAGTCCCTTTACCCTGCTAGGCCTCAGTTCCTCATCTGTAAAATGAGGGTGTTTAGACTAGCTCAAATGAGTTAACACATGTCAAGTGCTTTCCAAATAGGAATAGATCTGAAAAATGGGTACATTTCTCACCTACCATCATCCTTCTTCTCCCTTACTCACTCTAGCCATGGCAGCTTGAATACTGTTGTATTAGTATGGGCCAAGCTCATCTGGAAGAAACCTCTGGGGACTTGACCTGCAACATGGGACCTTGGAGGTCTTTGAATCCAATCCCCTCATTCTACAGATTAGGAAACTGAGGCTCAGAGAGATGACAATGTTATAATCGAAGGTCCAGGATTTGAACCCTGGTCCTTTGGCTCCAAATGTTCCAGTCTTTCTACTTCACTAAGTACCCCAGAGTACCCACAGAAAGCTTTAAGCAATAAACACTTTGTGATGACCTTTGGAAGGAGGTCTCTAACTTGAATGGTGCTTTCTTGAAAGTAATTCTGACTATGACTTGTGGGCAAGCCTGTGCAAGGGATGTAGCTCTCATTCAGGCTTTCAACTCACTTTCTGGACGGGCTCTAAGGGCTATAAAGTTGTCATGGTTAGTAAGTGTGAATGATACCCATGGAACAACACCGGATGGAGCCAGTCTAGACCGCCAAGGGCTATTTGAATTTGTGAGAGAGGCTTCAGAGGCCTGCTTAGCAACAAAAATAAATACAGAGCTTGGTTTTTAAAAAAACAAACCGTACAAAGCTTTCCAAGTGAATTTAACAAATATTGATGTAGTCTCTTCCTGAAGGCAGCAACACCTGCCTGGAGAGACCACCCAAGGTCCTTTTCTCTCCCTTCCTGCATCCTTTGTCTTAGATGGTTTCAGCCTCTATTGTTTCTTCCTGTGTCCTTTGGAAATCTTCAGCACTCATCACGTTTCTGATGCCTAAAGCATTCTTTTCTTTTCTGTTCTACCCTGGGAAAGGACTGTCTTTTTCAGTGATGTCTGGTTCTCCCTCCTTGCCTCCCTAACATACAACCTGCTAGTGCCCTCCCTTCTATGACTACCCTTCATCTACCATGTATGGACCTATTTCTATACAAAGGAACTTAGATTTAGAGTTGGAAGGACCCATGGAAGCATTGAATCCAATCCGCAGTTTCTTTTTTAATGAATGAAGAGATAGAAACTCAGATGCATCATTTGTCTAGGGTCACATAAGTATCTAAGGTGAATTTGAACTTGGCTCTTCTTGATCCTAAAGATCAGTGGTCTAGCCACTGTATTACCTATGTATCATCTTCTCCCTCCTCCACCTTGAGGGTAAGGCCTCTCTTTGCTTTTTCTCCATATTCCCAATATCCAGCTCAATACCCAACACATAGTAGGCACTCAGTTTGGTGAGTGATTGACTCTGGATCCCTTGGAATCTTGGTCTGGCTGATTTGTCCCTGGGACCCCTTGGCAGGAGTGTAGCCAAAGTGGGCTGGGAAAATTATTGGAGACCTCTAGGACATCAGGCTCCATGTCTCCTTGCTGCAGCTTGCTCCAGGCAACAATAGCCCTGATGATCAGAAAGCTTCCTCTGGGCAAAACCAAGACTTCCCTGGAGGGCACAGCAGTTGACCACGACTGAGCTCAGGCAGCCAGAGCACTAAGACCTTTCTCTTAATCGCTGTCTTTCCCTCCATGCTTTTTCCTTCCCCCAAAGTAGTCTTCCAATTTCTATCCCCATTGCCTTTGATCCACACATTAGACACTTCTTGGCGGGAGATAAAATATTATTTTGTTGCCTGCAAAACATACGCACTGACATTTGCAGGGCATAAAATAGGTGGGTTGTAACCAAATTTACTTTTAATTTGGCTGGGAACTGAACTCTGCAGGCAGCATTCTCTGATTTGAATTTCTACTACCAGCTATTTAAAAAGAATCAACAGGAGCAGCCAGACTCTGCAGGGCCAGCTCTCTAGGATCTTCAGCGATTACACTGACTTCAGCTAAAATGCAAGATAGCGATGCTTGTGTACCCATCCACCCCACCCCCACTCTCACATAATAGCTGACGTTTATACAGTGCTCGAAGGTTGGCAAAATGCTTGACGTACAAAATCTCATTTGATCCTTAATAACAATCTAAGAAGAGAAGTTTTCTGATTACTATTATCCCTATTTTATCGGTGAGGAAACGGAGGTTGAGAATAGTTAAAAGGCTACACTTAGAGTTACACTTCTAATAAGTATCTTTGGCAGGATTTAACCCAAGTATTTCTGAATTTAACTCTCTCCTTCCTTCTCTCCCTCTTTCTCCCCCTTTCTATTTTTCTTTCCCCATCCCACTTCTCTTCTCTTCCCTCTCTTTCCATATGTCTTTACCCTCCCTTTCTGCCTTGCTTTTCTTTCTTCTCATCTTTCTCACTCCCTCCCCTTTATCTCCTCTTTCTCTCTTCCCTCTCCCCCTCTCATTATTTCTTCTCTCTTCTCTCCCACCTCCTCTTCTTTCCTCTCCCTCTCATATATTCATGCACACAAACCACACCCACACACACACACACACACACACACACACACACACATTTATCTGGCAACTAAAAGGACCTCATCTCCATAAGAGCTTTACCCACAGCCTCTACTTGGATGGTTTCATTCAGTTTTACTTACTGTTTCTGGTGTTTTCTTTCTTTCTTTCTTTTGCTTTTGGGGCTTGAGGAACTAAACAAGAAATAGCTAATTAATCGGAAGATGTTGCGTGCTTACAAAACAATTGAATCTCAAAACATGAAAATGCTTAAGGATGTCTGGGTGGATGGACCCTTGGTCTCTGACACGTTACTCAAGATCAGTAGCTTTGTCACCATTGTTGGACCTTATACACACACACACACTTAATATAGGTTTGTTGAGCAGAATTGAAAAGCAGTCATGGTATAAGACCAAGAAGGGATTCCTGTTCAGACATGGGTTGGATCCCATGATCTCTGTCATCTCTTCCAATTCAGAAATTCTGTGATTCTGATTTTGTTAAAAGTCTCTTGTTCCACTCCTTAGGTCTGCCATAATGTTCAGCCTGAAATGGCAACCCAAGGACACTGGTAGGAGATAGAATCCTGGGATCTTAGAAATTACTCAGTCCAACTTCCTCATCTTATGGATAGTAGATGAGAGGAGGGAAGTGTTTTGTTCAAGATCCTATAGCTAGTAGTTAAGCTGGAATTTGTATCCAAGTCCTCCAATCCAAATCCTTTATACACTAGACAGTAATGTCTCCTGGTTTGAGGAGATCCCAAAGGCCTTCCTTTGGAAAGGTTTGCTTCTGAATGGCTTTGGCTAACTGATAAGTACAGGCAATCCCCAGTTTATATCCTCAGAACTTTAATTTGAAAGGGACCTCAGGAGCCATCTAGTTCAACTCATGGATTAATGAAAATCTCTAAAACCTTCCTGATAAGTGACAATCAAGTCTCCAATGAGGAGGAACAACTAGAAATATTGAAACATAGAACCTTCAAGTTAGAAGAGATCTTAGAATCTACTGAGTCTAATGACACACTCAACCACAATACCTGCTATAGCATCTTTTAGTAAATCTTTAACTGATTTTTCCCCCTTAAGATCTAGAATGTGGAAGAAACCTTTTTTTCTGGAAGTAACCTACTCCATTTTTTAATAAAGAGCTATTCCGTGGCACATAGATTGCCTAGTCCCAACTGCCCTCCATTTTTCATGGTTCTTTCAAGCAGAACAAGCCCTCTTCCACATTGCACTTGCTCAGTGACAGTTATCTGGCTTCCCCTACGATTTCCCTTCTCCAGGTTAAACACTTTCATTTCCTTCAGAGGGTGAGAACTTGGAGAACTCCTCCATCTTGGTCATTCTTCTCTGTACATTCTCTGACTGGTCAGCATCCTTCCCTAGAAGTAAATGCAGTACACCAGGTGGCATCTGATTATGGCAGGGTACAGAAGGGTTATCCCCACCCTAGTCCTGGACACTGTCTCCCAATGCAGACTAAACTCATTCACTTTCTCAGCTGACATTTCACTGCTGATTCATAATGATCCTGCAAAGCCACTAACCCCCCTTTCCCCAGATCTTTAAAAACAACAATTTCCTAGGAATGTCTCCCTCCATCTTGCCCTTTTGATGCTGACTTTTAAAAACCCAATTAGAAGTTTATATTCCTGACAATTCAATTTTCATTTTATTAGATTTCACCAAACATTCTAGCCTGTCAAGATCCTTTTGAACCCTGATTTCATAATCCATTGTGTTAGCCATTCCACTTAGCTGTTTTTCATCTGAAAATATGACAAGGATACTGATCACTTCCTTTTATGAGCAATTGCTAAAAATGTTAGACTATATGGATCCCTGGGTACTCCACAGTAGACCTCTTTCTAAGTTAACAAAGAACCATCAATGGCTACTTCCCAGGTTGAGCCATTCAAGAAGATCTAAGTCCACCTAACTACTCTATCATCCACCCCAGATCTTCTCCCCTTTCTTGTAAGAATAACATGGGAGATTCTGTCAAATTATTTATGCTGTTCAGTTGTGTCTTAGTCACTGTGCCCCATTTGGGGTTTTCTCGGTAAAGATACTGGAGTAGTTTACCATTTCCTTCTCCAGCTTATTGTACAGATAAGGAAACTAAGGCAAACAGGGTGAAGTGACTTGCTCAGAGTCACACAGTTAGTCAGTGTCTGAGGTTGGATTTGAACTCAGGTCCTCTTGACTCCAGTCCCTGCACTCTATCCACTGCCCCACATAGCTGCTCCCTTTGTCAGATTCCAGCCCTTTCCAAACCTTACCACAAGACTAAACAAGTCCCACTCACTATAATACTGTGTATCCCATCATTCTTTGATTATGCACCTACAAAACTAACCACCTCAGTCTCCTCCTTTCCTCAAAATCCCTGTGATCACAGAACTGACTGTGTATGTTAGGCCAGGGTTCTCTGGGAACAGAATGAGTCTGAGACTTCTATCTCCATTTCTCTTCTAGAGGAATATCTTTGATTTTTCTCCTCCTTTTGCTCTGGAGTACCAGAAGATGCTGGGATGTGGAGTTGGGAGAAATCTCTAAGATGGCCCAATCCATTTCCTTCATTTTGCAAATAAGGAAACTGAGGCAAGAGAGAGATATGCCCCAGAGAATTAGAAGCAGATCCAGAGTTGAAACTCAAGTCTTGCACTCTCAATCTGACGCTTCTTGACAAATCCAGAAAAACATCTTCCATGGATTTTGGACTTACTGTTGCTGTTACATTAAGGGTCTGAGAGAAAGAGCAGGGCTCTTTGTCTTTTGGTGCTGTCCTCGCTACCTTGTAATGTTGAAGTCATAGACTATAGACCCTAGAATTGGAAGGCGTGTTGGACATGCTCTAGTCTGACCTTCTCTTTTTACAGTTGAGGAAACCGAGGCAGGGACAAATTAAGTGATTTACCCAAGGTCACACAGGGATTAAGTGGAGGAGGGATTTGAACTCCAGACTCATGACACCAAGTCCCCAGCTTGAGGGTAATGAAGGTGGGGTGGGGTTGGGAGTATCAGCTGAAAGATCTGGGGAGCTGGGAAGAGTAATAGAGGGAAAAAGCAGAGTCAAACCCAAATCCCTTTAGCAAAGGCCAAGTTATTTCAAGCATCACTGCACACAAGAGTAGGGACTAGTACAGAGTTAATGTGGCTGGAGGCAGATGGTGGCCCAGGAGGTGAGGGGAAATGCAATGGAGTCCCAAGGGAAATCTCTGCAGGAAAGACTGGGTTTAAGGGTGGCAGGGTTATAGGATGGTGCCAGGCTTCCAGTAGCTCTGTACTGATCATTCACAAAGGGGAAGTGGGGGGCTGGGGAAAACCAATAACAAACAACCACTACCTGAAGAATCAATTCCTCAGGTTACAGAGCTGTGCCTGCCACCAGGGAAGGCAGTTCCCTTTATCAAAATGGGGGTGGGGTGGCTTAAACCTCACAGTCCCTAAGAATGCTCCCTGTTCTGACAGTCCATGTTCCAAAGCTTCTCCAGTTCTGACATTGAGTTCTAAGCCCCCTCCCTGCTCTGAATTCTCTGTTCTGAGGCCCCTCCCAGCCCTGACATTCCCTGCTCTGACATCCCTCCCAGCTCTGACATTCCTTGTTCTAAGGTTCTTACCAGCTTTGACATCCTATATCCCAAGGTTCCTTTGAGCTCTTGAATTCCATTTTCCAATGGCATCTCTATCTAGGAAATTATGCTCTACGATCTCTCTCAGCACTGACCTTTTGTTTTCTAATTCTCATTCCAGTTCCATTTCCTGTTCCAAGGCCCCTTCCAGTCCTGACACTGTGAAATTCTGACCATTTTCCATCCCCAAACAGCAGCTGGAAGTCCTTTTTGAATGGGTGGGATAGCAATGGAAACAAAAGAGAACATTTGGGCAAATGCATCTTGAGGAAGGTGGGAGAGGAAGGAATGAAATCAATCCTGACACTGAGAGGGATTCCCCAGTGCCCTGATTATTGGGTCAGAGGTGATTGGGAGTGGAGTCAAGCCTCCATGGGCACACAGATTTCCCTTGAGCCCTAAGCATCCTCTGTCTCATAGCCCCTTGAACAACCAGACTCACAAAAGAGCTGTGTTTGAGCTGAGAATTTTCTGATTTTTTTCACCCTGTTAACCTTTGAATAATTCTAAATTTCTGTAAGAAACACTGATGAGGGAGGTTGTACACTCCTATGCCAAATTAAATAATTGTCCCATATTCTCTTACTGAGACTCCTGACTCTCAGGATGTTTTCCTCCTTGGAATAACTAGGGAGAGAGAAATGAAACTGGAAAACTGAGGAGCAGTTATAAGGACTGTCCACTCTGATGTGTCCCACTACTCTCAAAATAAGAAGATAGCTCACTCATATGGGGCTGGCTGTTAGATAATAATGATGGAGAATGGGGAAGGTAGAGAATTCACAATGGAAAGGGTAGACATCTTGTTGTTAAGTCATTTTTCAGTCAAGTCCAACTTTCTGTGACCTAATTTGGGGTCTTCTTGGCAAAGATCCTGGAGTGGTTTGCCATTTCCTTCTCCAGCTCATTGTACAGATGAAGAAACTGAGGCAAACAAGGTGAAGTGATTTGCCCAGGGTCACACAGCTAGTCAGAAGTCAGATTTGAACTCAGGGAGATGACTCTAGACCTGGTGCTCTATGCACCATGGCACCACCCGGTTGCCCTTTGTGAATAATGATGATGATGATGACTAACATTTCTACAGCACCTTAAGCATGGAGAAGCATTGTAGCCTGGCCAGTAGCTGGCCTTGGGATCATTCAAGTCTTGCCTCTAACTCATTGACCTTGTGACTCTGGGCAAGTCATAACTTCTTGATGTTCTAGGCAGTTCTCTGATTATAAGTTGTGAGAATGGGCTGAAAGATTTTCCTCATCTGGAGGGTTACTTATACCAATGACATCAAAGATTCAGTTTGTATCCTTAAGGGTTAGAAGCCTTATCTCCTCTGATGTTGTCCCCACCCTGGTATAGACCCTCATCACCTCACTTCTAGATTATTGTAATAGCTGCTGGTATCTGTCTCTGCCTTCAGTCTCTCCTTGCTCCACTCCATCTTCCACTCAGCTACCAAAGTGATCATCTAAAAATTCAGATCTGACCATGTCACCCACCCTTCCCTTATCCCCACTCAAAGACTCTGATGGGCCCCTATTGCTTCCAGCATCAAATACAAAATCCTCTGTTTGCTACTTAAAGACCTTCCTAACCTAGTCCCATCTTGCCTTTGCAAATCTTCTCATACTTTTCTTTCCTCCACTTATTCTATTATGTAGCAACATTGGCCTCCTTGCTGTCCTTAGCACACAACCAATCATCTACCACCTCCATGTCATTGCACAGTGGCTTTCTCTCATGCTTGGAATGCTCTCCCTCCTCATCCCACCTCTTAGCTTCCCTGGCTTCTTTTAAGACTCAGCTCAAATCCTGTTTTCTTCAAGACACCTTTTTTGGGTCTCTTCCCTCAATCCCCATTCCTTCCCTCTGGATTGAATGCCATTTACGCTGCATATATCTGTGTGAACCCATCTCCCACCTTTCCCTCATTGGACTGTGAATTCCTTGAGGACAGGGAATATTTGTGGCCTTTTTTGGAATCCCCAGTGCTTAGTTTAGTGCCCGGCAAATAGTAGGTGCTTAACAAATGGTTTTTGACTGATTCACAACAATCCTGTGGGTTAGTATTATCACGCCCATTTTAGAGCTCTGAAAAGTGATTACCCAAGGCCATGTAGCAAATAGATCTGGGATCCCAAGCCAGCTCTCTCCTGATTCCAAGAACCACTATGCTAGGGCACCTATGCTTAATTATGAGAATGATGAAGAGAGAGGAAAATGGGCTGACACAAACCCCAGTCACAATGGTGCTTTGTAAATCCTAGTAGAGCTGGCTTCCTGGATAAGTAGCCATAGATCACCCTAGATGAATCCTCATCTCACCTCCTTTTCAACATGGCAGAGAGAGGAATGTAAGCCCCTCAAACCAGTAGGATGTGAGGTCCTTGAGGGTAGGAACCACTTAATTTCATTTGACATTTTATCATCAGTGCCTATTAATGTATTTGGCATACAATAGGCATTTTATAAATGTTTGCTTGACTGAATGGAACTTCATTTAAATTCTTGTTGAATTGATAAGAGATGGATTGATGGAAGGAGAAGGCCAACAGTGGACCATTGGGCCCATGGAACCTAAGTTCATAGATTAAGAACTGGAAAGGACCTTTGAGGACATGTTGTCCAACCCTCCTCATTTTACAGTTGAGGAAGCAGAGTCCTAATCAAGGAGAGTGTTTTGCCCAAAGTCATCGAGGTAGTAAGTTGGAAAGCCTACAGTATTTGAACCCAGTATAGTGTCCAGTTGAACCCACAGAGAAAGCCCTATTTACCATTATAGCCCAGGGAAGTGGGTGTACGCAGTATCTGGATGCACCAGGTGGGGTCAGTCTTAGTGTCTCAAACCAGGCTTGTCTCAGAAGGAAAGGAGGCCAGTCTTTCATAGACTTTGTGCTCCGAGAGGTGAAAATAACCCTCTACAACTAAGACTCATTTCATCTCATTTACTTAAATTCCTGCATGTGTCTGCCTGTTGGGGGTGGGGGTGGGGGTGGAGTGGAGGGGGGCATGTCTCTGGAGATTGCCAGCCCACGAGTTCCAGGTGCCATTGTGATTGAGTCAGCTGAAAATCCCACTCATCCCAGATGCTCCTCATCTATCATTAGACAAGCTCGTCTTAGTGCTCCCTCTGCCACAGGCTGCAAAGACCAGCCCTGCCAGGAGGGGTAGAGGGGTAGGGGGCCAGCTTGGCCCTCCTAGACTTGAACTCCAAGAGTAGCAGAAGGTCTGACTTCAGCTCTTCTCTCCTACATCTTTAAGTCTAAAGGAGAAGAGGATGCCCTTCAGGTGGGGCTGTAACAAATTAAATCTGATTATCAGTGCCCTAGCTTCTCATGGGCGGGCCTGGCATTCTTCTGGGAACCCTGTGGTGCCCAGGCCAAGGTTTATCAAATGGAAAAACAAACATCCTGATGACGCAAGGTTTCCAAGGAGAGGTATTGGGCAGAGACTGTGTCTGAGTGATACTGAACATTTGGAATGTGGGAAGGAGCAGAGAGAGGCAGTCCCTGGCTCATCTTCCAGTCAGAATCACAAGAGCATGGATTCTGAGCTGATAGAGGCTATTGAGCCCAACAGCCTAATTTTGCACACATGGAACCTGAGATCTGGCAAGCTGGGGGCTTGTCCATTGTCATACACCTAGCAAATGTCAGAGGCAGGATTGAAAACCGGAACTTCCTGATTCCAAATCCGGTGCCCTACCCGTTATGCAATGCAGTCTCTGGAGCTGCAAAGGATCTAAGAGGTCAGCCACTTTACAGATGAAGAAACTGAGGTCCAGAGAGGGAAAGCATCTTGCCCCAAATCATTTGAGCAGTAAGTAGGAGATGTAGAAAACAAATCCTGAGTCTGATGCCCCAGCTACACTACCGAGCTTCCTGATAGAATCACAGAATGTCAAGGGTGGAAGGGACCATGACATCATCAATTCCAATTATTTCCCCCTTCATTTCCCACCCCTGCTCATTCCTCCCTCATGAAAAAGTAAGGCACAAAATGAGTTATCCAAGTTCATGCAGTTGAATCCCACCCTACAGCTATTCTGAGCCCCAGGGGAGCCACTGGTGATATTTAGGTTTCAAGCACTAAGGGAGCAGTAAAAACTTAAACAGATTCTTACCTATGTCTTCTCTTTTTGGAGAAAGACCTGTGGAAAACAAACAAAAAACCACAATGGCATCTGGTCCTCCATTCCTTGAGAGGGAAGCATACACATATTTCTAATATTTCACAGCATCTTAGAGAACTTCTATCCTTCTCCCTCCCCCTCCCGTTCCCCATTCCCTGTCCAGGTTAAGACACTATGTAATTTAATGAAGAACCCCAGGCAGAACTTAGCAGTTCACCCAAACTCCATAACCCTCAGGATATAGATAAGCTGGGTTAGCTTTGCCCTTGCTGGGAATAAGGTTAGCAATATATGAAATTTCTACATCTCTTAAAGGTTCTCAAGACATTTTGAATACATTCTCATTCTCTCTCTCTCTCTCTCTCTCTCTCTCTCTCTCTCTCTCTCTCTCTCTCTCTCTCCCCCTCTCTCCCCCTTCCTCCCTCTTTCTCTCTCTTTCTCACAACCAAGTTATTTAGATACTGCTGTAATTCTGATACCTCAAATTACTAAAAAGGAAACTGAGGTTCACAAGATTTTCCAATTCCACAGGCAGGATTTGAACCCAGGTTTCTTTTATCTCCTGGTCTCTTTCCATCATTCATTGCTAAATACCAAGAAATCTAAAATGGCTATTAGATTCAGTTCTGCACTAGTGATGCACATTGGAGTACATTTTGTATGCACACTGGTGGATAGGTAGGGGGGTTAAGGGTACATTTTGGAAGGATCATGAATACGCCCAAACTAGATTTGATCTATGTGACTTTCAGCAAATCACCACCCTTTCTGGGTCTCAGTTTCCTTATCTGAAGAATGAGGTTCTTTGACTTGATGACCTCCATGATCTCTTCTGATTCTAAAAGTTGTGATGCTATGGGGTGAGAGAAGGGAGAAACAGCCTGGAACAGTGGAAAGAGCATTGACCTCAGCATCCAAGGATCCAGGTTCAAATCCTACCTTTGCCTCTTGCTGCCTGTATGACCTTGGATAAGCTACTGTACCTTGTTGAACTTCACTTTCTTCATCTTTAAAATTGGGTCATAGAACTAGATGACCCCTGAGGTCTCCTTCTGGATCTAGATTTGTTATCCTATAGTCACATTATCCTGGCCATCATACCACTGGATAGCTCCCAAGCATAGAGTACTATCATTTGCAGTGTACTTTCCAATCATTGTCTCATCCGAGATAGCACAGTGCCTGATACATAGGAGGCTCAATAAATACTTATGAATTGAATTTAAAGAGAGGGGTATGACAATAAACACGCTGGCCTTTAAAGGTTCATCTTACTCTCCCTCTCTCCTCCTGACCGCTGCCTTCTACAGAGATGCTGCTCAACATCTCTATGCCTCATTTCACAGTGCCTGAAATTTCACCATCAGGCATTCATCCATTCATTAAAAAACCAAAACAAAAAAACAACCTCCAAGCAAACCCAAAACCAACCCAAAACAAAAGAGGAGAGCTGACAAAAGCCCAAACAGGAACACCTTTGGAGTCAGGACTCCAACAAGGACAGCTCTCTCTTTAACATGATTGTGACCAAGTGCTGGGGATAGCTCTGCTTTGGATTCTTAGATAGGGTCCCAAACTCACTTATTGGTTGGTTTCTAAGGGTTCTAAGGGCCATTCTTGGATTCTCTATTAAGGAGAGGGTTCAGAGGAGGTGAACCAGGATGGTGAAGAGTCTTGGGTCCATGCCCTATGAGGACTGGTTTGAGGAACTAGGAATGTTCAGCCTGGGGAAAAGAACACAGGGCTACCTATCTGGAACTATTGAAAGAACTGTCATGTGGAGGAGGAGGGAGCAAAAATAGTTACAAAAATTCAGTTCAGACTGGGTATCAGGAAAAACTGCCAGTCAATTAGAGCTGTCCCAAAGTGGGATCATATGCTTGAGATGTACTTGGTTTCCCTTCTTGAAGGTTTTCCGGCATAAGCTGAATGACTAGCTTATTGGGTATGTTATAGTGATGATTTCTTTTGCGTATTTGTTAGGCTGAATGGCTTCCAATGTCCCTTCCAAATTTCAAGTTCTGTGAAGAAAGCCTCTGTTCTCCACCCCTTCAGGACAAACTAGCTTCATTGCCTTTTTTGATAAAGTTATGAAACTCTAAGATAAAGGGAACTGTGTCAATATAGTTTACTTACATTTTAATGAATTACTTGGCCTCATGGAATTCTTGGGAATAAGATGGAGAGATGTGGGCTAAATGATAAGTGGATTTGTAATTGACTGAATGACTGGACCCCCAACATAGTCACTGATGATTTGATGTCACCTTGGGGGAAGGGCTTCATTGGGGTAGTCCAAGGGCCTAGCCTTGTGCTGTTGAGTATCTTTATCAATGACTTGGGTAAAAGTGTAGATGACATAGTTATCAAACTAGCAGATGGCATAAAACTGAGAGGACTGTCTCACATGCTGGATGATACAGTCCTGATGTTGGAAGAAAAGATTTCAATAGACAGTACATTAGGATGAAACTAATAAGATGACATAAAATGGGGATAAATGTAAAGTTTTCTAGCCAGGTTCAAACAATCAGTTTCACAAGTGCAAGACGGTAGAGGTTAGATGCTCTCTCAGGATCTGGAAGTTCTGATAGAATGAATCAAGAGCTCCTCAGTATGATAGCCCCTCAAAAGCTGATCCAACCTTAGATAAGTTACATTAGAAGAGGGAGAGTATCCAGGATAAGGAAGGGAATGTAAATTCATTGAGGGCAGGATCATCTCTTTTTTACCCCATACATGTACCCCAATATCTAACAGTGCCTGGCACACAGTAGATGCTTTGCAAATGTTTGATTGTTGATGGATCAATTGACTATTCCATTGTGTTCTGCCTTGGTCTGACTCCATCTGAAATACTGTGTCTGGATCACAGGGAAGGCACTGTCTGTCTGGAGAGTATCCAGAGGAGAGAACCAGAGAGATGAAAGACCTTGAAATGCACTAGTGGAATTTCATGAGTAAGTAGATTTAGACCCATTGTAATCAATGATCCATTTTGACCTGGGAAAGCTATTGTCCTTATTTGGGGTCAATTTCCTCCATTGTTAAATGAGGGGATTAGATTAGATGGTTTAAAAGCCTCCTTTTTACTTTAAAGTCTGTGATCTACTTATGGTATGGACACATAAATGATCACTCTCTTCTCTCTTCTAAGCTCCTAAAGACATAAAATCACAAAGATTTCAAACTGAAAGGGTACTGGAAGAGGAAATCAGCTCAGAAAGATGTGACCTACCCAAGGTCACATACATAGGCTGTCAGTAGAGAAACAAAGGGATGGTGAACAGCGAATTCACAAAACCATCTCTTCTGTTTTCCAAACCATGTGTAACTCAACCCTTGGATGCTTCTGGCCAATTGTACTTGCGACTCAGCACGAAAAACTCCTGAGGTGAGGAAATACTTGTACACTGAGTAGGAAGAGCTCAAGGCTGATTGGCCAACCTTGAAAATGAAAATGACCTTGCCCCTGACTCTTTTCTCTCTGGCTTCTGGGTAAAACAGGATCATTTCAAACCTTTTCTATTGGGGGAGTGGAGCAAGGGTCAGCTCACTCTACCTTCCCACCCTGACTTCCATATGTCCATGAGAACATGGCAGCTAAAGCCCATGCCTTTCCCAGGTGAGCTTGATCCTGGGTTTGGGGCAACCTCTCCTGTGTTTGATCTTCCATTAATATAAGTGCCCAAATGGCAATCTTGGCTATAAAATCTGAGATTACTGTGTGTGTTGGACAAGTTCAGGCTCTTGGATTAATTACTTGGACCTTACTAGCAGCTGGGAGAAGAATCTCCAACAAAGGGGAAGGGGAGGAAGTGAGCAGTTTAGATAGTGCCTACCATGTGCCCAGTACTAAGCTAAGACTTCACAAACATCATCTCATTTGAGACAAGGTGACCGCTGTCAGGACTATAAACTCAACCCCTGGCCTGGCTTTTGAGAATACATAGGCTATGAAAAGATCAGTGCAGAGCTGAGGTGAAATGTGGAATCCTGTTTGGTAGTCCCAGAGACTTTTTAATATTCTGATGCGCTGATTCAACCACTTGGCCGATTGCAATAGTAATTATAATATTGAGTTACTGATTGTCTAACACTTGTTTATGTGAGTCTTTTGTGTCTTTTAGAATTTCTTTTGTGGGTAGGAAACAAATAGCTGTCCCATACCTGACTCATGTTGTGAATTGAGTTCCTTTCTGCTCTCCTTTTTAGGAGATTCTAGACATAAACGTTTTAGAGAAGACAGGCACCGGCACCTTTGTTATTAGTGAGTAATTTCTCATTTGTGCCCAGATCTTTGTGACCCTATTTGGAGTTTTCTTGGCAAAGATACTATGCTATGTTGTTTTTCAGTCATTTCAGTCATGTCCAACTTCCTGTGACCCCATTTTGAGGTTTTCTGGGCAAAGATAATAGAGTGGTTTCCTATTTCCTCCTCCCGCTGATTTTACAGATGAGCAAACTGAGGCAAACAGGATTAAGTGACAGGTTTTCACAGTTAGTAAGTGTCCGAGGCCAGATATAAATATCTCACTTGATCCTGACAACAACCCTAGGAGGTAGGTGCTATTATTATCTCCATTTTTACAAATGAGTTAACAGAGGTCAGGTATCTTGCCCGGGGTCTCACAGTTAGAAAGTGTGAGAGGCCAGATTTGAAGTTAGGTCTTCCTAACCTAAGACTAACTAACTAACTAAACTAACCTAACTAAGAGGTGTAGCACTCTTTTCACTACCACAGGAAAGCTGAATACAATTTTTTCAGACTTTTTAATGAAACTTTACTTATTAAAGAGAAAAAAAACGAACAAAAAACGACTCTCCCAACTATTTTGACCTTTAAATTTCATATAAACCCAACAAAGAAATCCATTACTCCGGGCCCAAAAGTGTCCCATACTCAGGAGGTGATAATTGAGGGGGAAAGCAGTGCCTGGGTCACTCTAATCAGGCTTAAGTGAAAATACTAGCAGGTATCTTGGGGACTCTGGGGGTTTTATGTACTTGATAGGCTGCAGGAAGGGGAAAAAAGAAAGGTCAGACAAGATCATCTGCAGCTGCTCACTCAGCAGGTTCCCATGGATTCAACACTAGAACTGACAGAATCCTTCCAGAAACCATCTGGTCCAGCCCTCTTGTTTTACAGGTGAGAAACTGAGGCAAACAGAATAAGTAACTTGCCCAAGATCACACAGTTGGTAAATGTCTGTGGCAGAATCTGAACCCAATACTTGCTGACTCCATATCTGGTGATTTATCTACCCCATGTTGCCTCTTGGTTTCCAAAACCCCCCAGTTTACTGCTCTTTCTCCAGCCCCCCTACCCCCACCACCTCCCCAGAGCTGTTGACATTCAGCCACATTATTTGCTCAGGATCCAGACATGACCTTGGTCATGGAAAAGTAGAGACCTTTTTGTCAATCTCTTCATCTATCCTCAAAGACCCGGGGAAGGACTATCCCACAATACTCTGCCCACCTAATTCAAACATAGATTATTAGTAACATCCAGGCTGAGTTGCCATAATAAGAATCTGGTACCTTAAGCTCTGCAAAGCATTTTGTACACAGTATTTGCCTTGATCCTCACGATAACCCTGGAAGGTAGCCATAATTATCACCCTCATTTTGTAGAGAAGAAAGCTGAGGTTCACAACCAGAGAAGTTTTGACTTCCTCAGGTTCCTAAAGCTATGCAGTGCCTAAGGGAGGATTTGAACCAGTTTCCTCATTTCCAAGTCCAGTGCTCTATCCACTGTGCCATCTAGCTGCTTGCAGTGGCAGAGATTGATGGCTTTCTCACTCTACTTCTGGTGCCCCAGGGTACACATTTCTAAGATGGCAGGGCAGGATCAAGAGTAGGACCGGAGCCATGGAAGGAAATTGACAGGCACAAAACCTGACCATGCTCTTGTCAACAACATGTTCAATCCACTGGAAGCTAAATTTACCAAGAAGGGAGGCATTTCCCACTCCCCTGACCTCCTAGGAAGGAAGGACAACCCAAGGTCAATTCCCCGCCTTTCCTTTTCTTAATTACATCCCTTTGATCTTTTCCCACACTAAATAAACCCCTTTCCTTCCCTGCCAGGTTTCCATTTTTTAAATATTTGCTTTGCTTGTTATCTTCTCTTTCCTCAGTTGTCACTTAGCTGAGATGTATTTATTTTCCATCTTTAATCTTTCTGCCTAAGTCAGTTCCTTCCCCGCCCTTCATCTTTCAGGCTGTTTTTGACCAAAACAGCAGTTTTTATTTCTGGAACCAATCCCCTCCTTCTCCCATCCCCAATCCCAGGTGTTTTCATGATGACTTCTCGAGGTTGAATTTTTCCAGGTGGGGAAATGGTTTAGGAAAATTGGTCAGGAATTAGAATCTCAGAAGATCCCTGGACCTGGGAGGTGGAGCCTCGTGGGTCAGCGTTGTGCGCCAGAGGGATCCGGAGTCCAGTGGACTGATGCCAGGGTCCCTGGCATTCCATTAAGTCTTACTTACATCTTTTTGGATGCCAATGTCCTCTAAAGCACATCTCAGGGGCTATCTGCAACCCAAGCAAGGTCTTCCCCGATCCTCCCATGTATCAATTCACATTCCCTTTTACAATTACTTTGTAGGAATATTTTGTATTTACTATCCTCACCAATAAAGTGTCCTGTCTTTCAGGACAGATACTGTTTCATTTGGGTTTTTGTATTACCAGGGCCTTGCTCATAGAAGACTTTTTTTTTTAATTCTTAGTGCTTGGTACTAATGGATGCTTATTTAATTAATACTTAATATTTACTTGATTGATATGATAACACCTTCCTCCCCTTTCCCCTAGCAGTATATGACCTCCTAGAGGGTGTCTTGTGAACCTAGAACAGTGTCTGGCTCCATGACACCTTCCAGGTACCCCCAAAATGCTCCATGGATTGAAGGTGGTCCCCATCAGGAAGAATAGGTTGTATATAGAATTGTGTGTGCATATATATGTATATATACAAAATATAGTATATACAATATATGAAATTTAGCATATATAAAATATAGCATATATAATATAGTATATATAACATTATAGTATATAAATAGCATATAGTATGTACATATATAATACAGAAGTATATAGAATTGTAATATTTGCCGAGGGATGCCAACATGACCCCTGGTCTCCCATTCTCTTCTCTTCCAGCCATTCAAACTTAAGCTTCCAGGAATGAGGAAGAATACCTGTTTCTCTTGCGCTTCTTAGAATTTTTCTTCTTCTTCTTTTTTACTGGAGATGGACTATAGGAAGGGGACCTGCCAAGGGAAAGGAATACAGCTTAAAAAAGGACTTATGAAGGAGGGGCTTGGAAAATGAAAATTAACAGCTCACATTAGGTCTAATGCTCTGGAGTGTACAAACTGCTTTTCCCACAACAACCCTGTAAGGTAGATGGTAACACAGTTTTTTGAATTTAAAAAAATTGATACATTTTGTTTAGTCTTTCCCTGCATTTCCAAATATCTTCCTCACCCTTTCCCAGAGAAGAATTTTCTATAATAAAGAATAAAAAAAAGAGGAAGGGTTCTTCACGTGTATAATGCATATCACATAACTTGCCTTCTCAATGAATGGGGAAGGGGCTGGAAGGAGGGAGAAAATTTGGAATTCAAAATTAAAAAATGAATGTTAAAAAATTTATTCAGAGGATAGAGCACCTGCCCTGGAATCAAGAAGATCGAGTTCAAATCTGACCTCAGACACTTCCTAGCTTTGTGACTCTGGGCAAGTCACTTAACCGTAATTGCCTCTCAAAACAAAACAAACATTTTAAAAATAAGAGATAAAGAGAAAAAGTAACACAGTTAAGTTAAACTACACAGCAGCAGAGTCTGACAGGATGGGCAACAGTCCACATCCATAGCCCACTACTCAAGAACAAAGCAAATAATATTATCCTATTTTACAGATGAGGAAACCGAGGCACAGGGAGAGGACGTGACTTAACTGCAGTCCACCCCCCAGGAAACTTCAGTACTGGGACCTGAACTCAGGGATTCGAACTCCAAGTGCAGCTCTTTTTCTGTCTCAGGTTGGATGCTGGGGATATGTTTGAAGCAGCCCCACTCCTGAAAGGGGCTGTGGGGGGGAGTGGTGGAGCGGTTCAAGGACTACAGCTCAGGGGAGCCACCAGCCTCTAGCGCAGGTGGGATTGATGAGGTGGGAGGGGAAGGAGGAATGATTTCTCACCAATGAATTCTGGGAGATAATGATGGCACTATCGCAGGTGAGGTCGGTAGAGCAGAAGGAACAACTGAGTGGGCAAGGGGTGGGGGAGGGAGGACCCCTCCACTTGTCTCCCTGTGGAGCCTGGTTCTTCTGGATGCGCTTTGCTCTCTTCTCTCGCCATGTTCAATTGAATGTATTGAACAGCGGAGGATCACTTTTCTGCCATCCTCAAGCCGCATGAATATTCTAATGACTGCTTTTTAACTTAATGTGGTCCTGAGGGGGCTGAGTTTGTCCATACTGCTTACAGCATGACTACACCCGGAAGCCTGCACTTCTAAACATTTCCATCTTTACCTGCCTCTAGTCAGCTTATGAAAATGGGAGAGAAGGTCAAGTTCCTGGGAGCCTTGCCTTCTGCATGGTCAGGAGGGTAGAGAGAATACATGGGACCTGGGAGTGGCCTCAGAACAGGGAATGTTGGAGCTGGGAGGGGCCTTAGAACAGGGGATGTCAGAGCTGGGCTTTGGGGCGGTGGGTTGGAGTGAGACCTTAGAGATGATTCTATCCAAACTGAGGTACAGAGAAGTGACTTGTTCAGGTACTAACCACACCAGGTTTTGTCCTCTTGCCTAGAGTTTCCTTCAATATGACCAAAGTTGCTAACAGACAGATGATATGGACTCTTACCTTTTCAGAGGAAAGCACCTGGCCACTAGGCTCTCCTCCTTCCTCTCCTCACCCCACCCCAAGCAGGCGCCTCTGGTAAAACTCCCCTTCCTGCCTAAATCCAGCAAATATATATTATGTGCTGACCATGTGCTAGGTGCTATACTGGGCGCTTAGGAGGGAGAGACAAGAGGAAGGTAAAATAGTCCTTGCCCTCCAGGTGCTTGTATTCTCAGAATATATTCATGGGCTGTGGCTCAAGGCCCTTCACAGTCCCTGCTACACAACTCATGAACCCCACTGTGAATGATCACTGACCTCCAGGATGTGTGGCCATGGTCCAAGTGGCCTAGGCACCCTACATGGGGCTCTCCTGAGGAGAGCTCCGCAGAATTTGTGGCCTATAGTCAAGGGCTCCTCCCAACCCATTTAATAGGCATTCAGTAAACATTGTGTTCTTGTGATAGAGATAAAAAGACAAAACGAAACGTTTCTTAACCACAGCAAGCTGACTATCCACCCTGTCCACTGGTCCCAACTTAGCGCCCTTTTTTGGCTGTATCCGAAGCACCGCTCCACCCACCCCCCCAGCCCAATCATCCACCAGGCACTTTTCCAGGTGGCATATGTAACATAAGTAAGACACCTCCTCTGATTTGTCTGGTTTGGAATTCTCCTTTACGGTCCAAGTCCCTAAAAGTTTAGATTAGATCTTTTGCACAGGGCTGACCAAAGGCAAAATTATGAAGATTGTTCTCCGTATCTAACGTGCTGGGATCTTTCTGGCGATAAGAAGTCCCTCCAATAGCCCAGGTGTTTGTTTCAATGAGGCTTTTTTTTCTAGGTGATTAAACTCTTTCTAAAAATTGTTCAGAAGCTGGCATCCCAGCATGCCTCAAGGCTTGGAAGTCAGTTTAACATCCAGGGAATTAAAAAAAACACTGCTCTTAGCATCAGAAGACTTGGGTTTGGACTATTCACTTCACACACATACACACACACACACACTCACACATACACATACTCACACTCACACATACACACACATGAAATTTTAAGAGGCAAAGGTAAGGAGGGAATGGCTTCTAGGCGTGGGGGACATTCTGTACAAAGGCATGGAGGTGGGAGATGAGTCCCCACTTTGACTATAGAGTTCCATTGTTAGTGGGAGCCCAAGGCTGACCCACGCACAGACTTCCTATCTCCTGGTGCTTTGAATTGTGGCAAGCCTTCCCTGTCTATTTCTGACCTTCCCCCCTATTCTTTGTGTAAAGTAGGGGCTAGAGAGAAGCTCATGTACCAGGTTGTTAGGGAAATCCACCTCCAGCTGAAAACCCATGGGAATGTGGAGCATTCTGGGGTTGCTCTCTGCTGCCGCCTGCAGGCTTCTGTGCGCACTGGTACTCATATTAGGAGCTGAGGCATCTTTTCCTCTGGAGGGTAACAGGACATGCTTGCCTCATCTTTTAAGGTCTCTGGTTCTAAAACCTTATTGTCCTGACTTTCTCCCCCATTCTGCTCTGGATGTGACAATATACTCTATAAGGTAAAGAGCCTCCTTTCCTTCTTTGCATACCCATTTCATTAGAAAGCCCTGGCATGGAAGGTGCCTAACCAAAGACTGGATGTTTCCTGAGGACAGAGACTGTTCATGTCTATCTTTGTATCTCCAGTCAGGCAAGGAGAATTTATTAAACTTCTTCTATATGCCAGGCACTGTGCTAAGTGCTTTGTATGAAGATGCCAAGGAAGGCAAAAGACAAGAAAAAAAAGTGGATAGTCTAATGGGAGAGACAAGATCTCTCCCTCTCTCGAGATATACTAATATCTGTTTATCAGTCTACTATATAGTTATCTATCTAGATACATATCTATCTACTAATTTACTGTATCTATCTATATTTACTAACACTACAGCTATCTATAGACATATTTGTTTCCATATGTATATTTATTAATCTACTATATCTATCTATATGTTTGCTAATATATATTTACTTATACCTATTTGCTAATTCACTATATATTTGTATATACATATATATTATATATATGGATTGATCTCTTTGGGTCTATCTTTGTCTCTCATTCTCTGTCTCTCCGCATCTGTCTCTGTGTCTCTCTGTCTGTCTCTGATAAATTGGAAGCAATCTCAGAAGAAAGTCATTAGATTGAGAAGGATCTGGGAGGTTTCTTGTAGAAGCTGAGACTTGAAGAAAGCCAAGAAGGCTTCCACAGACCTAGCCCAAACCTTGGCAGTGTGAGGTGCTTAATAAATGTCTGTTAGTAAATGTCATCTGTTTATATGTTCTATCTCCTGTGAAGCTATAAGCTTTTTGAGGATCAGAATTTTTTTTCATTTTTACCTTTCTATTCCCAGACCTTAGCATAGGGCTTGGCACATAGTAGGTTTTTAATAAAAACTTATTGATCGATTCATTGGCTCCCACTTAGAATCCCTTCAGGGCTGTTGAAATGTCCCATCAGCCCTGTGCTTCCTCCCAGATGGGGGATACCCTTGAGGCCCTCCAGTATCTGGGTCAGCCCACCTTTTCAGCCCTATCTCAAATCCCAGTGGACCTTAAGCTCCTTGAGAACCGGGGCTGTGCCATTCCTCAACGTATTCTTGGGGACTTCTATTCACATAATAGGACTAAATGAGGGTTTGTACATCAGATCGAATGCCTTCCTCAGCAATCAGAACCATATTGAATACACCTCCGGCTTCCCTTAATAACTTCTGATGGGATCAATACTTCATCTTGGAATGGCAAAGCTAGAAAAGATCAATCGAGTCAGTGTGGCAAAAAGCAGAGAACCTGAGCTCAAATCCCACCTCACTTACTACCTTTGTTACCTTAGACAAATCACTTAGCCTCCATAACTAGGGTTCTTCATGTATCAAATGAGAGGCCCCTTCTATCTTTAGCTTGGTGATGATAAGTTTATGTGAAATCAGATTTGGGAGTTAGGTTGATGAAGAATTTGAAGGATTCTGGTGTAGTGTGAAAAAGCACTGTATGGAGTTATAGGATTTGGGTTCAAATCCTACCTAAATGTCCTTGAACATAATCCTCCACCTCCCGAGATCTCAGTTGCCTTATCTCTAAAATGAGGGGGAAGGGTTGAACTAAATGATCTCCAAAGACCCTTTAAGTTCTAGCTCTAGAAAGCAATTAAAAGCATTTCTAAAGTGCCCACTGTGAGCCACCACTATCCTAGGATCTTGTGGATAAGGAAAATAGAAGGATGAATGGAAAGAACACTGCATTTGAAGTTGGAAGCCTGGGCTTAACCCCGGGGTCCACCACTGCTACCTGTGTTAGGTGCATCTTGTCCTTCTCCAAAGCCTCAGTTTGCTCATCTGTAAAATGAGGTGGTTAGTGTCATCACACAGCAACACTCCCCAGTGCAGCCAGCACCAGATTAAAATATAATTGAGAAAAATTTAACACAATAAATAAAAATACAGTAAAACATAGATAATGGTCATTTGTGATTTTCTAAAGCGATATGCAAAGGGCAGCCAGATAAGGCATTGTATAGAGCTCCAGACCTGGAGTCAGAAAGACCTGAGTTCAAATACAGCCTCAGAAATTTACTAGCTGTATGACCCTGGGCAAGTCATTGAATCCTATTTGCCTGTTTCCTCATCAGTAAAATGAACTGGAGAAGGAAATGACAAATCACTCCAGTATCTTCCTAAATGGGGTCATGAAGTAAAATCACTGAACAAAACCAAGTCAATATGCAGCTAGCAGGGATATTTAGGTGTGGCTTAAGCCCTTTCCTTTTGAATTTGTTCTCACTGGGCTAGAGGGCTAAGGCCCTTTCCATCTCTAGGTCATGGACCTGAGATGTCCCATGGAGTTGGGCATGTGCTCTGGTTGGCTCTGCACCAAGAAACATGTCATTTCAGGAAGTGTTTGAGGGCCTTTAATGACCCAAGCTTGTCTTGGTCAACGTTCCACCCCTGCAACAATCCGGCATGACTCTCTTGGTTGAGGTAAATCCAAACATTTATTAAATTCTCATGTAAGTGGGAGACTTTAGAGAGAGAAGAAACGATGTGCCCATTGGTCACACAAGTTCACACTCAGTTCCCAAATCCTGGCCTCCAGGTATCTTTCTTGGACTTGACCTCAGTGTGTGACTACTCCAGTTTAACACCATATAAGAGAACTAAAATATGTTCCCTCCTTTGGTTCTTCCTCCAAACCAGGAAGACCTCACCTCCTTCGCTTCTTCCGGGCTGATTTCTTCTTTTTTTTCTTGCCCCTGGAGGAAGGTGGTGGAGTGAAGTCCTTGTCTCGGAAAGCACTGCAGAGATAGATACAAAGGATGAGCTTTAAGGGAGCTGTAACTAAGGTGGGGCCACAGGTCTGGCACCAGGGTAGAGATGGTGCTGGCAGGACATTGGCTGCTTAGAAATAAAAATATTTTTAAAACCTTAGACATTTGCTGTTCAGGTTTGAATTGAGCCTGGGAAGCCTGGAAACTTCAACTTATATAGTCTGATTTCGAGTTGCCTGGGGCACTGAAGGGTTAACTGAATTCCAAGAGTCAACATGTCCAAATGCATCAGGTTTTGAACCAAGGTCATTCTGACCTTAAGGCCTATCCACTACAGTATATTGCCTCAGCTTTTAATTACTTATTTTGGTCTTCTCTCTCTTCCTCACATACCACACTATGCCTTTGCATTGGTCATCCCATATGCCTAGAATGAATTCTCTCCTTAAATCCCCCCCTCATGACGTACCTTTCTTAGTCTGGTGCATGATACATTTTAAGGACTTAATAACTGTTGATTGCTTAGCACCCAGCTCAAGCACCATCTTCAGCATGAAGTAACTGTTAATACCCTCTCTTACAAACTTGTTCAGTCATTGAAGTCATGTCCAGTGACTCTCCTTGACCATACTTGGGATTTTCTTGGCAGAAAAACTAAAGTGATTTGCCATTTCCTCCTCCAACTCATCTTACAGATGAGGATACTGAGGAAAATGGGGTTAAGTGACTTGCCCAGGGTCACTATGTCACTAGGAAGTATTTGAAGCTGAATTTGAAATCAGGTCTTCCTGATACCAGGCCCAGTGCTTTATCTACTGCTCACTACCTACAAACTACCTTGTATCTGTCTATTCACTTCATATGTATGCAGCATCTATTTTTATATTAATTTCTCTCCCCCATTAAAATGTAAGCATGTTGTGAGTAGACATTTTCTCATTCCTTTTTCTCTGCATTTCCAATGCCAAGCACAGAGTCTAACATTTAGGGAGCATTCAATAAATGCTTTAGCACTGGTTCTTTTTCTGTTGGTTTTTGTTTTTTATCAGACCTGTGATTTCACCCAGGTTGGGAACTCCAGGTGAAGAAATTCCCTCCACCATTGCAGTCCTGCTCCTCGTTGGCAATGTGAACTTGGACATGCCTAGATGCTGAGGACTGAAACACTTTGCCCAGGGTGGATCCTGACCCCAAGAATGGTGCTCCAACCAGTACTCTAAACTGTCTCTCCTTACTTCTCACGACCTCGAACAATTTGGCAGAACACTGACGAATATCTGCCATATTTCTTCCCTTGGAGGTAACATTCCAAATGACTTCCTTCTGGTCTGGTTGCCTCAGCATCAGCCTTGCAATTTCCACGGATCTTTGTCTGTAGCCCAACTTGATCCCTTGCCCTGGTCTATCCCCCAACATCTGAGATACATCTCATGCCCAGGGGGCAAACATGGCTATGGCAACCCTGCTCTTCTTGATCCCACCTTCAGGTTCCCAGGGACTATTGTCATTCCCCAGGGAATCTTGATCCAAGTCTATCCAATAAGCGGGGCCAACACTTAATTAACATTACATGCCTAATTTGGTCACACTTCAAATTAAGTATCTCAAATAAGGAGTTAATGTAGATCTAATGAGACGGGTGGTATGTTACCCAAGTGGCAATTGATTATATTCAACGTATTTATGGAGGTTAACAGCTCAGTAATAGATTTATTATTGCACGTTCAAATGGTTCACCTTGGTAAATAACTAGCTTTTTAAATAATTAATTGGCATTTAGGCCCCAAGGAGTCACGACTGCCTCTACTATTCTGACTACAACTCAATAAGGATGTAATATATGTTAAATAACAGCTGATTATTAAAAGCATATTTGCCAAGCTGTAATGGAATGAGAGCTGTCACCAATACTTTCTCCCCCTACCTTAAAAAGGCTCCATCCTTAGGAATAAGCATTTTTTCCCCATGCAAAGCATGTTCCAATTCAATTAAATTAAAATGCACAGGAGGTAGGTAAATGAACTCAAGTTATCTCCTGGATAATGGGACTGGATTGAGGGCCGTTAGACATACCATTTCAGGAGTAAAAAGGGATGATTTGGAATGAAGAGTCACTTGGCATTCAGCAGATGCAAATGTGGGCTAACCTCAATAATTTACCCTAACTAAGGGAAGGCCAATGACCCTGAAATGTCTGACCAGCAGGAATGGGAAAAATAAATGTGATTATGGAGTTGATTTGTTACACATTATTAAGCACCTACTATGTGTAGAGGTGGAGAAGATCTGAATTCAAGCCTTACCTCTTACCTCTGACCCCTGCTGGATTGATGACCTGGGTCTTTCTGACTTAAAGGCTGGCTTTCTACCTACAACTTCACCTTGAGTTGAATAGGAAAAGGCAAGTCTGGATTACTTTCAGGAAGTTGCTAAGCTCTTTTGTGGATCCCAAGATTTCCATAAAGCCAAGTCCCACCATTTTAGTATTAACATTTTACCATTGATACTATGTGACAATGAGTCCTGGAACATCACTGCCTCCCAGCAATTAAATAGAGACAGTAATGGAAACCCTGGCCTTCTTGACACATTGGAGAGACTCATAGTGGCTGTGGGCATGGTGCAATGGATCACTAACAAAGAAATTGAAAGAAGAATCAGGTGACAGGAAGAGAAGACAGGATGGGTACGTGTGGAAGGTGAGGGATGATCTCTAGACAACCAGAATGTTCCATGGGTACCTTGGCAATTTGGGGAGAAATCACAGAAGGCCTCTGCCATATTGGATAGACCTGCTGGGTCAAGTTGGTGGGAAGACATAGAAGAGACTGGTCAGACAGAGATGGGAGATACAGGTTGTAATGTACATGGTTGGGATCCCAAACTCATGGGAGCCCAGCTCTCATTTGTATTGGAGAGAACACAAAAAGAGACAAGTGTATCTTGATCTTTCAAGAAAATCAGAGCGCATCACTGATGATGACTGGCATATATTGTGTAGAAAGACCACTAACTTGAGTCAAATGGTTCAAATCCTGGCTCTTCCATATACTAACTATGACCTTGGGCAGGTTCATTTCATTGACTCATTTGTAAAATGAATCAGGTAGACTTGGTGGCCTCTGATATCCCTTTGAGCCTTAAAGCTATGGTCCTATGCAGATCCTATGTCGCAAAGGACATTTGACTAGAAATGGATGCGGGCTGGTCTTGTAATAGTAATGGTTAATATTTATATGGTGCTTACTGTGTGCTAAGCATTTTATCTTTATTACCTCAGTTAATGCTCATCACAACTTTGGGAGAGAAGTGCTATTATTATCCTCATTTTTACAGAAAAGAAAACTGAGGCCAACAGAGTTTAAGTGACTTGGCCAGGGTTACACAGCTAGTCAGTATCTAAGGCTGGATTTGAACTTAGGTCTTCTTGACTCTAGGCCTGGAGCTCTAGCCACTGTGCCACCTAGCTGCCTCTCTCCTGGGAGAGGTCAGCCTGGAATAGTGGAGAGGGTGGAGACAAAAAGAACTGAGTCTGAATCCCATGTTGGACACTTAGCTGTGTGACCCTAAACAATTCACATGTCCTCTTCTATAAAAGGAAGATAACAATAGCATCCAATACTAGCCCCTCCCAGCTCTGACCTTGGGCATTCTCAGGGTCCTTCCTCTAATGTTCAATGATTTTGTTCATTCCTCCTCAAAGCCAGGCCATGAGCTCCAAGTTTCCCTCCCCCTTGCTCCCCAGATAATCATTAAAGTCTTCTAACCTCCCCTCTTCTCCCCTGCCCTCCTTGCTCAGTGCCAGGCTGCCTTGAGCAGAAATCCCCTTTCTGCCTCCTGAAGATAACTTCCTTTGCCTTTGAAGCTAGGCCTGGGCTCTCTCACAGGCTGATAGGATTTAATTGTCTCTGCCCGATTGTAATCAAAGTCTAATTAAAGCCCCGCCAAGGGGATGTTGGGCCTGGCAGGTGAGCAGGCTGCAGATATGACAGTGTGGAATATCCTTCTCTGCTCTTGTGGCCATTCTCATAAAGCAGAACCAAGAAGTGACTGCTTGTGGATGGAAGTGCGGGCTGAGGTGGGGGGACTTGCTCACAAAACTTTGATTACCTTTGTTGTGGAGGTTCATTTCCCCTTTCCAAGAGGACTTCATCTCATCATCTTGGGAGATAGTGTGGCTTAGTGGAAAGAGCTGAGACTCAGAGGACCTGGCTACACATCCCTCTTTTGTCTCTGAGGGCCTCAGTTTCCTCATATATAGAGGGTTACATGGCCAATTAGATGCCTGCTAACTCCAAAGCTACCATGTCCTAATTTGAGTTGGAATTCCAGTTGAGTGACAAGTCAATTTCTCTGGGCTTAAGGTCATATTTGATGACCTCAAAGGTCCCATCTGGCTCTAAATCTCACAATCCTTGGAGGGTTAGAGTCACCCCAATGTAATAGAATTATAGGGGAAAGAGGAAAGCAGTCTCCCCGTCTTTCTGTGCCCTTTATTTTCCCTCTCCCCTTCCTAAGGGGAACTAGGGACTTGAGATTGGGCTGTATGATTCAAGGGCGTTGCCTAACTTCTCTGAGCATGATATCGTAACTTCTGGTAATGGTATTAGACAGGGTTTGACAGAGAGGATTCTATCCCTTGTGTCCTACTCTAGAGGGCAGAGGCCTGAGAATCTGGTTCCCTTGTGGGGCAGGACAGTTCTAGGGCATCCTTCCCCTGGGGGCTCCAGTAGATCTCTAGACTGGGTGTCTGGGAGGACTTTCTTGACCTGGAATGAGAAACCTCTAGCAAACATTGGTGGTGGGGAGAAGCAAAGTTTCTCATGGGAAAAATTTAATTTACAAAACACATGCATTGGAGGAGAGATTGATTCCCTTCCATGAAAGGATTCTCCCCTTTACATAGGGAGAATGCTGGGTTCCTTCAGTCCCTCCCTTAGGAAATCTCAGTATTTACAGATCATTAGCCACTTGACAGAGAGCCTGGCAGAAGGCAGGGTGTGTACATGAATTTAAAGCTACAGTTAAAAGCTGTCCTTGGGAAGATGGTGTCTTAGACTGTACATTGACAGAATCTGGAAGGGGACTTTTCAGGTCATGTAGTCTAACCTTTATTTGTTTACTGAAAAGGAAAATGAGGCCCAGAGTGGGCAAGTGCTTTTGCCCACATGTAGAAAGTGGCAAAGCTGGCATCCAGACTCATGTCATCTTATTCCAAATCCAGCTCTGTAGGCCAATCATCTCATTTACAAATGAGGAAACAGGCCCAGATTGTCCAGTACATGGCAAGACTCATGATGGGAATCCAGATCCTCTGACTTCAGATCAAGTACTCTTGTCTTGACTTACTGTTCAATAGTCAGTGGTATCTTCCCCATGAAATTATGGTACCCTGGGGAAAAACCCTGATTACCCTACCCTAGATAACCAGGGGCTCTGGGTAGGGGCAAGGGTAGTGACTCACCTGTGTGTCCTGGTGGGGGTGAGCTCCTGGCTAGCCTTTCCCTGCTCCCAGCCATTGGCAATGGAGGCCTCCTGAGCTGCATGCTGTCTCAGCTTTTTGGGGGGTCCCTCCTCAGTGGGATACGCCACACAGCTCTGGGTATCAGTGCTAGAGGGAAAAGACAAAGTCATTTCAGAGAGATAAGGGCATCTATGTGCACCAGCTGGAGTGCTTAGTAAAAGATGAGGGTCACATAAAAGAATAACGACCACAATAATTGCTTTTTATTTAGCATTATTGCATTTTTTCCCCTCAGGCTTGGCAACCTTGTGGAGGGCCTAGATGACCGTAACCCAAATAGCCTCAACCTCAGTAAACGGGATCATGGCCATGGCCTCATGATGCTCCATCAGGGGTCCCTAGTATTCAGAGAGAAGGCAGTACAATGGGGAGAAAGCCAGGAAAAAATCCTAGAATTCATCTGACCCAACCCTCCCATTTTATAGCTAAGGTAACAAAGCCCAGGGAAGTGTAGTAAGCTATCCAAGGACATATATATTATAGATTTAGACCTGAAAGAGATTTTGGAGGTCATCCAGTATTGGCTCCTCACTGTACAGATGAGGAAACTGAGGCCCATGGAGGAGAAGGAATTTACCCAAGGTCACACAGCTAGGAAATAGAAAAGTTGAGATCTCAACCCAGTTCTTTGACTCTAAATCAGGGCTCTTTCTATTGTCATTTGGAAAGCATAAGACCGGGAAACAGAAGGCCGAGTCATTTCTTTCTCCTCCTGGAGCTTGTCTATCTGTCCCTCCCAGCTCTAGATGAAGGATCTCATAAGCCTACAACATCCATGCTCCCTTCTAGCTCTATGAGAATCAACAAGCATAAGAGCCTGTATTGGAGACTATTATGCTAAGAGCTAAGCGCATGATAGAATAGGTAGAAGGCTCTATGGAACCATAAAGTGCTGCACAAATGTTTTTAATTCAATGTTATTTTTTCAATTATCCAAAATCCACATTTTCTCCCTCTTTATCCTGTCCCATTGAAAAAGAAAAGGAAAATGCTTCTAACAAGTGTGATAATTGATCAAAAGAAGTTCCTGCATTGTCCATGGCCAATATATAATATATGTTGAGATATGTATAGAAATATATGCACACATATATGCAAAATATATGTTTCTCTCTAAACATATCTATACACACATGTACATAGACCACAATATACCACATATATGTAATAGAGAGGTATGTATACATACATGTTTGTAAATATATATGTATATATATTTCGGTGTATGAGTATATAAATTTTTTATAATATAGGCATATCAGTTATATCCCTTTCATATACATACATATAAACATATATTAGATATTGTTTATATATTATATATGTTAGATATATATTTACATATTATATATGTATACATATGTATATGCATGTATATGTATATGTATGCATGTATACACAAGGCAGATGAATAGAATGCCAGGCCTGGAGTCAGGAAGACTCATCTTCCTGAGTTCAAATCCAGCCTCAGATACTTTCTAGCTGTGTGACCCTGGGCAAGTCATTTAGCCCTTTTTGCCTCAGTTTCCTCATCTGTAACATGAGCTGGAGAAGGAAATGGCAAACCAATCCAGTATCTTTGCCAAGAAAACCCCAAATGGGGTGACAAAGAGTGGGGCATGACTGAAAATATATATATGCGTCTTCTTAGTCCTTTCCAGAAGGAAGTAGGTGGCATTTTTTTTTTCAGGAATCCTCTGGAATTGTGATTGATCTGCATTGATCAAGGTTCTTGAATGTTTCAGAGTTGTTTGTCTTTGCAAGATTATTGTCATGGTAGAGATTGTTTTTCTAACTCTACTTATTTCATTCTTCATCAGTTCAAATGTGAGTCTTTTCATGTTTCTCTGAAACTTCCCCTTCATCATTTCTGACAACATTATATTAATAGTGAGCAAAGCCAGAAGGATTTAGAACTGGTGAGAACCTTAAAGGTCATCTTGTCCACTCCTTTCCATTTTACAGATGAGGAAACTGAGACACAGAAAGTTTCAGTGTCCTGACCAAGGTCACCCAACCACTATGCACAGGACCCTAGGTTTTGAGCTAGAGAGGACTTTAGAAGATAGCTAGTCCAGCCCTCTTCCCTTTTCACAGGGGAACAGACTAAAACCTAGAGAAGGAAGGTAAGTTCACCAAGATCGCACAGCAAATAATTAGAAGAGTCAGGATTTGAAGTAGACTGTAAGCCTCTGACTCCATTTCTAGATCACTTTGCACAGCAGCCCCCATGATAATGTCTCTGATTCTAAAGCAGATCTCCACTTTGTCCCCCAATCAGAAAATGGTCTTCACAGTTTGGTCCTGTGGAACAAAGCAGTGGACCCCTGGCATCTCTATGTCTACACTTTTCAACAGGGAAAGTAAGCATTGTAAGCATGCCCTCTTGGGAAAAGGACAGCAGAAACAGCCATAGCTATAGGGTTGGTGAAAAGGAAGATTGTTTTCTTAGGTGAGCCAGAGAATAATGGGTACCTCAGGGACCATCAGGTAACAGGGGAAAGCAAGGAGGATAAGGACCCCACTATTGTGAACAGTACCCTCTTCTTGAAATTACTTGGTAGCATTTTGTACATGATTTGTATTTGTATCTATGTGTACATATCTCCACTTTCTGAGGGAAAGGAATGGTTTGTTTTTGTCTTTGTATCTCCAAAGTGTAGCAGAGCACCCAAAATATAATTGGTACCTGAATATGTGTTGAATTTCAGCCTCTCATAGTAGCTAACACAGACCTTGGCACACAATTGATACTCTTTAAACTCTAGTGATAATCTGTGGAGAACGGTTGCCAGTTAATTTCCATTCTCTTCAAGGAGGGGACAAGAACATATGAACTTAAAAGCTTTCCCCAGTGTCTGAAATCCCACCATGGGACCTGCTTCTCAGTGACCTGCTGGAATCCCCCACATTCTGCTGAAACGTAAGGTCACATTTTTATGTGGAAGAGGATTTGAGAGGGTACCAAGTCCATCCCTCTCTTTCTATAAAAGAGGACTTTGAAACCCAGAGAAATTTACTTCAATTCAACTCAATAAGCATTTTCTAAGTGCATGCTATGTGCTAGGCACCGTGTTAAGTTCTATGGATACAAAAAAGGCAAAAAATAGTCCCTACTTACAGTCTAATGGGGGTGGACTGGTCCAAGGTCATGCAGGTAATAAAATAACAAAGAAGATCATGAATTGGAATCTAAGCCCTCTAATTCCAGTTCTAGGGGTCTTTTTGTTGGTTTTTTTATGTCAGGGACAAGGTAGCTCCGTTATCAAGACGGAACTGAGTCAGGCATCAGCACAGCCTTCATTCAAGAGCTGTGAGAGCTGGTAATAAATTATGTTGGGAGGTTATTGCATGACTTTCTCCAAATGGGAGAAATATTTGAGATATAATGGGTTAAGGCTGAAGGCAGAAGGTTAAACCTTTGTCCTTCCTAACCCTAAGATTCTATAAAAAAACTTCCATTTCATTTAATTGACAGGGACAATTTCATAGTCCCTGAAAAAGGAGTTAGCTTTGAGACTTGCAATTAACTGCTATTTAATTGTGAGTGGTCCCAGCTTAGAATACAAGCTGTCAATGCAGCCAGGGCTCTTAAAGCTTCCAGAATGTTATAGCATAGAATGATCTTTGGAACCACAGACCATGGAACATTGAAGAAAGAAGGTACTTTATGTCAACCCTTTATTTTGTTTAGGTTTCTGTTGTAATTGTTTAGTCATGTCTGACTCATTGCAACCCCATTTGGGATTTTCTTGGCAAAGACACTGGAGAGGTTTGCCATTTCCTTCTCCAGCTTATTTTACAGATGGTGAAACTGAGGCAAACAGGGTTAAGTTACTTGCCTAAGGTCACAAGTAAGTGTCTGAGATTGTATTTGAACTCCAGAAGATGAGTCTTCCCGATTCCAGGTGTGGTACTCTATCCGCTGCGCTATCTAGCTGTAAGGGAATTGCTAACCCCCAGCCTCTTGGACAGCATTCACCAGTCACAACTCAGGTAAACTGAGGGGAGACTGGTAAGGCATGAACAAGATGGCTCTGGGAGGAAGGGTTCCACCCCTGTTTTGCTCAAGGCTATTTCCTGGGCCCTGGGAGAACAAAGAAGGCCCAAGATGTTTTTCTTTCTAGAGGCTACGTGTTAGTCCTGGGCAGTCCTGGTCATAGGTATAGGATTTCCTGATCAGGGCAAACTATTTGCTGATGGGTTCACTAAGGGCTCTGGTGTCAGCAAAGAGATAAAAGCACTGCTTGCTGTTACAATAATCGGAGTTGCCTACTATGTTGTCTTCTGCCTCGGTCATTGCTTGCAGCTCACTCCACCAAGGCCTACAGGCACTGCTGGTCAGATAAGGCCCGTGGGCCTGAGAGATCAGGCTCGGACACCCTAACACCTAGCTACTCCTTATAGAGGTTAGGAGACTCTAAGTAAACTGTCTAATCAAGGTCTCATAGCAAGGTCATAGTAGAAGCCAAGAGCAATGCATCTATTTCAGAGAAGAGAGGGGAATGTGTTAATACTGGTGGGTTGGTTTGCCCCAAGGTTCTCCATATTCTTCACAGCTCTGTCCTCAACACACACACACACACACACACACACACACACACGGTCAAAAGATAAGTCTAAACTGCATTTGCTCCTATATCCTAGGCTCCTCCAGGCAGCTCATCAAAACAGGTTTTGGATTCAGGATCAATCTGTCTGATAAGCTATCTGTCTGATGAGGTAACAGAGGGAAGAGTCCAAATCCGGCCAATTTTTAAGGGAAGGCAAGAAAAAGTATCCATCACTGTCAGTGATCCCATCTTTTTCAGGATGAAAGCCAATAGAGGAGGAATGAGCTTCAAAACCAAACCCCCCCAGGCCCTCATCTTCGCCTCTGTTTTTGGCTACTAAAGGAAGTCAGAGATGTAACTAAGAGTTTGGGAGGTTTTGGTGTTGTTTCTTGCCTTGGGCAGAAGTGATCTGGTGTTGGGGCCATGGTGGTGTCATGGAGAAGGGCAGAGTACAAACATGTGTAGCAATGCCAGAAAAGGTATGGGAACTGTGCACTCTTAGGGAGAGAAGAGAGTTGGTCAAGCAAGAAGAAAACATGATGATGACAGGACCCATAAGGATGAGTGCTGGGGGCGGGCCTGACCAGAAGTGCAGAGACAGTAGTTGCTGTAGGGAAGGGGAGCTTACCACATCCATCTAAGATGGGATTGTCTACACCACCTCCCCTCATCCCAACGTCCAGGATGTCAGTGCTTTTGGGCCAAGCCCCAGTGACTACTCCTTATGGCTTTGGTTGATGTGATTTGTTTAAGTTGATTCAATTCAACCAAGATATTTAGTAACTGTTAAGTGATAGGCACTGGGCTGGCTACTAAGGAGGCAAAGACAAAAAGAAAAATTCTGCTCCTGTCTTCAGGTGGCTTACCTTCTACTGGGGTGGGGATGGGGAGAGAAACATGTATACAGAAACTGAAGCCCTTTAGAGGTTGTGACCTATTCGGTCAAGTAGCTCAAAAGGGGGACAGGCTAGATTTGAATCCAAATTCTTCTGTCTCCAAGTCCAGCTGTCTCTGTCCACTATGGTATATTATCATTCCTTTCCATTCTAACTGCTTCCCTTACACTCCCCATTCTCATGGAGGCTTCAGGCAAGAATCTTCAACCTTCTTTCCAAAAGATTGTTCCTATCTCTGTAACTCTTAGAACCAGAACCTTAAAACTGAGAAAGACCTTAGAACATAGAATAACAAATTAAGAAGGAATTTTAGAAGAGACAATGTCAGAGATGGGAGGGCCCTTAGAAGAGGGAATGTCAAAGCTCAGAGGGGCTCTAGAACAAGGGAATGGCATAGCTTAGAGGGGCTTTAGAACAGGGGATGTCAGAGCTGAGAGGGCCCTTAGAACAGGGATTGTCAGAGTTTGGAGAGACTTAGAACAAGAGATGTCAGAGCGGAGAGTGGCTGTAGCAGCTCAGAGGGACCTGAGAATACAAAATGTCATGATTGGGAGACTCTTCGGGCATCATGTGTTCACCTGTAGATGAGGACACTGACCTAAAGCCAAGATGTGACTTGGCCAAGGGCATATATACAGCTAGGAGGACAAAGAGAGCCTGCGAGCCAGGCCTAGGCCCTTGCTGAGACACTGCAGTGCTCGTTGTCCATCTCTGTATACTTCTCTGCCAACAGCATACAGACAATTTTAGTGCCTGGGCTGAATCTCAGACTCCAAGGAGACCCTCGTTTCCCCTTAGTTTCCTCTTTCTACCAGCCCACAGGCAGCTGGGGATCCACCTTAAAAGAAGCCAGACTTCAGTGGAGTGGCAAAATTAAGAGTCAAGGGCCAATACACTCCACTTCCAGCTGTGGAGGGAGGTAAGGAGGGAAGAAGGAGGCGAGTGATGAATTCCTGAGTGTTTCTCCCCCTCACTGCCTCATCCTAATCAGGGACCATGAGGACTGGATGCAATACTCTGTTGTCATGGTAACCGGCTGATTCGCCTCCAATAAGATCCGGGCTGAACTTTCAGAGAACCCTCCAAGAAGCCTTGCTCCCCCTTTCTGCCACCACCCCCTCTTACCCACACCAGGGGCCCCCAGATCTGGAAGCCCAGGCAGGCTTCATGGGTGAAACTCCATCCTACCCAAGGTCAAGTTTGAATCAATCCAATCCCACTGGGGCGTAGCCCCACTGAACTCCTTCCTGTGCTTTTCTCATCAGGAGCACACCTGGACTAAGTGCCTCATTCTTTCAGTCCTTTCCCTCCTCTCTTTAGTTGCTGTCTCCAACTTGTCCTTCCTTCCTTCCTTCCTTCCTTCAAGCTGACCTATGATTTCATCTGTCTAGCCATTGTCCCTTTATCAACACAGCCATTTACTTCACAACTTAAAGTCTTAGAGAGTTGCCAGGGCGGTATTGAGTGGGCCAGTGACTTGCCCAGGACCTCACTGCTAATATGTGTCCAAAACAGGACTGAATCCAGGGCTCCCTGACTCCAAGGCTAGCCTCCTATTCATTACATCATGTTGGCTCTCCAGACGAAACAGAAATAACGATGGGAACTAGTACTGTGATTTCACTGTTGTGTGCATCTCCTAGTGTGGAATCACCTTCATTCAATGTGGGTTGCTATTTGTTCTACCATTAATAGGCTTAAGGAAGGGGTTCTTAACCTTTTTTGTATTCTAGGTCCATTTGGGCAGGCTGGTAATGCTTATGGAGCCTTGTTCAGAATGTTTCAAAATACATTTAAACAAAGAAAGAAGAATTGTAGAGGAAACCAATTTACATTGAAATATAGCTTCTATCAATCCATCAATATATATTTATATATATATATATATTTCTATCTATATCTCATCTATCTATATTTCTATCTCTATTTATCTATCATCTATGTTTCTTTCTATTTACCTGAGTTAAGTTCATTGAGAGGGCCACTTTCGTAGGTTCACATGAGTCAGAGGCAGCACTGGAACTCACATTTTCCAGACTGCAGGGCTGCCTGTATCCACTACAGCTAGTAAGATAATGGGCAGCCAGGTGGTGCCATAGTGCAGAGAGCATGGATCCTGGAGTTCAAATCTGGTACTTAAGCTGTGTGACCCTGGGCCAGTCAATTAACCATGCCTTTGTTTCCTCACTTGTAAAATGAACTGGAGAAGGAAATTGCAAACTGCTCTAGTATCTTTGCTAAGAAAATCCCCAATGGGGTCACAAAAAATTGGAAACAACTCAATAACACTGAGATAATATATGTATGTTGTTTTGAAAATCTTAAAGCACTTCACAAACATATATAGCAACAATAACACCTCACACCATATTCTTTATCTGACCTCTATCCTTTAAGGGCATTTGAATGATCAGGGAGGGAAGTCTGAAATCTTAATGGTCAAGGTAATGTCAAGTAGCCTGGAGAGAAGAAATTTGAAATGGTGACTCTGAAGGAGAGGTGTAGGATGCTTTTTTACCGGGCTATGCCTATCCCTGGGCTCTGAGTTAGTGTTTGGGGCACACCCAGTTTTTGGCTTGGGTGAGGAGCAGTTACTCTATGTCCAGGAATGTCTGGGAAAATATAGATGGACCCTCTGATGGCCCTGTTTCCTCACCTGCCTTTTCCCCTTCTCATCAGTGCAGGTCATCTAGCTAGTCTAAACCTTTCCTGCTATAGATAGGGAAACTGAGGTTCACATAGATTTATTTTAAGTGATCTGCCCAAGGTCACATGGCCAATTAGTGTCCAAGTTTAGAGGAGGACTCCGGTCTCTTTATGGTCAATTTGACTATGAGAATTTGTTCCAGGCTTTATTTCCTCTGCTTGCCTCGGCAGAAACAAAAGGGAGAACCCAGGGCTTCCTAGCTGCCCTCAGCGACCAAACGTTCCTTCTCACAGGGAGTGAGGCTACGGCCGCCTGGCCGTGGACAGAAACAAGATGGATTGCGGCTAATTTGTGTCGGCGGCTCTTGGGGCGGGCGATGGCACCCGTATTGATGTGGTGACCCGCTGGTCCAAGTGCTCCAATTCCTTCTCAAGGTTAATCCGGTTAATTAAACTGCGTTTAGCTGAATATGCTGATGCCGATGTTTTCTGGAGTGTTTGTTTGGCCAGTTTCTCGGAAGTGAGAAAGGCAGTGTTGTGTTGTATGAAGTATGATGTGCTAATTAAACCGGGAAGGTCCCCACCGGTGATATCTGGCCCGGCTGTCAGCAGCCTAGATAGATGGCATGCTGATGAAAGGGACGACATCTCGGGATGATTCCGAGGCTGGCAGGGGCCGTAATGGAATGCAGGGCCAAGCCATCAATCCCCCAAGCGTACCAACGGGAGTGAGGGTGGGGGGTGGGGCCCAGAGCCAGATCACTTGGATAATGAGAATGAGCCAAATGTATCCTTTAATATACCGACTGTTTAGATCGAACAGGCAGAGACAGTTGCTATGTGTTTGCCTGCTGATAAAATCTTAGGGCTTCAGCTCTTGAGCTGGGTAATTGGGTGTAATTCAAAGATGTTCCTCACCATTCACTGAATGATGCAAATTCTTTCTTTCTTTCTTTCTTTCTTTCTTTCTTTCTTTCTTTCTTTCTTTCTTTCTTTCTTTCTTTCTTTCTTTCTTTCTTTCTTTCTTTCTTTCTTTCTTTCCTTCCTTCCTTCCTTCCTTCCTTCCTTCCTTCCTTCCTTCCTTCCTTCCTTTCCTTCTTTCTTTCTTCTTTCTTTCTTTCTTTCTTTCTTTCTTTTCTTTCTTTCTTTCTTTCTTTCTTTCTTTCTTTCTTTCTTTCTTTCTTTCTTTCTTTCTTTCTTTCTTTCTTTCTCTCCCTTCCTTCTTTCCATCCTTCCTTTCTTTTTTCTGTTTTCCAGACAACAGCTGGGGGTAAGAGATCCACATCCAGCTTGGAATAGATTGGAAAAGAGGAGAAGAAACAGAAGTGGTTCCCCATGGTTTATGGGTTATAAAGACCAAGCTCTGATTCTTTTTAGCAAAGAACCTTTATGATGTAGGCACAGTATACCTATACTGCTGCCCACTCAAACCTTTTAGTTTACCCAGTTCTGTCCTGTTACTGTGTACACCATAGATCTTTCTTATCATCACCAGTCGGTCAATAGGCATTTATTAAACACCTACAAATGGAAACTAGGTGGTGCAGTGGATAGAGTCAGGCATGGAGTCAGGAAGACTCATCTTCCTGAGTTCAAATCCAACCTCTGATACTTTCAAGCTAGGTAACCTTGGACAAGTCACTTTACCCTGCTTACCCCAATTTCCTCATAGGGAAAATGAGAAGGAAATGGCAAACTACTCCAGTATCTTTGCCAAGAAAAGCCCCAAAGGGGTCACAAAGAGTTGGGAAGGACTGAAATGACTGGACAAGAACCTAAGACAATGCTTGTTCAAGTATGGCTTGGGCTAAGTGGCTGATCAAGTCACTTGCAAATCTCCAATTGTGTGTTTCTCAGCTTTTATTTCTAGAGTGCTTTAAAGTTCACAGGAAAGTCAGCATGATGTAATAAGATGGGGTGCTAGTTTAGAAGTGGAGAAAACCTGAGTTCAAATCCTCCCACACCCAGGTGGCACAGATTGAGTGCTGAGCCTCAAGTCAGGAAGAACTAAATTCAAATCTAGCCTCAGGCACATGTTATCTTTGTGACCCTGAGTAAATCACCCAATCGCTTGCTGCCTCAGTTTCCTCAACAGTAAAATGAGGATGAAATGTCTACCTCCCAGCATTGTTGCTAGGATAAAATGGGACAAATTTGTGAAGCACTGTGAGGTGGTATAGAAATGCTAGCTATTTATTTTTCTTTTATTTTTTTTATTCATGTGACTTCCTCTCATATAGAGCATCACTTGCCCTCTTTCCAATTACTGAATTCCCCTTTCTCCAAAGCCCTGTCTCTCCTTATGGGATTTAAGCATCTCCAGGGAAAAACCTTATTCCTTTTTTTTCTTGTCTTTGTATCTCTACCACCTACATAGTACTTGGTACATAGTGAGCCATTTATAAATTCCCTCCAATAGAATGTGACCTCTTAGAGGTCAGGAACTTTGCATCCCCGGGGTTTGGCTATTAGGTAGTGTTTAATAAATGCCTTTCCATTCCATTCCATGACACCCCAGGGCCTGCCTACAAGGGAAAGAATCACCTTCTCTTAATTTGGGAGTTAGGAAGTGTGAGACAGTTTTTCCATTTCCATGAGATCAAAGAATTGCTAGACTGAAGCATTCATTCATTCAGCAAAATGATGTGGACTTCTGGCATGTGGGTTGCGCATGGGAGGTGGGGGCCAGGGAGGGATGCTCTGGGGCCAGGAAGGCAGATGGTGCCAGCAGAGCCGGATCTTTGAGCAGGGTACCGTGTTCTGGGGAGTTCAGCCTGTTTCAACAGCTGCTTCCTCCCAGGGGCCATCAGCTCAGTAGGTCAGGAAACTGAGCTCCACTATTTTTTTTCATGGTGTGGTTCAAAGAACAAGACAAGAGCTCAACTCTCTCTTCCTTTTCTTCCTCTTCCCTTCTTTCTTGACTCTCTTCCTCTCTCCATTCATTTTTACCTCTTTCTGGTGCAGTTCCTTCCTTCTGATTAATTGAATCTACTAGGAAATAGTGCCTTTGTTTAGATTAATAGATGTATGTTTGTGTGTGTGTGTGTGTGTATGTGTGTGTTGGGACTGGGGTTTGTTCAGAAATTAAAGGCTTCTATGTGGCTAGTAATACATTCTTTTTTAGAAATCTGATTTTGGGGGATACCTACTGTTTTGTTTTTAATATCATTCATTTTCAAATATATGAAAAGTACTCCTTTCACTACTAAACGAGCCAATCCTTGTAATAAAGATTTATAAAAAGGGGGTGGGGGTGGGAAGCAGTTTAGGAAAAAAACCAAACTGATCATTCCTGACACAGTGTATATAATATTCAGCACCCATAATCAGCTACCTCTGCAAAGAAGGGAGGGAGCTGTTATTTTCTCATCTCTTATCAGGGGTTGAGGTTCATCATTAAGATTATACAACATTCAGTTTTCTTTCTTTCTCTTTCTTTTTCTTTCTCTCTCTTCCTCCTTCCCTCTCTCCTTCCTTCCTTTTTCCTGTAATATTATAATACAATACTTTGTTTGTTTTAAATTTTTTGATTTTTACTGATATTTTGTTTTTATATCATCTCCACTCATGTATACATCCTTCATTCATTCCCCTATAGAGTGGGTTATCCCCTTATATCGAAAGATTTTTCTTTAAAAAAAACACTCCAGGAAAACTAATGAATGCACTGAATGAATCTGACAGTATATACAATGTTCCATACCCATAGGCTACCACCTCGGCTGAAATGGGAAGGAGCTGCATCTTCTCGTCTCTTCTCCAGTGCCCAGTTTGATTATTATAATTATATAGCATTCATTTATCTTTGTTGTCATTCTTTCAATTGACACTAATATGGTCTAGAAATATCTTCTTCCTTGGCTATCTGCCTCCTCCACAGGCAGCCAGATAAGTGTTCAGCCACTGAGCTCAACCCCAGCCACCAAAGACACATACATCTAGAATCATGGATTTAGAGCTGAAGGGGACCTTTCTTTGTGGTCACTGAGTCCAAGTCTTTCACTCTACAAATGGGGAAACTGAGGTACAAAAAAGTGATGTGACTTCCCTACTAACGTCACTCTGAACTGGGATCCTGACCTAGACCCTCAGACTCCAAATCCAAGATTTTCCACTGGGTTATCTTTCAATACACAGACACTCGCAGACATTGATCCCCACCATTCTTTCTCCTCTCCCCTTACTCTGCTTCATCCTGTAGTTAGGGATACTGAGGCTCAGGCACGAGACTGGAACTCCAACCTCCTGACTCCTAGTCCAAAATTCTCTCATCTCCTATAGTTGAACTTAGAATCTTAGAACAAAAGCATCTTAGTATAGCGGAATGAGATCTCAGGTAAGAGAGGCAGAGAATCTGGGTTCAAGTCTCTGCGACTTATTATCTATGTAACTTTCAGCTTTTGTAGTTTCCAAGTTGTAACTTGAGGGGGTTGGACTCAGTGGCCTCTGATGACCCTTTCAGCTCTACATTTTCAATTCCATAAATGTAAAATGCATTATGTTTCACAACCGATTAAATCTGGAGGTAGATCCAGCCTCAACCTGACTATGCACACCAGGTTCTGAACAGGGAAAATCCAACAACTAGCAAACCTTGATAGAATTCTTGTCCCTATCTATAGATAGAGAGCCAAGCCTGGAGTCAGGAAGACCTGAGTTCAAATCCAGCCTCAGATACTTGCTAGGTGTGTAACCCTGGACAAGTCACTTAACCCAGTTTGCCTCAGTTTTTTAATCTGTAAAATGAGCTGGAGAAGGAAATGGCAAACCACTCTAGTATCTTCACCAAAAAAAACCCCAAACCAACTCCAAATGGAGTCACGAAGCGTTGAAAGTGACTGAACGACAAGGATGACAAATCCCTATTATGTATAAGACACTGGGAAAATGAAGATGAAAAGGAAAAAAGAAACGATCCTTGTTCTCAAGGGAATTTTATTCTATTGAGGAAGGAGATTTTAAAAAAAATAGCAGAGAATGTGGGTGCCAGCCATGTATTTTTAAAAGGTGACTGAGAAGACATCAGTTATTCCTGCTTTCTCATCCCTTTGAAATTCAAATTCAGCAAACCAAAGCTCTCTGAGAGAGATCTGCTTCTGTTTCCAGGAAACCCTCCTGGAAACTGAGAGGGGGAAGAGGTAGGCTTTTTTAAACAATTTGTGAATATCAGACTGGATCTTCACAATCTGAGATCTCTGAGATAATGAGAGATCTTGCTCAATTAGTGTTGTCAGTTACATGCTCAGATGATATCAGACAGACAGACAGACACACACACACACACACACACCCTGACTTGATCTGGAAGAGCCAAACATACTCTGAAAGGTTCTCTGCCTAAAAGACATCTTCCAAAGATGAGTCAAGATGATACAAGAAGGGCTGAGGACAGAACTTTCTATCTACCAACTGTATGTACTGTGTGGGCAAAACTGAGATCTAGGGTGGCCCATCTGCTCTTGCTGTACTGGTCTGTGGATTTAGGAACTAAATTCACTGTTTTTCAGGACAACTGTTCCATCTATTGCTTTGTTTCCAAGACCCCCTCCCAGCTTTGAAATTCCATGTTCTAAGGCTCCTCTCAGTTCCAATATTCCCTGTTCTAAGGCCCCTGACAGCTCTGACCGTCCCTGTTTTAAGGCTTTTCCCAACTCTGTCATTCCCTATTCTAAGACTTTTTCAGTCCTGACATTCCCTGTTCTAAGGCCCCTCCCAGTTCTTACATTCTTTGTTCTCAGGTCTTTCCCAGCTCTAATGTTTTATGTTCTCCATGCCCCTCCCAGCTCTGACATTCCCTCTAATATTCAAGACTCTAAGGTCTCCTTCAGCTCTGCCAGTCTATGATTCAAGATATAATAATAACAATAATTATTCACATTTATATAGCACCTTAAGATTGGTAAAGCACTTTGTAAATATTATATCATCTTCTTCCAAGGTTGCACAGTAAGCTAAGTGGATCTGAATCCAGGCCTTCCTGACCTAGGGCCCATCATTCTATGCTCAGGCCCTCTCCTTCAGTACTTCAAAAATGGACAGAGAACTCAAGAAGTTGCTACTTTCCAAGAATCTCCTCCCAATGGGTTGAAGCATCCAAATGCATTTTGGGAAACTGCCCAATGCCCCATGGAATTCTCAAATAGACACGAATTCAATTAAAATCCTTTTCCCATCTCTTTGCCCCAGTAACATCAGGATTCTTGGGGAAAAAATTTCTGAGTTTTAGGCATCTTTCCATATTGCTTAGCATAACAGCAATTAAACATGGCACTAAGCAAACCATGGACAGCAGTCATAAACTCACTGTGTGACCGTGAGTATTGGTTTGTTTTTTTTTCTGCCTCCTCCAATGTAATATGAAAGGAATGGAGGATAACATTTCTCAGGTCTCTTCCAGTTCTAAAGTTCCCTAATTCCTTCTCCAAACTCAGGCACACCCTCCACTTCATGCCTTCATTTGTTTATCAATTCAATAATTGCATTCATGCTTATTAAGCACCTGATCTGTTGGTCAATAAACATTAATGGGGTGCCTACCAAGTGCCAGGTCCTTGTGCTAAGCACCAGGGTGGCAAAAAATAGTTCCTCCCCACAAGGAGTCTATAATCTAATCAACATGGAAGCAAATACATACAAATCAAGCTATGTAGAGGATTAAAAGGAAGTAATGAAAAGAAAAAAGGCACCGGAATTAAGAAGTGTTAGAGAAGACTGCCTGTAGAAGGTGAGATTTTAGTTGGGATTTATAGGCATCCCTGCTTTGGGAACCAGTGATTCTTGGATTTTCATTCTTTCTGTATATCAATATAATCCTCAGTATCTTTTGACCTTTGTTCTTGCTGAATTTTTTCAGTCCTGTCTGACTCTTCATGGTCCCATTTAGGGTTTTCTTGGCAGAGAGACTGAATCAGCATGCCATTTCCTCCTCCAGCTCATTTTACAGAAAAAGAAACTGAGACAAAAAGGGTTAAGTGAAGCGGGGTTAAGAGAGGATGATGCATCTTCTCTAATGACATTTCCACCGGTAAAACATACTGTTTTCTGGTGTTAAACCATTTGACAGGACTTTGGGGGAGTCTTTAGCCGCTATGGTGCTAAGGATTCAGGAGCTGAAGTACCTGCAGAGTCACTTGACAGGTTGCATTTCCTCTAGGGGATGACTGTGGGGGTTGGACTGTGAGGAGGGTCTGTAGTCTTTGGCATGCTACCATTTCTGGCTGTCTTCATTATGGTATGAATGGAGGTTGGTGGCTGGAGTGGTGGCAGTCATTTATTTGGCTCACCTGGCATAATTGTGTAGTTCTGAGCAAGTCACTCGGAACCTTAGTTTCCTCATCTGCAAAATGGGGTTGATAACCTACACTATCACTTCACAGAATGAATCTAATTAATCCAGTCCAGAAAGTAGTTAATAAGAACCTTCTATGTGTAAAGAACTGAGCTGGGTCCTGGAGATACAAAAGTACTGGAATACCCCAGCTAATCTATCATCAGATCTCTTCAAGGATGCAGATAGCAAGCTTATTCAAGCCTGTCCATCCTCTGTGACTCTTATCCATATTCTCCCCTAAGTTTATAGGGGTCTGCTATACAAGGGGTCTGCTCACCATATAGTAGGCTTCCTGTCTTCCTCTTAGCATCTCATATATACTGAGCAGTCAGCCTGTCCACCTCTCATTCCTTGTTTTTGCTACGTAACCAACCCATTTTCTTTTTTAATCATACATTATCCTTATATTCTTTATCCCAGTTCTTTGAAATTCTTACTTGAAATATTTTGAAAGGATTGAAGATTTTGAAGGAATTGAACAAAAATGAAAGATAGAGAGAGAGGAAAAAGAAAGAAGAGAAAGGAAGGAAGAAAGGAAAAAAGAAAGAAGGGGAGGAAGGAAAGAAAGGAAGAAAAAGACAGAATAGAAAGGAGAGAAAGAAAGAAAGGAAGAAAGGAAGGAAGGAAGGAAAAAAAAGGAAAAGCAGTTCCTACTCTCCATGAACTTACATTCCACTGGGGACTGGGCTATTGTAAGGAAAGTATGTTTGTAGATGATAAAATTCCATATAAATGTAAATAGCTATTGTTATCATAGATTGCTAATTGTGTGTACAAAAGAGTGAATGAGGAAGGAAGGGAAAAAAAGTAGGAAGGCAAAAGAGAAATGAAGAGAGAAAGGAGATGGAGAGAAAAGGAATGAAGGAAGGAAGGGAAAGAGAGAGAGGAAGGAAGGAAGAAGATGGAAGGGAGGAGAGAGGGAGGAAGGGACGGTTAAAAGGAAAAAAGAAAGGCTAGGGAAGGAAAAAGTAAAGAAAAAAAGAGAGCATTTGAGAGAGTCTACATAAGTCTGAAAAATCACCACAGACCTAAAATCAATTCAGTATTTTTAACACATTTCAGCCAAGAAACCAGGTCTATACCATGCCCTCTAATCAACTCTAAACTTGCCCCTTCATCCCTCCCTTTACTCCTCCCACTCCCAAGCATTATGGTCCACTGCCCAGCCATGAATCAAACTGCCCACTGACTCTTTGATTGGGTTGTTAAGGTGTCTGAAATACAGGAAGTCCCTAGCTCAGGGTTGGGTTGCCCTTCAGAATACAATTTGTAAGTCAGTAACTGGGAGCCTAGAATAGATTTTCACATGAACAGATGCTAAGTGTGTGTTAGAAAGAAAAAGGTAAGAACAAGTTAAAAGATCTGAATTTTGCCAATTATTAACCATATGACCATGAGCAAATTACTTCATTTTCCTAAGCCTCAGTTACCTCATCAATGAAATGGGTATAATCATACTTGTCTTACCCATCTCACAGTTAGTGGTGAGGAAAGTGCTTGGCCATCCATGAAATATCATGAAAATGTGGTACTTATATTCTAAGGTTAGCCCACACAAGACAATATGAGCCACCTGTGATGCATGTGTACTAATTAAATGAAGTGGTGTTCAGCTATGAGGGGATGGTCCTGCTGTCCTCAGATCACGTCTGGAGGGTTGTGCTCAACCCTAGGAGACACATTTCAGAAAGACCATTGATAGGTTGGAGAGCAACCAGAGGTGGATAGTGAAGGTGATGCTATATAGGAATTAGTTGAAAACGTTGGGGATGGTCATCTGAGAGAAGAAGGGGAAGCTAAGTGGCACCGGAGTGGATATTGAGCTGAGTCTGGAGTTGGGAAGACTCATTTCTGAATTCAAATATGGACTCAGACACTTTCTAGCTGGAGAAGGAAATGGCAAACCACTCCAATATCTTTGCAAAGAAAATCCCAGATGGGGTCACAAAAAGTTGGACATGACTGAAAAAATTGACTGAACAATAACAAATCTAAGAGAACGGATGGTTCAGGAGAGACCTACAGAGTTGACTTCAAGTATTTGAAGAATTGGCCCATGGGAGAGAGAGGAGACTTGCTTTGCTTGGTGCCGAAGAGTAGAAGTTGGATCAAGGTCATTGACATCCAGAAGAGGTCACCCAGAGGGGGAAGAGTCTCCAGTCCATAGCACAGGAAGATTATCTGAAAGGCCTTGGACAATTTAATTTGGAGAAGAGAATTTATGGTTCAAGAGGGTAACAGTAGCTATCTTCAAATACTTGGAAGATTGTCATATGGAAGAAGGGCATGGAGGGCAGAATTCAGAGCAATGGGTAGAGGATACAAAGGGACAACATTAGCTGTCCCACAGTAGAATGGGTTGCTTCTTCTTACCCTAGAGCATACCTCCACTCTGGCCCCCTTCTGCCTTTGTTGAATTCCTATCTGAGTCTCTATTTTGGAAAGGGGCCTAGAGCAGGCATCCTTCATTCTCTGGATTTTGACACCCTTGAGGGTGAACCAACTCCTTCCTCCTTGTTACCTTTTGTGTGCTATTTCCCTCAACAGAAGGTAAGTTCTTTGGGGCAGGAGATTTCTTTCTATGTGCTTCTCTTTATATCTGAAGCACTTAGCCCAGTGCCTGGCACATAGTAGGCTCTTTTTAAAAATTCTTTTAAATTTTAAATTTTTTTTGTTTTTAACACTAACATAAAACAATTCTAAGTTTTGGTCAGGTGATACTTCTTTTAAAACATTTACCATATAGACCACAAATGGATTTTTTTTTAACATTAACCAACTGAAACACAAATAATAACTATATATATTAATTTCACAAGCCCTTGACCTAATTGTGTCCACATTATTACTAAGAATTAAAGGAGCCTAACTTATTGTTGGTCTAAAGTCCTAAGCCTAATAGCTTGGTTTTATACTTAACCTTGGATGTTCCCCTATCAACAATCTATAATTTAATGGATCTGGTATTAAGCTTACAAACCTTTTGAATATAGGAAATTGCCACCAAGAGTAGGGACATTGCAGGGAAACAATAACTCCCCAACTTCATGTCAATTCCAGGCAGGAGTAGATTGTCCACTTGCATTCAGTCAGGCTTAAAGTCTGCCAGGTGTCAGTAGGGAAATCGAGTGAGGAGAATCCTATCTCTACCCTGGCTGAACAGCCGCTCTTCCACCCTTCCCATGAGATCACCTTTTGCAGTTCATACCAGCCTCTCACAGGTTTACTGGCATCATGAATTGGAGGCTCAGATTGCCTTTCTTGCTATCCATACCTGGAGTTAGACTCAGAAGAATAGTCAGTTAATGGTCCCATAGTATCTTAAAATAGCAACTTGCAATGACCAGGTTTCAGATATGACTATAATTTCACATTGGCAAAGGAACATCTTTTGAGGCAAAGTCTTAAGTGACTTACATGCCTTTCTATACATGTTCCAGTTCCTGCTTAAATAACAATCATAAAATCAAATTTACCATTAAAACTTTAACTTTTCCATCAATGCCAAATTTTACCCAAGGTTACCTGCCTCTAGGAAACTTAGACTAAAATTCTTTCCCCCAAACTAAAGATGTCATTGATTTATTCTCAGTAATTAGTTCAGTCAATTGTTCTACTACTACTTGCTTTGACATCACTTTGTAACATGTTCAATTTTTCTCTCCATCTCTCCCATCTCCCCACCCCATGGTAGGCTCTTAATAAATGTTTATTGCCTGCCTTGCGGCTTCAAAGACAGTGTATGACCATTTGCTAGAGGTCTCTGAACTAAGGCTGACTGACCACTTGTAAGGTCTATTGTAGAGAGGATTTCTGGTCAGGCATAATTTGGGTTAAATCATCCCTAAGAATCTTTTGAGCTCTAAAATTCCATAATTCTGCAATTATTTCTAATGGTACAGTTTTAATTCCAACTAACCATTTCCTGTGATTTCATTTTAGCAAGAAAATTCATTTTGTGGTCCAACTAGAGACATGGATGGAAAGTCTCTTGGGGACAGAGCTACTCATGGGCACCAATAAGTTCTTACATCTTCATAACAGACAACTCTATACCTATATAATGAATTCCTTCATGCAAACATCATTTGTTGAGCACCCAATATTTGCAAAGTACAATTCTTGGTGCTAGGGAAGAAATAAAGATAGATAAGACAAAGTGCCTAACCTCAAGGAGCTTATTATTGAGTTGGAGAGAAAAGACAGAAGTAACTAGAAGAATTTTCACTTTATGAAGAACTTTATAACAGCCTCCATGCCTCCATTTTACTGTGGTGAAAACTGATGCTAAAAGAGGCTAAATGGTTAGTACCGGGATTGGAACTCAGGACTCCTGATTCCAAGTCACTTTCTACACTGGCATTCATGAGCACAAAAAACTATAATGCAAAAGAGAAAACAAGGTAAGATGATAAACTCTTTGAGGGTAGGAGATAGTTTTCTTTGGGCTCATATCTCCCCCTGCAGCATTTAGCACTATGTGTCTGGCAATAAGCTTTTCATCAAGGTTGATCGCCTTCCCAAATTAGGTCCCCAGGAGAGGTACAACCAAGCATTTCCAGCAGAGGGCACTCAGGCACAGTTTCATGGAGGTGGAGGAGGAAGAGACATTTAAACTTTGAATGAAAGGGAAAATTGCCTGTGGTAAAGACAAGAGGGAAATCAAGAGCTATTTCAGTGTTAGCAGTAAAAGTCAACTCAACGCATCACGGATCTAGAGCCAGAAGGAACCTCTAAGGGCATCTTGTCTAATATCCTCATTTGATCTTTTATTCTTTTAAAAATGTTTTTACTGTAAATTTAATAGCCATCCACAAAATGATCAAATAATGAAACAAATATACAAGATTAGGAACAAAATCTTGCATGTTAACAAAGTAGAACCAAGGAGAGTTAACTTTTCAGCAATTTGGTTACAGAAACATCTATCAAGAGTCTGCTCTTTGCTAGACCCTCAGTAAAGGCAAATGGGCTTACAGAGATGAAAACCCAAGTGGACCCTGCACTATCCTCAAAGAGCTTTTGGTCTACTCTTTGTCATCCTTCAGATAAATGGATTTTCTTTATGTCCTTTTACAAGCTGTCTTTGACTTTGTAGTTCAATTAGTTCAAACTACATTTAAAATATTTTATTTTACTGTTTATTCTTCATTCTTGAAGAGGACCAGTGACATCAAGAGGGTCACATCTTGACTTGGATGTGAATTGGATGTAAATGACAGCTGTGCCAAGTCATCAGCCCCACTCTCTTTCCAGAGTCATCTAAGTCCGATGGCAAGACAAAAGTCAAGACAACTGTTGATGGTCCCAGATTCAGTCAGTTAGCTATTTTATTTATTACTACAACCATATAAACTTGTTTAATGACCATTTATAGTTAATTAATTTCAATACATAAAACACCATGGTAAGTTACAGCTAAACCATCCCTTTATAACAAATATGCGTAGTTAGACATAACAAATCCACAGATTGGACACATCTGAGAATGTAGGTCTGGTTCCATCTCTCTGGTCTATCTTCTTTCTACCAAGGGGTGAAAGGTGTGACTCCCCTAATTTTACAGTTAAAGTGACTGAAACTCAGAAAGTTTAAGTGACTTGTACAAAATCACAAAAATATTAAATATCAGAGGTAGGATTTGGATTCAGTGCTTATGATTCCAGAGCCAGTGATCATCCTACTACAGGAGAATAGTATGAAATATGTCCATGGTATATCAGGTGGCTATTTATTTATTTATTTGAGGGGAGAAGGCAAGACAATTGGAGTTAAGTGACTTGCTCAAGGTCTCACAAATAGTAAGTGTCAGGTGGCTATTTAGAAGGAGCATATGAGCTGACAACTTTGTGCAGTTCTGCCTTATGTAAATCCAATTCACAAGCAACATTCTCCTCGTGATGTAATTGTTCCATTTCAAGAATGACGAATAAACAGTAGCAAGGATACAGGAATGATAATAATAGCTAACATTTACATAATGCTTTTTAAAGTGCTTCACAAATGCTATCTCATTGGACCATCACAACACCCCTGTGAGGCAGGTGCTGTTATTATCCTCATTTTACAGATGAGGAAACTGAGGCAGACAGGTGACGTGACTTGCCCAGGGTCACACGATCAGCATCTGATGATGGATTTGAACTCTGTTCTTTCTGTCTCCAGATCTAATGCTCTTAGAGACTTGACTCTATACTACATAGAGACCTTAGAAAAATAAAATGAAATTAACACCCCAGATTTTAGGAGTTGTCTAGCCTAGAGCCTCTTAAACTGTGGGTCATGACGCTATAATGGGTTGTGAAAAATTTGGCAACAGTAAAAGGTTTCTGAGTGCACAACGACCAAAAATTAATTCAAAATCAAATGCGTATTGAATCTGAAGTGTTTCTGGCAGCACCTGCCTGTGTCACATCTAGGTTCTGAACACAAAGCATGCACACTTTGAGCTGGCATGCTCTCAGACTAGCCAGCTAATGCTAACAAAATTCAAAAAGGGTCAAGAGTAGGAAATGTTTAAGAAGTCCTGAATTTTAGTCAATTCCTCACTTTCCACTCAGAGATAGGAAAAAAAAACAACAAAAAACGAACCACGATTTTAAAATTTAAAACTTGCAACTTTTAAAATTATTTCAAATTCAAAAAATTTTACTTTTAAAATGATTTTTTAAATGTGAAAATGTAGCATTTACATAGCACTTTCAGGCTTACAAAGTATTTTACATATATCACCTCCTTTGAGTCCCACCATCCTGGGAGGTATAAGTGCTATTATTATCTCTATTTTACATATGAGAAAACTGAGGCACAGGGAAATTATCTAGTCCACTCCCCCTATTTTTCAGTTGAGGAAACTGAAGCTTGAACGGCTAAGTGTCTTGCCCAATGTCATATAGCTGATGTCAAAGCTCAGATTAGAACCCAGGTCCTCTCACTCCAAATCCATTTTTAACCACCATTCTTTCATATCATTTCTCCAAATCATAAACAGGCAAATAAGGACAGAATATTCCCATACAATTGTACCTTGCAGGCAGGCATCACGCAATTTAGTTTGCTTCACACAATACCACCCACAATGGACCTTGACCAAATGTTTGGGATAAGCTTGTATCATCAAGGGAAAAAGGGGGTGTTAGCTAGGGAGAAAGTATTTCTCAATATAGCAATAGAATAATCCCTTGGGGTTTAGAAGGAATAATGGAAATCATCCAGGTTTTAGAAAGAATCCAAACCACATTTTTTGGTCAAATGCTTTTCCCTGTAAGCTACTTCCCAAATGCTTCCCCCCACCCTTAATCCTTGGTTGAAGGAAGGGGGGTTGTTGTAGCCTCAAGACGAATAGGCATGGGGGTGGGGATATGATTGCTGTCTTCAAATATTTGAAAGGCTGTCATATGGAAGAGGGATTAGCCTTGTTCTGTTTGGCCCCAGAGGGTAGAACTTGGACCAGTGGAAGGAAGTGAGGGGGAGGCTGATTTCGATTTAATAAGAGGCAAGGTTTCCTAATGATTAGTGCAGCCCAGGAATGCAAGGGGCTGCCTTAGTGGGTAGGAGCTCTCTGTGACTGGAGGTCCTTTAAGTGAAAGCTTTCTATTTATGAGAGAAGGGCGTAATGCTTTGAGTATAAGTTGGATCTCTGAGGTGTCTTCAAACTAATTCTATGATTCAATGAACAAGAAATTGATCATGGATAGAGGATGAGGAGTCAAGACTAAGGGAGCCCAGAAAAGGGAACGGGCATAGAAATAGGGGAATAGTAGAGCCAGGGGAAGACAGAAGGAAGCTTAGTGGTGGTACTGGGCTGGAGCAATGAGCAAGATCATGGAGGGAAAGGCACAATATATACTTAGCTGGGTTCTAATCCTAACTCTGACACTTATTATTTGTGTGTCCTTGGGGAAGTCATAATTTCTTGTGGCCTCAGTTTCCTTTTCTGTAAAATAAGGGAATTAGACTGGGAGGCCTACAAGGTTAGATTTATTATCCTGTTATATATGGAAGAGCATATGGGAAAAAAGGAAAGTCTTGTTCTGTTTGGCCCAAGATGACAGGAGCAATGGGAGATGGGAAATACGTAGATTCAGAGCTGGAGGCAAGCTGATGATCATTTGGTCTGATCCTCGGATTTTCCAAATTAAGAAACTGATCCCTAAGGAGGGAGAGTGGTTTACCATTGCATGGTCTGGATTTACCACTCTGGCGAAGGTGAAGGTTTAAAAAAACAGAATGAAATGAAAGTAAACAAAAATGACTTCCTGTCTGGGAGTTGCTACCCAGATGTCCCACCACTCAAATCAATTTATCAGCCAGCCAAGGGGTGGGGAACCTGCAGCAGCCTTGAGGCCATTTGTGGCCCTCTAGGCCCTTAAGTGTGGCCCTATTCAGTCAAAGGACCACACTTGAGTACCCTGAGGGCCAGATGTGGCTTTGAGGCCACAGGTTCCCCACCCCTGGGCTAGGCACAGAGACAGAAAAGACAGAAATCAGTCACTCTTGTCCTCCTTGGGGAAATGTGGCCTCCAGATCTGTCCTCCACACCTCCTAACTAATGCATCCTGGGTAGTGTTTAACTCTGTCTTTCTAAAGCAGACCATCAAATCCCCCATGTTGGGAAACTTTCATCAGTGAGAGCAAATGCTCTCGCAGTAGTTAACAGGCAGACTGCTTCTGCTCTTTTGTAGCTATTCCACCAAGTTTCCACAATCGCTCCTGTGAGTGACCACTTTAGACTCAGAAATGGGCCATTTCCTCCTTCCCTCCTCCCTCCGTTTTGTCCCTCCTCTGTTCAAGAGTGTAATAACTCTTTCCCCACCCATCCAGAGATTTCTTGATGTGACACTCTGGACCTTATCAACAATACAGACAGTGAATGATGGCTTTCCAAAAGGATGAAATAACATATGAATTTTTTTTGAGATGTGTTTCTTCATTACTATTGCTGTTTCGTTATTGGAGCCTTCAGATGGATACAAAATCACACAAAGGAAGATGGACACACTCATAATGACTAACAAACAATGGCACACAAACATTCATACAAACAGATAATTAATGACTCAGTTCACCCAAATGTATTAAATACCTTATCAAATTAAATTAAAATTAAATAAATTATTAAAATGCCAAGACCTGGTATTAGAGATAAAACATGAGAGTGAGACAGTCTCTGCCTTCAGTTTATGGTCTAATGGAGAGATACAACATTCACAAATAAGTGAATAAAAGATAGATACAATTTAATACAAAACAATTTGAGGGGAACATTAAACCTTGGGAGAATCAGGAAAGGCCCTTTGAAGGAAGTGACCTTGAGCCAAGCCTTGGAGGGACATAGCTATTCTAATGAAAATAGATAAAGAGGAAGAACATTTTGGGCATGAGGAACAGCCTGTGCAAAGGAATGTAGGTAGGAAACACAATGTTTGGTACAGAAAACAACCAGTAGGTCAGATTGGCTGGAGAGTAAAGTTTGTGTGGAGAGTAATGAGTATAATTAACTTGGAAACATAAGTAGACACAGTCACAGGTGTGCACTCCTCCATTTTTATGGGCTATCACAGGAAATAGTCTGCTCCTTTGAGGTCATGGATCAAAGACAGAATGAATCAAAGACTAGATGGCCACTTGTCAAGAATTTGGAACTAGGAGACCTGAGTTCAAATCTCTACTTATTCTCTACGTTATCTATGTCTTTCTGTGTCTGTGTCTCTCTCTGCCTTTGTTTGTATGTTTTTTCTCTGTTTCTGTTTAGCTTTCTTTCTCTTTTTCCTTGTCTTTCTCCCTCTCACTCTCTCTCCTCTCTCTCTATTTGCACTTTCAGAAGGACACAGAACCACACAAAGGAAAATTGGGATAGTCCTCTCTGTCACCATCCCTCTGTAATTCTCTCTCCCTCTCCCTCTTTTTCTTCCTCTTCTGCCTCTTTCTTTTCCATCTCTCTCTTTGTTTTTGTCTGTCTCTGTTTTTCTACCTCTCTCCCTCTCCTTCTGTCTCTATCTCTCTTTGTCTCTATGCTCCTCTCTGTCTCTTTGTGTCTCTTTCTTACTCCCTCTCCCTTATACAAACACACAGTAGCATGGCTACTAACCTGTATCTACCTCTCTCCTGCCCTACCCTACCCTCTCCTTTTCTCTCCTTCATCCATTCCTCAGCATAACTGACAACACCCCACCTGGATCCCTCCCAATTCCCAACTTAAACTTTCCAGTGTCAGCAGATGTTCAGAAGAGCCTTCTACCAGTCATGGAGTGATCCGTCCAAATCCTCCTGGGGGAGAGAACAGCAAAGCCCTCAATCCTGATGGCAGACAGAATTCATGAACACTGTCCTCATTACCTTCTGATCACACACAGTGGAGAAGTGAGCCCTGGGCTTCTGTGAGTGGGGCTTGTCAGGGACAGCTCCTGGAGCTCCCACATTCATCATACTTGGTGTCTTGTCTTCCATCTTCCTTGTCTCAGACGCTGCTACCACCTTCCTCATTTTAACAATCACATTTTTTTCTATGCATATTAAGCTCAACTCTATACATGCTGCTGTCATGGAGTAGGGAAGTACAGATCTCAGATAGGTAAGATAGGTAGCCCTGTTTCTGGTGTGATGGGAGATGAAGCAATAACTAGGCTACAGTCATTTCTATATATTCCATAGCCTTCAAATAGGTCATCCCTTATACAAAAGAAAAACAGAGCTATCTGACACTGTAACTGGATGTCTAGTTTTGTTACCATCCCATTTTACAGATGAGGAAACTGAAACTCATAGAACTAAATGTCTTGCTCATAATTACAGACCCAATTCTTCTTCCCTCTTAGTTGACCTCTACAAGGCTCAGGGCTCAACAGCCATCCCCTGAACCTTGACCTGCCCATATCTTACCTTTAAGATTTGACCCTTTCAGAAGCTAAACAGTTGAGCATCAATAAAGTCAAAGACTCAGAAATAACTCCAGGCAGAATTAGGGGGATGGGAAAGGGTGGGCATGAGTTAGACCAATGGGAATCTATTTCCTAGATTAGTTTCTGTTTGGCCAGGAGACAGCCACGGGCACTCAGCAGAAACGAGGAAAAACCCTTTTTCTCAATAGAGAGTCTTTATTGATGGGGATAATTATTTTCCAATCCCATCAAAGACAAGCTTAATTCAACATGATATTCTCCCCACCCCTAAGCAGGAGCTACCCCTGAGCTCACTGTCAACAGTCTGGTGATTTCTCTGAATTTATCTCTGGAGACAGCAGGTGAACTTGGCAGGTGAAGATGCCCGAACATGAACAAACACATCCTAAAGGATTGTGTCCCTCTCTGGGTCAATGTGGCCTCTCCCCCCAGTTTTGGAAGTATTTGTAATTTCACATAAAAACAAATATTTTAGAAGAGCAAGTACCTGAAAGCTCTGGAGCCTTTGTGCCTCTCTAACCCTTCATCTCACCCTGTTTTACGTCCCCCCTGTGTCTGCCCTCTAGTGAAAAGAACCTGGAATAATTACTCTCCCTGACTGTCTCTTCTCTGAGTTATCACACATAATTGCTGAAAGCATACTCATATAGCTCAGATCTGACATCCGATTTTGAGCGTGTTATACCTGTATTGAAGAAACTCCAGTTATTTCATATTGCCTTTAGATCAAATACATGCAGACTCTTGAGTATGACATCTAAAACCCTTCCCAATCTACCTTTCCAGATTAGTGACAATTACTCCCCTTCATGAACTCTCCAGTCTAATCAAATGAGTCTTCTAATTGTTCTTCAACCATGATGGTCCTCTATTTACCATCTCTGTGCTTTTGCTCAGGCTGTGCCCCATGCCTGGAATGTTCTCTTTCTTCTCAAGTCTTAGAATGTCTTCTTTTCTTCAAATATCTGTTCAAATGCCACCTTTCTTGAGACCCTTGGAAACATTTCAAACCTTGGGCTTTCCATTGATGCCTGAAGCAATATTTGCCATTTCAACAAATATATTTTGATGCCCCTGTGTTTTAGAGAGCCGTGCTATAGATATGGCAGAAGCCAAGTACATATGGGACACACTGAGGTGTAGATGACCTGGACTCAGGAAAAAACTGGGGTTCTAATTCAGCCTCTGATAGTGGTCAGAGCATGGAAAAGTCATAGGGTCATAGAGTCAGAGCTGGAAGTGCCACCCATCATTTTACAGATAAGAAAAGGCTTAGAGGCTTAGAGAAGTGAAATGATCTGTCCAAGGTCACATGGAAGGGAAGCAGCAGAGTGACTCCTATCACCCTAAGTACAGAATTCTTTATAAAGTACTTTCTTCCTCACAATTCCATGAGGTAGGGAGGCTCAGAGGAGGAGCTTGAGCTGCTGAATGGTTGCAGTGGATTGTTCACAGAGCTTTGCATTGACAAATGGCAGGTCATCTCACCTCTAAACATCTCCTACACACATGCCCTCTTAATTAGTCTCCTATTAATACCAGTACTGATTGAGAGGTATCCAGATAAAATGGGTCAAGGGCTAGATCTGGAAGTATTAACACTTGATATATTGATATACGTTATCAGTCCTCTCACACATGTATGCCTCCTTAATCAATCTACCATTAATATTGTACTAAGAAATGCCTAGACAAATGGAATCTAGGGCTAGATATGGAAGCAACAATACTTGAGTTCCAACCCTGCCTCTGACACTAACTAGATGACCAAGGACAAGAGTCTTACCTCTCTTTATCTCAATCTTTGCATCTTCAAAATGGGGATCTAACATCTGGTACTGACCTTATGAGATGAGGGAGAGGCTCAAATGTGACCCTCAATGGGAAGTGCTCTGCAAACTTTGAATCAGTATATAAATTTTGGGTATTATAATTAAGATTTGATTCAGTGGGACAGTTAGCTACAGTCTGCTATTATCCCCATTATCTACATGGCAGTCATAAATTTGCTACATTCTATCTCCCCACAAAGAGTGCTGAATCCTTAAAAAGAAAATTGGCGGAATAGTGGGGGAGTGGGGAAGAGATGGGGCCAGAGACAAGACAGTGACAGAGAAAGAGGAAAATGACTAGAAGGAGGAAAGAGAAGAGAAAGTAAAAGAGAGAGGAGGTGGAGAATGAGAAATAGGGATCAGACAGAATATGGGGGGGTAGGAGAATGCAGGAGAGTCAGAGACAGACAGACAGACACACACAGATACACAGACAGAGAGACAGAATCACACACAAATAGACACACATGCATGCTTACATTCACATTTGCACACACACACACATACACACACACAAGGAGTCTGCCTCATGGAGTTATACCTAAAATTGCTACTTTCTAATTATGAGACTATCCATTGAAGTATTTCCCCCACATTTGTGAAATGGCACTATATTGAATCGGATTAGACAACTGAACGGAAATAGTTGGACTCTTAACTGTATCTTTCATCTCCATTGCCTTTGCACAATGTTTCCATGCTCAGAATACACCCCCTCCTTATCTCTGCCTAATTTCTTTCAAAACTCAGCTCAAGCATCCCATTCTAATTCCATTCTAATCCTCCAACTTCTAATGTCTCCTCCTTCCCTAAGAAATGCCTTGTATTTATTTTGCATATACTCATATACATACATGTTACTTTTCCTAATAGAATATAAGCTTCACCAGGTCACAGAGCTAGTTAGTAAGTGTCTGAGATCGGATTTGAACTCAGGAAGAGGAGTCTTTTTGACTCCAGGTCAATTATGGCACCCTTAGCTGCATTTAAATCTTGTTTCTGATATTTTCCAACATTGGATAAGTTATTTAACTTCCCTGGGTCTCAGTTTCCTTATTTATCAAACAAATGGCTTAGACTAGAAGGCCTTTGAAGTATTTTCTACTTTTAGGATCCTGTCTGCTACCTGTCTGGCCTTGGGCAAGTCATTCATCTTCCTAGTGAAGTCAGTTCTCTCATCTGTCAGAAGATTGTTGCACTAGGTGATCTTTCAAGTCCCTTCTGTTTCTAGATCTATGACATAGCAAAGTGCTTGGCATACAACAGGCACTTAGTAAATGCTTCTTGATTTGTTTGATTTCCTACCTCCACTCCCAGTGCTCTTTCCCTTTCCAAATGACCCTGTATTTACTTATCTCTGTAAAATTACAGTAAAATATAAGCTCCCTTAGGGCAGGGACGATTTCATTTTTGCTTAGTAGAGTGCCTTTTTCACTGTAGGTGCTTCATAAATTTTTATTGAATCAAAATGAGGGCAGAAAGCCTGAATGTTTCTGAAATATCCAGAGGTGTGTTAAAGATACCACCAGTAATGCCAACCATAGACATTTCCTTTATTCTCTTAAAGGATCCATCCCTTGCCACCACCCCCAGCTGATAATGTGCCCCTGTGAAGCATCCCTGGACAGAGCAGCATGCCAGTGCTGAGATGGAAGTCTTTGGGGCTTTCCCTTCACGGCCGATCAAACACTGTTTTGAAAATGTGAAAATGTCTATTTGTTTCTCTCCCTCGACACAATTAAAAACACGCTCATAAATATTCAGCAAAGCAACAGATGCACAGTGTGGAGGGGAATCTGAGAAGCTAGAGTAGGCAGGGACCTCAGAGATTCTCTAGCCAAGCTTAGAATTCTCTCTGCTTCTAGAAACATGCCAATGATCGGTACTCCATCTTTCACTTGAACACCTATGGTGAAGGGGAACTCTGCTTCAGGTAGTGGTCCATTTCTTTTATGTTGTCATTTTTTAAACTGGACATTGACTAGGCAGGTAGGTGACACAGTGGATTTGAAGTAGTTTTCCTGACTCCAGGACTAGTGTTAGAATACTAGTACTTTTCCTGATGGGGAGTCAGGAAGACCTGTGTTCAAATCCAGTCTCAATGGCAAACTATTCCAGTATCTTTCCTAAGAAAACCCTAAATGGGGTCACTGAAAAGTGAGCAACAGCTGACTTTCAAACAATGAGAGCTATCCAAAGTTGTTTCTTTGGAAGTTGAGGGGAATTCATCACTGTAGGTCTTCAGGCAAAGGCTGGATAATCGCTTGAATGTGGTATATGGAATTCTCATTCAGATACAGGTGAGATTAGATGACCTGTGAACTCCCTTCCAACTTTGACATTCTGTGATTCTGCAGCTTTGACCTCATCGCGTCCTAGTCAACCATGGAAATCTATATCTACATTTATATGCACTTTGACAAGGATATATCATTCTGGAAGAAATCATTGGTTATAGAGATTTCTTACCTTCATCCTTCTCTCCTATCCATTGGTCTTCTGTCCTAAGGACACAGATAGGGACATAGTGGATTGGATGGAGTGCTGAGACTGGAGTCAGGAAAACCTAAGTCCAGATCTGGCCTCAGACACATCCTAACTGTGCAACCCTGGGCACATCACTTAATTTCTGTCTTTCTCAGTTTTCTCTACCACAACAATAGCACCCATCTCACAAGGTTATTGTAAGGACCAAATGAGATAATATTTAAGAAGCACTTAGCATAGTGCCCAGCACCTAGTGGGCACTATATAAATGCTTTCCTGCCCCCCTTCTCCCTTTCTAAAGTGTGCCTTGGATTTTAAAAATATAGTAACGTTTTTTAACTATAAGCTCAATATGAGTGAATAGTGTGTTTTAATGTCCAAAGAAGCTGATATGTTCCTTGGCTGCATCAATAGAGGTTGAGTGCCCAGAATGAGAAAAACGAGAGCCCTTGTAAGAGCTCATCCAGAAAATCATGTTCAGATCTAGCTGCCACATGTTACGAAAGACATTGTCAACAGGATCTTGTATGTATCTAGTTAATTACTTTCATATTGCCTCCTCTACTAGAATGTAAGATTCTTGAGGGCAGGGATTGCATTTTTGCTTTTCTTTGTATCCCAACATATAGCATGCAGTGCCTGGCACAATGTAAGTGATTCATAAATGCATGTGTACTGACTGACTCCTGAGGAGGGTGTCCAGGATAGTAAGGGGATTTGTATCGTATCAAACAAAGATAAGTTTCAGGAATTGGGGATATTCAGTGTGAGAAAGGAAGTCTTAGGGGAGACATGATAACTGGCTTCAAACATCTGCAGGATTGTCACATTGATAAAGGATTAGATTTATTCTGCTTGACCCTGGAGAACTCAACGAAGGCCAATTCATAGATACTGCAGGCTGAATTTCAGCTCAGTGAGTGCAATACATTCTGTGATTTCAGCCACTGACACCGAGCCTTCCAAATCACTTAGAACTTGGAAGATAAGTCTCACAGAATTGCCTGAGGTTAAGTGACTTGCCCAAGATCACAGAGATATTAAGTGTCAGAGGTCAGATTTGAACTCAGAAAGAGAAGTCTTCCCAACTTCAGGTCTGGGCTCTGTACATTAAGGTGCCCCCTACCTGCTTCCTTACCTAAAACCAAACCCCCCTCTCTTCAGCTTCCACCCATTAACTCTAGTTCTGCCCCCTGTGACTAAACAGAATGTATTTAAATATTGAAAGCAATTGTCATGTCTTTGCCATGTCTCTTTTCCAGGACAAATACTCCCAGTTTCTTTTATATACTATTCAAATAATGGTTGATGAAATTAAAAAAGAAATGCATGAAATCAAGACCCTTTCTACCTCTGGATGCCTTCCATCTGCCTTGTATATATCTTGTATTCACCTGGTTATTTACACATTATCTCATCCGTTAGAATGTAATCTCCCTGACAGCAGGTGCTACCTTTCTTTTTTGGGGGGGCGAGAGGGTATCCCCAGCCCTAAGTACATAGCATTTAGTAATTGCTTAATACATGCATATTAACTGATGCCCAGAATTGCAGAGTATCCCAGATGTGTTCTGATCAGGGCAGAGGAAAATAAGAATCTTTCTTCCTAGTCGTGCATACTATGTTTTTTTTCATATAGCCTAAGATGGCTTTAGTTTTCTTGGCCTCCCTGGCACAGTGCCCCATGCTCCTGACTCTGGACAGCTGGGTTTTTTTTGTGCATATACATCCTTGCCCAACAGTACAAGCAGGTGAGAGGGTGTAGATGATTTAATGTCAATTCCAGGGATTAGCACAGTGCCTGGGATACAGTAAGTGTTTAATAATTGTGATTGATTTTCATTTCATCAGTGGAAACACAATTTGAAGACCCCATTTTACCAGTAGTGGGTCAGGGGTATTATCATCTTTCCCCCAACTTCCATATTTCTGCCCATGGCACTACCTATGTCCCAGTCATTCAGATTCAGCCCCTTAGTCAGTTTTACCTCTTCATCCGCCTTCTTCCTGCACATTCAATCAGTCACTAAGCCCCATCTATTGTCCTTCAGTAATACCTCTCCCCTCAGTCTCCTCCTCTTAACTCCCACCGCAGCTACAAACACTAATCTCATCTCATCTCTATTGCTGTAATAGACTTTTAACAAGTCTCTCTGCCTCCCATCTATCCCTTTCTTCCAACACAAATTGGATCCCCATCACTGCCTGGGGAATCTTTCTACTGGTACCCACTACAGTGGAAAGAACACTGGCTTTGGAGCCAGAGAACCTAGAATTCAAATTCTAGCTCTATACCTATATGACTTTGAACCAAGGTGTGGATACCTTGATGGGCCTCCATGAAAATGTGGACTAGGAAACTTCTAAGATCAATTTCCAGCTCAAATGTCTATTATGCTTACTCTAATTCTTCTACTCAAAATCCCTCAGTGGCTCCCCATTACTTGCTAGATTAAGTGTCAGTTCCTGATTGTGGCATTCAAGACCCTTGACTCTAATGTACCATCTCAGTTTCTACTAATTCCTACTTTCCTCTCCCTACCCACCAGTCAAATTGCTAAGTATATTAATTTGCTCAGAGTAGGTGTTTTAACAGTTTTAGGAAAGAGAAGACCTGCATTTGACTATTGCCTTAGACACTAGTTTTTTGACCTTGAATATGTCATTTCATAGCTCTGGGTCCCAGTTTCCTCATACATAAACATGAGAGAAGGTGGACTAGAAAGCTTTAAAGACAGGATGCTCTCAGAAAAATCTGGAAAGACTTACACAAGCTGACACAAAGTGAAATGTACAAAGTAACAGCAACGTTGTGCGATGATCACCCGTGAGTGACTGAGCTATTCTTGGCAACACAATGATCCAAGACAACACTGTAGCACTTATGATGAAAAATGCCATCCATCTCCAGAGAAAGATGAAGTCTGAATACAGAGTGAAGTATACTTTTTTTACATTATTTTAGTTTGTTTGGGTATTTTTTGCTCTATGTTTTCTTTTACAACATGACTAATATGGAAATGTGTTTTGCATGACTATGCATGTATAATCTATATTGAATTGCTTGCCTTCTCAACGAGGGGATTGGGGGGAAGGAAGGGAGAGAATTTGGGACTCATAGTTCTAAAAAGGAATGTTAAAAATTGTTATTTACATGTAATAGGGGAAAATAAAATACAAAAGAAGTTTTTAAAATGTTTACAATCTAATGGGGGAGATTTGACTACAGGTCCTCCTAGTGAAAAAAAAAACCAAAAAAAACTTTGCCAACTTAAATATAGGCCTAGGATCATCTAATTATGTATTTATATTATGATGTATATAAAGGTTTTTTCACCAAGGACAGCTCTTAGGGGACTGCAGATGAAGGGGCAGAAAGTGTCTTTCTGCCCATTGTCAGGCTCCTGGAAGAGAATACTTCTGGTTGTACTCTAGGATCCCAGAAGGGGAGAATCTGAGTGGACCCCTCAATAACAGGGTGAGGGGCTCCCCGATAGTGGCAGTGTGACAGAAGAGATGCATCCAAACCAGTTGCTCTTTTCACCAAAAGCTGAATCAGTATCACAGGAGCTGAGAACATCTTCTCTTTCCCCCATTTCCCAACCCTACCTAGGACCTTTCACCTTCTCCAAAGCAATCTGGTAAGAGTCCCAAGGGGCATCGAGGATAGATGTGCCAGGCCTGGAGTCAGGAAGACTCATCATCTTCTTGAGTTCAAATCTGATCTCAGACATCTACTAGCTGCGTGACTCTAGGCAAGTCACTTCACTCTGTTGGCTTCAATTTCCTCATCAGTAAAGTGAACTGGAGGAGGAAATTGTAAACCACTCCAGTATCTTTGCCAAGAGAACATCCAATCTGGCTGCAGACACTTGTTAGATGTGTGATTCTGGGCAATCACTTCACCCTGTTGGCCTCAGTTTCTTCATCTGTAAAATGAGCTAGAGAAGGAAATAGCAAACTACCCTGGTGTCTTTGCCAAGAAAACTCCAAATAAGGTCATGGAGAGTTGAACGCAATTGAAAAGCTACTGAATAAATTGCCTTTCAGTCAGGCTGACCTCACTTTAATTCTGTCCTTTTCCATCACTCCTGTGTTGGCACAGCTACTTTCTTCTCTGGAATCTCCATCCCTTCCTCTCAACCTGTCTCAGTTCTGCCCTTCCTTCAAAGCCCAGCATAAATCTCAGCCTTCTCTTAAAGCTTTCTCTGCCTCCCTCAGTCCTCATGGATCTCCCCCTGTTCCCTAACCTCCTGGAAGTTGGAGTCCCTCATTTTTAGCCCACTCTGCCTTGTTGCTGCTCACCCCACATACATAGTCTTGTCTCCCTCACTAGAGAGGCAGCATGGTGCAACGAATGGAAACCAATATGACGAGGGACTGACATTTGTGCAAAGTTCAAGATCCAAAGATGCAAATTTTCTAGATAAGGCAGCTAGGGAGTACAGTGTTAGATCTGGAGTCAGGAAGACCTGAGTTCAAATCCTATCTCAGATACTTTGCTGTGTAACTATGAGTATATCATTTAGCATCTCTTGGTCTCAGGTTCCTTATCTGTAAAATGGAGATAATAATAGCACTTACCCCACAAGGGCTATTGTGAGGATTGAATGAATGAGCATAAGCATAGTGTTTACAAACCTTAAGCAGCTGTATAAATGCTAGCTGCTGCTACTACTGTTGCTATATAAGTCAAGCACATTGATGTACTCTGTATGCACCAGTCCCCTATCACACCAGAAAGAGGAGGGTTAGAATCCTGTCTCTGATACATGATGGCCTTGGAACCCTGGGCACTTATCCTCTCTATACTCTGGATGAGTTGCAGAGAAAGTTCTGATCTGTATTGATGAATGGAGTTTCCAATTAGCTGGGAGTTCTCTATACCAGTGAAATCACATGGCCCAGTCCTTATCTTCTTCCCTTCCCTAGTTGGACCATAGAGGAATGTAATGGAAAGACTACTGAAATAGCAACCAAAACTTCTCAGTTCTCTTAACTGAGGTATCTGGGACAGGTCCTTTGACCACCCTGAACCTGACTTTCTTCTTTGTAAAATGGGTAAGTACTTTCATTATGTCCCAAAACTTTGACCTGTGATTGTAACATGCTTTAGTGGACAGAACACTTGATTGGGGAGGCAGAAGTCCTGGATTTGAATGTTAGCTTTGAAGAGCTAGGTGGGATGACTTAGGCAAGTTGCTGATCCCTCTGTTTCCCCATTTATGTAGTCCTTCTTGGTGACCAGATACAAAAGGAAGAGGTTGAATTAAATGATTTCCAAGGTCTCTTCCAACTCTAAATTCTATGGAGATAATTAAGCTTTAAGAAGATGAATATTCCCTATAACCTAACCTTGTGGGAAAAGAGTAGATCTTTAATTTAAAAATGAATAAATGAAAGAATGAATGATTTTACAGGGGTCTTGCACTTGGCCTAAAATGAAGCCATTGCATAGAGAAGTCAATAAATTTGAATTAGCCCTCTTCCCAGGACTTGATAAAACACTTTTCTTTTGAAAGTCCTACAGAATTCTCTAAAATGTGCCTCCCTGGAGAGGGCATAGTTCTATAATGCCAATCAGAATACCAATCAGGAGTAGGCTGGAGGTACTGTGTGACTACTGCTATGGCCCCATAAAAATATCAGCCACCCCAATGCCACCTAGAAATTCCATATGTTGGGAAAACCAACCAATGTAGTCCTATCCACTGAGTGCCAACCTGCCTTCCTCAAGGCTAATGACTTTGGAATTATCTCTAGAAACTCATCATCCTCAAAGATGATATCAACTCAGATTGAAGAGGGCAGAGGGTGGGCTCCTTCCAGAGATATCCTCCCAGGTCTTCCATTTAGGGAAGGGACCCAGGGCAGCCATCTCACTATTTACCATCCATGAGGCACCTTTTCCCCACCCCCAACTTTTCCATTTTTTTCTATGTTGTCTTCTACCACTAGATTGTCAATTCTTTGAGGACAGGGACTGTCTTTTACCTTTTTTTCATATACCCATGATGTCTAGCACGTAATAGCTGCTCATTAAATGTTTATTGACTGGTTGATTGATGAAAGACTTCTGTCAATTCAGCCAAGGGATCTCCTAGGATATTATGTGAAACCTCTAGGTCTTGGTCTTCTTGGGCACAGCTTCCAGAAGTTAGAGGCATCCTCTGGAACATCATTTGAAGGGAGTGGGGTGGGGAGATAAGCACAAGATGACACTAACTAGTTTATGAAGATCTTTAAGTGACCTTGGGGTATAGAATGTAGGGCTGGGAGAGAACTTAGAACAAGAACATCAGAGCTAGAAGTAGGTCCTTAAAACAGAGGCAGAGCATAAGGCACCTTAGACTAAAATGATAAAGTTGGGAAGGGTCTTAGAATATAGAATTTCACCACTATGAGGAGTCTTAGAATATAAAATTTCAGAGATGGAGAAACCTTAGAACCTTTGAACAAAGAATGTTACTGAAGGGTCCTTAAAAGACAAAATGTCGGATCCTGTTGGGACCTTAGAACTTGAATGTCAGGCATTGAAGGGCATATTAGATATTCAGTCTTTCTCTCTTACTTTATAGATAAGTCAACTGAGAAATACGATGACTTTTCCAGGGTCAGATCGTTGATAGCTGTAGGAGTCAGGATTCAAACCCAGCTCTTTCAAGGCTAACTCCAGTGCCCTTTGTGATGACGATCACCCTACAGTGATCATTACCTGCTCACTCCTCTTCCCTCTAGCCACACCTCAGGAGGAGGAGAATCTGCTTTCATCCCTTTTGCTTGGAGCTCTTGGAGTTTCCTGGGATAGTTTCTGACTCACTAAATCATCACTTCCTGAGCAGTACAGGGAGGGGTCACAGTTGGCAGGGTGCATGGACAGCTGTTACAGATTGGACAGGGCAAAAGATCTAGGGGGGTGAGAATGGAGTGAAAGTTTTTCCCTCCTTGGTCATGAGTGCAAAACCACTGTGCGGTGGAAATGAGAAGGAAAAGGGAGAATAAACAGACTCATAGTTGGAAGACACCTCAAAAGTAATCTAGTCTAACCCAGAACTGGATAAAAACACTCCTTCTAGAACATCCCTGACAACTGGATATTGATCATCTGCTTGACCCCTCTCATTGTAGCTCAGCCCCTTTTTCTCTTTACAGTTTTTTCCTTGCACTCACACTGATGATTTCTATAAGCATGTCTCTCCTCAGACCCAAGAGTAATATGGAGTATTCGTTTATATTCTGCACACCTTAATTTCTCTTTCTGGCACACCAAGTCCAAAGAGGGATCAGATATAAAAGAATCAACTAGAATAATGAGACTTTGGTAGGTGGGAGATCCTAAAATCCCCAAATCCCTGTGTCTCAGAAACAGCATTGGTGGGGAAACAGTTGGAGACTTTGTACCTCTGAGACAGATGCCCAATAATACTCTTTCCTCCCTTTCCTAAGCTCTTTGAATGGATTGTGATGTGGTGGAAAGAATAATGAACTAGTCATTGGAAAATATGGGTTTGAATTCTGGCCTCTGCCAACATCTAGCTTTGTGACCTTGGTCAAGTCACTTAGACTTATAGACTCATAGATTTAGAGCTGGAAGGGGCCTCCACAAGGCTTCTTAGTCCATTTGACATAGGAGGAAATGGAAACACAGGAGACTTGAAGTGACTTGTCCAAGATCATACGAATTATAAGAGTCCAATGTAGGGTTGAATTCTTGTTCTTTGATACCAAGTCCATGACTTTTTCCTCTATACTACTCTGTATCCCTCATAGATATAGTGGTATAGAATTGGGATCTTAGGGTTGGAGGTCATTTAGTACAAACCTTACTTGAACTGGAATCCACTCTATTAAATTCCCAACAATTGGCCATACAACTTCCACTTAAAAGGTTTCCAGTTATAGACAACTCACAATGTTCTGGGGCAGCCAATTCCATTTTTGATAGTTCCAAATATTAAGCTTTTCCTTATATAACTTCCCTGTAACTTTCACCCAGTGCTCTTAGGTCTTCTTTATGGTGCCAAGCAGAATAAATCTAGAACTTTCCTCTGTGACAGGCCTTCAAATACTTGCAGACAGCTCTTATATCCCCACTAAATCTTTTTTTCTCCAAGTTGAAGATCCATTACTCCTTCTACCAATCATCATACAATGTCAGTTAGAGTGCTCTCATCAATTTGATTCCCTTTCTGTGGTTTCTCTTGGTTTCCCTCTAAAATGGGATGCCCACTTTTCTGAATTCCAGTTTTCCTCCACTGTAAGATGAGCAGGTTAGCATAGGACCCTGATCACTGGTTCTACCTGTTATTCCACAGACACAAGGTTTATCTGCCCAAATGATAGTCTCTGGGAGACCTTAGTGACCTTAATTTCTCTATTCAGTATAATATTCATCTCCCTGACCATGGCAGGGGTGGAGTGCTAGTAGACCCAGGGATCAAAACACAGGATACCATAATCATCCTTGAATTCCTAAGATTCCACCCATCACTTGGAAGTTTCCAACAAATATTCCTTTGAAAAGGACACTTCCTTCTGATGCAGAGATCCCCCCACCATTTAACATACTTCTCAAAGGCTCGACAAAGAAAAGTTTGGGCTTAGGTTGAAGGCAACTCCCTCTAACCTCTGGGTATGCCCAGTCTCAGTCCCTTTAAGAACCTGAGCATCCCTGTTTAAAAAAAAGGGCATGGTGTAGATGAATTCAGGTTGATTAAATCAAGGAGAAAATCAATTTAATTTTAATAGAGAAAAAGATTAGAAATCAGGCACAATGCTTTCTTAATTACAGCACCTAATCACTGGTGGAAAAAATATTAACTTCTGCACATTCCATTTTATATATGTCCACGTCAATTGGGAACGAGAGCTTCTTAATGAGATGGATATTACCCCACTTGACTAGTAATTGACACGGCCCTCGTCAGTTCCCATGTATAGAAATGTTCAGTCATGAAAGCCAGATGCTTTCAAAGACTCGACAACAGGGGGTGGTTGCTGGGTTTTTTTTTTCCTTTCCTTAAGGAGAGGATGATACCGACCTTATCCTTCTCCTGTGTGACTGCTTGTCATTCCCCACCGATGATGTGTTTATTGGGCAGAGATAAGTACAAGAAAGCTCACAGACTCAACCTGATTAAATGCTTCAGCTGTTTCTCCTGTTCAGTGCCTGGTTATTGCAAACACATAAACCCTGCAGGAAATCCCTGCAATTGTAAAGAGGGTCTCCCTCCATGCCCATCTTGGTACTACTCTGATGGGGTGGGAGGGTCTCTATCCAAAGGGTCCTCAACTGAAGCCTGCTGACTTCCCAACTTCCTTCTTCACTGTTCTGTCACTACTGGTCTCCTAGGGGATAGGAGTAATGTAATGTAATGTGGTAATATAAGTGCTGATGTAAGTAGCTGCAGCCCCCCTTCACCCACCCATTCAGAAAATGTCCCTTCCCCAAGTGAGTGAAGATATATGGTATACCAAGAAAAGTAGTGCTAGTAAGAGCATGCTGAACTTGGAGGAAGAAAGCCTGGATTCAGAAGTTGCCTTTTCCCCTCCTACCCTCATGATTTTGGGTGGGTCATCTCTCTGTTGGCCTCAGTTTTCCCACCTGTAAAATGATGAAGATTTCACTAGGTGACCTCTAAGTATCATTTAGATCTAAATTTATAATTCTTTAGTGAGAATTACTATGATGAAGAAAACCTGTGATTTCATGGATATAGGGAATCTTCCAGATTAGGAAAATATCTTTACCAGTGCAGGTCAACATCTCCTCTCCAAGTTGCCTGGGACACTGAAAGGTTAAAAAGATTTGTTCTGTGAAATTTGGATTCAGTCAAAGGGCTGCTCCTGAGGACCTAGAGGGCCACATGTGACCTTGAGGATGCAGGTCCCCCACTTCTGGGTTAAGTGATAGTGTATATCAAAGACAGGACTTGAACACAGGTCTTGTCTCTGAGGACAGTTCTCTATCCACTGTCATGTTATTATATACATACACACACATGTTCATGTGTTTCTATGTATATGCACAGAAGCACACATGGGTATTCTCATGTATGTTTGCTGCACACATATGTGCACATAGGTATACTGTGTGTATATATGTGTATGTATACATGCATGTGTGTAAGTGTATACATGCACATGTAGATATGTTTATATATGTATGCACACAGAATGTACGTATATATGTAGGCACATTGAAACACTCTGGTATGAGTATATGTATATCTACATTAAAACATTTGTACAATATATATGTACATTATAAGTGGTTGTTGCCCTTCGTTCTCAAAGAGGACCAAAATGACATTATAAATAAAATAAGAGATAAGATGGCTAAAACTATTGCTCCATCTGCCCTATGACCCTAAGTTGCATAACAGTTACTAGTTGTTAGAGAGAGGTTCCCTGTGGTGATGATATCCCAGGTCTGACCTCATGACCAGGATTCAGATTTCCAAATGACTATAAGTGTGTACACACACACACCAGTGTGTTTTTGTGTGTGTACATACATATAAACACATGAACGCTTTTCACATATACATATATACACACATATAAATACATTAATATAAGTATCTTAAACACATACTATCCATCTATAACTAAATTTCGATAGATTTGGCTTTCCTTGTAATCCTATGTATTATACTTTATGCATTTACAGACATAGTTCTAAGCAGTGCTCCATAAGTTTCACCAGACTGACCAACAGTTCTAAGTCTATTGAAACAATATGAATTGTACCATATGAGAATCTGTGGAAATAATTGCTGATATTTAACCTGAAGGAGAGAAGATTTAGCTATAAGTGGAAGTTGGGACATGCAAGGATATAGGAAACTTCTTTCTAACAACCAATAACTGTTCTCCTATTTCAAGTGATGAAGTGAGATAGTAGAAATGGAAAGGACCTTCAAGGCCACTAAAGACAACCTTATCATTTTACAGATCAGGAAACTGAGGCATGGAGTTGTTGTCATTTGCCCAGGGTCACACAGCTAGTAAATGTCTGACTCAGGTCTTCCTGACTCCGGTCAAAGGACTCTACCCATCAAGTCACCTTATAGTATTTGAGAACTAAACCCAAGCAGTGAGAGATTGCTCAATGCCCCCTTCCTCAATCTCCTACTACCCATCCTCCTGACTCCACTCATTCCCATTAGAATGACCTTAATCATAGGATAGAAGTAGAAAGTCCGCAACAATTTTACTTAGCAGAAGTACAGGATGAGATCTAGTTGACCCTGCCGGAAAAATCCCGATTGACTTCCTCATTATAGAAATTTTTTAAAAAATCCTAAAGAAAAAAAAAACCTCTTGAGATCCCCTTTTGGTCCTGAGTGAGCCCCATGTGATGTGAAAATGAAGCCGATGGAAGCATTCTGAAACCAGAACCCCAGCAGATGTGTTTACTCAAGGCTTTCTGATTACAGGTGCTAAAAATACCCTCTTTAAATTTAGGAGAGACTAGAACATTTCAGAGACTTTACCAAAAGGCAGGGTGTTTTTTTTTTCTTTCCCTCTCTCTACCTCCTTCAAACTATTATTATTATTGAAGCTGGAGTCCTAGAGTTTGTTATCAAAAATTATAATAGCAAATCATGCAGACATTTCCTCTGATTACACAAATTTCCAACGGGTTCAATTTCTAGCTTGTCACCAACATTTTCCGTACATCAGCAGACTACCAGCTGCAGGATGAGCGCTGTGTTGGGGGTGGGGGTGGTTTAAAACTAGTCCCCAATAATCCATCTTTTTCTCCAAGTCAGTGCTCAGTTTCCATTTTTCTTTCCCTGTTACTCTACCTTCACTCCCTTCCATTCCAGTCACCTTCTGTGTTTTTTTTTTTAATTTTAGGATTGAAGAATGTTCCAGATGGAAGGACCCTTAGAGATTAGTGAATCCAACCCCTTCATATACAGGTAAAAAAAATCAAGACCCAAGAGGAGTGCTGATAAATGTTTAACAACCAGCTCTCCACAACAAACTTTTAAGTTTAATCTCCATCACTTTCTGAAGTTTAGGAATTAACAAAACAATAATTCAAATTTATAGCTTTTGCCAATTTCTGAGGCATAAATTCTCATGCTGAAAATTGCACAATCAGCTCTCTCCTGCTGGTACAAGCTGCCCTAGCATATCACCCCTGTCCAAGGCCATGTGGTTAGTGATAGAGCATTCACTTCTCTATCTTCTGTTTTCCACCATGGTATGTTGTCTCTTCTGGAAGTCTGAGTGCTGTGGGATCATCCAACTTCAGAGGTGGAAGAGACCTTCGAGGCCCTCTATCTGACTTTTTTATTTTACAGATGAGGAAACTGAGGCCCACAAAGCTTACTTGATTTGCCCAAAGTCACACAGATGAAAAATAGCCGAGTAAAGGTTTTGAATTAGGAAGTAAAGAGCAGGGATGGGATTTGAATTAAGATTCTGTCTTCAAATAGAGTACAGCTTCTTCAAAGCAAACCTGGTAGGCCAGGAGAAGGAGAGAAGATACCATGGTCAGGCTTAGAAAGGTAAGGAATGTTAAAAATGGTTGAATTGAAGACTATTTTAAAGAGGAGGAAACCAAAGGCCCAGAAAGGTTAAATTCACTTTTCTACTATGGGCTGCTTTTAATGTGCAGTCAAAAATTTCTTTATGGGTTATTTACACCTTTAGAATGTAAGAACCTTGAGGACAGGGATTGTCCGGTATTTCTTTGTTTATTATCAATATCGAACACAGTGGTTTGCATGTAGTGAGTCTTCAATGTAGTAAATCACTCATTTGTTCACTAACCCTAGCCCTAACTATTGTCTAGATACTTCACTGAGGGAGGAAAGGAAATTTTTTTTAACTCAAGTATGAGACTTGGTGCAGTGCATAGAGGGTCAGGGCTGAAGTCACAAAGGCTCATCTTTCTAAGTTCAAATCTGGCTTCAGACACTTAGTAGTTCTGTTACCCTGAGCAAGTCACTTAACTTTGTTGTCTTAGTTTCCTTATTTGTAAAATGAGCTGGAGAGGGAAATGGCAGCCACTTAGTATCTTTGCAAAGAAAACCCCAAATGGGGTCATGAAGAGTTGTGGTCATGACTGAAATGATTCAACAAAGGAAACTTGAACATTTATCCTTATACACTTTCATCTAAGATTTGACCTAACATTTTAGTCCATGAATTAATATCCTTTTGAATCTGGACCCCATCCTTCAATGTGATTGGCTCTGTGAAGTTTGGAATCAGTCAAAAGGCTGCACTTGAGGACCTAGAGGGCCACATGTGGCCCCAAGGTCACAGATTCCCCACCCCTGAGTCCAATCCTTTGACCAGTCTGCTTCTAAGTAGCCAAGTTCTGCCATAAAATAAAGTAGTGGTTACCGTGATCCAGAAGGACTCTGGGGATTATAGGAAGGAAAACCTTAACTATGTCCTATTTGGTCTTTCTTTTACATGCAGTCTTCTCCCATGAGAAGTAGCACTGTTACCACTTGTATGACCTCAGAGAAGTCATTCAATGTCTCTGGGTCTCAGTTTCTACCTCTGTAAAATGAGAGACTTATACAAGATGAATTTATGAATTCTCAGGTCTCCCACCCTCTGGGTTACTGAGGAGAGAAGGGAAGGTCACTGACTAAAGTGTCTCAGGACCAAATGAGAGGGAGTGCAGCACAATGGAAAGATCCCTAAGCTTCGAGGGTCAGAAACCCTGCAATCTTGTCCTACCTGGGTGCCTCTGGGAAAAACCACTAGTGTTAAACTCCTGGAACTGTTGTAAGCAAGGTATTTTATAAAGCTACGATGTTACTGAAATGTCAGTTATTGGGAGCTTTTAAATGTCAAGAAAACTAAGGGGATGGCTGTAGAAATAATCTCATGCTTAATTTCTGAAAGCTAGAAGGATTTCAGCCTCATATTTCCCCCTTTCAAATCTCCTGGGACCACTCAAACTTTCCAAGCCCTCACTGTGCGAAAGAGAAACAAGGCAAGGCTGGGAGAAATGTTTGAACTGGAGCAATGAGGTAGTAAGTCAGTCAGTTAGCATTTACTAAGTGCCTACTATATGTGAAACTCTATGCTAAGTGCTGGGGATATGAGAAAGACAAAGGATCTCAAAGTCTAATGGAAGACACAACATGTAAACCATTATGAAGAGACAAGTTAGATGACATTGAGGACATTTTTCAAGACAGGCTGATCCTTTTATGCAGCTCATCTTAAAAACCTACTATGTACAGAGATAAACTACTCACTATATGACCTTGGATAATTCACTTAAACTTTCTTCATCTAGAAAAAATCAGGACATTGGACTGCATGGTTTCTAGGGTCCCTTCCAACCCAAAAATCTTATGACCAACTATAATCCTAAGTGAAGAGCAACCTCTGAAGTCATAAAGACTTGCGTTTGAATCATAGCCCTCCTATTTACTACTTGTGGGCTCTGGGGCATCACTCCATCTCTGTGGACCTCAGTTTCTCCATCTGTAAAATAAGGAAGTTAGATGAGATAGTCTCTGAAGTCCCTTTGAGCTCTAGATATATGACCCTATCCATCCCTCCAACTGATGAAGAACAATATGGTGGAAAGAGAGCTGGGGTGTTCAAATTCTGGCTTGGATACTTACTGTCTATGTGGTTTTGAACAAGTCAGTTGCTTCACTGACCCTGGTTTTCACTTTCTTCATCTGTAAAATGAGCAACTTTGTGGCACAGTGGACAGAGTGCTGAGCCTGGACTCAGGTAGACCTGAGTTTAAATCCAGTCTCTGTGTGATCCTGGGCAAGAAACTTAACACTGCTTGCCTCATCTGTGAAATGGACTAGAGAAAGAAATGACAAACCACCACTTCAAGATCTCTGCCAAGAAAACCCCAAATGGTGTCACAGAGTTGTAAATGACTGAAGAAATTGTACAACAATGACTGAGGAGAGGTGGAAGAGATAGCTGCTTGCTCATACACCATGCAGCTCTAGTCATATGAACCAACCATCCCCATACCACCTCATTTCCTCATTTATTGAAATGATGCGCAAACCATCAGTTGGGTCCACTGAAAGGAGTTCTGGATTTGGAGCCAGAGGATTGTGTCAGTCTTTGTTAGGAAGTGTGGTACTATAGAAAGACCAATAGCTCCGGAGAGTCGGGCTCTAATTGAGACTATCATCTATGTGGTCTTGGACAAATGACTTCACTTCTTGGGGCCTCACTCTTCCCATCTGTGAGATCAGAAGGATTGGACTAGGTGCTCTCTGAAATCCCTTCTGACTTCAGATTTAGGATCTAGGATCTCCCTTTTAATTTCCACCCCCTCCCCCCACTATGATGACATACACAAGTCAGCCTGCTGCAATTAACAGCTACCTGACTAGGGCTAGCCAGCTCCACCCCCTGCCTTTCACAGCCCCTCTGTCCTGCTCCCATCTACCTCTCTACAGCAGGAGCAGGTATGTTGAGTGGGAGGAGCTTGGTGGTGTCCTACTGCTCTGTTCAATTACCTATGTCTGTGGGTAAAACAGCCCCAGTGTAATGGACTGATTAATCTCCTTATCACATGAAGCACACAGTGTAATTACATCAGAGAATATAGATCCCCGAGCGAAGCATCAATCAACCCAATGCAGTCCTTTCATGCTCTCTCCCCAACAGCCGGGAGAAAATGATTTCTTCCCTTCTTCCTCCTTTCTCCCACCCCAGCCCCTCCTCCCAGATGAAGGATTGGGCTCCAGAACAGGGCTCAGTGCTGTTTGGCGACTAGATCTTCAAGAGGATACCAAAGAGTTTTTCACTTTGGGAGCCAGGAAGAAAAAAATCTAGTTATCCTTTCTCATGACTTTGTTTTGTGAGGTTGTGTTGTGTTGATGTACCAAGTACACCTGCAGAAAATATCTGTCACCTTGCCTTTAGATGGAGATAAGCCTAGTAGTCAGCACAAGGCTGGTGGTGGGGAGGTAGCATGTCATCATGGAAAGAACCCTAGACTTGGAATCAGGAGAAATCTGGGTGCAAATCCCACTACTCTGAGCCTCAATTTCCTCATCTGTAACAAGAGGATAATCACAGCTATGATGCTTATTGTATCTCTAGGTGCTCAAAGGAGATGATCTGTATAAAATACTTTGTAAACTTTAAAACATCATGTAGATATAAGCTATTGTTATGGGGGAATTTTCAGGATGGATGACCAGAAATTATTATTCTATCTTATAGCTGAGCTGGAAGAGACCTTGGAAATTGTCTAGTCACATCCTTTCATTTTACAAATTCTTTAATGGAGGAATGAGGAGACTGAGGTCCAAGGTGGTAAAGTGTCTTGTCAGAGGTCACAGAGGTAATAGAGCATCAGAAGCAGAATTCAAACCTAGGTCCTCTGACTCTAGGGTCAGTTCTTTACATTCAACACATTGTCTTGAATGAAAGAATTGTGACAAAGGCTGAACCAGTACTCATATAGACCTGAATTTGAATGCTGAATCAAATACTACTAGGTGTTTGACTAGGTACTTAACTTCTGCTGGCCTTAGTTTCCTCATCTGTAAAATAGGGATGATAACAATAACATCTACCTCTCAGGATTGTTGTGAGAATACAAGGAGATAATATTTGTAAATTTCTTTTGCACACCTTAAAATGTTACATAAATGCTAGATAGCCAAGTAGTAGAAATAGTAGTAGAAGTAGTAGGTAGAGGAGGAGGAAGAGGAGGAGGAGGAGTATCCCATCCCATTTACTTATTTATTCCATTTAGATGTAAAAAAAACTACCCACTTTCTCATTTCTCCCACTAAGATGCCACACCAGTCATCCCACTTCCTAGTTTTTCCACTTGGAGCACTATCTATGTGACTGGCTTGGATTATTCCTTTCTTTTCAGTTGAAGTTCCTCTGACAATGGTGTCCCATCCTTAAATGGGAGAATTGGTGGAGGAAGGGTCTGGTATTGCTGTTGGGGTGGGAACCATGGCAGATCAGTCTCAGTTTCATGTTGAATCCAGAGCTCAGTCATTCACCATTGTCGGTGTGTTTCTCTTACTTTTCACTTCCTGTTAGAGAGACTGTCAATCTGAAGTTTGAGCATTTGAGTCCAATGCTCAGTGGAATGTCATGGGCAATGGCTTTCAGTTTACCAAAAGAGCAAGCAGTCAGGATAAGAATTTCTGAAGACATTAGCAATAAACTCCATTTACTTCAGCTCCTCTAGGATATTCCTCAAATCTCAAGGATCAAATGATTATCTTTTTCTAGGGAGGCAGCTTGGTAGAAAGAATAGCAGAGAAGGTATAAGTCTACATTAAATGCAGATGCCTCATTTGGGAGGTGGATCTCCATTCCTGTGTTATTCAAGGATCTATGCTGGAACAAAATAAATCCTCTAGCCTTCTCCAGAGTGCAACCATAAAACTTCCTATGAAGGATAATGTTTCCTTACTTCATTTCCCTGGGTCTCAGTTTCCCCATCTATAAAATTTGGACTCAGTGGAGTCCACCTTCTCTAGCTCTGAATAATGATGCTGCTGATGGCTTGGAGTATAGAAAGCTGGATCTAGAGTCAGGAAGATTTGAGTTCAAATCATGCCTCACATGCTTACTGGCTGTGTGACCCTGGGCAGGTCACTTAACACTGTTTGCCTCAACTATAAAATGGTGATAATTTTAAAATAATAATCATAATAGTGACTTCCTCCCAGGGTTATTGTGAGGATCAAATGGGACAATGTTTGTAAAGCGCTTCGCCCAGTGCCTGCACACAGTAGGTGCTCTCTGTATGCTTATCCTTTGCCTTTCCCTCCCTATAACCATAGGTAAATCACATAACTTCCAGTGGCCTCAGTTTCTACTTCTGTAACATGAAGGGCTTAGACTAAATGGCCTCTGGGGTCCCTATATTTCTAATAAAAATCAACTCCCCTAAAAACCCTGCCAACCTCTTTTATCATCCTTAAGTTTATGCCCCCATTGCCAAGTCGGGGTTTGGCCTGGACTCCATTCAAGGTATCCAAACCAGAAACTATTTTTCCTTCTTTCCCCTCCTTATTCCCCTCCTCTCCACTTCTAAGCCTCTTTTTCCTTTTAGGATCAATTAACTCTAACAAGTGCCTTTTATCTCCCTGCTTTGGAAATCCATCAGTTGTTTCCGACACCTGTATTAGCCAGGCTTTGGAAGAAGAGCCTCCTGAGTCCTTGTGATACAGGAGCCCTGGATACCATGCAGCCCCAACCACGGATTACTTTGCTGAGGGTTTGCAGGGGAAGTGAGATAAATATCGAAAGTTTCCAAAGCCATGGAAACAGAAGCTATTCAAGGTGATTTTGCACACACAAAAGAAAGTGGAATTGGAATCCAGATGAGGGCCCCCCTACCGTGAATGCTGGAATAGAATGGTGGTGTTGGCTCTGTGAGAGTATTTAGGGAAGGGGTAGAACAAAAGATGAGGACTGTGGAATGAGCACAAAGGCTGCTTTCTCTCTCTCTGTGCCGTTCTGCTCACCTCCAAGTGACTAGAGCTTTGTTAGTAGATGGTGAGCTCGGCTGGGTAGAGCATGGCACGTATGGAGACCAAGGACATCACAGAGAATGCTGGGCTTGGGTCAGAGGACCTGAGCTTTGATCTTATCTTTGTTTAATTACCTGGGAGACCTTATGCTGCTCATTTGACACTTCTAGGACTCAGCATCCACATTTGTAAAATTATGAGATTGTATTAACTCAAGAGTTTTTAACCCCTAAAGATTGGAGCCATCCCAAAGTGGGATGCATTGCCTTGGGGTAGAGTGAGCGATTCCTTACTGAAGCTTTTAAACCTACTGAATCACCACATATGAAGAATGTTGTGCAGATTTGAGATGAAGTTAGCCTAGATGAACTTTGAGATCCTGTCTTACTCTAAGATTCCGGGACTCTGAAAGTTGGATAAGACATGGTCTCTGCTTTCAAGGGGGATTATAGTTTAATTGAATGATAATAATTACAACTGACATTCGTATAGTACTTACTGTATATTTCCAGGCACTATACTAAGAACTTTCCAATTATTATCTCTTTTGGTCCTTGCAAAACCCCAGGGAGGTAGGTGCTATTATTGTACTTATTTTTACAGATGAGGAAACTAAGGCAAACAGAGATTAAGTGACACATCCAGGGTGACTCATCACTATAAATGTCTGAGGCTGGATCTGAGCTACCGGACCTGGCAATCTATCCACTGTGTCACCTACCTACCCTATAATAGGGACCCCATAATAATAAAGGTATAAGGAACTCCAAGGTGGAAAAACCCTATCTACCAATGCTGTTTGGCACCTTCTCTGTAAGTTGTGTTAGAGAGTTGCCCAGACCACTGGAAGTTTGTGATTTGCCCAGGGACACACAGGCATTATGTATCAGACTTGGGACTCAAAGCTGACTCTTCCTTCTGGCTCTCTATCAACTACACCAAGAAACCTCAGTCCAGCTCACAATCTCATTGGGGAGACAAGACTCATACTTTTCAAAAGTTCATAGAATAAGACAGGATATGCTAATGGTCAAATTCATTGAAGTCAATTCAGCAAACATTTATTAAGCCCTTGATGTGTGCAAAGCACTCTATAATTTCTTGTACTTGTAAAGACCTCAAAGAATGAGGTAAAAAAGAAACACATAAGTTAAGAAGAGAGGGAAATAACTTTTAGCATTATTGGATGGTTTACTTCTTCTGTGGGAAACTTGAAGTCTCCCAATCAGTCAGTCCATCAATCACACAACACACATTCATGTGCCAGGTGCTATATTAAACACTGGGGAAATAGAAATGGGTAAAATACTCTCCAAGGAAATAATCCTCATATAATGTTTGGGATCCAAGATCACCAAGAGTAATGGGAGTGGCAGTAGAATAGAACACTGAGTCATAGATCTGGAAGGAGATTGACAGAATAGTTAATATAGTCCCATATATTTTTTTTTTTTACAAAGGCAGGCCTTCCATGAATGGAAATGGAATTTTATAGATTTTGAACAAGGTGGTGCCTCAGAGGCCCAGATAAGCAATCTGGATGGATAAAATGTTGAGGCACAGAGAGGTTAAATGCTTTCCCTCAGGTCTGTTGTTCAGTCATTTCAGTCATGTCCAACTCTTTGTGAACTTATTTGTGATTTTCTTGGCAAAAATGCTGGAATGGTTTGCCCATTTCCTTCTCCAGGTCATTTAACAAATGAGGAAACTGAGGCAAACAGGGCAAAGTGACTTGCCCAGAGTCACACAGTTAGTAAATGTCTGAGACTAGATTTGAAGTCAGGAAGATCAGTCTTATTGACTCCAGGCCCAGCACATTATTCACTATACCACACACAGCTATTAATTAAGAAGCAGACTTGGATTTCTAATCCAAATCTTCTCATTCTAAATGAAGTGTTCTCATTCTACTATGCCACCTCTCAGATGAACAGGAGTCAATCGGCCAGCAAGTCAACATTAATCTATTACTCAGGGAAGCTGAGCAAAAGTTGTTAGGAGTAGGCTATTCTCCAATATTTTCCTCACCTCACTCACCCATCCTTGTTACTGGTTGTCCCTTCCTAACTTGAGAATTAGAGGTTGATTAAGTGTGAAGGGTAGGGAGAGTCACTCCAGCGAACTTGGCATCATTGCATCATTGGGCAACATTAATTTGAAAAGGAATAGGGATGGGAATTGTGGCTTTGTTTTTTTTTTTCTGTAAGCAATTTCAGAATGAGGAAATTCCCTTTTACAGTGCAAATTGTCATCTCTGCATCTTAGATGATTGTCAAAAACTCCAAACGGTTAAGAAATTCCTTTTTAAAAAAATCCTACTTTTTATTAACTAAGTGCTCTGAATCAAGCAGACCTGAATCCTTCCCTGAGGGGTCCTCATAATGATGTGTTCCAAGTCTTTGTATGTGTCTCCTTGTCATTGTAGAAGACAAGAAAGCCTTCCTACTGGGCGTCATTGCCCTCTTTAGGCAGCTAGTGCAAAGCTGCTGTCCCAGGTACCAATCTAATATCCCCTCCTTCAACATGGTCCCTAGCAAGCTAGCCTCATTATCAAGGTTCCCCAAGGAGATTGCCTTAACTGACCTTCTAGACAGGTGAACAGGGTCCCTGGAAGAGGAAGTGGAGTGAAAAGAACATTGAATTGGGAGGAAGAAATTGGCTCTCAGCTCTACCTCTACCTGTAACCACAAACTAAATAAATGGTAGGACCCTGGGCTTCAGTTTTCTTATCTGTAAAAGGAGAGAATTGAATTAGGTGACCTTGAATCCTCCTTATACTGCTAACGTTCTATGTTTGGGAACACCACTGTAGCAGGAAACACTCACATGACAACCTTTCTCAAATACAGAGGTTATGTCTCCTAGTCCCAGATCAGGCAGAAACTTATAGACCAGAAAGGAAGGATCTGGACACCACATTATCTAAAGGAAAAGAAATGATGAAAGCATCAAACAAGACTTTAAATGAAGATTTACACAGATTCACTTAAATGACTTTAAAAGTAATCTGGCCCAATTCCTTTAATTTGCAGAAGAGGAACCTGAAAGCAAGAATCATAGCTCACAGAATCAGAAGGAACCTTTGGAATTATCCAGACCAACACTTCATTTTACAACGAAGGAATATGGGACCTAGGAAGGTTAAGTGACTTGTTCAGAGTCACCTAGTTAGTAAATAACAAAGCTGGGACTCCAAGTTCCTGTGACTCCAAGTGAAATACTTTTTTCTACTGCATCGATCTAGAGAGAAGTCCAGCTGCCCAAAGAGCAAACTGGCAGCTGGGATAGAGGGATGAGGGACAATGACCAACATCAAGGAAAAATTCTCATTAGTTTTTAATATTATCCCTTCAGGAGCAGCTTTGGTCTCCCCAGACATTCAATGTTACTATTTTTTTCTGGTTTAATAAATCTCTGCCTATCAGTGTGCACCTACTGGCCATTCCCATATAAATTCCAGGCAGTGAAGTCATTGATGACCAGGGTTTAATTGGAACCTGGTGGGAATAGGGTGAGAGTCTGTGAATCTAGACAAAAGAGTCGATGGGAACAATTGCCTGGCTGATAGATGGGATCAATATTTGACTTTGTTCACTTCACAGTTTTGCCTGGAGCTGGTTCTGTCTGGCCCAGCAACTCCAGGAAGCAAACACCAAGAGGAGAGGTTCCCCTCACCCCCCACCTTCTACCTTTTATTGCAGTATATTGTTACACAGTCTCTTGGGAGAAGAGAGGGAAATCAAGCATTATCACAGTAATGCAACAGCACTTGAAGGCTTATAAATTGCTTTCTTAAAAATAAAAACTTCTCTTGATGCCTATTGTTTTTTACATTATGGTACTTTCTGGATGGATACAACTCCCCCTCAATGAATTTTCTAACAAAGAAAAACTGTGAACCTAAACTAACCAATTCAATGGTTGCATTCATATTGTATGTAACATTCCACACCTGTGGACCCCCGCCTTTATACCAAAAGGAGGAAGTTAAATGTCATCACTTCTTGTCTGGGGTGGGGGTCAAGTTTAGTCATTGCAGTTAATCAAGTTTTGTCTTACTTTTAGTGAATATAAAGTACTTCTACTCAGTGAGGTAATGTGCATTATCATCACCATTTATCATGGTGAACGTATTTGTTCCTAGTTATTGTGTCAGAGTTAGAACTTAAAGTTCTTAACTTAAAGTCAGACCTTTCTTGACTCCAGGTCCAGCACTTTTTACACTGTATCATGATGACCTACATTATACCTCATAATTGTTTGGTACTTTATATTTTCTCAAGTGGCATAGTGGATAGAGATTGGAGATGGCAAAACCTGAGTTCAAATCTTGCTTCTGACACATACTGGCTATACAATATTGGGCAAGTGATTTTGCCCTTCAGTAGTACAGAATCTAAATTGTGAAGAAAATGGCAATCTGCATTGGAAGAGTGACTCTTCTTACTAGGAGTATCCTCTGCCAGTATATGTGTGTATATGTGTGTGTGTGTGTAAATGTACATTAACACCAGTTATGTCACATTATCTGCATAAAAAATTTGAGATAGCTTAGACAGCTATCTGTCTAAAAATAAAATCACTTTTATTTTGAAGATGAGGAAATTGAGTCATGGAGAAGTAAACTGATTTCTCTAAAGTGATATCACAAGTTAATGACAAGACAGAAGTAGAACTCAGAACTTCTGATTCCTAGATTGATACGACAACACAATAAAGCTTAAGCTTATTCATAACCCCTTTATGATAATGAATAGGGAACAAGACTGCATTGGCTTTTTGCTCAGGAATATCACAGAATAATGCCATTCCTGAAAAAAAAAGTACGTGTGTATTTTGGCTATTTTAAATATTAATGGAAATCTCTTTAGTATGTCAATTTTATCCTTTTGTTCAAAACATTCCTGTTGGCAGTGGTAAGAGCACTGAAATAAATAGTTTATTTGCCAATAACATAGCTTGTTAAATTTTAATCAAATAGAATATTGTAAGCACATAGTTACCAGGATACACCCCATGGGAATGAGAAAGATCACTTTGGAAATGAATTAGTAATGGAACGTTTGGAAACTGGAATGAAATGGCCAATGCAACCTACATGTGGATTATCTCAGTTTGAGCCATAAATCAGAAGTCAGTCTATCCCTTCTCCAATAAAGGATTTTCTTGCTAATTATTTTCAGGAGTATAATCTGGCTAGAGGCCTTTCTAGGGATATTTTTGGTTATCCCTGAAAAAAGATTTGTCAAAATCCCTTTTGTTGATATTTCATGTTTGTAGTAAGTGTTGCATTTAATTCTGGCTCAATTCAGGTGAAGAAGCTTACATTCTTGGTTCCCAATAGCTCCCACTTAATTTGTGTTTCTTTTTCTCTCTCTCCCCCAACGCCCCCCAACACACACACACATGCACACAGCTTTCCCCCCTTCCCAAAGAAACATATTGCTTTTTGTGCACAAAGATGATATCACTGAACCACCTTCAATGGGACATTACTTTTGAGTTGCTTCTCATAGATGGTTTGGACATCATGATGCCATCCATACTCTTCACTGATTCCCCTTTATGGAATAATTGCCTGGATTTGTAAGACAATTGTATGAGTAGGAGGTGCAGTCAATGGCTGCATAATGACAGGCAAAAATCTACTTGGTCCTGAAGCAGATCAAATATTGGATCTTGGGTTCCTAAATACAACACTGAGTCAACTGACTTGGAAAACTCCCTTCCCAGCATCATGGATCAAGCACTAAGCCTGAAATCAGATGATTTAGCTAAAAGTTCTGGCTCTGTTATTTATAACAGGTGACTTTGGGTAAATCATATAATATTAAAATATTCTTTCCTTGTAAAATAGGGGAAAGGGTAGACCAGATGATCTGTAAACTCCCTTCCAGCTCAAAGTTCTAATACTATTATTATATTATTATAAAATACTCTGGCAACATGTGCTACTTTGGCAAATGCTATAAATATAAAGTATTAGCATCCTCTGACCTCTGAAGAACCTTCAGAAGATAACCCATATGAAATGATCACATTAAGTACTAAACCCACATAATTCCTGGGTTGAAAAATACTTCAGAAATAATCAGGTCCATGCTTCCATTTTATAGAAGAGCATCACAGGAGAAACATCACAGGAGAAAGGAACTGACATACATAAGGACTCACAAGTAACAAGTAGAAGAACCAGGGCTAAAACTCTAGGTCTTTTGATGACAACTCTAGCAGTCTTCAAATGACCATAGGACCATAGAAATAAAAGTGGCAGGAACCTTGGAGGGCATCATGTCCAACCTTCTCTTTGTATATAGGAAAGTCAATATCCAGAGAGGATAAATGCTATGTATATCGCAGATCTAGGCTTCAACCCCAGGTCCTTTGACTCCAAGGCTAGCACCTGTTGCACTCCACCATGCCAGTACCTCTTCCCACTACACAATCCTGACATTGTGTTTATAAAAAATGAGATTTGCATCCAAATGTTCACAAAGCGAGGTGCATTAATATGGTGATATTAACTGTGATATTAAATGTCACTTTCACCTATGGAAAGAATCATGCATAATGTTAGCATTTTCATGATTGGGTTGATCCAGGGCCTAGATCTTGGGTTAAGAGAAATTGAAAGAAGGAAAGGAAAGGAAAGGAAAGGAAAGGAAAGGAAAGGAAAGGAAAGGAAAGGAAAGGAAAGGAAAGGAAAGGAAAGGAAAGGAAAAGAAAGGTGGAGGGAAAACAAGGGGGAAAGGAGAAATAAAAAGGGGAAAGAAAAGAAGGAAGGAAAGAATAGAGGAAGGAAGAAATGAAGGAAGGGAGAGAGAGAGAGAAAGGGAATAAGTGAGAGAACACAGTTAACATAAGAAAAAGGAGGGGGAAGGAAAGAAAGAAGAGGAAGAGCTGTCCACAGTGCTGAATACCTGCTAGGCTGTTGAATTATGTCCTCACCCAAGGACTAGTAATGTGGATGCCTGAAGTTGGACTGGACTGAAATGACTGAACAATGAACAGTAATCAGGACAAAGTTATAGTCCCCATGTACAATTGTACAACATCATATATACACGTTTTTCCTCTTTCAGTTCCATATCTCAAGGACAATTTTTCATCCCCCTGTTGGAACAAGTTAATTAATATACCAAAACTATTTCTATTTTTTAGTTCATCTTGAAGGATTTTTGGTCTGGGGATAGTGTTTCCTTCCATTATTCATACCTTCAACCTTCAAGGACTTTGTCATAACTAAGTACACACCTCTGTAACACACACACATACACACACACTTTTGCAAGAAGAAGGTATGTGGAAGGATATAGTATCAGAGAAGAGCTGACAATGGCTGCAGATGGGTGTGCGATGATGCTCATGATGAATTCTCTAGTTCAAGCCTTTAAAGATAAGCCAGATAGAAAGATAGTGGGGCTCCTCACTTTATCCCATCTCAGGCTGTTAGGAAAGTGCTGGAATGAGTTCATTTCACAAGCCTGCCTTTGTCGGTCATGTCCTTTAGGAATCTGGGATGCTGAGAATTCCAACAGTGCCTGAGAAGTCTATATCTCTGGGGAAAATGCTTTGAGAATTGGGATAGAAAGGGTCAAGAGAATTCAAGAACACAGAGAAATATAGTTACCCTGGTATTTTTCTGAACTATTTCAGGGACATGTTGGAAATAATTGACAAAGCTCAGTGGAGCACAGAATATGTAGCGTGTTAACCCTTCTTAACAGATAAAGCTGTATCTCCTGAAGTTCTCTAAATCAGTAGAATTATGGAGTGGAAAGATTATGACCTAAAATAAGAAAAATACGAGCTCAAGTCCAAACTGACATGTACTAGTTGTGTGACCTTGGACAAGTCTGTTGCCAAGAAAGTAAAATGGGTACAGTGCCATTGCAGTTCCATAGTGTTCCTCTATAATCAATGAAATAATTATGTAAATAAAAATTATGTCAAGTAAATTGGAATCATAAAGCCATATAGAAATCTGAGTGATCATAATTGCTCTACTATATGATTATTAGTTTTTCAAGAAATACTTGAAGTTCTGGGAGATGTCATCCGATGATGATCCAGAAACCACAACTGAATAACTAGTTAGAGATTGTTCCTTTTGTCTGTGAATCACCATAGTTTAGTATCTATAGTATTCAGTGTCAAAGTCAAGAAGATCTGCATTGAACCTTGACATAGACATTTACTATCTGTGGGATCCTGGGCAAGCTACTTACTGTGTCTTCCTAAAGCATAGGTCCAACCATACCCTCCCCCCCATTTAATAAACTTCGTTGGCTCCCTATTACTTCCAGGATCAAATATAAAACTCTTTGTTTGCTCTAAAGTCCTCCATAACTTGGTTTTTCCTACCTTTACAGTTTTCTTATGCCCAGACCTCCTCACTTCCACCACCATATATTCTGTGTCCCAAAGATACTGACCTTGTGGCTTCTCATACAAGATACTACATATCCCTACTCCGGGCATTTTCACAGCCTGTTCCCCATGTCTGGAATGTTCTGCCTCTTGCTCTGCACCTTCTGGCTTCCCTGGCTTCTTTCAAGTCACACAAAATCTCAACTTCCACAAGAAACCTTTCCTTAACCCCTTTAAAGCTAGTGCTTTCCCTCTATTGGTTATCTCCAATTTATCCTGTCTTGTTTGGAGGCAGTGGTTTGCATGTCTTCTTCACTATTAGACTGGAAGGTCTGAAAGCACAGGCTGTTTTCTGCTCATTTTTGTATCCAAAGTGCTTAGCATAGTATCTGGTGCATAGATGTTCAATAAATGTTTATTGACTGGTTGGTTGTCCAAGTCTCTGTTTCCTTATTTATAAAATGAGGATATCTGTAGGCTTTACCTCATAATTATTGGAAATGTCAAATGATATGACATAGATCAAACACTTAGAAAACTTTAGAGCACTTGATATATGCTAGCTATAGTACTGCTAGTACTATTGCTGCTGGGGCTGCTGCTGCTACTACTACTACTACTTCTGTTATTGTTATTTTTATACAGTCCCATGGTCTTCTTTATGAGGAAATTCTGGTATGGAATTTCCCTCTATCAATGCAAACCACCAATTCATCCTCAAGCATTAACTGGGGACACTAAGAGGTTAAGTGGGTTATCTAGGGGCCACAGAATAAGTGACTGAGTCAGAATTCAAACCCTGGTTCTCCTCTCCAAGGCAGGATTCTTTTTCCATTATATCCTACTGCCTCCACAGTTATGATGGTAGTCAGCCAGGGAGCATTTACTGAGAATTGCTTGCATTGTATGGTAAGATCAGGGGAATGCAGTAAAGAATAGGAAGGATGCAGGTCCCGTCCAAAAGTTTTAGTGCATGGGTGTGAGTGTGTCCACATATACCTGTGAGTGTCTATCTTCCTGAATGTGTGTACGTGTGAGTCCATTACCATCCCTTTTCTAAAGTTCTCCTTTCTGGAGTCAAGACTAGCCTCTGTTGCTTAGATCTATTTTTCCTAAGTATAATAATCATAGTTGACACTTGTATAGCAATTTAAGGCTTAAGAAGCATTTTGCAGCCATTGTCTCCTCTGATTCTCCCAGCTATCGCAGAAAATATATGCTGTCAAGTCAGTCAAATCAACAAGCATTTATTAAGTGCCTACCTATTACTCACCAGGCATTTTTCTAAGCATTGAGAAT